>JAGPOW010000261.1:102985512-103025938 GCA_030014935.1 Caiman crocodilus | reverse complement strand
ACTTGTGACCATTGGTCCTAGTTACCCCTGGTGGTGCCCGGGAAAAAAGAGCCTGCCCTATTTCCTGCTGATCACCCCTCAGCAGTTTATAGGCTGCTATCAGGTTCCCCCTCAGCCTCCGTTTACTGAAGCTGAACAGGTTCAGGTCCCTCAGACGCTCCTCATAAAAGGCCTGTCCTGCTGCTCGCATATCAATCTAGTGGCCCTCCTCTGGACCCTCTCAAGGCTGTCCATATCCCTCTTGAAGTGCGGTGCCCAGAACTGGACACAGTACTCCATCTGCGGCCTGACCAACGCCGCATAAAGGGAAAGAATCACCGCCTTGGACCGGCTCAAAATGCATTGTTGGATGCATGATAGGGTTCGGTTGGCCTTCCCAACCACCGTCTGACATTGGAGGCTCATGTTCATCTTGGCATCAACAATGACACCAAGATCTCGTTCCACCTCCGTGCTAGCAAGAGGGGAGCTTCCCAGCCAGTATGTGTGCTGGGGGTTGCTTCTCCCCAGATGTATCACCCTGCACTTGTCCACGTTAAATCCCATCCTGTTCCTGTCTGCCCACTCATGCAGTCGGCCCAGATCCCACTGCAGCCTCTCCCTCTCCTCAGGTGTCCCCACCTCAGCCCACAGTTTGGTGTCATCACCAAACTTAGATAACTTGCTTTCCACTCCTTCGTCCAAGTCCGTGATGAAGATGTTGAACAGTGCAGGCCCAAGGACCAAGCCCTGGGGGACCCCTGATTATTTTTATGTAATCCACAAAAGAAAATGAGCTGGTAATTCCTTTTGATTGATACCACAGAGTATGGTAATAGCCTTTCATTAACATCCTTGAAAATAACAATAACCTTTAAACTGATGCTAATGGATGTAACAACATACTTTAATATTTAATGGTTAAAAAATTATGTTTGCACTGAAAAATCTACAAAAGCAAAATATTTAAAGTTTTAGCATTAGTGGAATATAAATTAATTAGATGTTGCTGAAAATATGCAGCACTATACTGAAAATCACAACTAGTTCTGCTGTCATTTATGAACTAGTCAAGGTGTAGCTAATTTGAGCTATGCAGCAGTATTTCTGCCTTCTATTGCTTAAGTCATCCATTTTTTGAATTTCAAGTACATTATAAAGTAAAAACTGGCTAATGAAAGGTGACAAAAACTGATTTCAGCATTGTTGTATGTGTTGGTTATTACTTAAGGAAAAGTTACTATAGTTTCATTAATACAGTTTTTTACATTACTTCTGGTCCAATACCAAACCTTTGTCTGACAAGATTCTTTGGGTAAATGCGATATATTTTATTCGACCAACTAAATAATCTCCTTATGCCTGAAGAAGGACGTTTGTGCCCAGAAAGCTTGTAAAGAACATTTTTTTCAACTATTTAGTTGGTTTAATAAAAGATATCACATTTATCCAAAGAACCTTGTCTGCCTATGTCCTTAGACCAACGGGGGTACAAGCAATGAATGTTTGTAACTTTTTCGTGGTGATTGCAATCTTTTGTGACTGTTTGTTATGAAATGGATTACATTACCAGGTTTCATTTGAATCTGCCTTATCCATTTTTTTAACATCCTGCCTTTTTATAATTTTTCAGTTTTCAAAAAAGTTGTCTGGAAGCTCATTACACTTCTCAGCAGGAACTTCTTTCATCTCTCAAACTACTGAAGATGATAACTATCAAAATAACTTAGTCAGGACCGTGAATAGAGATTGATATCATTATCCTAGCAACATTAAAGAGATAGAAAGAATGAAAGGTGAGTCAAGTATTTGCTGACATATTGGATCTCTCTGTTGGTGACAAAGCCTTCTATCCAATGCTCAGAAAAATCTCACTTGATATTGGAGACTAGTTTAATGTTTTGGTAGATCTCCAGCCTTCTCACCCTTATAGCAAGGAGATTCTCTTTTGCTGAAAGCTCTCAGTATCATTGATTTCTGCATGGTGTTTTTGAGTTTACCAAACATTGTGACTGCCTTCCATAATTTTGATGTTTCTTCTATGATGGTGTTTAAGGCAAATGAGCCATTCTACTTTCTTGACACTTTTGCCCTTCATCATCATATAAAAGCATAGACAAGAAAGGCTGTAAGGGACCTCCAGAGGTCATCTAGTCAAACCCCTGCCTGAGGCAGGATCATCTCCTTGGTGTTGCTGTGGATATAGTTCAGCCTCTCAATGCTTAACAGGACTGAAATGGTCCCTTAGGCCTGCAAGGCCTAAAGAAGACTTGGCATAAGTAGGCTATGAGTGCATTCATGGAGTGATGCTATTGTATGACCTGCTCCCTACAAGGAAAAGAATCTAAGGCAGCTTGTTTTTCTGTAAGAGTCTATGATAGAGGTCTGTTATGAATAAAAGGGTTTGTTATGGTGCATTCTACTCATCTGAAGCAGATGGCTCCTGGTACCAAGGAGAGGGAAAAGAAATCGCAATAAAGGGAAGACAAGCCAGGTTGTTGATAAAAACAAGAAAAATTGTCTAATTGGCTATGTGACTAGAGGACTATAAGTATTACTACCTGAACAAAAGAAAGTTATTCCTCCTCCTTTTCCCCATCCTGACAATGCCTGAGAACTGAAGATATCTGATCTCTCTCTTCAAGGAACCTTGCCTGCTCTGGAAGCCAACTCTGAAGTCGCATATTATTAGGACTGGTAATATACAATTACTTGCTTGCTAAGATCATATTTTGCTGAAACTGCTACAATTATATCTATATGCATGCTTGAAGTCAATACTTTGTGGTGCTCAAGAAAACTGATTTATTAAGATAACTGGACTCTTGATTAAAGAAAATTGAAGCATGCTTTCAGGCAATATCGATCCTGCTGTTTGCTCCCTCTGCATTTTAGGGGAGAACCAGATGCCCCAAGAACCAGGGGGTAACATTGCCGCTTTAGTATTTGGCCCCAAGGATGTTCATTTTGATACTACTGATTATGATCCTTACTTAGCTGACTTTTTAGCAGCTTTGTAGACTTCTGAAGATATTGCTCACCAGAAAAATCAGGAAATTCTAGATATCTGCCACCTACCCAAGGTGCATTAGTGTTTATAGTGCCGTACACTTCTTCATTCTACAATCCACAGCAATTGAACCACAGCAAACAGAGAATTTAGTTTTGTTTCATAACATTGTCTGTTCTGAATTACTCTCAACTGTCCTTTCAACCTTATACAATACCTCACATCTCTGTCACCGTAATGGTGTTGGTTTATATGGAATTCTGAGAGACTCAATAATGTTCCACAGTGCACTTCTGTGAGGCTCTTAAAGGCCTTTTGGATGTCATCAAAATTTGTGATGTTATTTCATCCACTGTTCTCTTATGGCCCTGAATGTGAATATTTGTTCTACCCAGGATTTCCTGGGCCGGAACACAGACCACTTTCTTTAAGTTTCATGTTAACTGTCTGTCTCACTTAGGAAAACCCTTCAAATGGCTACTAGTGGCTTAAAATATTTGCTGTCTTCTTTGCATGTCTAGAACGTCATCAAAAGGAGGGTTAATTACATTTCAGTGCTCTGCTGATTACCTAGACTTGGTCTCCTATCCATATATTATGCCTATTTTTAAGTATTATGCTTCATAGGTATGTCTTCAAGTTAGTTTCCATTATCTAAAATTCAATTATCTAAAATTGTCAGCTTAAAGCATTAGAATTAAAAAATTAAAAAAAAGGAAAAAAGCTTCCACTTAATTAAAAAACTTCTCATTAGCATTTTTAGTTTTATAGTAGCTATACTCACTCTCTTCCTTGCAGCAAAAACTAGAATCTGATCAATATCCCCTTTTCATTTTTCCAATTCATTATGTTTATTTAATATGAAAGATGCATGCATCATTAATATTAGATAAATATGATGGCTGAGCAATGCCAGTTGTAAACTTAAATACATTCTTACATTCTAAACATTCTAAGTTATCAAGCCAAGAGAAAGAATCAACAACAAGTAATTATGGTAGGCACAAGCCATCCAGGAAGCAAAGGAAAAATAGCTAGCAAGCAATTTACCAGTTTTAAACTATGGTAAGCACAGGTCAATATTACAATGAAAACAGCTCAGAATGAAAGGGCCCAAAAGTTACATGACCCTGACCTCCAGCACTAATGGAGAAAACATTTCTCACATATTCTTTTACAAGGTAGCATTAATAATTTAGAAAGGAAGAAATTAATGCTGAGATGCATACTATAATGCATAAAGTGAAAATTAGATATTATCCATCCACAAAACAATCCATTTTACACACACAATAATGTTCCCCATAAAAAGTTAGTTACAATTATGTAGTACACAAAACTTTCATCCTGTAGGACCCAAGGCACTTCAGAAGCTTAAACACAAAAAATACTCTGCTCTAATTCTTGCAATTTGGAGGTAGTCTTCCTCCTCAATTCCCATCAGCTCATTCTCCAGAGAACACTCATGGCCCAGTCCTTTCCCTCCTCTAGTTTTTTGTTTTTAAATCCATTTCCTCCCCACTTCCTAGCTGTACAGCAACTGTATTGAGAAGCATAAATACATTTTTAACTATTACTGTTTTAGTCACTAAAACAAGCTCATGCAACCCTGAATACTCATGGGAGTAAAGCCATCAAAATCATCAAATATCTCTTTCCAACACACCTAGATCATGACTACTACCCTTTTACAGTGCAAGTTTTTCAAGAGAAGGGCAGGCCTTGCTTTTGGTTGTACCTCAACAGGCAATATGTAGTACTTGAAACAACTTGACAAAAATTCATGAAACATCAGATACACATGTGCAAGAACTAGATAAATACTGAACTTGTAAAGTTTACCACCACGTTAATTTATTTCTGACCTACAGAGACTCAACAGGTTCTTGAAGTTATGAATCTACTAAGGAAAAGTAATTAGAAATTATATCGTGTAGCTTTTAGAACTGGATCCCTTAATGACAGCATGACCATATGTAATAGTATAATTAAAAAAAATATATAGCAAAACTTTAGCAAATATCACTATTATCACTTATTTATATTTAATTATCTACTGTTCTGAAAACTTTGTTTTTTGCAGCCAAACCACTGTGGTCTGGTACCAGGTTGCAGCCCAGTGGTTGGGAACCTCTGCTTTATACTCTCTTGCTTCTGCAGGATATAGCCTCACAGGACAACTTTGAGTTTGAAAGAGCACTGCCAGATATGATAGGACTGCAGAGACCAGATGTATCCTTCTGAACTTCAGGATCGAGCTGTCCAACAATTTCACTCCCAAAGACCTGATATTGATTGAAGTGACCATTGATGAGACACCTGCCTAGTAGGGACTGGGTTGTCTGACTACGCTCTCATCCCAGACCTGCCATAACCTTCTGCTTTGCAATCCTTGCTGAAGAATCAGTGAAAGCTCTGACCTGTCAGTTCCATTTCCTCTCTCCATCTGAAGGAGGAATAGTATCACTCTGGAATTGTGTGGTGCTCAGGATGGAAATTGCCCTATGCTGTGTCCTGCTGATAAGAGAACTGAGGTCCCATGAGCATGGTGAGTGTGAGAAATGAGTTTTCACATTTACTATCTGTTCTTCTTGCCAGCCAACAACTTGCCATTATGATCAGGAGCCAGAAGCTATGAGCACAGACCAGAAACTACACCAAGACTCATAATGTTGCTTCCTTGACATCCTCAATCTCCTAAAACGACTTTTCTTCCCTGTTATTATTCTTTACAGTGTTGAGGGGGGCAGGTCTCTGCAAGGTTAGGTACATATGCTTTCCTGCACTGTTACCATGTCTTCACTGGCTATCAGACTCTCCTCCAATCTCTCCTTTTGCCCTCCCCATGATCTCTAAGTAAGCACCATCCACTTGTCAATAGCTTATACAGACAGAGCAATAAAATCTGTTTCTTGTTGTTAATGGCTCATTAGGGTATAAAAATGTGTACACGGGGACTAACTATTGTGTCCCTGCCATAGGAAAAACTTTTCAAAGACAATCCTCCAAGGCCCAGCAGGAGGAGAAGAGGAGGGAGTTGGGTGCACTCCAGCACTGGGAGGGAAAGGCAGGTGTGAGATATGCAAATATGCTGAATCTGCATGCACAATTACTTTCTGTTGACTCTGCTAATGCCAATGCATGTATACTTTTACTTTATGTTTACAATATAGCCTGGTGCCTGCTAGCCTGGCAGCACTCTTTCCCATATTTGTGGCAGAAGTCATTTACTGATGAGTGCCTTAGACAAAAATAGCAATCGCCACTAGAGTGGGGGAAGGGTGGGTCTTGCTATGGATCTGGTCTGGCAGTGGGAGTGCTAGTGTGGAACAAGCTTGGACTTCTTTTTCCCTTGACTTTCTCTTGAAACTTTATAGGCATGGGTCCAGAATCTTGCAGGGTTAAGGGGACCTAGTTTATCTATGCCTTGGATGCAGTTATTCCATCTACCTCCTGCTGCTGTGGGTGAGGAGCCTGGCAGGATGGATGGGAAACAGGGTGTACAGAGGTTTGGTCTTGGAAAGCTGGTAATATGAAATGCCATCTTTAGACAGAGTGGTGTCCAAGATGGGACAGAAGTAACTGCAGTGACATTTTTTGGAACTGAATGGTCTGCTCTGCTATTTGGGACATCAGTATTCTGCCCCTCTGAAGATGAAAACACCCCTGTTCTTGGGAGCTGACCAAAGCAGCTCTTTGACATGGTGTTGCTTTTGATTCCCAGGGAAGCCAGGGGCAAAGAAGGGCCAGTGTCTTGAAACCGCAGTACTCCTCTGCATCCAACTGTACCTGTTCTGTGGTTGGTGGCATTACAGATCCTCAGGACCTCTCATATCTCCTGGTCTTTGAGGGCACCATGGGTTTTGTTACAGTGAAAGTGAAGATGTTGCTGTAGTGCATACCATGGTTCTCTGGGCGAATGTGGGACAGTTTTTTGTAATAAGGTATGGTGACCTTGACTCAGCTGGATGGCATCTGGGCTGTCTCAAAGCAGGACTGCTTCCACTTTGTTTTAGAATGGCACTACTGCCAATACCAGTTGTAGATCTGTGCTGTTAACTCCACAGTGATCAGCTGAAAGACCTCCTTGTTGAGATGGCTTTTGCAGAGGGCCTGCTGGAGAGGAAGAAGTGACTTCTGATGTGATGCATGGGTCAGTTTGCTCAGTTCTTGCTTTGGTCAAGACTCAGGGCAATCTGCTGCCTCAAAAAAACTCTCTCTCAATATAACCCTTTAGCTCTGCAAGGTGCATGAAAAGTGCTTGCTTGGAGATCAAGCTGTGAGATGACATGGTCATTCCTTTACTCAGAAGTTGGACATCAGTCACTAAAATGCTCCCTGAAGCCATGGGATAACAAGAGGCACAGATTGCTGGGATGCTGGAGGACTGCTATGGCCTCTTGGGCAAGGAAGAATGTACAGGCATTTGTTCTCCTGCAAGAAACTCTTGAGCAAGTGAGATCTTCCTGGTTGGAAGAACTTTCTTGCAGATTTGCTATATTTTCTCTGTGAGAAACTGCATGGATGTCAGTACACTTGGAGTTTCTCCCTGTTGAATGGCACTTCTCCAACTAGAAATATGACAGCTGTCCATGGTCTATGAATGCTTCTGCTCTCTTTGAAGTTCAAGTCTTTGCTAACATGCGTGTTGAAAATGCGAGTTTCTAACTAGTTTTGGGAAGGGAGAGATTTCTTTGCAGGTAATTTCAGTATTCTTGTGAAGCAACTACACTGGGGCAGAGGTCAAGGTGAATGAAACTATATCTTCTAGAATCAATATTCTGCTGACCTAAATCTAAAAAATTACAGAGACTTTTTCCCTAACAAAAGCTACAATGGTTTGTTCGAATTCCATCATATTTATAGTGTTTTCTAATGTTTTAAACAGTTTTACAATTTTTCAAGTAAGGTTTACTCACCTAATTTTATGGATCATCTCTAGCACGTTTAAAGAAAAAATAAGCACCAAATTTGTTGTATTCCAGTCCAGTAATACATAATTTGATTTGAATGAAAAGATGGATGTTCTTTTCAGCAATTTAACCACTTTATTTTTCAACAGAACTTTTGCACATATAATATTCAGTCCTGATGAGTTGTTGCACTTTAGTTTACTCGCTTGTTCCAGCATCTCCTACATCTAAAAGTACTTCACCATTACTGCTTGGAAAAAGTAGCTCTTCAACAGGTAGCTTTGACACAATTTTCTTTGGTGATGCAAAGAGAACAGTTAACTTATCTACAAAGTTCTTATTCTTTTTAATTGTTGCCATTACTTCCTAGTAGCCCAGTAAATGCACTGATTATCTTGCAAACTTCCTATTCCTGATTTACCTAAAGATTTCTCTCATTTCTTTCTGGCAGTTTATTTGCTCTTCAAATTCCCTCTGTTCTCCTGGTTTCTAACTTACATTTTACTACCATAGTTTATGCTCCTTATAATTGGATTCACTAAGGCTGGATTTCTATTTTCTGAGACAGACCTGTTTTGGTTTAATAGCTTCTTGAACATTATCATTTAAAATGTGTTTTCTTTTCTCAGGTCCTCTTTGTTTAGAGATATTCATATCTTTTCAGTACTTTATGATATGTTTAAGTATTTTCATTTCCTTATTCTGACTTCAGGGAATTTCAACTAGTTTCCTCAATTTTTTTCAAATTAGTTTTGCTAAAGTTTCAGGTCACCATTATCATTTGCTATCTCCTACAGGATCTTGAGGGAATGTGCTCTGGGGTGCTGAATAAGGTGGAACATTTTGTCTTTCATTCTGTGCTTTTCCCAGGCAGTCTGTGAATGATCAACACATGATTTATTATTGCTTATTTAGGCTTAAATATGCACATAAAAGAACAGCTATCACAGACTCTAGATCCCTCTGTCAAATTAAAAACATATTACCAATAAAATTACAGAATTAAAAAATGGGATATTTCCATCCTAAACTTCATATATGTACAGGATAGTAATTCAGACTACAAATCAATCAAACTATTACAATTCCACAAAAGAAATATCATCATAGATACCTTAGTCATCCTCAAAGTAATGCCTGGAAAAGGCTAGATAGAACTGGTACAAATGCAGCAGTCACTTCTTAAGTAATACAAATTGTGAAGTGTACCTAAATCTGGTTCTGTACCCTATATCGGCTCCCCCACTGAAAACAGTTCAATTCAGGGCAGATATTGCCATGTCCAAACTATTTCAAAGAAACATAGAAAAGTAGGGTAGAAGGGACCTCAAGAGGTCATCTAATCCAAGCTGTTCAGCCATGGTACTTATCTAAACCAGCTTCTACAATGGGCTCTAAATGACATTTGTATTCCTTTGGAGTTATGCATCTATCGATGAACAGGTGGAAATTTGAAAGTGAAGGAGACAAAACTTCCATAGTATCTGGCCCTAGCCTACGGAACAGTGTCCATGAGGTAAGGATGACCACTAATCTCAAGGCATTCAGAACTGCACACCATATGTCTTCAAGTTATCTTTTTCTCAGTAATAAGATCTTCACCAAGACATTACACAAATGTAACTATGCTAGTTTACACTTGCAGGGAGAAAAACGGGTGGGGGGAAATGACACAATGTTTTGTTACTTAAATTTTGACACCTGGGAGACCAGTTTGAAAAAGTGCTGGGGCCATATAAATACATTGATATGAAAGCTAAACTGCTAGGCAGTCATAGTATAGAGAGCTTTTTTTCCCAGTTGTACAGTTATACAGACTATGCCCTTACTTATCTGCAGTGACTTTGTAAGTATGATAAAAGCCTTTCTGACCACAAAACTCCATTAGTACAATTCCCTTTTAATAAGTCTTAGTAGGTCTTTCAAAATACAGCACCATATTGGTTCACTAGTTTTGAGTTACCCTAATCACATTACACCTATCCATCTCTGTTTACTCGTTAGGCCATAGACCTTTTGTTACCTTTTTATTTAGAAAAGATTTTATTTTCTCTCTTAAAAGGCAATTTATATGAGATTTCAGTTAATAGAACTATAACACAGGAAAATAATAGTATTAAAAAACTGAGTGATTTAAAATGCCCCTCCTGGCTTTTATAAAACTTTAACAGGATAAGTCTTAAATATATAGACCTTCTCCTACATTGATGCAAACTATGCATTCATTCCTGTTTTTGTATAGTTACAATCTTTTCTCCAACTCTAAGCAATAGAAGAGAGTTTTTAAACCTTTAACAAGCCCAAAGAAAATTCAGTTAAGCTTAGGCTGACCTGAGATATGGAGTAAAAAATAACCAATATAACCTCCCCCAAACAAACAAATGAACCAACAAAAACAAAAATCAAAGCTAAAGCTAAATACTTCCTTTCAGAATCCCCCCCATGCAATTATCTTAAGTTACCATGAATCTGACATATGATACAAGACACATAAGAGGTATGCATCTGTTTAATCATGCTTTGGATGCCATTAGCCAATGATAAGCACAGACATCGAGAATGACTTACAGCATAAATTTTGCTAGACTTTTTCATGTATTCTGAGTTATTGCCTTATAGGCAGTGTAAATTGATGCTGTGCAGATACCCAAAGTTAGTTTGGATACTGGAAGTCCTAGAACCATGTTAGTGGAGTGTTCCAACCAGGCTAACATAACATGCTTCTTAGCAGCAGGACTAATCAGCGTGGTGCTGCTCCTAGGCCCCATCTATACATTATACTTAAGGAGTGATTAACTGGTTAACCACTCCTTAAGTAGTCATGCAGCCACACGTTCATTCAATTAATGGAGTGATAAAAAATGGAAGAAGCTACAAAGGTATTTCACAAAATATGTAATAACTTTGTAGCTACTTCCAATCATGCCATTAATTGAACATATGGACAGGGGCCGCTGTGGCTGGGAGCCCCATCAGCTGGTAGGAGCTCCTGCGGAGGGTGGAGAACGTTCACCCCCTAACCTAGGAGCTCCAGGCTGATGTTAGCCATCAGCCACAGGAGTTTATGACTCTGTGGCTGGGAGCCCCATCAGCTAACAGGGCTCCCAGCTGTGAGGGGGCTCCACAACTCCATAGCTAGAAGACCACAGCTGACACACTGTCCCAGCTATAGGGGTGTTTCATGCACACTCACGGTTGTGAAAACACAACTGATGAGATGTCCCAGTTGTGAGGGTGCTTCATGCATCCCTGTGGCAGACAGATCACAACTGACATGAGACCACAACTGCTTCATGCACTCCCATGGCTGAGACGTTGAATCAGCTGAGCCACTGCAACTGGGAGCCCAGGTTAGCTGATGGCATTCCCAGCCATAGGAATGTGTGGTACATCTCCACAACTGGGAGTCTTGTCCATTGCTGTGGGAGCTTGTGGGCTGCCAGCTGTGGAAGCTAGCTTCTTGCCAGTGCAGGGGGAGCCCAGGATCAGACCTTCCCTGCATCGGTAAAAAGGCGTGATGGAATCCAATTGGTGATCCAACAATCACACCGTCCACCATGCACAATTGTGTGGACTGCACATTAGGTCCTATTGCGCCTTTAGCTGCGTGTGTAGCGGGGCCCCTAGACTGATATAGCTATATAGCTTCTTGCACCTGTGATAGTTTCTTTAGTCAGCTCAATTATCTTTGCATGCCATTGCACTGTGCTATGTAACAATGACCCTTAATGGCAACACCACTTAATGGAAAACAACATTAGAATACCTTGTCTCTTTTGCTGTCGCCTTTATTTTTAGGGTCAGAGGAAGGATGCCTTTGTGCTTAGCATCCTGGATTTGGCTTCCTGCGTGATCCTGACAAGTCATTTACTCTCACTATGCCCCTTTTGTTGAGGATAAATAAATAGTTGACAAATAGTTGGGTGTTAAAGGAGCTCGTCAAATACTTAGCTAAAATGCAGTTGAAATGTGGTATAATACATAGGTCAAGATCTTTTTGACCAATTTGGAGGCTAAGACATTTGGCATGTTTTAGAGACAGGCTAAAATGAATACTGATGAAAATCCAGCTGTACCTTCATAGTTATTCCAAAATACGCAAAGAAAACAATGAAGCTGATCTGAAATCAAGTCCTATCAAACACAAAATAGTTACTAACTTGGTTAAACATTTACTTTTTCTGACTTATTTAATTTATGTTAAGCATTACTTGACTAACTTGTAGGTAAAACAGGTGTTTACATTTGTGCTGGTTTTTATATCATTTTTGTTGGCAATTTGTTGAGAATTAACATTTTGGTTCTCAGATTTTGAAAAAATGTTGCGTTTTTAGGTAAATTAAGATATACAATGTACCTTTCTTTGAAATTCTACTGTTGTAGTTATGTGGACTTATTACACACTCTCTCTCTCTCTCTCTCTCTCTCTCTAACTAATTATAAATGTTATATATTTTCACGAGCATGGACTATTTGGATTCATTGCACCTTATCTACTGTGCACTGAATCCCCTGCAGACTTGCATTTACTGTTACTGATCCTCAGCACTATTGATTTGTGGTCTTTCTTCTCTAAAATTGTCAGGACAGCAGCAACCAGAGCTGAAGGTTTCTGAGGTATTCCCCACATAATTCCCCAAACACTCTTTTCTGGCCTGACCATGACCCTCCCTATGACCTTGGCCAACAGCAATGTCAGGTATCTTGGGTAGACTAGCTACCTCTTAATGGTGCATTGTACCAACTCAGGATATGGTGTCAAGGGAGTATCTGCAAATTCTGCTTTTATTTAAACAGTGGACTACTATTTCCTTCAAAAATAGATCTTAAAATACATGAGCATTCACTATGTAGGTTTGGATAAAAAAGAATATTTTCATCAAAAAGAACTGGGTATGTAAGAAGAAGAAAAATGCTGAGATGACTAATGGCTCAGAAAGTATATATGGAATATAGACAGGCTCTGACAATCCTTTTCCTGACTTTAGGAATGCCCCTCCCTGACCACCTGCATGTTCATTCTCTCATGTTTTATCCATTCTTTCCCTCCTGCTCCTATGTATTTGATAAGAGTCTCTGGTACATTTTTGGGTACACAATTGCATGATTCCTGTATGATGAACCACAGGAAGTTCACAGAGTAATATAGGTGCTGCCATTCTCTTTCCTTCGCCTTCTGTACCTTCCCAAACTACAATCTTTGGTGTGTGTGTACCTGGGAAATCGGTTATGAGGTTTTTCCACAAATGGACTGCTTACTTAATTAATAGCAATTAATATTTTGCTCAGTGTCCTATTCCACAATGTTCAAATCCTGCTCTGAAGATGAAAGCATCTCTTCTCAGGCTTTTTCTCCTTAAGAGTACATGAGTGCTTCATAGACATAATTAAACCATCTTTGCCACATCTCTGAGAAGCAAGAGCAAAGTACTATGCCCATTCTACAAATGGGAAGCTGAGGCACAGAATTTAAAGACAACATTTCCAAGAATATTGGGTACCCAATTTCCAATGATTAGAATCTAGTCAGTGTTTTTATACTAAGGTACAGCTTCCACAGACTTCATCTGTACCTTTAAGTCACAGCTGCTCAACCCTCATACTCTAAAAAACAAACCACATACAATATTCAGTAAACAACCTTAATTCTGGCATTTCCTAGCTTTCAACTCCTAGACTTTGAAACCTGAGTATCATTTTAGGGCAGAAGTTTTGAGGGTATGTCATTTCCTAGGTTTGTAAAAAAAGCAAAACAAAAAAAAAATCCACTGTCACATGAGAATGAGACAACTTGGGAATCTTAGTATTCTGTTTTAGTCTTTCAGGGAGTGTGTGTTGTAATAGGTTTAGACTTTTCTACCTCACTTTCCGATTTCTACTCTTCCAACCATGCCCCAACACATTTCTATCCCAGTACCATTTTCCTGGCCTACCCAGTCCTAGCCTCTGCTCCTGGGTTTCTCTCTTCAGTCCTACTCTCCCTGCTGAGCCAGTGCCAATTTCCCTCTCCCGGGCTATGTGCTCCTCTCACACTCCACTTCCTTTTCACATCTGTGTCTCCTCCCTGCAATTTTTAGTCTTGTCTTGTTATACCTAGTCTCACCTTCTCCAACAATTCCCACTGATCTCACTACCCTTAGTCCTCCTCACTTTCTTCACTAGCTATCAGTCTCCTTATTCAGTCACTTCCATTCACAGAACTCCTAGTCACAAACACAGACTTCCTTCTTCCCTGAACCCAGCTGTTGCTCCTTCTGCATTGGAAACTCCACACTGTCTGAATATATCAGCAGAAGGATACCCGAGATGGCAAAGAAGAAAGACTCCCAGCTTTTATTTCAAGTAGTCAATTATGAGCTGCTGCAACAGCCACTACAAGGGAAAGTTTGGCTTCAGTCAACTGTATGGCGATATACAATCTAGTTAGTAGAAACTGTGGTAGGCTAAAGGAGGACAGGTGTAGACAAAATCTTTAGCTGCTAAAACAGGCAGGCAAAGTCTGGATCGCAGGCTGAATCGGACCCACGGTGGACTGCATTTCCCAGCAGCCCCTGCCTGTATTGCTCTAGCTAGTTTCCATGGAGATGCCAGAAGCAGTGGGGTGGTGACAGCATAGGGTCAAGGTTTTCACGGAGACTGGTCCCAGCTCCGCTGGCAGGGTGTGCAGCTGGGCAGGGAGCTGCTCTGGGGCTGGGATCTTGTGGTGGTAACCATGTGGCCTGGAGCCAGGACAGCGCTGTGATCTGCTGCCCACGTGCCCTGGGCAACGGCATGTAGGCAGTGGATCACAGCACTGCCCTGGCTCTGGACCATGCTGTCACCACTGCAAGATCCCAGCCCCAGCCCTGGAGCAGACCTATCCAGCTGTGCACCCTGTCAATGCTGCTAGGGCTAGTCTCCATGGAAATCCTGGCCCTGTGCTGTTATTTCTGGGGTCTCCACAGAAACCAGCTGCAGTGATACAGGCAGGGGCTCCTAAGAAATGGAATCTGGCCATTGGCAGAATCTGCCATTTTGCCCACCCATGTGCTAAAACCTAAGGAGCGCTTACAGAGCATGCACAATCTGACATTTCAAAGGCTCATGTGACTTGATCATATTTGGGTAGATTTTGTCCTTGCTGAGCTTCCTTGCTTAAAAACATTATTGTACTATAACTGTTTAAAGACAATGTCACTAGCTTCACTCTTGGAAATAGCCAGACATTTCTAAAACATTTGATCTGACAGACACCCAACATGGCAAATTTCAGCTCAAAAGGCTGAAGTCTGGCAAAGTTATTAATGACTTACAAAGAGGAATGCCAGGCAGGTCTAATAATAAACAGATCTATCACACTTCCTATAATTACACAAGAGAACTTTGTTCTTATTTTAAACACTGCATGAAAAGAAGTGAAGAGGGGACTGGCATCTAAAAAAATAAGTTTTCTATTTTCACTGTAAATTGCCATGTTTTCAAAGACCTGGGTTTCTTATAAGTTTAACTTCAAAGAAAAAAATTCAAAATTTAACATTCCTAAAACAAGACATATATAGAAATCTAATGTGTGTGTTCAGTTTTTTTACCATACCTTTACTAGTTGTGCATGGAGAACAGTTGGTTTCCTGCATTGTTTTAGTTAGCCTTACACAAAACAAAGGGGGAAGAAAAACTTTTTTTTTTTTTGCTTAATGAAAAGATTGTTAAAACAAAAATGTACAAGGACTCAGGGGCCTATAGGGAAGTATCTGTAATTACTTTTACTCAACTTAAAATCTCATTGAATTTAATACATTCAGTGTTCCTTTAAATATCAGAATCGTAGAAAATTAGGGTTGAAAGGACCTCAAGAGTTCATCTAGTCCAACTCCCTGCTCAAAGCAGTACCAGCCCTAACTAGATTATCCCACTCAAGGTTTATCTAGCCAAGCCTTAAAAACCTCTAAAGATGGAGATTCCACCACCTCTCTGGGTAACCTGTTACAGTGCTTAACTACCCTCCTGGTGAGAAAATTTTTCCTAATATCCAACTTAACTTCCCTTGTTGTAACTTCAGAACATTGCGTCTTGTTCTGTCATTTACCACCACTGAGACCAGTCTAGTTCAGGGGCAGGCAATTATTTCAGGCAGAGGGCCGCTTACCCAGTTTTGGCAGGCTGTAGAGGGCCACATGGGTAGCCCCGCCCCTTGACAGGTGCTACCACCCCCTGGTCACCATCTTGGGACCAATGTCACAGGGCCAGCATTGGTGGGGCCCAAAATGAGGCACAGGCTGGCAGGGGTCTGTGAAGCCAGGCTGGGCTGCACCAGCAGGGAGAGTGGGGAGCTGGCCCTGGCTCCATAGAGCCCGTCAGCTAGGACCCCGCGCTCCTGCCGCCTGCTCTGGGCTCTGCCGGAACTGGCCCCAGAACACTGGTGCCAGCCCTGTGCTCTCACTGGCTCCCACACCTGCTCACTCCCAGTGCCCCCCAGCCCCACAGTATGGGGCTGCGGGGGGGGGGGGGAGGAGCAGTGCACAGCCCCAATCCCCTGCTTACAAGCAGGGAAGAAGTTGGTACTGAGTGCAGGAAAAAGCAGCCCCTCACCCACTCCATGACTGGCACTCCTTGCTGCAGGTGCTCGCAGCCCATGTGGGGCTGTCTAGAGCAGGCACAGGCAGCCCCATGCAGGCTGCAAGTGGCTACAGAGTTGGGCGCTGGCCACAGGGTGAGTGAGGGGCCACTTTTCCCCGCGCTCCGCACTAACTTGTAACCCGCCCCTGCTGCCAGCCTGAGCTCCACACTGGCTCCAGGCTCACCAGTCAGGGCTGCGCGTGGTGTCAGCCGCTGTAGCTCCTCTGCTTGCTGCGTCAGACAATGTTGGCTGCTGCTGCCCACTTGGAGCTCACATGCTGGGCAGCCCACAGGCAACAGTGACAAACACTGCCCGACGTAGCAAGCAGGGGGGCCGCAGCTGCTGCCATGGCACGGCCCCGACGGCCGAGCCTAGTGCTGGCAGGAACCAGGCTGGCAGTGGGGCCAAGTTACAAGCTGGTGCTGAGTGCAGGGGGGAAAAGAGGCCCTCGCTCTCCCTGTGCCTAACACCCCATGCTGCAGCTGCTTGCAGCCCACCTAGTGCTGCCTGTGCTTGCTCCAGACAGCCCCGCTCAGGCTATGAGTGGCTGCAGCGGGGAGCACCAACCAGGGGGCTGCTTTCCTCCATGCTGGGAAAAAACAGGGAAAGAGCCCAGGGAAAAGCTGAGTGGGGGGGCAAGGGAAGCTGAGTGCAGGGGGTGGAAATGGTCCCTCCCCTGCCCCATGGCCAGCACTTCCTGCTGCAGGCACTTGCAGCCCACGCAGGACTGTCTGGAGCAGGCACAGGCAGCCCCATGTGGGCTGCAAGCAGCTGCCACACAGGGTGGGTGAGGGGTCGCTTCCCCCTCCCCACGCTCAGCTTTTCCTCTGGCTCCTTCCCTGCCTGGGGTCCTCCCTTGCCTTCCCCCCACTTACCTAAGCTTCCCGTGCTGGGGCACACACGTGGTCCCAGGTCAGAAGCCCTGACTGGGGCTTCTGGCTGGGGGGCTGGGCTGTTGTGCTGTGTCCTACTGCCCTTGGTTCCTGTCATTTTTGACAGAAACCAAAGGCAGATAAAAATTAACTTTCTAAATTTTTTAGGGGCCCTGTGGGCTGGATAGAATGGCCTCGCAGGCCAGATCCAGCCTGCAGGCCGTATTTTGCCAACCCCTGGTCTGGTTCCATCCTCTTTTGAACCACCCTTCAGGTAGTTGAAGGCTGCTATCAAATCCCCCCTCAGTCTTCTCTTCTCCAGAAGAAATAAACCCAATTCCCTCAGCCTCTCCTCAGAAGGCATGTGCCCTAGCCCCCTAACCTTTTTCATTGCCCTCCACTGGACTCTCTCTAATTTGCCCACATCCTTTCTGTAGTGGTGGCCCAAAACCAGACACAGTACTCCAGATGTGGCCTCACTAGTACTGAATCAAGGGGAATAATCACATCCCCCAATCAGTTAGCAACACTTCTATCGATGCAGCCCAGTATGCCATTAGACTACTTGGCAACAACGGCACACAGATGGCTTATATTCATCTTATTGTCCACTGTAATACCCAGGTCCTTTTCTGCAGAGTTGCTGCTTAGCCAGTCAGTCCCCAACCTGTACCAGAGCATGGGATTGTTCCATTCTAAGTGCTGGCCTTTGCACTGTTGACTCCTATTGAGGTCTTTCCACTGAAACCCCCCGGTCCTCTTCTGCAGAACTGTTGCTTAGCCACTCAGTCCCAAGCCTGTAGTGGTACATGGGATTTTTTCATCCTAAGTGCAGGACTTTGCACTTGTCCATATTGAATCTGATGAGATTTATTTTGGTCCAATCCTCCAATTTGCTGAGGTCTTTCTGAATCCTAGCCCTAACCTCTAGCATCTCTAGTACTCCCTACAGCTTGGTGGCATCTGCAAACTTGCTGAGGGTGCACTCCATCCAGTCTTCCAGGTCACTGATAAAGATACTGAACAAAACCACCTCCAGTACTGACCCATGATCTACTTGATACCAGCCGCAAACTAGACATCAAGCCATTGATTAATACCCTTTGTACCCAATGAACATGCCAGTTTTCTATCCACTTCACAGTCCATTCCTCCAACCCATACTTTCTTAATTTGTTTGTAAAGAATGTTGTGAGAGACCTCACTAAAGCCTTGTTAAAGTCAACATATATCACACCTACTTCTCTCCCCGCATCCACAGAGCCAGTCATCTTGTCACAGAAGGCAATCACAGTATGGTCTGGCATGACTTGCCCTTGGTGAATCTAAGCTGCCTGTTCTTAATCACCTTCTTCTCCAAGTACTTAGAAATGTTCCATAATTTTTCAGGGACTGAGGCGAGGCTGACTGGTCTATAGTTCCCTGGATACTCCTCCTTTCTTAAAGATGGGCACTATATATGTCCTTTTCCAATCATTCAGGACCTCTTCCACCTGCTATCATTTTTCAGAGATAATGGCCAGCGACTCTGCAATCACATTTGTCTCATCAGCCTTTAGTTCTACCACATTTGGCTCCATGGATTTGTACAGGTCTCGCTTTTCTAAATAATTTCTTAATTTGTTCTTTTGCTACTCTTGGCTGCTCACCTCTCCCCTCAAACTGTGCAGCTAGCTGCAGTAGTCTGGGAACTGTTCTTGCCTGTGAAGACTGATGTAAAAAATGCATTGAGTACTTCAGCCTTTCATGCATCATCTGTCACTATGTTGCCTTTCATGTTCAGTAGGGGACCCACACTTTCCCTGATAACTACAATTCATACTGCTGAGGCATTATGTTACTGAATGAAGTATATGCAAAGAAAGCTTTATATTTCTCTGAAAATTAACTTACAAAACAATACCCATTACAATATGTGTGCAAGTCAGAACTGTGAAATTCAGTGAAAATAGATAAAATGTGTTTTTTGCACAGCACTCTGAGGATGTTATTTTTAGTATTTTTCTCTAACCAAACTCTCTTGCCAACAAACCTGAGAAACATCCAAGTTAAAATACAATCAGTCAAGTTAGAATACAATCAAAACAGTGATTTCCAGTGAGATTCTATACTGGAGCTAAACAGGAAAGGGTTCACACATGATATTTTAATTAGAAGACAAGTGAAAGAGCAAACCCTATGTGTGGCAAACTGTAAAGAATGATAAGAAAGGATAGACAAGAAACAAAGAATTACTAGCAAGAGAAAACAGTTGGGATAGGACATTAGGGAGCAGGAAGGGGAAGGGGCATGAAGACTGGACACTTATATTGTTAACAGTTCTGATAACCATTACAAAATTACCATATAAAATATAATATATTTCCCCTGATAAATGTTTGCATATATCACTCTTTGACATTGGAGCACATATTTCTCACCTGAAGCAACAACAGTGCTTGCCCATAATGTATTTTCTATGCTAAGGCTTTCATGAACAGCTGGATCACTGTCTTCCTGTTAAAGATAAAAACAACTGTTAAAGTCAAGATTAATCCACTAAAGATTTTAACTAGAGATCTGAGAACAATGCCAAATCATGCACGAAAGCTTGACATAATGTTAACTCATGGGATGGTTACACCTCTGTACCTTCGGATAAATTGCTGTGCTTTAGTTTCATTGTATATGCATGATTATATGTAGGAGAAAGGCCATCTTCTGTAAAAATTAAAGTGAAATATTGATATTTGATACACACATCAGATCTGTGCAGGTGGCTTCTTATGCTTACAGTCCAATGTGGGAGCTCTACAAACATGGATTAGATTGCAGAATAATAAGATAAGTACATAATTACAGGGGAATCAGATGCAATACTAAATACTGAAGAAGACCAGCAATGTTTAGTATGATCACATTTCCATTTTCAACATTTCCTTAATGACTCCAGTGACATTACAGCAGACTTAGGTAGTTTAAAATTCTCAGTACTTACACTTTTGCCTAACAAAACTACATCTTTAAAGCCTTCTAACAGGAATAGTAATAAGGTCTACAGGTTCATTACAAATGGTACTTCAGTCTGCTGGCCCTTTCTTGTCATTTGAAGGAACTTCTATAGTCAGAAGTTCTTTAAATTAATTTAAATTAATTTTCTTATATTATACATTCTGTTAAATGTTGGGAAGGGGTACAATGGACGATTTTTTCCTGCTGTACAGCATGGTCAATTCCACTTAATGACAACAAAACCAAACCAAATGGTTGGTTATCAACTTGCATCTCTATTTTGGATGATCCATTTGTCTCCTTGAATGCATTATTACTCAAGGAAAGGAAAATGACAGCTTAGTACAGATATGCTTTCTTAGTCATCTTTTTGAGAAGGTCTACAGGTCTCTTACAATGGGATTCTCAACATATTTCCAAGATGAAGCAGGATCATCCTTTAAGTACAGACAATCTATAAACAAGGTAGATTGTCTATAATTATCTGTATTTTCTCCCAAATATTAAGACATGAAGAAGCCAAGGAAGTGGGCTTGGCTTAGGGTGACTAAGAATTTCTAACCAATGGCTATCTATCAGAATTTAGTACAGGAGACATTATTATCTTGGGATTGTCAATGCTCTCAAAGATCAGACTTTGATGATTAATCACAAAAAGAATGTTTCTTGAACTTACTTAGGAAATTAATGCTATTACAATTGTGAAGAGTGCTTGTCTGAATCCAATGTTGGGCATCACTGGAAAAAGCACCCAACTTCAAATTAAAAAAAAACAACTCATCTCAGTAGAGACGCTAGGAATTGGTAGAGGTGCACCGATATATTGGTCATACATTGGATCAGCACCGATAAAAGGAAAATTAACATTACTGGCAATTGACTTTTTTTGGTCAATAACATCACCAATAAATGCTGCGCACATGTATGCTGCTGCAGCATGCACATAGCCAGGAATGCAGCCTGGCAACATGGAAAGCAGCATCTGGCTGGTAAATCTGTGGTGGAGCATAGGAACAGGACAGAGGAAGGAATGGGCATGAAGGGGGCAGATCAAGTCCCCCATGGTGAGGGAGGGAGTGGGACAGGGGTTGCCTAGCCAGGGCAGTGAATGGGACCTGGGGTGGGGCAGCTCCTCACCACTGTGTGCACCCCTGGGGGAGGCATGGGGCCATGTGCCCTTCAGAATTTATGCATGGGGTGATGGTGGGCTACCTGCTGAGGGTTTGGGGCCAGGAGCTGCACCAGCCTCTTTTCAGTGGGGGGCCAGGGCCAGGGCCAGGACTGTGCTCGGGGTGGATAGGGGCAGGGCAGGCAGCAGTGCTAGGGGGAATTTAGGGGGCTATAACCACCCCAAAATTCCCCATAGCCCCCTGTAACCACTCATCCCAGTGCTGCTACCACCCCACGCACCCCTGGTCCTGCCCCAAACAAACACAGCCCCACCCTAGTGCCCCCCTGGTCCTGAGCCTGCAGCAGGCAGCCACTTCCTCTTTCCACCCCCCTGCGCCTCCCAGATGACCATTCCATGCCCTGGCCCAGGTCCTATTCACCACCACGGCTGGGCAGCACCTGCCCCAGCCCCACTCCCTCCCTCACCATGAAGCCCTTGATCTGGCCCCCCACATGCCTTCCCACCCCCACACAGTTTCCCCTCATAGACTTATTGGCAGGATGCTGCTCTCCAAGCTGCTTGCCTGCATTCTTGTAAATCAGCTATCAGATCATCGGCCACTGGTATCGGCCAAAAAAATCTTTATTTGTGCCACCCTAGTAATTGGGAGGTCTGTTCTACTGGATTGTCTACTGACAACACCTTCTACTAGCATTCAGTCCAAGCAGTGCTTTAAGGAGCAAAATTACATTTCATCATGTTCAGTACCACTGTTAGGGTGCTGAATAATATTCATGCCTTAAGGAAGCAATTAATATCAATTAATATCCATGTTTCTAAATATGTTTTGTCAAACAGGCTGGATGTATTAAGCAACACAGACTTGACCTTTTAGCAGATCTTCTCCGTAAGAAAAAAAAATCCGGAAGGACAAGGACAAAGAGAGCACCTTCAGCTAGAAAAGAACAAAAAGTGCAGTTCTTATGTTCATATCCTTTGTATTGTGCTAGGAAATGGTACAAAAAGTAAAGAGTTCCCTATATCAGGGAACTCTGTCTAGCTTTCAGATGTGTTATTAATCAACTCGCATTCAAGGTCCTGAACACAGAGAAATCACTGTTTCCATCGGCAGAGACTACTCACAAGCCCAAAACAATTTCTGATGGGCAAGGTATTTCTAGGTAAAGGAACAAATGTGCTAAATATAACTTCTGCCATATAAACCACAGCAGCAGCTCACGTTTTCCTGTTGATGGGTTGATTATATGGAGATAAGAAACTGTACTCTAGCTACAACAGGAAAATCTGTCTTGAGTAGGTATGACTATTATTCTTCACAGTTATCAGGAAAATTTAATTAGATATTTTTACCATTGTGACTAGAACCGGCCTATTTACCCATGGAAAATCCTGAAATCTCACTGAACCAATGATGACATCTAGAGTGCAAGCTAAGCATACTTGGGAATGGCTCTCCCAAGCTTACCGAGCTGCTCTGTGCCTGCTACTAGCCTTACTAGAAACAGTGCAGTCACTTCTGCATGGCACAAAGGACAGATAAACACACGCCACCATTCATTCATGATCTAATCTTTTCTGTACTCTGTAAAGGAGAAGAGGGGAACCCAGTGCTGATTTTTAAATTTTGTCTTCAGAAGCTTGCCCCTGTAATATTTGCTTCAAATGAGAAAGTGAACCTGTGCTCAGAGATTGCTTCAAAAGTATTTTGAGTGGCCTCTCCAACATGGGATCTTTTGGAGTCTTTCTAGGAAAGAGGGAAATGAGGCTTAAGGACAGGCATCCCAGCAGCTCTACTGAGCTCTACTGCATGGGATCCACATGGGCCAGATATGCCAGTGTTCCCTGTGGAGATTTCAGAAAGGGATATGTGTAGGAGACCATGAAGGGATGGGCTAAAAGGACTGCTATTGTGGCAGCAGCAGGGGTTTAAGCTGAACTTTTTATTTGAAATAATTAAGTTGAACTTAATTATTTCAAATAAAAAACAAAATATATTACTAGTCTGAATCATACAGGTCAACTGCAGAAGAGCCAAGATGATGACAATGACTACAAAAGTCCTTTTTGTTTTAGATTCACTACTTATTTTTTGGTTCTCATAGAATGTATTAATTATAGAAACAGATACAGAATTCATAAAATAATAACAAGAAATTCAAGGAAAACATGTTGTATGTCAAATAACAAGTTTGGCATAATTTAAATAATGTGATGTTCTGCTGCATTAATGTAATAAACCCAAATGCTGTGAATACAGTATGAAATGCTAGGGAAACTCCATCCACTCCCTCAGGGGCATTCTCAAGGGAAAAAAAACAACACTTGGTGTCTTTGCAGCAGCTTCAATGAAAAAGTTAAGGAGGAGGAGAGCAGAACACTGCTTTACCTCTAGAGATTTCCCCAAGTTTAGAACTAAAGAATACTAGTGAGAAAATATATGGAAGCTTGACTTTTTGTATCCTGTGTTGCATCGGTTCTTTCAATAGAGAATATAATTTCAAATGTTGGCAACCTGGTTCTCCCACCAACTATATTATTCATACAAAAAGGAAAAAAAGAAATCAAAACATTAACAGTGGAACAAACCCAGGTACATTATTGTTTTCAGAGAGATGTTATATCTGGATGAAATGTTTTACCATAAAACTATATTGTTCTATAACTGTTTTTAGTTGTTAATTTTTGAATTTCTGTTACTGAAATTAAATATATATATTATTTTGTATATTGCTTAGAATACTAAAAAGATTCAATAAATTGGTCACTTTTTAATAAAATGATTTAAATTGTGGAAAGCGTAAGTAAAGGTAGAAGGCATTCAGCCAACCTTAGCTCTGCTTTTTAATGACTTATGATTTTTAAAAGATAGTTTGGAGGATATTTTTACCCTGGCACACAAATGTCATGTTACAATAAATGCTAAATTCTAAACCTAACCCCATATAGAAGAAAATATTTTTAACTTAATCCTATGAATTGCCATGTTTTATTCTTTGAAGAATATATTTGACTAACATTGGATTTTGGAAAATATGATTTTGTCACTATAAATGTTAAACTAATCGTAGTAGGCCAGCTGCTTTGATTTACACTGAATTTAACATAACATTCATCAATGCAGATAAATGAGCAATTCCTTCAACACACTGCTGAAAATATTAAAGCTACTACAATTTGTGACATACACAAAATAAATCTTGTTACTAGAGGTAAAATGAACAACATTATTCTGAATTCTTTGTATATCGTATAAAGATTTGTCTTATTTTAGATATATGTATACACATACAATTTTCTGATTTCTACTTTAAAAAAAAGGCTATCTTAATTTGTTAATATAATTTCCTGCCATTTATTTTCCAAAATAAGGCTATTATACAGCCATTTGATAGCAAGGACATAGGAAATACTTCTCTAAAACTAAGAGAAGAATGAATGTTTATAAAGTGATGAGCTCCACTCAAAGAAACTCAAGAGAATGTGGCATATACACAAATATTACTTACCCGTGTGAAGGTACCCTCAAAACTGTGAATATCCAGTTGTGGCTTTTGAGCATAAACGTAAGCATTGATTGAAAAAAGGTCCTGTAATAGATAGCAAAGTAATTATTACTATTAAGTTAATACAAATTTATTCAGTGCACTATATTATAATTAGGCTATAATTGTCCAGTTTTAGATGTGGTAAAAATACTAAAATATTTTCTTTTCCCAATAAAGGCAATGAAAAAGTTACTTAAGTAAGCATTGGAATAAAGTCCTGCTAAAAGAAATCTCATTATATAGGAACAGAGTGCTTGCGAACACAGCCAAAATTTCAAGACTCTGAAAGTGATATTTATACAAGTATGAAAGAGAATTTTTCTGACTTAATATTTTTAATATTTAAATTTATTTTTTCTAATACAGTAACCATAAAATAGCATCTTTTTACTTTCTTTCATTCTCTTTAAAAATAATTATAGTTTTCCCCTCTGGGTTGCTTCTTGATATTCCAAAACACCTTTTTAGCAAGAGATAAACTGATTGAATATGTAGGAAAAATGATAAAACTGAATTTAAAAAGTTCCACTGAATGCCAATATATTACAGACGTTTACAGAATCTAAGAGTTAAATGGCATGTCTTAGAATCTGAGAGTTGTTTTTGTGATCCTTCTGTTATAGAACTGTTGAGATCCATAGCCATCTTTGAACAAACACATTAATAAATTCTGAATACATTTAAATCTAGTTTGCATTTTATCAAACTTTCTTCTGACATAGATCTAAAAAGCACCTTTAGATGCAAATCATGAAATAATTTGTTACTGATGTTCACAATCTATGCATGGTATATTTACCTTGCGCTACAGAGGTATATATAACCCTAAATCATTCAATTAGTTTATTTACAAGTTTTATAAAAGCAAATCAAGTTTCATGACTAAATTTTTGCAAAGTATCTTTTGTCATCGCAAATAATTGGCTATTTATTTTAGTTATTCACCTAAACTTCCACTTACTGCACTCTTGTGCTTCCAGGTTAGTTTTCATCAGCTTCACAAGAAATAATTCATATGAAACTAATACACATGTGGTATCCTATATCTTCATCATTCAATTCTTCCTAGTCTGTTATCACCTACAATTTAGTTAATCCAGGCTATTACGTGCTTTATTGTACACAGAAATATAAGTTTCTCAGTACTGAATAGTACAGAAGAAAACCAATACCACACACATACTCGTATACAATAAGAACTGTTAGTGAAGTGCATCAAACATGAACTTTTCAGAAAAGCTTAGTTAGAAAACAAAATTAGAATGCAAAAGAAGTAGAAATATCCACGTCTTCACATAAACTGACACTGACATAGTCAAATTTTGGTTTAACTCACTGCTACTACAAACAGTGCCCCTTTGTAGCCTATTACATGTTAGGTACAGTGTAAAAATGTTTATCTACATTCCCTTACTTCCTGTGCTCTTTAGCCTGTATTTAGTGTCCTTTTGTGCATTAGAGATCTAACACTGCCTATCCCTTTCAGAAGCCTTCTTAATTTCCACTTTGACAAAAGTGAATTCTCTCATTTTTCTGAATAATCAAGATCTTGACGTTGTGCATGCTTTTATATTCCTTTTTTAAGGAACTTTCAAATATTCCTTTATATTAAGATGGCTAGAATCTTCAGAGAACTCAAAATATGAACTCTGCTCTCAAAGCACTATGATTTTATACAGACTATACCCTAGCTGGATATTCCAACATAATAACTGATTCTGTACTTTGCCTGTAACTACAGAAAAAAAAGATGTAGTGCAGGTCAGCAAGATATCTCTGCACTCAAGTGCAGGATAAAATGAAGCATAGTTCCCCCTGCAATCATATGCAAAACATAACTCTAAGTATTTCACGTGTATACAACTCTCAGGCAGGACTTAAAGAAGCTAGACTCTCATATAACATGGGGGAAAAATCACTTATATTCTAATAAGGACACAATACCAAAACACCTGTTTATCATTCATCAACCAATGATGAGTTTTAAGAGGACCATGGTTTATGCCTATTTCTACAGTTTAAATTGGGTAGATTTCTCTCTGTCCAGTGTTATTGCCCCAGAGGCAAAAGCTGTCCTTTCTCTTACAACAGAGACCACAAAAAATTAAGTACGGCACTATCTGAGATGGAAAGATTAATGCAGCTATGTAAGCTTCATAAATAAGGTTGTACAGAAAAATAGCTTAAACTATTTTGAACAGGGAAAATCTGGATGCTGTAGGTGCAGGGATACCATAGTATTATGAAATTTCCCTTCCACCTTATTGTCATTTGACTGGTGCTAAAATATTTCCAAAATATTTTCTTTAATACTAGCTTATTAAATGAAGAAATACATTTTTAGGAATTTCAAAATAAGTCCAGCATTACTCCTGCTGAAATGCTGGTCCACACAGAAGTCAAAGACAGTTTGGCCATTGACTTTAACAGGAACAGAATTTTCCTTCTAATTTTTCATTTTTATGGGGAAACAATTGAGGTGAATAATTTTGGTTATATCCCTACTTAAAAGAAGACAAGCAAATAGGAAAAAAAGTAGGTTTACAGCAATTCTAAGTTAAAATGCTTAGCAAGAACAAAGTTGAGAACAGAGACTATAAAAAAATATTTCCATACAACAATGGATAGAACTTACAAGATACTAAACAACACGTTAGGAAGCTTGGTTAGCTAGAAACCACCATTTAGAAAAATGCATCTCATCTGTTTACATTAGTCACAAAATGACTAAATGATGGTAAAATAATGACAATGTTTTCCTTTTCATTTTACAATAATAATTTAGAAATCACTCTGAAGTTATCAATAATGTAGAAAAACCTCCTCTATTAGGTCAAGGGCAACATTTGTTCACCTTACTTAAAGATCATTAAAATACATCCTTAATCATAACATGTGGTTCATTACAAATAAAATTGCCTTTGGTTCAATAAAACTAATTAAATGTAAATGGTATTGTTTACTGCTGTATGGATCTTTTGATATAAATCAGCAAGTCACCATTTATTGAAAATTACAGTGACCTCATTGTTGTTAATAAATTTACTTGATCACATAAAGCAGAGACGAATGTCCCACAATGCGTTCAGTGCCAGAAAAACGGCCCCACATATAACTATGAAACCACAAGAAACCTAACCTGGGTGTTAGAGTTCTTGCAGCACAGTCATCATTAAATGACTTGTTGAAATTTTAATTCTCTGATCACATTAAGTGGTTTGGGAAGACAACAAAATCTGTACTGATCATCTTTGGTGGTGTCATCTGTTCTTCAAGAAAAGCTCTGAAGGTTTGCAGGTTTATTTATTCTTGGTGTCATGGTGGATAAGGTTACAATGCTTCTCTGTTGATGTGACTGACAGATCATGACAACACAAGATACTCAAATCCTTTACATCAGATAACTAAAGAAATCAAAATGAGTGACAATTATGGACAGTGTATGCTGCTAAATGCAAGACCAAAGTCCTTAATTTCCTTAGTCTATCTCCATACTCAAATTTCACTTACAGTCTATTCTTTTAAATTATTAAAGTATCATGTATATGATACAAAAGTATTATTAAACTTCTCCTTTTGAAATTTCCTCCAAGTTCAGGCTAAGCTTCTGTTTTAAGAAATGTGACCCAGTGATGGGGAACCATTGGAAGTCAAAAGTAGTACACACATAATGCACAAGAAGGATAGTGTGGCTCAGCTGAGACCACTTGCAACCTCTAAGCAGGACCTGCAGGTTAGCAGAAACAACCTAGGGAAAACTTTTTAAACTCCCCTCTACTTGCGAAACCCTTTACTGCAACAAAACCTGATATCTGGCTTTGTCATTTAAATATATGATTTGTGTTAACAAAACAGTGGACTCCAAATTCTAAACTAGATTCCAAATGGAATATACAAGTGCAGCCAGTACTCATGTTTCATTCCAGCTTTACAAACAGTATTGAATTTAGAGATATTCCATATACTTAAAATAGGAAATACTGCACCCACTGAACATTTTACATTAGCATGTTCCACTGTTTTCCTCCACTGAATATGCTAATTACACCAGAGATGAATACAAAAATATATGAACCTATTGATAATGGGTTCTGTTCATTTCTTCTTACAGAGGTAGACCTTACACTAGGGTTCAATGCAAATTTTACTTGAATACAAAGCTGAATCAGGGGGCGCTATGTAAGCGTAAGAAATTGCCATAGCTATTTAGTAACAGCCCAGCAGGTGGCAATCAAGAATTACTGTAAAACAGGATCAATCCAGCCTATTTTCCTGGAATTGATTGTTTATATTTTAATCAGGAAATTCTGTACATTATCTCTACATGCATACTAAAGGTGCAAATTGGAAGAACTTGTATAGAACGCTTTCCATGGGAAAGGGATTATTTTTTGATAGGCATTTATTTTTTCCAGAATTGACAGATCTAAATGTCTATTACGTACTTTGCAAAAACGTCCATAGTTTAGAATGACTTGCATCTTAAAGCATATCAGATTTCAGCAAGTTAATCCCTATTTCATTTAGCGAGGCAAACCAAAGCTTCAGATACTTTTTAGACATAAGGAATAACCATCATATTTGAGTTTGAAAAATAGCTTCTGAGCAAGCATAAATTGTGGCTGACCTAAAGTTGGGAACAAGAGTTGGGACAGTAGCCAGGAAATTTTGCATTCAAAGAATAAAAAAAGGAAAAAAAATAACAGATATGAAGAGTAAAATACTTCCAGCAATACTCTGCTTTCCAAAGACAGAGTCATAGCCTCAATCCTCTTCACATTAGGAATAACTAAAATGGCCCAGAACTGGTCCAAGCTGCATACTCTGTAATACTAGAGAATGTTCAGTTGCCAAAATGATATATCAAAGCTGTTTACAAAACTTTAAAAGACATGTGTCTCTGCATGTCCACACATGCAGGCACATGTGCTTGCAGCAGCTCAAATAGCAGCAGTACAAATTTGTGCCTCAGCACGTGTGTCTGAACATACACTTTGGTGTTAGGCAAATTGGGCCACTTGAGGCAAACTGACTGCCCAGCTCCTTGCAGATCTGCAGCCAGGGGAAGCTAGAAGCTGAGGCCAGCACCTGTGCTGGACCAAGCAGTATAAAAAGCTGCCATGGAGAGCAGCCCAGGGCTACTTACCCTCAGGATCTTCTGAGGCCTGACCAGTTGGTACCTGGGGACACTACCACTTGTGCCAGCTGGACTGCTGAAACAGCCCTAACCTACAGTGGCCCCTGCCCCTTCTACCCACTGCAGCAGTTTGGCAGCAGGGGCTGCTGTCTAGCTGTGAACTGCTACCACCTGTGACAGCATCCACCACCTTGGACCTGCAGTCCCATGGCTGTGCACCTGCCAGACCCAGACAGGGACTGCAGAGCCACCTAGGCTCTGGTACAAACAATGTAGCCAGCTGCCAGCAGGCTGGGGCAGGACAGTTGGCATTTGGGTAGCACTGCTGTCATATTTTTGGGTGCCCCCCTCTCTGCCATCTGGGCAACCATCACCCAGAAGATGTGCTCCCCCAAATGTCCATGAGGTCAGCCACCTTGTCTGCCCTCCACCTGCATCTCTAGTGCTGGCCCTGGGCAAGGTCCTTTGCCTGGGTCCCATCACTTGCCTCACCAGCAGAGATCCAGGTGTTTCCTGTTTAAAAACTGCAAATTCTGTGATAAACCCCCCTCAAATTCTCTCATTAAAATATCCAAAATCCGTGTTCTTCCGCAATTAAAATGAAATGCTACTATATAAAGGGAGATCAGTTGGGCAATATTTTATTGATATATTTAAAATGTTAAAGCAATTTGGAAGCCTACCACTGCCTCTATCATCATAATAAAACAAATTCTAAGTATCTATAAACGTTGGCATTTGCTTCTGGGTTTTTTTATCATAGATAAATCGAAGTGCCTCTGCCCCCTTCACTCACCAGAAGGTCGAATGATGAGCATCACTGATATGCCAGTGACCTGCCACTGCCCTTGCCCCGCACTCCCAACCCATAGCTTCGCCAGTGCCCCTCAACTCCTGACTCACAGCCCCTGCCTATCCCCACTAGCTCCCTCCTGGCAGCAGCTCTGTCTCAGCACCAGGACATATAAGGCTGTGCAAAACTTCAGCAGCTGTTTTGTTTCAGAGATGTTTTGATCCATTTCAGTGGCTGAATCACCAGATCCGAATTGAAACGGAAGGTTCCAAAACCTCTCCAAAATGAAATAAAAGCATCTGAAACATTTTCAGACAAGGTTCCTCGGGTGAATCTGATACCTTGTCTGCCTGTGTTCTTAGACCAACATGGCTACAAACTACACCTCTGAAGCATTTTGGAATATTTCGGAGTTTTGGAGGCATTCTTGTAGGGAAATGGAAACTAAGAAGAGGGAGGGGAAAGAGGGAGAGGACAGCTTTGATATTGACATCTGTAGCTGGCCAGTGACTACGATCTTTCCTGGAGTTCCCTCCTAATCACAGTGCTCTGGGGGAGAGACAGAGAAACAATATACAAGGCTCTGTCTCTGCTTTTTCTGTCAGCTGTCTCTCTACAGCAGCATGAGCAGCAGAGCACACAGTATCTGAAAGGTCTAGGCTTGCTTGGTATCAGTAGGTACTGGTAGTCTCTTGTTATCACGTTGTAGCCAATCCTTTCCTACTTACTCTTGCCTACCATCCCTATTGTTATCCCTTTCAATTAATTCTTCCCCAAAAATCCTCTTATTTGTTCATATTTTTCTTTCCCCACAAACAAAAAGAAAGCTGTGCTTTCCCAGGCAGTCTATCATTTATCATTGTGCAGGAAAGCACAACACAAATTATATACTCACTTTCTAGCACACCAAACATGAAGTGTGCTGGAAAGGCAGGTGCCAGGTCTTCTGGCAGGAGAACAAGAGGTGGTAGAGGGAGAGCTGTAAGTCCTCCCCCACCCCCAAACTTAGACACATTCTCTTTTCTACCAGGCATGAGGCTTCTGCTGCTAGTGGCAGCAAGGAGGTGGGAGCATTGTCTGCACCTGCACCACCTCCACAAACAGCTGTTGGGACACGACTTCAGTTCTGAAAGACACAATGAAAAAAGCTGAAGGAGCCCATGTTATGAAACACTGCTCCAAAAATATATTTATTAACATGTTTAATAACACTGCACAGTATGCTCTTACTACTTGATAGTGGGGAAGTCAAAGATAGGGATGTATCACCCATGCAATCATATCGGGCAACTCCCTCAGCTCTCTTAGGTGCATCAAATCTGACCCCCTGGACTTGTAAACGTCATGGACATCTGGACATCTTCACTTCAGACATCTGGAGCAGCCAGGATGGAGAAAATGCCTACATCTCCTTTACAGGGCACTGGTGTGATCAGTCAGGCCATTGGTGGGTTCTCCTTCAAGAGGAGGTGATGGATGAGACCCACATGGCAAGGGAGATCATGTAGGCCATGAACCACATGGTGCAGCGGTGACTCATTGGGCAGGATGAGCTCATCCTTGGTTTCGTGGTCACTAACAGTGGGGCTAATATGGCCAAGGCAGTCCATGATGCCAACTTTACTGACATGCGCTGTATGGCACACAAGTTCCACCTTATAGTCAGGGACACCTTGGAGGGGGGATAGGGCTGTCAGTGAGGGCACTGTCACAACCAGTCAGCTCATTTGAAAATGCAGGAAGGTGGTGGGCTACTTCCACTGCAGCATCACAGGGGCAAAATGCTGCAGGACAAATAGGCACAGCTGAACGTCCCACAGAACAAAATCATGCAGGATGTGGAAACTTGGTGGAACTCCACATACCTGATGCTCGGAAGGCTGGTCGAGCAACAGAAGACCATTCATGAGATGGCTTTTCTTGGGGAGACTGGGATCAGCGGCCCCCTTAACAAAGCTGAGTTGGATACCATCTCCCAGATCTTGGTGGTCCTCAAGTCATTCCAAGGCCACCAAGAGCCTTAGCACTAGTGATGCCCTTAGCCAGGTGATCCCCATAGTGAGGGAGCTTCAGAGCCAAATGTAGAAGTTCCAGGGGATTAATGTTCCTGGCTGAGGCAAGCCACTGTCACCAGAGGCGCAAGCACTGGTGAAGTGGCTGAAGGAGTGCATTAAGAAATGACTGGATCTGTTGCGGTCCAGTATGGTCCACTTGCTTGTGGGCATGTGCAACCCAAGGGTGAAGGGGAGCATCTGCTGCAGCAAAACCCTGGATCACTGGATAGAAGTGCTGGTGAACAGGGGCAGGGAGGCAGAAGGGCATGGGGGGGATGTGGAAGAGAGGAATCCACTTTCCCAGACCAGCACTCCATCCACCAGCCAGTTTCCTCCTCCACCACAGGTGCTGCTGATGTGGGCCAAGGGCATGGCTTCCATGCTGGGGTCCAGAAGCACCAGACCCCAGCATCAGGTAGGTATCACCGAGGCCTTGGTGGCTACCTATCTCACTGATGATGTGGAGCTGCTGCTGTGACCCCTTGGCTTATTGGGCAAGCCACATCCACATGTGGCAGGATCTAGCCACAGTTGCCTGGGAACACCTGTCCTGTTCACCAACCAGCATTCTGAGCGAGAGGATGTTCAGCATTGCTAGGGATGTTGTGACACCACAACCTCTTAGGATCCTGGTTTGGTGGAACAGCTGGTGTTCCTCAAGGTAAACCTCCCATTGCTGAGGTTTCCCAAGCCCCACATGCAGATGGAGTGAGTACCACCATCTTCACTCCATCCACACCTATTTCCATTTTTTTTTTTGGTTTGGTTTGGTTTCACAACCATTTAATGCTCCACTCTCAAAGCTGGAGGCGGCACTCACTGTATCACCAGCTAGCAGCGGAAGAACCAGGGGAGGAAGGGGGAAAAGACTTCTCTGATACTGACATCTGTAGCTGGCCAGTGACTATCTTTCCCCGAGTTCCCCTCCAATCACAGTGCTCTGGAGGAGGGAAGCAGAAACAACATACAAAGGTATGTGTTAAGTGATCTGTGCCTTTTGTGAGCTGTCTCTCTCAGACCAGCAAAATCTGAAAGGCTCTGGCTTGCTATCTAGTTTCTTGGTAGCTAGCTAGTCTCACTTCTGTGTTTTTCCTGACAGTCATCACTGTGCACTGTACGAAAGCACAACATATATTACAGAAACATACATTTTGCAGCACAGCAAGCATTATGAATGAACTTCACTTCATCAACCTCCTAGATCAGGGATGGGCAAAATGTGGGTCATCAGGTCATTCTATTCAGCCCCCAGGGCCTCTAAAAATTTAGAAAATAAATATTTATCTGCCCCTGGCTGCCTGTTATACGGCCCTCAATGGCTTGCCAAAACTCATTTCGGGCGGAGGGCTGCTTACTAATTGCCCACCCCTCAAAAACTCATACAAAAACTCATACAGTCAATAACAGACACTGGATTTATGACACACTATAACCTGCCTGACATCTGACTTCCCAGATACCTCTCCACTTTTACCTGCTACATTCCCCTTGCCCCCTACCTCAGCCCATCTCTCACCCTGATGCCTCAATTTACATTTTTACTGACTGGCTTTCTTGCCAGCATACCAGTCTCTGGCTTCTTTACTATTCACTCTGTTCAGGAAGAGCACACACACCAACTGCAGATGCTCTCAGCCTGACAAAGGGGTTTTAAACTGAAAGCTTGCTAAGATATATTTCTCCAACTACTCAGTCTAATAAAAGTTATCAGATTGACCCAAAGAACGTTGTCTGCTTATGTCCTTAGACCAACACAGCTACAACCTACACACACCTCTTAACACACACAAGTGTCATGAGTTTTGCTTTGAACAGTTTGAGGTGCAGTTTCCCAGAAACCCTTGCACCTATCTCCTTGAAACTTGGTAGGCTTCATGCCCTCAGAAGGGGCTGCATCCCTGCTGTTTTCATCTGAATCAGGCAAAAAACGATAAAGTTATAGGTATTTTAGTGATCCCCCACTATAGTGTCAAAATTCTGAAACAGATTTGGTTGAATTGAATTGGGACAGTGATCCAAAACACCAAATTGAATCACTGTCCCTCCGAAATAGCCGAATTTGAATTGGAACAGAACTGTTTCACACAGCCCTACAGGACATGAGTTCAGCTGCAGCTGTTCCACCCCTTTTGTGGCTCTGAGCAGTACCAGCCCTTGCTGTTCTGCCCCTGTGACTGTGCCCAGGCCCCAGCAATCCCCAGGCTGTTCCTGGGAAGCCCTTAACTGGGGCTTAGTGACTGGGCTGGGCGAGCCCCTTCCCTTCCAAGCCAGTCTCTCCCTGCAAAGGCTGCTCTAGCAGGCAATAGGGCTCTAAACCCAGCTTTGGCAGCCTTTCCTACCTGGAGCTCTCCCCTATTCCTAACCCCTGTTTCTTTCCCTCTCACACCCCTGCTTCTACCTCCACCCCTTCCCCCAACCCATCACACCCCCTAAGTGGTTTCTGAGACCAGGAGCCCCCCCCAGGCTGGGGTCACACGTCCCAACACTGGTGTGGGCACAGAGCAGGGCTGCAAGGTGGCAGCTGCCTCTGCAGCCATGGCTCCCACCAGCAGGTCCTTGTGCTGTCCTGTCTGGAGGTTGGGCACTCAGGATATGAGATTTGTGGGGGAGGGATGTGGGGTTTGGGGGGGAGGGGTTAGGGGGGCTAGAAGGGTATAGGGGTAAGTGTAGGGATTGTGGGGGGTGGTGTGGGGCTCATGGGCAGATTGTTGTCTAGTTTGTGGGTGTGGGGGGACCGTGTGGATGGAGGGAACTGGCAGGGGGTGGATTCCCTGCCTCACCACACGGTGCACAGCCCTGCCCTGCCCTGCACAGTGCACAACCTCCCCAGCAGCAGCAGCAGCAGCAGGCCACCACCACCGCCTCCATGAAGACAGCCCAGCCCGATAATGTGCGACTTCTGTGTGTGATGCTAAAGCATCCCTGAAAGACCCAGACTCCAGTTATTTCAGGGCATGCTCCAGGAATGCTCCCTGCACTGCTTTTTCCCAGCATGTTATTTTTTGATACTAGGATTTCCTGGTATGAAATTTAGCATCTGTGCTGCAAATATGCAGTGCGAGAAACATTTTTTCATTCTTAGTGTGCCTCTCATTGCATCTCAAACTGCTCTGAAGCACTGCAGCAGGCACATGCTTGCTTGTCTGGACATGGCCTGTGATTTTCAGTGAGCACACAAAATATTATAAAAAAAAATACAGAATCTTTAAAGCTTATCTAATTTTATTCAAAGTTAAAAAGAAAATCTTTGAACCGAGGATATTAGAGGACAATTATTTACAAGAAAAGTTTACCTACTGCATTTCCTTATGAGAAAAATGAAGCATTGTTCATTATGGTTGTACTCCAAATAAACTTGGGAAAGTCAAGACACAGATCAGTTTTACTACAATTAATACCCTAATCAAGTGGGGGAACTATGGGATAGAGCTCAGTGTGCCTTCAGTTCAAGGCTCACCTCGAACTGAGGATCTTAAGACAGAAAAGGAACACTAATGTGTACAAATATGTGTACTCATGGTAACATGTCCCTATCTAGGTACTTGAGAGACTCCCTGTAGTCATGTAGCACCTAGACAGCAGAGCAGGCAGTACTGGGAGCTCGGCAGGCCGCACTACATCTCAAATAGCTTCAGCAGGCAAGAGCTCTTTCCTGATAGTTGTCAGAGAAAGAATGGGTCTGCTAGCTATAGCCTGGGCTTATATATCTCAGAACCCTCCCTCCTGCCTGTCAGGTGATGTCGACAGGTATGGCCAATTACTTCCTGAGGCTGTTACCCTGGCAACCTCCAGCAGGAGAGTTCTGCTTAGCCGGACGAGCTCCCTGGCCAGGCTTCTTCAGCTTTAAGGAGCAAGCACATCTTAGTGTCATGCTACACTCCCTCATTCAGCAAGAGGCACACACTTTCTCTGATCTTCCACTTGCTGCTGACATACTTGTAGAAACCCTTCTTGTTACCCTTCATATCCATTGCTAGCTGCAACTTCAGATGTGCTTTGGTCTTCCTGATTTCACCCCTCCATGTCCCAGCAATACTCTTATATCCTTCCCTAGTCCTATGTCCAAGTTGCCGTTTCTTGTAAGCTTCCTTTTTGTGTTAGCTCACTGAAGAGTTCCCTTCTTAGCTAAGCTGTTCTTCTACCATACTTGTTAGTCTTTCTGTGCATTGGGATGGCTCATTTTTGTATTCTCGGTAAAGGTTATTTCAAATACAACCAGCTCTCCTGGACTTCTTCCCCCCCCTTAGATGGGTCTCTAGCCCATCAGTTCCCTGAGCGAGTCAAAGTTTGCTTCTCTGAAGTCCAGGGTCTGCACTCTCCTGCTCTCCTTCCTTCCTGCTCTCAGGATCCTGAACTTAATCATTTCGTGGTCACTGCTGCCCAAGTTGCCATCCACTATTACATTCCCCACCAATTCTACCCTGTTTGTGAGCAGCAGGTCAAGAAGAATATGACCCCTAGATTGGCTTCTCCAACATCTGTACCAGGAATTTGCCCCCAACACTCCCTAAACCTTCATGGATTACCTGTGCACAGCTGTATGGCTGTCCCAGCAGATGTCAGGTTGACTGAAGATCCCTATGAGAACCAGGGTTGATGACTGGGAAAGTTCTACCAGCTGTTTGAAGAAAACCTCATTCACCACATCCTCCTGGTCTGGTGTTCTATAGCACACTGCCACCATGACATCACCATCACTGCTCCCCCCCTCTAGCCCTAACCCAGAGACCTTCAATAGGCCTATCTCCAGTTTCACAGTGGGGCTCTGAGCAATCACACAGCTCTTTCACATAAAATGCACTCCTCCTCCTTTTCCCCTGAACAGTTTATACCCACCCACGACAGTATTACAGTCATGTGAAGTATTCCACCAAGTCGCTGTTACGCTAATTATATCATAATTCCATGACTGTCTGAGGACTTTTACTTCCTTCCTGCTTGTTTCTGACTATACATTTGGGTACAGACACCTGAGGTGATTAGCCAACTGTACTGCTTTCTCAAGAAGAATGAGAAGACCACCCTTGTTGTCCCTTCTTTCTTGCACTTCCCCCACGTTACCTACTTTCCTCACTTATCCTAGAGCTTGGTTTCTAATCCCTTGGTGAACCTAGTTTCAGTGAACTTCCTCACTACATTAGTGAGCCTGTCTGCAAAGATGATCTCTCTCCATCAGGTGGAACCCATCTCTTTCTAGAAATCCTTCTTGGAACAGCATTCTGTGGATGAAGAAGCCATAACCTTGATGGCAACACCATCTGATGAGCAGCCATGCATTAATCTGCAGGATGTGTCTACTCCTGCTTGGGCCCTGTCCCTTGACTGGAAAGATCAAGAACATCACCTAAGCCCCTGTCCCCTTCACTCTTGCACCCAGAGTCACTTTTGATATGCTCAGTGTCACTCCTGGCAGTATCATTGCTCACATGGATGAGCAGCATGGGGTGGTAGGTAGCCAGCGGGCCGGATAAGTCTCATTAATCCTTCTGTGACATCTCAGATCTGGGCTCCAGGTGAGCATGAGACAATAGGTCAGGCTGGCATATAGATGCGTTCATCCCTCACAGAAGGGAATCCCCAACCACCACCACCCATCACTTCATCCTGGTGGCAGTGGGTTTGATCCTCCCAACTTTGGGGATACCTGGGCTGGCCTGGCCTCTTCCAGCAATGGAATATGTTCCTCCTCTGTTGATAGTGCTTCATATCTGTTCTCTAGGTTGACCACTAAAGGTAGAGATGAAGACTTCTTCTTGCTGCCAGAGGTCACAAGCTTCCAGCTTCCATATTTCTGGGAGTCCATGTCCTCTTTCTTCTCTAGTACCACTTCTGCACCTTCCTCTGCAATCCTAGAGGTTTTCTTCAGCACCGAGTCAATGAAATCTTCATGGCAGAGGATGCTTTGGAGCCTCAGCACTCTCTCCTGTTGCTCTCTTGCCTGTTCCCTGAAGGACATCACCAAGAAGCGCTTTTCCCATGACAGGCGCTCCCCCATCTGGCTGTGATTAGAAAGAATCTACAAGCCACAGTCTCCACAGTGCCAAACAAGAACCTGAGTGGAAGCCTCAACAATGAGCAGTCCTGTCTGGACACACACCTCACAGGTGCAAGCAGAAAAACAGCTGATAGTGGCAGTGGTGGAGGATTGCAGCATCCTCCGACCATTTCTCTGGGTCTCTGTATGTTAATTACTCTTACAGAAAGAGCTTATCTTAAAGGCTCCCTTTCAAAGAGGGGAATGGCAAGCTAACCTGAGAACTGACCTGTGAAGTGCTTGCAAACTGCCCTGTTTCTTCACTCCCTGGTTGTCTGGGGAGTCTCCTTTAATACCTTCCCAGGCTGGGACTGGCTCTGCCCCCTTATTAGGGCTTTAGTCAGATACAGAAAGCAATGACCCAGCTAACAACTCTCTCAGCTGCTCAGAGCATATACCCATACATACAGCCCATCAAACAAACACTCAGCAAGCCAAATACACAGGAACTCTTGTCTCACGTACCTTCCCAGAATAGGATCTGGTACCTGACTCCCCTTCCTCCTCTTCTTTTTTTCTCCTAGAGAACTGCTTGCAAACTTCCCTATTTGCTTCCCCTATTCATTTGCTCAACTGGTGAGGGCTCACCACAGTTTGAGCAATTTGGCTGTGTGGGAGTGGCAATTAACACTGACAATGTTCTCCTGCTACTAAATTTCCATATCTATGGGGAGATCGCTATGGTAGATAACATAACCTTGTGGACCGGATCTGGCCTATGGGTCAGAAGCTGAGCACCACTGGTCTAGCAATACCAGTAATTTCACAATTCACCTGTCAATCTTCAAGCAAAGATACTTGACCAAGGCTATAAGCACAGTCTTCATGTTATATACAGGGAGAAAGCCAGAATGATGGGTCCAGGAGTCATAAACATTAGGCCTGGAAGGGAACTTAGAAGATCATCGAGTCTAGCCCCCTGCCTGAGAAGCAGGAAGTCAACTGGGGTCATAGGATCCCAGCAAGATAAGCATCCAAATTTCTCTTGAAGGTGTTCAATGTAGGTGCTTGAACTACCTCCAATGGCAGGTTATTCCAGACCTTGGGGCTTGGACAGGAAAGAAATTCTTCCTTATGTCCAGCCTGAAATGGTCTTGTAGTAGTTGATAACCATTTGACCTCATCATCCTTTGGGACACTCTGGTGAACAAACGTTCCCCCAGATACTGCTGGTCACTCCTGATAACCTTATAGGTGACCATCAGATCACCCCTGAGCCTGCACTTTTTCAGGCTAAAGAGACCCATAACTCTCAGCCTGTTGTTGTAAGATCTGTTTTCCTGACCTCTGATCATGCGTGTGGCTCTTCTCTGGACTCTCTCAAGCTTCTCCACATCCTTTTTGAATTGTGGGGCCCAAAACTGGATGCA
>JAGPOW010000261.1:102972432-102985412 GCA_030014935.1 Caiman crocodilus | reverse complement strand
CCTGACCTCTGATCATGCGTGTGGCTCTTCTCTGGACTCTCTCAAGCTTCTCCACATCCTTTTTGAATTGTGGGGCCCAAAACTGGATGCAGTACTCCAGCTGTGGCCTCACCAAGGCCAAGTACAAGGGGAGAATGACATCCTGGGATTTGCCTGAGAAACATCTGTGGATGCAAGCCAGCATTTTGTTCGCTTTACTAGCCACAGCATTGCACTGAAGACCTGTGTTCATCTTGTGGTCAATGATGACCCCCAAGTCTCTTACTTCCATAGTGCTAGCCAGTATAGCACTGCTGAGCCTATAAGGATGCTGCAAGTTTTTCCTCCCAAGGTGGAGAACCTTGCATTTTTCAGTGTTAAACAGCGTCAGGTTCTCGTCTGTCCATTTGCTGAGCCTGACACAGAGCAAGGGGGGTGGCAGTGGCTGCACGCAGAGTGGGGGGTGGGAGGGATGGCAGCAGCTGCACACAGAGTGGTGGCCAAATGCAGAGTGGCAGCAGTGCAGGGTGGTGGTTGGCAGCAGTGGTTACCACATGCAATTGTCCCCCCACACTCATCCAGCAGGCTCCAGTTAGTAGAGTGTGCCAGTTACTAAAATGCAGTTAACACAGCATTTACTGTGCTACTGACCAGGCCAACAACTTTCATCTGACTATTTTCATGAAACATAACTGGCCTATAGCAACAATGCTGCTAAAAGCTCTTTCCTAAGACTACTTACCTAGGCACTATTTTCAAAAACTCTGATTCAGTAAAGCATTTAACAATGAAATCATGCTTGAAGATAAGCACTTGATTCAGTACTTTCAAGGTCAAAATTAATATGGCGTCAAGTATCAACAAAGCCCTACATGTACTTGATGTTTGTCATGAGAACCGTTACAATCTATAGATGATGTTCCCGCTTTTGGTGATTGAAAATGAGTGTCCTTTGACCCTTACTCCAGTAAAAGTGGCCCACTGCTAAGCAGGCTGATTTCCTGCAACTTGAATCCAATAGAGGGTTCCAGTTAACATATGTAATTTCTGTACTATTGAATTGGGTATAGAAAGATATAACCAGTGTTAGTTTATTTTCCTACATCCAGACAAACGCCAAGTCTCAATTCACTCTTGTGACTTTCCACTTTTACCAGCATAAGTGACTGGAAACCAGTCTGTACCTGTAACAGAACAGAAGTTTGGCACACACAGACTGGTTTAACCTGGCAGAACCTGGTCTAAGATTTGCCCTCCACACCAAAGGGTGAATATGTGTGCTCTGTTCACTACTGATCTAAACTACATTGCTTACATAAAACTGAACAACTTAGATTAATTCTGCTTCAGGCTTTTTGGATATCTGTAAGTAGCCAATCAGACCACTGTGATTTGTCTTGCAAGAAATGCAACATCTGTTCACAGCATAGCCAGCTTCCTTATTTCAACTAAGTGATACGCCACCTGTATTTTCAGGTCATTACTATATCCCATGCAGAATACATAGACTCTGTACGTCTCTTCCCTCTAAAAGAGTAGGAAACTGTATTTTAACTAATGTTTAAAATATTGAGGTTGAAGAGATAAAACACTCAAAAATTAGGAAATTTGTCGATTAAAATCCAAATTAAAAATATCATGTGCTCATGAAACTGAATGTATTCAACATGTGACAGAATGTAGCTGTTTGAGAAAAAATGAATTAGTGCCTTAATTCAGACATTTCCTAACTTCTGAATACTTGATTTTGCAAATTAAATTGTTTTAACTTTAACTTCGTTATAAAGAAGAGTTGAATTTTAATGTAGTTTCCTCAGGTTTTTTGTTTGCTTTTTAAAAACACCACAAAAACTTAAGTATTGGCCAAACAAAAACTTTCATCAAATGAAGCCCTAGCGATTCCCAATACAAGTAATCAGAAAAGTTGGAATCTGAGATCTTTAGGTTTACAGCACAAACCTTCAATACTCTTTGAGCTGAGTGAAACAAAAGAAGAAGCTAGCACCTTTGTAGATCCTCTGCTACAGAGGGATGGAGTGGGTTTCACAGCTAGCTACCTGCTAAGTAACAAAAGAAATGTGGAGGCACAGGTCTCTCCTGCATTCAATACCAGATTATAGTTCAGTGCATTCTACTGATCACACCATTTTGCTCCTGTTTCTTCTGTTTGTTTAACCCATCTGCTCCAATTCGTAGACATAATCTACTGACTCCTATACTTTCACCTCATCTTTTAACAGTTTTTGACATGCACGTGCACACACACACACACAAACACCCCTTTGGGAAACCCTCCTGCGTACTCCAGTGTACATACTTTGTCCACTGTGACCCTGAAGCTTCCTTGCAAAGAAGCATTCACCTTACAAGAAGTCTCCCAAAACCATAAAAGTCTCCTTTTTTACACACCCTGGGAATATATAACACATTTTATCCATTTTTACTTTTTTAATGGAAAACGAAATATCTGTAGAACCCTACCTTTTCCAAAGGATCAATATCAGAAGCATTTTTTTATTATCCATAGCAAAGATTAACATTACATTTATGGGTTAATTTCTTTTGTAACTGTTGTAATTACTGTATACAAGTAATTTTCTAAAGCTTTCTACTATATAACAAATATAAAGAGATATGCTAAAGAAATGATGAAACAAAAATCTATAATGCTTACCCCCAATGCTGGCAGTCTTTGTGTGCAACCGACAGCAACTTTTAGCTTCCAGTCTGTTTCACCATCAAGCTGGTCAGTTCGAATAAAACATGCACCTTAAAATTACAAAGAAAAAAAATTCAGATATGACTATTCATTTTATTTTATTTTATTTTAAGATTCTATAAAAAAAGTTAAAATATTTTTCTAAACAACTTTTGATCCAAAAAACCTAATGGACTTTTCATTAATGTACACATCTTGAATTGGTTAAGTCAGCGGTTTTCAATCTTTTTAGACTTGAGACACCCCTTATGGCTAGGAATAGACATTATACATAAACTGGTTTAAGTGAACAAAAACTGGTTTGAGATAAACTTGGTTGAATGTAGTATCAGACTTAACTGATTTGGGTCAAACCAGTTTATGCAATGCCTGTCCTAGACCCCTTGCTGGTTTAAGATAAATCAGACACTCCAGTAGCCCAGCATGTTCTCTGGCTTGGGTGGGGCTCTCTGCCCCACAGCAGGACTGGCCCTTCCCTCTGCTTTTCCCCTCCTCCCCATTTGCCGCTTAAGAAGAGATCCAGTAGTGATGCATAGGGGGTGCATGGAGGTGCACATGCACCCCTTGAGAGCACTGGCGCACCCCCTGACTGGCTGTGTTTGCCATTTTAATGATGGGCGGGGGGGGCAGGCGAGACTGCTGGTGCCCCCCCTGCAAGCACTGGCCGGGGAGTGGAGTGCCACTGCGCTCCCAGAAGCAGCCACAGCCGCTCCCAGAAGTGAGATCGGCCACAGCGGGACCCCCCCCAGTCAGCAGGACTGGCTGTGGGGGACACCCCCCACAATCATTGACTGGTTACTGGGGGAGCTTGTGGCCCCTCCGACTAAGGCGGCACCAGTCGCCCATGCAGAGATCCCTTTCTCATCTCTCCCGCAGCAGGGACTGTAGCCAGCATGTGGTCTACTAGCTAATGCTGTATAAGGCAGATAGGGCATTATGGAGGTAATCAACATCTCAGCTGGTAATGCGCCTGCATTCCTTCCTTTGCAAAAAGCTGTTTAAAAAGAGCTTGTAATGAGTGAGGCTTTGTTTTCTGATGGAATGTGAAATGCTGATAACCGAGCTGACAGATGCTCTGTTATCAAGAGGGGAGGAAGGGAACCCATCCCTAATCACAGTGTCCTGCCAGCGCCTGGCCATGCCCTGCCCTTTTCAGGACCCTGTAGAAGGAAAAGGAGGGCTGCTCTAGTGCCCCCCGGCTTCTAGCCTGAGTCACTGCAGTGCAGGCATGTGCCTGCATTTCTGGGATGCCTGGTTACAAAACTGATTTAGCCTAGCTAGGTTAGACTAACCTGCAAAGATTGAATCAATTCAGCCTCAGGCTTTCTGAATGTCTGTCCCTAACCTATGAGATTTGAAGCACCACTCAAACAATGTCAGTTCTTAGTTCTCAGTCACTTTTTGCCTACAGAAAAATAATAGAGCAATTCGCTGATCGCATAGAATACAGAAAGACAACAGGTCAGAATATTTTCAACACTATGGATTCCTGTTTAAAAATCTCTGGGTTTATCTTGTACACCTAACAGCATCAACATTGTGAGACAACCTGTAGCACCCTCAAGGTAATTCAGTCTGCCATGGCGTTCTGGTTTAGAATCACTGGGCTAAATGCTTTTTGAAAGAGATGCTGCGAACATGACAGTATTTCAATAGTTTTCAGGATAAGAATAAAAATACGTATACACATAATCAGAAACATTCTACATTGTAAATATTTTCACATTGTATAAATTCAGTCAGTAAATGAAATATGCTGAGCAAAATAAATTTTAGGTGCAACTCCCTTAACTTCATAGAGTTTGAAGCAGGGATAAGAGGATTTTGTTAGTTTTTAGAATTGATTTACAACTACTTCTGAATTTTGTAATCATTTTAATATCTCAGAACTGCAGAAATACTCAGGCTGCTGTCCCATTTAGCTGATGGGAAACCACATACTTGTTAAACTTACTTCTAAAACTGACCTAGCTCAACATAAATATTAAAATTACCATATTTACTTGAATATGTATTCAAGTAAAGCATATTTAATTGAATATATATTCAAGTAAAGCTATGCTAAAGCAGGGAAAATAAATTGGGGGGGGTCAGGTGGTCCCCTTGTCATCTGCCTCCACAACTTCTTGCAGCCCCTTGCCTCGCTCCCCATCAACTGTCAGACCCTGCTCTCCCTGAGCACATGGAAGTGTGGGGCAAATCTGAAAATACTGATTTTAAAATAAACAGGCCTATAGTAATTTGCATACAGAAAAATTACTACGGGTACCCACAGACTTAGTTCACATAGAATTGATGCATTTAACCTGTTTTGAAACTGCTGCAATTTTAGCACAGGTACTCTGAAAACACACCTTTAAGCTGCACTTTTGTACCTACTTATATATAATATATGCTACGCATATATTAATTCAAACCCAAAAGGCTCATGATTTACCATATAGATCATTCGGCTGGAAGCCAGCTGTGTCAACAGTGTTTCAAGCCATGTTGACCCCACTGCTCAGTATGTGTATATACTCCAGATTCCCACACAAAGGATCTATGTGCTAGTTAGCCCCTCACTCATGACTGGAACTGGCTGTTCTTGTCACAAGTCCTAAGATCCTCCAAAAATTTATATGCAGATGAAACACAGGGCAACCTGGTCTGATGTTTGCCAGATATTTAAGGCTTGTGAAGAAGCAGGAATCATTGGAACTGGGAAAGAAAGGCATAGTTCAGCTGTGGGACTGAAGAGGAATTCAAAATATATTCAATGTAATAGCGCATCATGACTTGAAAAAGAGATGACAGTTGAGAGGGGCTGAGTGTAGTGGGTATTACCATATATCTTATTCAGATGGGCTGCACTAACCTATCCTTCTGGTCATGGATGACTGGTGCCTCTTGAATTGGGGGAGGCACGTGCCCCACCCCCAACACCAGTCAGCAACCAACAGCTGATTCCACTGACTGGGGGGCAAGTCTCCCAGCAGCCAATCTCACTCACCAAATAGTGCCTGCACCATTTCTGGAAGTCCTGGGGCTATTTTTGCTAGTGGCCCCGCTCCCTGACTGGTGCTTGCTGGGGGGGGGGGGGGGGGAGGCATGGTGCTCCCGCCTGCCCCCCCTGCCCACTGGCTAAACAGGAAGTGTGGCCTGACAGGGGGTGCACTGGTGCTCTCAGGGGGTGCACATGCACTTCCATCACCCCTGCTTCTGGTAGGTTCCCATCAGCAGCTCAGCTTTTTTGGCTAAGAGCAAATGTAAGATGAGGAGGCTTTTTCCTTCATGCTGATGGGAAGGGAAAAACCTTCTCTTATATTCAGGAGAAACTTCTCTTATATATTCAAGTAAATATGGTATATGTAAAGGAAACTCCAAAATAAATGTAAAACTTATGCAGAAATCACAAATCTAAAACTCAAACTTTTGAGCATGTTCTACTAAAATTATAATGAAATTTCATATGACATAGAAAAGAAAATTAATTGCATGACAATTTATACAAAACCTAACCTCTACTGCTAAACAGCTAGAAAAATCAAGGTTGGGGGGGAAAAAAAAAAAAAAGATAACTGCTTTCTGGATACGGTCAAGACTGGTACACTACTATTCTTGTTACTTAACTAACATTCTAGAAAAGCTACAGCTGAACATTGCAGACTATAAGATCAGAACCTTTCTTAGCTTTATGCATGACTGATATTTGCAGCTTATTTGCACCCTTTTTAAAATTATTGTTATAACATCTAATGTATTACAACGTCACCTCTCATTCCTGAAAGATTAGAAGAACTAAGCACTGGTACACTATACACAATTACAACTAAAAGAAAATAAAATTGTCTTCTTAAGTGGTTTATACTAAATTTAAAATGATAATCTATTTTAAACATATATACAATGTACATATTAGGCTGTACCCATTTAGCAAACTTCATAGCCTTACAATGCAATCTATCCCATTAAAATCTTACTTAAGGCAATAGTTTCACCTCTATAGATGATATGGTAGCAATTAGAAACATGTTCACTGGCAAAGGAAGTTCCCTTGTCTAGTTTGAGTTCTCTTATATGGACAATTAAACAATGAGCTAAAACTAGTACCTCTCATAAGCAATGTACCAGAAAGGGAAGACAAAATTAAAAAAATGTATTGTATTACAGGAAGCAGTCTGACAAAGTGCCAGAAAGTACATTTTGTTTGGGTGCCCAAATCCAAATGAATTTAGTATCACAATCAAAGTACGTGGACTCCGATACAAGTAAAGTCTAGCACAACCCAATGTTTTATTCATTAATGCCTGTAAATTCAGCAGCTCATTGAGCTAACTGTCTGAAAGGACATGGTTGAGAGAGAAGGCATCTGAAATTATATCTGACCTGAAGGTGGCATTTTCACACAACACTCATTTGAGAAGTGTGTCCTTGATAAATAACTGCATGTCCATTTGGTACATATTAAATAAATCAGTTTTTTTAAAACAGAACAATGCCTATTTTTTTTAAGACTTTCAAAATACTTCACAGCGAATATACAAAAAATCTCTTCCAAAGTTCATTTTCAAAGAAGTCGTAAAATACTAAATGCCTTAAAAGCTGGTTTTGGCCTTTGGACACAATGCTCAATGTATTCAACTTTCATAAAACATGAAAATATTATAAAATAACTTTTGAGGCATCTTTTGCCATGTATTGAATTATAATTAAAGGTGAAGTACCCAAGAACACCAGAATCCCACTGTACATTCCAATCTATGGCATAGATCACCAGTCTACTTTCCATCATACTTTTCCTATACAAGACATTTCATGGTTCTCTTTACCCTTCCTGTCAATGGCTGCTCTCATCCATCAGTTTCATTTAGAATTATACTATAGATCAATGCAGTTCAAGACCAATGTGGCTCCCAGTGAATGGTTGACTGCACATATATTCATTTAATAGCGCTCACACTATGACATGTATTGGCCAGCTGCATTTCCTCTCCACTTCAGCAGTTAATTTCATCAATAACTTATCTCATAGCACATTTCCCTCTTATCCAGAAAAAGTGACTGCTTTGTGCCAAGTCAGCTTTCAGTAATGATCACAGTAGCAAAACTGAAACAATAAAGCTTTTCCCCCATTTTGAGATAGTTCTTTATCAGTATTGACAAAATAACTTAAACAATACTCGGGAATAGCATTTTTAAATTTATATGACTAAGGGGTAGGTATGCAAAAGTACAAGTAATTGAAAATAAATAATGTCTGACAGAAGTGAGACAACTCAATATGTTTTACACCAGGCACTTATAAATACTGACACAGCATATATAATACTTTCTGATACTGTATCTAAAAAATATAATTTAAAAGGTAAACCAAAATATCATGAAAAAGCAGGACTAAAAATGCAATAGTTAGATGGCAGCATTGAACAACCAACATACATTCAATCAAAAATGTGTACTGTTTTAGGTTTGAATAAATCAAACTTAAAAACCCCATGTAATAGGACTGGATTTTTACAAAAGAGACAACATACAAACTGAAATATGAGTGCTATATTTCTGTACTGCATATACATAAAGTGACAATTCCTGGATCCACTAATAACATGTTTATTCAAATTCAAGATAAGGTAATTGTTCCCTAGTCAACACAGAGAAAAAAAAATTGTGTCTTAGATTTGAGCATGGGATGGGGCAGGCAGCTACTGTAGCTCCGTTTCTGGCTCCATCTCTAATCCAGGGGAAATCACGCAGAACAGGGGGAGAGGAGGGAGCACACGGGAGATTATATGGTAGAGGGTGGGGAGTATACAGTGCATAGCCTGGGTGGAGCATGGGGAAAAACATGGAGCAGGAAGGGAGTGCTGTGGTTGAGGGTGCAGCTGCTACCACCTGTCAGAACCAGAATTACCTTGGGTAAGAATACACTGCACAGGGCTAAGTGGCAGGGGTGACATGGGGGCAGGGCAAGAGTGGGAGCAAGTGGCCATAAGGACAGATGCCAGGTGGAACAGCAGCCAGGGGGCAAAGTCACCAATGGAAGGGAGAGCAAATGACATGGAAGCAGTCAGCGGGGAGCAAGAGGTAGGGGGCAGGCTGCCTGCCTACTCACTACTGCTTTCCATGCTGCAGGGGTGGTAGGAGAATGAATTTTAAGAAAACGATATAATTTTCCATTTATAAAATACAAGTAATTGGGAGGTAGTTTTAAATTTGAAGTTGTCTTGGATATGTATAAATAAGGTATTATTTTTCAAGCAATGGAAAAAATTAAGATGATGGGATTTATTTTTAGAAATCAGAATATAGTTTTAGAAAGGAAAATATTTTATAAGAACTCTAAAAGGTTTTTAACTATACATTTAAAACAGTGGTGACTACCTCATCCAACCCAATCCAGCACTGGGGCTGGTACAGGTTTCCCTCACTTTATGTGGTAGATGCATTCCTGAAAACTGTGCGTAACTCAAATTCGTATAAAGGGAATCCACTTTAGAATGCAACAAACAGGGATATGTCCCAAGACATCAGCTGCATTGGCAGCAGGTAAGTCTGCTGGGGCCAGGGTGGTAGTGGGCTCTTCCCATCCTCCTGGTAGGAGGGCTGGGCTGGGTTGTGTTTGGGGTGGGCGGCAGCAGCACTGAGAAGGTGGTTACAGGATTTGCTGTAGCTCCCTCCAGCCTCCCTCCCAGCACCACCGCCACCTGCCCCTATCGCAGCATGACCCAGCCCCCCTGCTAGGAACAGCCTGCCCCCAGGGGCTAGGGTGAGTGGGGCCTTGACCTGGGCTCCCGCCAGAGGTGAGGAAGGGAGTGGGGCTGGGGCAGAGGCAGAGGCAGGTACTGCATAGCCAGGGCAGGATGTGTGTCCTGCCACTACAAACTGGCATTGTGGGCTGGGGCTGGGAGCAGCAACAGGCTCTTCCTGGCAGGGGGGTTGAGCTGTACTGCACTCAGGGCAGATGGCAACAGTGCTGGGAAGGGAGTTGGGGAGAGCAACAGCAAACTTTGGGATAGCTGCAGCCTCCCCCATAGCCCTCCTCCCAGTGCCATTGCCGCCTACCCCAAGCACAGGTTGGCCCAGTCCTCCCCACTGGGAAGAGACTGGCACAGCCCCCAGCCCCAGCCCACAGCAGCAGGAGCTGCACACCCTGTCCTGCACCCCACCCCAACTGTGCAGTGCCTGCTTCTGCCCCACTCCCTCCCTCACCACCGGCTGGAGGGGCAGGGGACAGATCAAGGCCCCACTCATCCTAGTCTCTGCTTCTGTGTCCCACTCCCTCTCACCATTGTGTCCTTAATCTTTTTCCCTGGCCACAGCCCTTTCCTCTCCCCAACACAGACTTAGCTGCTGCCAATTGCATAAGAGTGAATTTACCTCACATATAACAAATTTTGGATATAAAAAGGGTCATCACATAAGAGTGATTTTACATTTACAAAAGCAAGGGAAACCTGTACGTGGGCCCAATCTGGCAGAGGTCCATACAAATCTGGAAATCTGACAGTAGGATGTAGCAGCAGCATAACATTAATCACTACAGCTCCAGAAGCCACAGGAACTACCACTGCCATTACTCCCCTGCTGCCAAATTCCTGTACCTGTGCAGAGCCCCATGGGTTGGATGACATAGCTCTGAAAGCCAGATGTTCATTACTCCTTTTTAAGTAATTATCAATACAAAAGTGGTTAGTAAGGGAGACCAAAACCTCACACTAAAAGTGGGAGAACTAGAAAACCTTGCATGAAGCTATGGAATATTAATTAATATATTTTAAATGAAAGAACAATGAAAATGGTACAGGTATCCAATACTTCTCAATACAGATACTGAAACATGAATCTCATCCAACCACAACAGATTTAGTAACGGCTTTCAAAATGCAGACATAATGATTTTGGCTCAAACAGTCAGACATTGTAGCTCATGTTTATAGAAAAAAAAAAGTTATTTTTTTAAGATGTACCATATTAAAATCTGAAGTGTAGTGTACACAACAAAACTTCATTAGTTTAACTTTTTCCTTTTAAATCAATTCAGTTAGGTCAGTATGAAGCCATGTGGCCACACTTAAATGAATTTACAACTAGCTTATATCCACTTAGCTTAATCAACTAAAGCCAGGTGTAAATCAATTTAAGTGTGTCCATTCAGGATTCCATACTAGTTTAACTAAATCAATTGTAAAAACAGGCCTAGTTAAGTTTTAGCAGTTATAGCTCTATGAGCAGACAAGTCCTAAGAGCACAAAAGAAGATGCATTTCTAAATCCTTTTTGCAAAATATTTCAAAAAAAATCAATAATTATTACATTTGTGTTCCTACCTGTATGATATTTGTGGTTATTTTTTGTGGAATGCGCTCAGATAACATAATAATGGACATCTTTATAAGAACCTGAATAGTTTGATAGTCTTAAAATAGAATATGAGAACATGTATACTTAGATCAATCTTTTGATTTGCTCTTGTTGGTTTGCAATCTTATTATATGCCAAGCAAAAAAGGCATGGATATTTTAAAATAAAATGCCACAATTTATTTCTGTCTTGAAGAAAAAGAGTTTGAAAAACAATTCTGGGTGATTTTGTGTATTGTGGGTTACCCAAAGTGTAATATGCTTAACATTCCAAATCCAGACAAAATGTATTGTTAAGGCAATATTCAAACTAACAGGCTACATCAAAAATGGAATTCAGTTGCAATTGCATCATACTCCAGACTGAAGTCTTCTGTATATTGCTTTGGCTTAATGTAAGCATGACACTCAGAGTTAATTTTTACCACTGTTTAGTCCATCACATTTTAAGTTACTGTCTTCTAAAGGTATTACAACATGCACATCACCCACAGGGACCACAATCTTATAAAAGACTTGAAGATTAATACATTTTTTTCACTTGGTTATATGATATAAATGCAGATCTTTAACATTACTTTAACAGAGTAGACTTTTATCACTTTTAGTCTGTGATAATACATAGTGCATTAATTTGTATATTAACCATTAACCTAACTGGATATTTGTAAGCCTAAATGGTGTACAATGAGCATGATTGATCTCAAAGCCATTGATATGAATAAGGACTCATTAACATTTATTACAAACTACTGATGCAAAGATATTTTAAATTTTATGCAAGCTGCTTTAACTTGGTAGTGTCATATGAATTTAAAGCTAATATTAATGGAATAATAAAATTCTCTGAAAAGACCAAAACAACACATATTGAAGAGTAGCCCCAATTGAAAATTCAAGGTAATGAATGTATAAGCATACACTGATAACAAAGATTTTCAATAGCTTTTAAAATTGGCTTTCAAAAAATATCTTTTAAAAACAACCTTACCTAAAAGTTGCACTGTAAAAATGATTTTGAAAAAATCATCATAAAATGACGCTGTGCAAATACTTTACCAAAATGTTGTGTTTGCTTTAATTAATAATATAGTACCTTTTAAGCAAAGATATTTATTAAAAATGAACCAAAAATGTGTTTCTTTGTAAAGCCAAAACTCTTACTGTACCATACTTTGTATCATTATATAAAAAAATCAATTTTTTGTTGCTTAGTCCACCAACACCCCAACTTACAGCTTTCAGAATTTATAATTTTTAAAATGGACAACTTGTATTGTACCATGCTTAAAAATCTTTAATTACGCAAGGCATTCAAGTTATTTTTCTGTATAACCCTTCAGCAAATTGATAACAGCTCTTCATGATAGCTTTTGAAAACAAACTATTACTTGTGATGTGGCATTTTCTAATATATTCTAGGTTACAAGGTGGTGTAATAGTATACTTCTGAAGAGAAAAATTGATATACTTGAATTAAATTATTCATTTCTATTTAATCATCTTTCATTTGCCAGTTTTTGTGTTTATGTTTTCTTGTAAACAGTAAGATGGACTTGTTTTTCTTAAAATAATTACATTACAAATTACTAGTAAGCAAGCTGTTTAACAATGAATTTTTAGTTAGCAGGGGAAACCAAAAAGAACAGATACTGATTGAATAATGGCAAGCGTCTATTTTGCCACAAAATATTCATCTAATATATGTAATTACACAGGGTCACCAGTTATTGAAAAGTGGGGAAAAGATAAAAAAAAATAAACAGATCAAAACATTATCAAATTCATAGTGGAGACTTAGCATTGTATTGTAACACTAGTTTATGACTAATTTTACCACTAGTAAAAAGAAGAAATGCCCCCCCCCCCCCCGGGGTTGTGAGGGGGTGTATGTGTTTTTTTTTTATTTTTTTGTGTGTTGGCTGTGGGTAGGAAAGTTTT
>JAGPOW010000261.1:102929857-102972332 GCA_030014935.1 Caiman crocodilus | reverse complement strand
AGTTATTGAAAAGTGGGGAAAAGAAAAAAAAAAATAACCAGATAAAAACCTTATCAAATTCTTTGGGGCTACTTGGCCTTGTTTTGTAACACTAGTTTATGAATAATTTTCCCAATTGTAAAAAGAAGAAATCCCCCCCCCCCCCCAGTTTATCACTTTCCTTTACTAGTTATTACTTATAGAATGATGATTGGACAAGTTCTCTAAAAATGTTGTCTTAGACTGCATTCATATAATGAACCTCCACCTTACACAGCCTATTTCTTCCTCTTGGCTTTGGACTGAAACCAGCAGAAGCAGATGTGTTACAACAGGAAAACAGGCAGGAAAGATGGAAGACAGTGGAGTCTAAGGGGAAATTAGGGAAAAAGTAATAAATGGGACCATATTTACTTGTCTCCAGAACTTCATCCATAAGAATAAACTAAAAATCAAATTCCACTCGAGCAGAAAGTACCTCAAAATAGCAATAACACTCAAGGCCTAAAATTGAACATGTCTGAATTCGTTTAAATAAATGGTTTTCCATATTAATGGCTTTCCATGGGTGGGGGAAAACAAAACAAACAGCCAGTGTGATGTCAGGTTAAGAATCTCCCTTTATTTCCATTCTTTCCCTTTGTTCTACTAGCTATTTCCATACCCTATACGTCTGTAACAGGGGGATTCTCAAAGCCGGTCTACTAATGGCCCACCTACCTGTTTCAGTGGGCAACTGCCTGCCTCCTCTCCTGTCATGCCTTGGCGATATATAATTATGATATTAATTAGGCGGGAGACTGCCCATTCTTGCCCCGATGCCAGGGGGTGCTATCTGTGGCTCCGTTCCTCCCCTACACTGCAGCCCAAGCCTCACAGATAGCATCCACAGTTCTTAACTTCACCAGCCCCACACTAGACCTAAGAATCCTTCCAATCAGACCCCAACTGGATCCCTCCAATCAGGCAACCTAGTCCACCCTCATTCTGGGTTCCTTGTGTGGGCTCCCCCTCTCAGGTGTAGTCCCCCTGGGACCTTTGGCCACACAGGCCCTGGCCTCATCTCTAAGGCCAGTTGGAAACCCCAGCCCCCCAGATCTTGGCATCCCTCACGGTGGGCTCCTGGCCCCTTTGACCCTTCCAGTCCTGGCCCCAGCACTGACCACTCAAGGGTGTTTCAAGTCAGGTCTCTAAGCCTGTAGCCCACTATCCTGTGTCTGCCTTCTTGGCCCTTCTATGGGGTAACCCACCCAGTTGTGGGAGCTAGGGTTATTAAGGTGCCCCGACCTGTCTTTCACAGGGGTGGTAACTGACCTGGTATTTCCTAAGGGCCCCCTCAGGCCACCCATCCCCAGCAGGGTGCAGTTTTAGGTCATGCCCAGAACCAGGAGCCTTCTTACTATCCCCTTAAGCTCCTGCCCTTACCTCCGGGATGTAGTATTCAGCCTGTAGCCAAGCGATGTTTCTGCCTGGCCTGCCAGCAGCGAACTTCTCTGTTTATATAGGCAGCCAGAGATCTAATATGGCTGCCGTAATCAAGGACCTGCCGGGTGCTTGGCTCAGCCCTTAAAGTGGCAGGCACCAACAGGGTCCCATTTTAATCCACAAACAAAATTTTAAAAAGTGAAAGACAGTACAAAACGTAAGCTGCATAATAATTACCACATTTAGATGCAGCTGCAAACACACATAAGCACATGTAAATCCCTCCAATAGTCAAAGCCTTAACAGTAAACCCAGAGTGTTCATGATCACGGATCCTAGTTTTCTCCGTTAAAAAAAAAAAAAAAATCTAAAATTCTCTGATTAAACCCCCCCAAAATCTGTGCTTTTCTGCAATTAAAATGAAACACCACTACATACATATAGGTATCAGTTGAACACAATGTTTTACTGACATATTTACAATTGTAAAGCAATTTGGAAGTCTACCAATACCCCAATCATTATAATAAACTAAGTTATAAATACCCATGTATTTTGATGTTTGATCTAATTTGTTTATCATGGAAAATCAGAGCTCCCTCTGCCCCCTTCATTCACCAGCAAACAGGTCCAGCTGCGGCTGTCTCCCACTGCTGCTTTGGGCCACTAAACAGCCCTAACATGCTGGTGCCCTGCCCTGCTCACATTATTGCCCCTCACTCTCAAGCCACAGCCTTCCTCCCCCAAGCCCAGCCAGTGCCCTTCACTCTCAACCCCCAATTCCCCAAACCCCTCCTGCCCTGCTGGTGCCTCTCACTCCCAACCTGCAGCCCCATGGTTTTGCCAGTGCCCCTGACCCCCAACCCACAATCCCTCATACCCGCTGGTGCCCCTCATTCCTGATCTGCAACCCTCTGGTCCTGCCAGTGTCCCTCACTCCTGAACCACAGTCTCCTGCCCCCAAGCTCCAGCCCCACCAGTGTGTGGGGAAGGGGTTATGTGTTGGGCAAGAGGTGGGTGTGTGGAGAAGGGTGTGTGTTTGTGGGGCAGTGGCTATGTGGGTACAGGCAATGCCATAGGCAATATCTTGGGGGACCATGGGAGAGCACGTGTCCCCCTAGATTTCTGCGCCCACAGCAGGGCATGGGGTTGTAGCCTGGCTGGACCAGCACTGGGCAGGATTTGATTCTGTGGCCCAGTGGATGGGAATGCTACACTGTCATGGACACCCAGGTGAGGTTTCCCCTGCCTGCCCTGCAGCAGTAGGGGGGGGGGGGGAACACACAAAAATATGCACTGTTGCCACCACCAGGAGCCCCAAGCCAGCAACACTACTATGGCTACAAAGGTGAAATGCCAAAGCAGCAGAGTTGTCCTCCCCTGCTATTGTTCAGTGGGCACTTAACCCTGGTGACCTTGGTGGCATGGTGCTCTTGGTAGCAGCGGCAACACTAAGCCTCCCCTATCCTGCTCCCCCCTGTGCTGGGTCCTGCCTGCTGGGCCACAGGGGAGGCTCCTGCCCAATGCCCATCTGGCCAGGCTGCAGCCCCATACCCTGCTGTGGGTGCAAAAATCTAGAGGGGGCGTGAGCCCCTCCATGCCTCCCTGACACATTGCCTATGCCCCCTTCCACCTTCTGACATGTCACCTATGCCCTCTTCCCATAGACTTATCTGCAGGGAACTGTAGGAAATGCTCTTAACCATGCTGCCTGGCAGTATTGCTGGCAAAGTGCATGTGTGGGTGTGCACATGTATGTGCCCCCCCTGTCTCTGATCACCCGCCTTCTGCTCTCCCCAGCCCCAAGCAACCCCTTACATGCTGGAGCTCTGCCAGCCTGCAAGGGGAAACCCACAGTTTCTCAGGTATTTCTCCTTTAAAGGAGAAAATATCCCTGTTTCCATAGGAATGGAAAACCCAGATCTATGCTCATGACAACACCAGTATACATGTGTAAAAAAAAAAATAAATGGGATGTAAGCAGTCTATGGACAAAGCAGAAGGAGTTAAAAAAACAAAACAAAACAAAAACAATTTGCAACAAGTATCAAAAGAGCCAAGACAAAAACAAACTAAATAAATGAATGAATCTAATGTGTTTCTGTAAAGTTTTAATTTCAGAACATTGCTTATGTTATTAGTTATCAAGTTTATCCCAGAGAACTAAGATATGAAGGCTCCATTTTGGTTAAGGATTACAAAATATTTACAATAATTGCTATCAAATATATATTTTTTTTATTTTATGGTTGTTTCCAATTTATAGTTACGTTTTTAGTTTTATGCTCTGACAATTCTGTGTTAATGATGCCACATTAAAGTGAAACTAAGTGCAATTTAGCTCACATAATAACTTATGGGACTATTTTCCCATTGTATTAACCAAGGGTCTGAGCCCTCTAACAAGTATTCTTTTATTCTACATATATATCAGGTTAAATTCTGCATTCCCTTAAACCAAAGTACCATACCAAGAGAGTAAAATTTGGATGACAATCTTTATTTAAAAAATATTTCAAGAGACCTTAATTTCTATAATAATTCATTCCTTTAGTTCACCCTAAAACACAGTAAACCACTCTAAAGGTCTTGTATTCTTCTTGTAACAGTTGAGTCAGAATAAGTAAAAAATATGAAGTCTACCTTATTTCTCAAGAGTTATATCCAATAAATTTTTTACAAATGAGAACAATAGCTACAACAAATGCCAGTTAAGGCTCAGCAAAACTGAATTATTAAATCTGTCTGCCTATATCCTATTACACCCTACTTATGAATACTTGATTTTATTTTGTATAACTGACAAGAGTTGTCAGGAAAGGAAGGTTTTAATGGCAATCAAATTAAGATCAACTGGTTTAAGTGACACATTGAAGAGTCTCTGTCAAGTGCTGATGAATTAATTGATGGGTCGTTGTGAAACAAGTCACGTGAAACTGTCATAAACAGATATAAACTGTCTTGTAATATTACCAGTCTGCCTGCTATGAGTCAGAAACCCAACAGCATTGAAAGAGATAGGTTACTAGACTATACCAAACAAAAGAAAAATGGACATTGACTTTGCATGCCTAATACCAGATCATTTACCATCAACTTAATTTTTAAATCATTTATATGACTTAAATGACTATGTGCATGAAAATTTTAAACTGATGACAAGATGAATAGCAGCACCAAGATGGCGTGTTTGAGTACACAGTTTCATTTAACTCTGTCAAAAGTAAAGTTCAGTTATGATAGCTACTAGAAAGAAAAAAAGGGTAATATATCCCAAACATTTAAGCTATAGTGTCATCACTTCAGACACAACTGAAAATAATATTGGCATTTACAAAAGATTGATGAAAATTAGTTCTAAAGCATTAATTTCTCTTAATAATGCTGAAAGAACTGTGTGCACTCAGATATTTGATCTGAATTAAGAAACTGATGAAGCAATTGATTAATTGGAATTTAAGCCATCAGTCACTGGATCCATCAACAGATTCATTTACATTCTAAACAATCAGCTGATGGTCCAATAGGATACCTTGTATTAATACACAGTCAATATGATACCACTGAACTCATCACAATTCCTTATTGACAAACCCACAGATGCTTTTAATCCAAGCTTGATCACACTGCATATTTAGAATTTCAGGATTGACTTGGTATGTTTTAGGAATTTTTATTTTATTAAAACAAGGTGGAATTCTTCTGTTGGCATTAAATAATATAAAGAAAAAGGTTTTTGGTTTTTTACAGACACCTATATATCTAGAATTTTGCCACTTTCTTCATATAATTTTGTGTTCAGTAAAAGTGCTTATAAAAATAAACATAGCAAAAATATATTTAAAGTGTTACAGATATACAAATTATAAAGTGCAATTAATTAATCCTCTTTTCAATTTGCTATACCTTTTTGACACATCTTCGTTTTAATACATATCATACTGTGTTTATCCATGAAAGCTTAAACTAGAAATAGCAGCTAGTTAACAACAAATAATTAAATTTGGACAGTGCTGAGGATTCTTATTAAAGCAACTTAAATTTATTTATTTACCAACTAAGTTAAATGAGCTAAGCGGCTTAGTAACTGAACGACACTGCTATACAGGGCAGCTGGCTTCACACACAAGTTCTCGACTCACTCCTTTGTCCCATGAACAGCATGTACATCTGGCAGCAGGTAGGGCATGGCTGCACTGGTGGTGGTGAGCAGGGAGATCCTGCAGATACCACTGGCGCTGTTGTAAGTGGGAGGAGCGGGGGGGTGGCAAGCACTGATGATGGGTCATCACCCGAAGGCACCGCCAGCAGCAGCAGTAGTCAGGGACCACCCGCCAATGCCACCTGCAGCACCCGCGGCAGGGTGGCGAGCAGTGACCAGCTACAGGTGCTGCCGAAGGTGTTGATTGCACCTTTTTGCAGGGGGTGCACCACCATGAGGAGACGGTGCATGTGCACCCCCTATGCATTGCCCCTGTTTAGGCCCAAGGGAAAGATTAGTGAATGTGTAGATCTGGATATGGCCTATGTTTTATGATGGTACGCAGTACAATACATTTTATCAGGTATTTTGCCTACTCTATTATAAATTATATGAAAATACTCTTTTTGTTCTAAAGCAGGTGTACATTTTGTTTTATTGGAATTAGTTCCTACTTCTGTAACTACATGATATCCTAGATGCTTAGAATGTCTAGAATTGGAATAATAAGCATTCATATTCATTAGACCAGTAACTCAAACCAATGTATTTTTGTAAAAAGTTGACAGTTTTGGTGGTCATTCATTTTCTTAGGTTTGAAATCCTTTCTGCTTTGATGTTCAATACCTTAGTCATCATTCATTACATACACATGGAGGTCCAACCACATTTTGAATGACTGCTCAACAAAGGAAATCTACTATCAAGTAGGGTGTATGAAGCTTCAGTAGCCGATTCGATTCAGAGATCTGGCCCAATTTGGCAGCCAAATCTCTGAATTCAAATTAAATCAGGAGACCCATTAAAAGGTCCATATCTGTTCAGAAGCCTCTGAATTAATTTGTAACAGATTAGGAAAGATTCAGAGATTCAGAAGGCAGACATGCAGGAAACAAACTGAGAAGAGGAAGGGGGGGGGGAGAAGACTGCTCTGATATTGACATCTGTAGCTGGCCAGTGACTGTGATCTTTCCCTGACCCAAAGAACCTTGTCCACCTATGTCCTTAGACCAACACAGCTACAATCTACACCCCTTAACACACACAAGTGATGCAAGTTTTGCTTTCAACAGGTTGAGGTGCAGTTTATCAGAAACCCCTGCATCCATCTCCTTGAAACTTGGCAAGCTTCAAGCCCTCATAACGGGCTACCATTCCTGCTGTTTTCATCTGAATCTGCACACAAATGACAAAGTCAAAGATACTTTAGTGATTTCCCCATTAAAGTTTATGGCTGAATCTCTGAATTGGCACCGAATCTCTGAATCTGATTTGGCTGAATCAAATCAAGACAGTGACTTGAATCATTGAATCGAACCACTCTGTCTCTGAATTGGCCAAATCAAATACTTGCCGCTTTGCACAGGCCTACTATCAAGGATACAAATATCTTCAAAAAATATGAACAACTTCATGAGAAAAAAGTTCTTTCAAGTCTGTCTCATTTTGGCCAGTCATCACTGTAAACTAGAGACCAATTTGCTGAAAATATACTGTACCTTGGAGTAGGTGTAAGCTATGCAAATAAAACTTTCTCTATTAAAAATGGGTTGCAATCAATTGGTTAAAATATAAAATGACTCGGTGACTTTGTACTGAACTATAATAAATCCTTATCCGTGCAGGGAAATTAACCAGCATAGCTAGTCTGGAAAAGATTTCCTACAACAGCTATTCTATAGTAGACCACTATTTTGAGACACAATGGGCCTTTGTACACACCACAAAATTGGCCTTTAAAGCAGCTTAAATTCCCTTTGGCATCGCTTTAATGGTGTTGCTGTTTGCATGCTCAGTAGCGTATTCCACTTCAAATGATTTTGGTACATAGGAAGAGAAAACACGTCTGAGGTAATTTAGTTGGTTACCTAACGAAGTGCAACAGTGCACGTGGCACTGGAAGCCAACATGCTCAGGGCTTGGTGGGCCCCGTGCAGCTCAGGGCCTGTGGGAGCCCACACAGACAGGCTCCACTGAAGGAAAGCTAACCTGATCATTTTTTCCCTCATCCTTGGAGTCTGCCTGCCTACGGGGGATCCAGTGCTTCCCTTTGTGGCTGTGGCACCTCCTGGGAACATCCAGGTCAGGTGCCAGTGGGTAGGTGCCACTTGGGGGACCCCCATGCAGCTCAGGGACCACTTGGTTTGCCGGCAGCTCACCTCCTCTCCGCCCACTGAAGAGGCAGGTAAAGATTGGGCCCCCACCCTTGTGTATATGCCACAAGGGTTTAGTTCGGTTTAATTATCCATAAATTGAAACTGTTTTTAAAAAGCAATTTAGGGAGAACTAAACTGAATTAAACCCCTGTGGTGTGCACAAGCAACCTACTTTGTTTAGAGTAATTATAGCAAACTAATTATTTTAAAATAAAATGACTTTTTCAAAACACTATGCATGAGTGAGAATTATTCCAAAATAACTACTCTGCTCAACTTGCAGTTGCACAGAATCATACCAGTGGTGACCTGAACCATTTCAGTTGCAGTGTTTACCAGACATATTTTATAGCTCATATCACAAAACAGTGGAAATGTGAACAAATGGGTCTTAGAAGTTAGATTCATGCTATCCCTTGTGGATACCCAAATGATGAATACTATTTGTCAGTGTGGACAAATCCAGTGTGAATTTGAGAGCAGTATTACTTTCTCCAGCCAATACTTTAAATCTTCCACTTTCAGGTGGCAGCCTGACAAGATACACTAGGTGAAATCAAAGCCCCACTGAAATCTACCAAAAAGCTCTCAGTGACCTCTACACATGCAAGCATGTGCGCTTGTAGCAGCTCAAAAAAAAAAAAAGATAAGCAGTGCAGATTTGAGCTGGGGCTTTTTGCATACAGATAGCAGCTGGACTGCTGGTAAGTGCTTGGGGGTGGGAGGGCTTGTTTGTTTTTTCCTATGGAGATGCTGGGGTGGGGAGGCAGGGATTGGAGGATTTGGGGGGCAGGAGGGAGTGGGGCCAGGCAGAGCAGGGATTGGGGTGGGGTGTGGGTGGGGCCAGTGGGGGTCCCCCTCCATAGTCCCCTCCCCCCTCCTCTAGCCCTTCCAACCCCTTATTTACTGGCACTGGAGCCCTGGTGCTGCAGCAAGCTGCCTGGCAGGCCACGTGGTTCAGCACCAGGGCTAAGGGCCAGCCACAGAGATGCTCTGGCAGACAGAGCATCTCTGTGGAGGACCCAGCCTCTGGTTGCCTCAGCTTTTTTAAACTTGTAGGGGATATCCAGGGGTCTAATATTCTCCCTGTGCTGCAAGTTTGCAGTGCAGGGAACATTTTTTTGTTCCTGCACATGCCTCTTGCCCCATCTCAAAGGGGATTGAGATGGGGCAAGAGGCATGTGCACGCTCATCTGGATGCGCCCTGTGGGGCCAAAATTTCATTTCAGGAATTCATCAAACAAGAAATCTTAGTGGCTGAACTATATAGGAAATGTACAGCTTGCATCACCTCATCTGAGAAGCCACAAGTGACTGCAGTTGTAGGAGCATGGACAGATTAGGAGAGAAAAGACTAAAGGCAAACTTTAAGAGGGTACAATGATCGTAAGATCAATTTTAAAAGGGCTTTGTGAAGTTTAAATTCCCTTCAGAGAGGGTTAATTTGCATGCCCTGATCTGTACAGTCTTAAACACTGAAGTGACCAACGTATTATATCAGTTGTTCAACGTATTATATCAGTGTTGCCCTCGAAGGAGAGAAGAAAGCAGAGAAAGGAAAAAGAAGGAAATCCTGAGCTGTGGCCTTCTCTTCCCTGTGGAAAGACTAGCAACTTATGGACAGATCTGTGGCTCAAGGATTTCAAAATCAACTCAAGATGCATCAAGGAGCTGTGGAGGCATTGACAATAACAACATCAGTTTTATGCTGAACTACTCACCCAAAAATCAACAGTATAACTGAGGTGAAAAATTAATTTTCTTATGTTTTGGAAATGATGGAAAGAATGGAAATGTTAACTGCAGAGGTTGCATCTGAAACATTTAGCTCAGGTATTCAAAGCAGTATGTACAATTTAGGTATGGGCTAAGAACAGCAAAAGTTCAAAGTGCAAAACAGTTTGACATACAGTTAAAGTTAAAACTGAAGTTAAAACTGAAATTAAAGTGAAAAAACAAGTGAGACCACTGTGCCAGAAATTAGCTACCTTTCCTTTGATGTCTCTGTCCTTTGGCTTTGGGACAGAGAACAAAAAAATATTTTTTATACCCTTTGAAAATAATCCAGATAATGAATCAGATAGTTTTGGAGAGTGGGAGACTAAGGAATATATACGGTCACCCAAAATGACGACAAAGTATTTTAAATATTTTTAGAAATCAAAACTGAATTTATTTTTTCACATTTTCTTCTGGGCCTTGATATATTATGCAAAAAGTCAGATTTAATAACAGTAATGATTTCTGGATAAATCAGTTTTATTTATATTATAAACAATTTATATCAGTCTATTAGGGGTGGACAAAGTCTGGCACATGGGTCAGACTAGGACCATGGCAGTCTCCATTTCCCAGCAGCCCCTACTCACGTTGCTACAGACAGTTTCCATGGAGACCCCAGTAGTCATGGTGCCATGACCCTGCTGTCACCACTGCAACATCCCAGCCCTGGTGCTGGAGAAGCTCCCCGCCCAGCTGTGTGCCCTTCCAGTGCTGCTAGGACTGATCTCCATGGAAACAGTGACCCTGTGCTATCACAGCACTGCCACTACTGGGGTCTCCATGGAAACTGGCCACAGCAATGCAGGCAGGGGCTGCTGGGAAATACAGTCCAGCCATCAGCCAGATCTGCCATTTTGCCCACCGCTGATTTATTAAGAAGAAATGTTTATATATAAGTGAAAGAAAAAAAGATCTGAAGAAAACGTATTCCAGAAGAATGGATATTAATTTAGAAAAGAGAATGAGCAACTACATTAAATCAGCAACCTCAATACTACCATTAAATGGTTTTATTTTACTTTATCTTCTTAAGATATTACCTCAGCCAAATCACAAATTGATAGAGCTTGAGTGGTATATGGAAAAAGTTATCTTGGAAAAATGTAAAGTATTTTAGACATTTAGGTTACGGACAGAAATTACAGACAAACTGGTATAAGTGATTGGAAACCAGTTCAAATCTATGACACAGCAGAAGTTTAGTGCACACAAACCATTTTTAAAATGGCAGAAATCAATTTCAGGTAAACCTGGATGGATTGTAGTATCACACTGAACTGATTTAGATTAAATTGGTTTACTGAACTTCTGTCCCATATTCCCTTCAGCTGCAAGTTCGGGCCCCTCAGCTCCCTGCTGCACACCTCAGGCCCAGGGCAGGGGGTTGGACTCAGTCTACTAAGGGTCCCTTCCAACTCTAAACATCTATGAAATCTATAAGTCTCAGTCCTCCAGCATCCCAGGATGCTTTGCACCTCCCCTGCCAGCCCCTCCTCCCCACAAGGTGGGCAAGCTAGGTTGACCTATGCTGTCTGCTCCAGCCAAGCAGGGAGGTGTGCTCTAGTGCCCCCTAGCTTCTGGCCTGGGCCACTGCAGGCACGTGGCTGCATTTCCGGAATCCAAACAGAATGTCTGTTTCTTGCTTAGACTAATCTGAGAAGATTGAATCAATTCAGACTCAGACTTTTGACTGTCTGTACTTAACTCAGAAGTTCAGTGCCCATAAACCAATTCTGAATTGGCTGAAACTGGTTCAAGATAAACTGGGATGGATATGGTATCAGACTTAACTGATTTACGTTAAATCAGTTTATTGAATTTCTGTCCCAGATCCCCTCCAGATTCAAGTTAACTCAGTTTCCCAGTATCCCACAATGCTTTTCACTTCCCCTGCAATCCCCCACAACCTTACAGGGTGGGTAAGCTAGCCTTGGCTGAAGCTATCTGCTCCAGCTGAGCAGAAAGGTATGCACTAGCACCCCATGGTTCTGGCTTGGGCCACTGCATGCATGTAGCTGCATTTCTAGAATCAAAAGTGAATGTCTGTTCACTTGCTTAACAGTTCAATCTATGCAACTTAGACTAACCTACAAAGATTGAATTGATTCAGTCCTGGGTTTTATGACTATCTGTATGTAGCCCTAGAGGACCTGTCCAAAGATATGATTCATAGCCCAATATTACAAAACATGGTATTAAATTGTTATTATTTATCATCAGATTACCTTTTAGTAATATGATTGCAAGCTTCCTCATAGTAGAACAGTACAAACATTAGACCAGAGTTGCTGAACTCATTTAGCCCCATAGACTGCATGCAGTTCTCTAGGTTGGTCTGTGGGCTGGATAGGGCTGCACTGGAGTTAGCTCACAAGGCTGGTCTGGTGGAGACTACATGCAGCATGCCCCACCTGCTAGCCCGGTATCACACGCAGCATATGCCAGCCCTGCTGCAGGTTTATAAGGTAACTCTAATGCAAGCAGAAAAGAGTGCATGCATATGCCATCATCTTTCTAACTCTGGCTGCGTGAGACATGCAAGTCAGTTCCTATGACTCTATAATCCTACTTCTCCAACATACATTTTCTCCTATACTGTCCCTCACGAGTGGTGGAATGGTGCCTAGTCAAAAATTCATTATGCTATTGGCTCTCCTTAAGCCCAACCATAAAATACACTTTTATGCCAATATACACAAAAAATTAACCTAATTACTGTGACAATGACTTATGGGCATGACTGTTGAAAAAGATCAATAAAATTCCAAGTTAATACACTTCTAACCTGTCATTTCCCCTGCCCTCTATGTAACTTCACTTTGTTGTCTCATCCACTTGTTTATAGAGATGAACACCTTCAGTTTCTATACCTTTCAGATCCTATCAATGCCAAATAGCAAAGACTATAAAACTTCCTGGTTCTCAGACTGTCATTTACCTGTGGGTTTTTTCCCTGCAATACAGGAAACCCTCACTATTTGCAGGTTTGGCATTCGCAGTTTCAAATATTCATGAACACCAAACTGGCATTCTGAATACACTTTAAACACTTACCAGAGCTCCTTGGGAGCTGCTGGGCTTCCATTGCCACCACTGTGCCCCCCCCACCTCCCCACCAAGGACACTGTGTTTATGAACTCAGACTGCGTTCATGAACGCCATGCCTTATTCATGGATTTCTCCATTCGCAGGGGATATGAGAAGGTATGTGAATGGCGAGGGTCGCCTGTATAGCTTGACCCTGACATGGTAAGAAGGTCTATTCTATTTGCTGTTTTCCAATTCTGTGCAACTGAATTGAACACAATTCTTGTGCAAGAAGAAATCATAAATTGTCCTCAGAATACTACTTTGTATTTGTATAGCTGACAACTGGTTTTTGCACATATGAATTCTACTTTATGTGACCTGTGATAGGAGAATGTGACAAACTGTGAAGTCAATGGAAGATTTTATCAGTGGTTCCAATGGAAACAAAGCTGGTGTTTATGGAAAGGCATATGTGATTCCACATGATTGCTTTTACTTCCTTGAAGGGGGCGAAGGGACTTCACCTTTCAAAAATTTGAATACTTGTTTTAACAGCTACAGTATATAAAAAATTACCAAATGTTAAGTTTTTTTGTTATGTCAGTGGCAATGCATTTTTTTTCATTATTTTTGCAACTCTACTAGGAGAAAAAAAATTTTGTCCTTTAGCATTAAAAATGAACAGTAATTTAATTACATGAACCAGAGAATTAACAAAATTCCTGATTATCATACTAAAAATAGAATAAGTTACTATTAATAGAAAATTACTAGAATTTTAGTCTTTAATGATAGACAATCTTATATATAAAATGCAATGTACAAGTCACCCAGGTGTGTACACAAAAATAGGCTTATATATTAGGAATCATTAGATTATATAGCAGTGTTTTTCTATGGTATTTATCATACACTGTTATGTTAATAGTGTATTTGTACATGATACAAGTAATGGCTTATTTTCTTTGCTACTGTTACTATACTTGCAGATTCTCAGTTCTGCCTCAGATAAAATATTTAGTATAAATTTTAAATTTCCTACCATGATATGCTTAAAACAATGGCTGATCACATAACATCAATATTATTCAGTAGCTTAAAACAGGTGTCAAAACATTTCTAGCCCGAGTTAAATCAAATGTTAAAACTGGAATGGGAACTGAGGTATGGGAACAGATTAAAGTAAAGTAGTTTGGACAGATTGTTGGCAGTCACTCATGCCCTGAAGATAAAAGTTTATCTGGCCGTATGTGCAAAACTTCACTCTAGTCATTTGTCATTTTCTGTAGCAATACATTTCCAATGCTTTTTAGTTTTAAGACAGGTAGGTTTTATAATGCATAGTTTCTAAACATTGTAGAAAATTCCAGAACATGTGACAAAAGTAACTATTACCTACTTGTTCTGAAGCAGTCAGTTTTACAAGGAGATAGAAAGCAACATGCAAATTACACAAATGAATTCCAAAGTGGTACTACCTTTCTATGATTCATTTAAAAATTCAAATTTCCAAATCAAGCCTTTACACAAAGGAAAAATGCATCTTAGCCTTCACTCAGTCATGCAGCTGGCAAAGAAGAAATTATTACTACACATTATTGGCATCTTTACTATACAGTCATTTATAGAGTTCTTAGCTTCCTGCTATACTTTACTAATGTCTTAACATTGCGTTTTTATAGTTGTCTAGTTTAATTTTTACACAGTAAAAATGTGCAGAGATAATGTTTCTTTCTATGAAAGGATTGATTTAAAAGGCTGTAGCATCTGGCAGCTTCACAACTACTGCTTCAATGCTGAGCAGTATATCTAGCACTTCGTTACTGCAAATTAGTGGCTTAAAAAAATGTGTGTATATATTTCACCTATACCATCTGTTGAGTCATACAAAAACAACTTAGCCAAACTTGAGAATAAATAAAAAAGTCTTCTTAACACAGTGGATTTAATTTTAAAAGGGAAAGTCACTTCTCTCAATGCTAGAAAACATTGACAAAGTTAGGACAACTTAAGAGGATTCTGATGTTTCATTTCCATACTGAGGAATCATTTTCTATATTTCCTATTTGTTCTACACTCCTAAAAGAGTTGATATAACTCTAAATAGAGAAGGAATGGATACCAGTCCTACTGGAGAGCTAGTGATAGTTCCATTCTTCTTAGACCTGCTAAAAGTATGAAAACATCATAATTAAGGTTTTCTCCCTCCATTCGGAGGCTGAAACACTGAGAAAGCAGTACCTAACAAGATTCATATGCTATAAATAGAAGAGACAAACACAGAAGGGGGAGCAGAGCAGCTGTGAATCTGTTGCTTGGTGTCCAAGCATCTTCCTCAAGGATACTATTGCTCTTCAGTGGTTGCAGAGATCAGGTAAATATTAGAAATCTTGATGAATTAATATCTAGCTTCTTGCCCCAATAAATTCACCAAGTTAGCAGGAAGTTATGTTGGGCTAATGCAGCTCTACATACAATCATGGTATCTCTCAACTTCAATTCAGTTTGTGAAAATTCTGAAATTGCCATTTAATAGCTCCAGTAATTACCTCTGTGATTACTCACCATAACACTCAAACAATTTTCTCCATATGTAGTTATTTACTTTACTGCATGGAGAAGTGCACTATAAATGGCACTAGAGTATCCATTTTGTTCCTTGCTTTTGTGTTTTTCCCCCATCTTGTGATACTTTAGATTACCCACTTATAGAAAAACACACAAGTTTCCCAAGGGTCAGAATTTGTGCTGTTACTTAAAAATTTTTAGAGTAATCAGCGGGCACCATTTTAATGTACCAAGATGATTAACTCTTCATTTTTATAGGACCCCATATAAGACCTAAAATAAAACTGGGACTTAGTTACTGGCTCTAAGGCCCAAAATTTCATTTAGTAATAACATTTGCACTACTATAACTAAGGTTGTGCCAGTGTTTCCATTAGTAAACAGATTTCTTAACACTTTTTCCTCTAAGCAAGTTACAGCTGTCCTCCTGGCTAAAATTTGGCAAGAGTACTTATCCCAATTATTTTATTTATTTATTTATTTATTTGCAGTTTCACAAATATAAAACCAACAAGAATTATTAATCACACAGCCACCTATATATACTAGCTTGTTCTTCTTCCATCTTTCAATATTGCTAAATTTAGCTATACAGGAAAGGGAACAAAGTATATCAGTGTAAAAACAGTACCGTGACCTATTATACCAGTGTAACAACACTGGGAAAAAAACCTACTAAGCCCATTCCTGACATAGTTATACCCCTAATAAAGCCTCTGAGCTGACCACAATTTAAAAGAACCTTTGGACAAAATTCCTATTATTTATCTCAACCTTCTCTTATACTCAATAGAGTTTATATGGATATAATCACAAAGGGTAAGCAGAAACTGCAGTATTAAAGCCTCTTTTTTCTTTACTAAGGTTCTGGAAACCTGTAAGCTGCTATTCATGAACTCAGTTTTTAGGCATCTGTACACGTGCCTAACATGAGGCCGTAGCACCTAAGAATTCAACTGATTAGAAGAAAAGCTAGTAATACCAAAAAAGCTAATTAACATGATCTTGAATTTTACAACCAGAGAAAAGAATACATAAAAAGCAAAATTATGTGGAAAATATTAAGTAATGGTCAAATTATGATAAAGGATAGCTTCGAGAATTCTTCTAGCAGAAATTATGTCAAATAAATAGCATGCTTCCCCTAAAGGTAGATAAGGAAAGCTTGTTTTACTGTTTCATATGAGTACCTCAAACATATGGAGGAAAAATGCCTTCCAGTTTTAAAAGCTAGATACTGAAGCTTCAAAGGTCTAATCTATTTAAAAGGGGAGATGCTCCTCCCTTGGTTACTAAAGTAGGAGATATGCAAATTCATATGATGTTAAATCTTCAAATTTCTCAAATTCAGCTCTCTCGTGTGACGGACACAATCAACATGTTTTGGCAATTTAGCCCTGAACAGTTCTAGCATCCTGGTATCAGCCTATCTCATCGTACTCCACCTCTAACAATATACCAGCTCAGAGGTTCTCACTTCCCAGGCTGAGCCTCTGTGGATACGCAAAGGGAACTGGCTCTAAATAGAAAACAAGTATCACTGGCAGCTCCCAACATTAGTGAACTGCCAAGCTCTTGAAGCGCAAGTATCTTGGTCAACGGGGACAAAAAGCAAAAGCATTTCTACTTTGTCCTGCCAGATTGCAGATTCTTGATTGTCAGCAGGGAATAAAACATGTAAAAGGATAAAAGGGGGGCTTACCAACTAAAACAGACTAATTTTTTGAAAGCATCTGTTGAAAACACCACAACACAGGAGTCATGTAATAAAACATGTGGTCACAGAACTAAGTAGTTAGGGAGTACATGCAATTTCCTCCAAACATACAGCCCATGAAGCAAGATCATTAACTACCTCACATCATCTATCTATGCCTAAGTTCCTCTGATTCAAGGTCTATGAAGATAAAGCAGAAGGGAAGGTCAATGCATCTCTCTGGATGGATTCACAGAGTGAGAATTACTACTACTAATTCCTTTAGTTTTTCCACATTATATTCCTACAGTGGTATGATAGGGAAGCAGATTAACTAGAAAGAACCTCCTTGAGGAGATGCACCAGACAGCCTTACAAGTTCACTGGCAACAAAAAGGCTATTATGTAAAACAATTCAAGAGATGTGAACTGAACTCCATGCAGCAATCTGTAAGTTTCAGATGACTGTGAATAAATGTTTTTGAAAGTGCAATTTCCCCTAAAATAGTGTGCTTCTTTTAGACATTGAAGTAAACATGCTTATTCAAAACATAACTGGATACATAGTTTATCCACACTTACAGAGATGACTTGATGTTAATATTTTTTTTCTCCAAAACTCACAAGATAGGTTGAAACGTCTTAACAGCTTACTCCAGTCTATACAGCAAATGAAGTCTGTCCAACTTAAGTGGTCAGGGGACACATGCTCTGTGAGCTGCACCAGCATGGCTGCACCAGGACAAGCCACAGGCCCCCACGTGTGACATGCCCACCCCTGCTGCACCCTAAGCCCAAGTACATGCCCCTCCCTCCATTGCACCACATGACCCAGGCCTCACCCATGGCTTTTTGCACCACTGCACTGCACTGCCCTGTCCCTGGGGCAGGGACAGAAATGGGAAATGCAGAAACTTGAGCTGTTGTTGTAACCAGAGTGATAGGGGAATCAGTGGCTGGGTAGGAGTTCAGGGCTGCCAGTTGGAAAGCCTTGCAGTATACAACAGGTCTTTTGACATTCTGCTGTGAAACTTCCCAAACACTACTATCAGATGGGGATGTTGAATATCTGAATAATCCCCTGTTCTTTCCTCTCAGTTATCAAGCTGCTTTTCTTTTTTTTTTTTAAAGAAGCACAGAGATCCCAAACCCTAACACAGATATGCTCCGGATTTTGGTATAGGACCAAACCAAGTCTATCTCACATGCCTTTCTGCACTGGAAGTTGGACAGGGGATTCTAGTTGCTTCTGAATCAGGTCTGAAAACCAAAACAACTATCATTTGTTGCTTTACGATCTTCACCGTAACTGTGGTGAGAAATACTAGGAAGTTTAGATTTTTGAGTCACAGCTAAGATAGAAGTGAGAACTGTTGCACATTAAGTGTCTCTTCCTTGTATAATATATTTTTAGTTTTTATCTGAGCTTGTTTTAAACAGGGAAAGGAGTAGACTTTTGGCCTGATGCATGATGTTCTGAAAGGTCAAAATATTTTCAGTAAGTGTGGAGTGATCATGTAGACCTGGTCCTCCAAACCCACTAGAGAGAACTAGAGGGCAATTCTAGAGTAACAGTAATAAGGAATGAGCAAGAGAAGGTGCTGTCCATATGACAGGAAGCAGCAACAGATCTTAAGAATCATCTTCTGGAATTAAAGAAGAACTAGTTGAGGGTTTGTAGCTCTAGCCTTGTTGTACCACAGCCACTAAATCAATGAGCTCCCCAAAATATATAAAATAGGTATATATAAGTGTCAGTTATCTCTGGACCTAAGGTAAAAGCTGGAAAATCTTGAAGATTCTCCTCAAGAAAAAGACTGATACTGGTTCCAGGACCAAGATCTTTATATAACAATATAAGGCTGAAGAGGGTGCATGAAATTCTTCAGGATCTTCACATACAGGTGGGTCATCAATCAAGGGCTAATGCAAGGAGTTTTGCTTAGAGAGGTTCTTACACTTGACATTTCAGACATTTTTCTTCTGTCTTTCAGAGACAAAGACATTGTGTTGGACAATATTTGGAGCTATCCTACAGGTGCTGGAGTCATTTGTATAAGCTTTAGTTGTCTTTTTCTATATATTTATTAGAAAGCCATAAAAGAGCTATTGGATGACAAGGTTAAGCAGCCACAAACTCCTCCAAGACCATTTCAGGCTGGACATAAGGAAGAACTTCTTTATAGTCCAAGCCCCAAAGCCCCAAAGGCCTGAAACAGACTGCCTCCAGAGGTGGAACAAGCACCTACTCTGGACTTCTTTAAGAGACATTTGGACATTTATCTTGCTGGGATCCTTTGAACCTAGCTGACTTCCTGCCCCTGGGGCAGGGGGCTGGACTCAATCTTCGAGGTCCCTTCCAGCCCTAATGCCTATGAAATCTATTAAATATAGACAGTTTTCACACTCCTTGTTATCTGTCCACAAAACTTATTTAGAAGCCATAAAGATTCCTTTGAGGTGGGGGGGGGGGGGAAAAATCAGCAAAAAGAAAGTAAGTTAGGGAATTTTAGTGAAGAAATAAAAATTCCTTTTAAAATCCTTGTTAGAACAAGAAGCTGAGAGCATATATTTGATCAAGTTTAAAGGTAAAGAATTTCAGAGTAGGGGGGCTTGAGGAGCTGTTACTTGTCTTCAACTCAAAGACAAATATCTTCTCTATTTCAGTTTCTAGATAAAAGAACATTAATTTTAGACAAAAGAGTAGAGGAAAACACTTTTTAGACTTCCTTCCCAAGTCTTATTATTAGTATCTAATAATTATTTTTGCATCTAGATACAAAATTACAGTAATCTAGAAAGTAGATTATATATTAAGTGTTAACATGTAGCATTTGTCAGAAATTAAATGACATATTATTTATGGAAGGCAGTAAAAGAGACAACAACTCTGATAGAGCATGCAACATTTTGTCCCGTAGAATGATAGCCATGCACAAGATACTAAAAGAGTCTTAAGCTACTAAAGTGAATCATCACTAACGTTAGCCTTTTGCAGTTAAACAAGGCATTTTTGTACAACTCAAGATATCTTAGGAGATCCTGCACCTGATAGATTTGTATAGTGTAAAAGTGCTTACCACCAGAGCACAGCCACTATGACTCATTCTGACAAGGACACCATACTTACATGAACCAAAGCCAGACCAGTATGAGATGCTGTATTGTAAATTACTCACCTTTATCATTCAAACCGCTTTTCTGTTTGGAAATTAAAGAAATTACAGCATATTCTTAAGAATAATCATTTACAGGCAGGGAAAATATAAAGAGAAATTTCAGCCCAAAAGAAGCTTTTTGAGAAAAATATAAAAGATTTAAAGGAACAGTCTACAAGCTCCTTTTTAAAACTACAATGAAGTTAATGCAACAAAGCTATAAAAAGTAAACTGTTTTATTGTACAGAAGACAAACTTAAATCACATACTGAACATCAAAATATATTAAAACTAAAATGTTTGAACAAAGTATTTAAAGTGTCAACAATAAATTAAACCATAAATCTTTCAAAACTACAACTTGCAGGAAAAAACAATTATAGACTTAAGCATTTTATTTTTTATTCAAAAAGCAATTACTGCCATATGTTTGAAGTTCAGATTTTGGAAAAAAGTGCACCGTCAATGTAAGTAGTTTATTTGTTGCAAGTTGGAAGTTTTTAAGCACAGGTTAGAAAACACTTGCTTGGGAAGATTTACACAGAGATTATCCTGTCTTGAAGCAAGAAGTTGGATTAACACATTAATCACACCATAAATTACAACATGTCATACATGAAGTCAAATTAAGGTGCCATAAAAAGTGGTAAACCAACCACACAGATGTTCCACATATAGGACATTTATATATGTGTTCTGAGGGAGAAGGCTCCAAGAGTCGTCTAATTAAAATGTTTGGAGCATTGTGTGCATCAGCATTCCCATGCTGGAAAATAGTGGCATGGGCACTAAGCTAAAGCTTGTTGAACGAACTTTAGTTAAAGTGCCCACAATATCATTTTTCAGTGCAGAGACACTGATACATATGATGCTGGAGTCTGCTGGAGCGCAGTAATTACCACACTCCAGCAGACGCAATTAATTGAATCTGCTCTGATATGCTGTGAATACAGCATATCAGAGCAGCTTTGCTGAACATGTGTAAGTGTCCATAATGTAGAACATCTTTATGATTGGTTTGTATGGTGCTTGAAACCAAAAAAAATGGCATGTGTCCCAGACCTGGGGCTGCCCAGTCCCCAAGCAGACATTCAGCTGACTGTGGGCATCAGCCTGGCACAGTCCAAGGTCTCCAAACTGGCTAGAGCTGCCCCATCCCAATGTTGACAATCAGCTGACTGTCTGCATCAGGTCTGGGACAGGCCCTCATCCCAAACTGGGCCCTTTATATTTGCAGCCTTGCTCTGTGGCCTGTATGTGGGGTCAGGGAAGAACATTTAAAGTGCCATGGAGAAGAGAGCAAATGGGCTCTCCTGCACCCACACGTTTGCAGCCCGCTGGTGGCCCACTTGGACTGTGCAGGGCAATACTGAAAATGTTCCAAGAGTGGGGAAGCCCTGCTGTTGGGACTGCATAGGGGACAATGTCAGATCTTGAACCAAGACCTGGGCTGTATTCCATCCCAGTGCTCAGCTGAATACTGGATTCAGGCACCTGGCAGCCTCACAGTATGGGACATGACCACCCTCTGAGTCAATCCCTGGGATCAGGCATAAGGTAGCCACAAGTCTAAAAATCATACATGAAGCCCAACTGGGCTGCACATTCAGTGTTCAAAAACCCAGGGCAGGGGAAGCCAAGACTGGGGAGGTGCTCTATCTGTTCTCAGCTTCCCCCATATGTACAGCCCAGTTTTTTAACCCAAGGCAACCCTGTATCTGACTCTACATCAGGGTACAGTATCATGTCCCATTCAGAGACCACAAGCTGCTCTCAGCATGATCCCAGGGATTGGACCCTGATCCCAATGCAGTTTCGAGGCTGTCCCAGATCCTGGTTGAATCCTGCATTTGGGATCTAAGAAACTTTATGCTCCATCCTAAACACTGTGCATTCTGCCATCACATGAGATGGCAGAATGTGCAATTTTTAGGATAGGGTATACAATTTCTGTTCCCAGTCACACTTATACTATAACCTTTAAAACTGTTCTTACAAAAAGGCTACTTTTTAAGATGATAAATGGAAGGCTGTAGGAAAGCTGAAGAGTGCTACTCAACAATATGGATGTTAATGGTTTTCTTTCTGAAAAACTGTTTTTTACTGACATTTAGGGGAAAGTTGTGATTTAGTGGCCTAGGCACAAGTCAAAGAAGAAACTTATTTATTAACTGTGGATGTTTGAGATGCATCATCCATAGATATTCCACTACTGGTACAGATGTGCACATTATTCACTCTCACCTAGATTTTTTTGGCCAACGATGTCTTCTAGGAGCTGCAACTGGGCTTAATTCACCTGTGCTTACAGCTGAAGGTATAAAGGGAAGAATCACCTCAATTCCTGCATCAATCCTGAATCCAGGTTTTATAAGGTATTATAAGGTATTAACAAGTATTATAAGGTATTATATTATTAATATATATTATTATATAGGTATTATTGTTTTAACAGGAAAAGAGGGTACGTTGTAGAATAGATATGGAAGAAACACATCACAAAGAACTAGTTACTTCCAGATACTCAACCATTTCTTCCTTCAGTGATCTTTCATATTCATTTTGCTGACAGTGGCCAGATCTGAAGCAAGTAGTGACTTTGCAGTTATCTACTAAAATGAGCAACAGCCTGTGATACTTCCACATTAGCATTATGCTGCAGCAAGGTATGTGTTAAAACTCCCCACAGCTACCTTACATATTTCTACTATGGACAAGTTCCCACAAAAAGGTTAGAAAGATGTCTGCACCCTAGTTGAGTAGACCATGATCTTTTTCAAGCGGCAGAATCATAGAAGTAGGGTTGGAAGGGACCTTGTAGATCTTCAGGTCTGACCCCTTGCCTGGGCAGGAAGAAAACTGAGCTCAAATGACCCCAGCCAGGTAGGCATCAAGCCGCTTCTTAAAGACCCCCAGGGTAGGATCCAGCACCGCTTTCCTTGGAAGTTGGTTCCAGATCCTAGCCGCCCTAACTGTGAAGTAGTTCCTATGGATGTCTAATCTAAACCTACTCTCCAACAACTTGTGGTCGTTATTCCTTGTTATCCCAGGGGGCACTAGGCGATACAAGGTCTCCCCCAAACCCTTCTGGTCCCCCATAGTGAGTTTATAGACAGTCACCAGGTCCCCCCTCAGCCTTCTCTTGTGAAGGCTGAACAAGTTCAGGTCCCGTAGCCTCTCACTGTAGGGTCTGCCTTACTGTCCCCAGATCATGCAGGTGGCCCTCCTCTGGACCCTCTCAATGTTGTCCACTTCCCTCTTTAAGTGGGGTGCCCAGAACTGGACACAGTACTCCAGCTGTGGCCTGACCAGTGTCGTGTAGAGGGGGAGGATCACCTCCTTCGACCTACTTCAAATGCACCTGTGGATACACAATAAGGTCCGGTTAGCCTGCCGACCGTGACCTCGCATTGTCGGCCCATGTTCATCTTGGAGTCAATGATGACTCCAAGATCCCTTTCTGCCTCCGTGCTCTCAAGAAGGGCTTTCCATCTTATAAGTGTGCTGCTGGTTACTACTGCCCAAGTGCGGCCCCCTGCATTTGTCAGTATTGAAACGCATCTTCTTTTTGTTAGCCCACCCCTGCAACCTATCCAGGTCTTGCTGTAGTCTTTCCCTCCCTGCTAACGTGCCCATCTCACTCCAATTTTTGGTATCAAATAAGAGGGCAGGCAACCTACGGGATTCCCAGTATAAACCAGGCCCATGCCTGCTTAGCTTCCCAGATTGCATGAAATCAGTCCCATCTGGCCATAGTCAGGAGGCCCATAGGCAGTCTTCCATCTAAACACAAACTGGGCCCAGGCCTGCTTAGCTTTCCAGGTTGCATGCAAATCAGTCCCATCTGGCCATAGGCAGGTGGGAACAAAAAAAGGGTAGGCAGCCTGTAGGATTCCTACGCAGTCTCCCATCCAGGTACTAACCGGGCCTGTGCTTGCTTAGCTTCCCATATTGCACGCAACCAGTCCCATCTAGCCATAGGCCAGACAGTGAATATTAGGGCAAAATCAGGCTGTGCCTTCACCTTTCATGAACAAACTACAAGGAATCTAGTATAAAGTAATCCTGCGATAAGGGAATTAATCTCTTCCACCTTTTTTAACAGATGTAGCTGTCCATTAAAACAAAGATTTTAATACACGTGAAATGTACCTAGTTGCTCAAAGAGTGGTTGAGAACCTCTCCAGAACATCATTTAAATCCCCAAAGGCACTATGTTATTTGATTGTGGGACAAACCACGACAGTAGTATACAACCATTGATCCTTCTGGATCATGGTGTGTGCGCAAGAGGTCACTAGGACATTTGCTGCATCTTCCCAGACAGAAGAATGGAGAAAAGGCCACCCAGAACTTCCATCCCCCCTTTAGATCACTGAAACAGGTAGGACCAAGTGCAGACTTTTGATGCCTCAATGGCTGTAGTTATACGTGCATCTAGGAATCGAACCCAGGTTTCCTCATAGTGGACAAGGATTCTACCACTGAACCATAACAGCAGATAAACTATGAAAGAACCTTTTAGACATTAAGCAACTCTGGGATGAAAGACAACTGAGTTTGCGCAAATTAGAGTGTTATCTTAGACAGCTGTTCAGTAGACTATTAGAGGACTTGCAATCAGTCCACATCTTAGGTATAACTGGAATTCCAGTGCATTTGGAATAGGATCATAAAAAAATTAGATTGGAAGAAACCTGAGGAAATCTTCTATTCCAGAAGTGCTCAACCCCTGACCTGCAGGCTAGATTCAGCCCATGGCCTCATGTCATCCATCTCACAGGACTCCCCACGAGGCTGGAAATTTGGATGCAGAAGAATGATATCACCACTTCCCCACTGCCAAATTTCTGAACCCACAGGGAGCCCCAGACCCTGCCTGCTGGATTGGGTGCCTGATCCAAGCATACAGGGTGGAGCTGGGGTGGCACTGGGCCCTAGGAACTGATCCTGGCATGTGGAGAGCTGGCAGGGGATGGTGCCAGGCCCCTGGGACCCACTTCTAGTGCACTGGGGCAGGAGAGGGTGATGATCCCCCAGGGACCAGTCCAAGTGTGCTGGGATATGAGAGGGTGGTACCAGGGCCCCCAGAGACCAATCCTGGAGCATGGGGGTGGGAGAGGGTGGTGCTAAGCCCCAGGTTCCAATCCTGACTTTCAGGGCTCAGTCTGGTCCCATCTCACTCATCTGGGGCCAAACAGTTGAGCATCACTAATCTAGTCCAACCTCTGTCTAAGCCATCCCACACAAAAAATTGTCTAAACCATACTGAAAAACTTCTAATGATAGAAAACCCCACAACCTCTGTAAGTATTTTCTTCTAGTGCTTAGCTGCTCTTATAGTTGAAAAATTTTTTCTAATATCTAAATCAAATCTCTCTTGTTGACATTTAAGGCTATTATGTCTTGTCCTGTCTTCTGCAGACACATAACAAGCATTTACCATCCACTTATAATGATTCTTTTTGGATGTGAAGACTTGCCAAACCCCTTCCCAATCCCTGCACTAAATACCACCAGTTCTTCTAATGTTTTCTCATGTAATGGTTTTTGAAAGTTTTAATAATTTGAGCTGCTCTCCTCTGGACTACGAAGTCTTTCCAATTTGTCAACATTTTTATGGAAGTATGGCTACCCAGAACTGCATATAATATTTCAGATCAAGTCAATGAATACAGTTTCCACTAACTTGCAAATGACATTCCTGTTAATACAACTCATCGCGCTTTGCCTCTTTTTTTTTTTTTTTAAATCAATATTATCCTGCTGAGTTATATCCAGTTTGTGATCCTATTCTGCTCTACTGCAACCTAGTCAGTTATTCCCATTTTGTATACGTGCATTTTATTGTCCCTTTCTATGTGTAATCCCTTGTGCCTGTCCTCATCAAATATCCAATTTGTTGTTTTAGAACAGGGGTTGGCAACCCACAGCAGGCATGCCAAAGCATGGCATGCGATATCACTTTGCTCAGCACACCACAGCTGGCCTAGGCTCTGGGCAGCTGCCACTGGCCACGGAGCCCTGGCTGTTCGCAGCAGGTGGCTGGGAAGCTGCAAGCAACCCAAGGTCTGTGGCCAACAGCAGCTGCCCAGAGCCCAGACTGGGTGTGTCAGGCATCTGGGAGGCTGCAAACAAACTGCACTGGGGTCTGGAGCCCTAGCACTAGCTCTGTGGCAGTGGCAGCTGCACACATGCCTTGGGGGAATGGCAGGGAACAGACTCAGTTAGCCAGACCCTGGCCCCTCCCCTGCTGTCCACCTGGAGGCGCATGTGCACCTGCCACCAGCAATGAGTATCAGATCCCTTGCAGCTCCCCACCATCTGCCCTTGGTATGCCAAGTCCAGGCATGGAAAAAGGTTGGGGTGTTTTTGGCACTCTTGATGAAAATATTGCTGACCCATTTTAGAACATTTTCCCAGTTCATCAAGGTCATTTTTCATTTCAATCCTTTCCTCTATAGTCCTCTATAGTTTCAACTGCCCCATTCAAGTTAGTGTCATCTGCAAATTTACTCTATTCACACTGCATCTTATTCTTCAACTTATTAGTGGAGATAATGGCCAATATTGGAGGCAGAACAGACTGCTGGGGAACCCCACTTGATACAGGTTTCCCTTGCTTTATGTGGGTTCTGTATGTGTGAATTCACTCTTATGCGATGACCCTTTTTATACCAAAAATTCATTATATGTGAGGTAAATTCAGTCTTAAGCAACCAGTGTGGTGGAAGCCTGCAGTAAGCAGCTTTGTGTGGTGCATTGTGAGAGGGACACACACCAAAATATAGTCTCCCATGTGGATCTGTGCTCCTTGCTTATTGTCTGCGACACGTGTTTCTGTAGTTGCCACCTCCATTATAATAGAGCCTGTGCTTGTGTGTTCTGTCTGTTGTTTGTGAGTAGCAAAACTGTCTTGTAAAAGTGGTAGAAATGGGTCTGGGTGTCAATACAGTTGAGGTCTTGGAACATAACCCTATTTGTTACATTGGAAAGTGGGTTTCCTTTATGCGAGTTCAAGTTATGTGCAGTTTTCCAGGAACACATGTACAGCAAGGGAAACCTGTACCTGATCCTAGTCTGATATCAAGTCATTGATGACTGACTGGTCAATGAGAATAATTATGCAACTAGTTATATACCCACCTTAGAGTAGTTTCAATATTTGGAAAAAACAGTGGCAAAAGTCTTACTTAAGTCAAAGTATATCATACACTTTACTCTTCCTCCATCCATAAAACCTGATAATTAATTACAGAAGGAATTTAGGTTGTTTAGGCATGGCTTGCTCTTGATAGTCCCATGGTGGCTGTTTCTTGCCACCTTGTAATCTCTAGATGCTTACAAAAATCAATTATTTATATTTCAGCATACTTTAAGGCATTAGACTTGTCAATCTAATCCTTGAACCCTTCTCTCTACCCCCTTTTAAAAAGCAGATATTATATTTGCTTCCCCCCCAATCTCAGCTCATCATCATGAGTTCTCAAAGATACCAGCCAACAACTCTACAGTTAGGTAAGCCAGTTCCCTGAGTACTCTAAAATAAATCTGATCAGGACCTGCAACAGAGCTAGAGAGTTGTTTGCCTGATTCTTAAATCTTTTGATGCTATCTAACTCCTTTATACCAGGAACTTCGGTACTAAAGGGAGGTAGCCAGCAGTATCAGTACTAGTATTGTCAAAGACGCCAGTACTAAGCTGTAGTACTAAGACCATAAAGCATTGTCTGATATGAGTAGATGGGTATAAACATTTTGTAACTGCTGCCCTAATGTTCCACAAGAGCCCTTTTGGGTCTTGCCATACAATTTTCAGATGATTCTTCGGGCTATAATCCCTGAGGAAAGCTCTCTTTTATTTTCTAAGAGAAAAGAGATGTTTTACTGGGAACAGAGATGGTGTTCTAATCTTATCACTAATGACTAACAAATATCTATTCACACTAACTATATATACAAAAATGATAAAAAGCTGTTTTATACTTGCAACATGAAACTACAGCTGTTGAGAAGGAACTGTTGACCTTTATGTTAAGTAATGTATGCCCTATTTTGAGGAAGGAGATAATAGTGGCCTCTGTGTTCCGAGATGTGTTCCTCTGGCATCCTTTGCCGAGGTTCCCATCTGCAGATATAATGAAGATCCAATGCCTTTTCACTTTTAATTTCTTAATTTGGATAAGACCTCCCTAAGGACCTGGCCATCTGTTAGAATTGTTTTGGATTTTAAGGTGTAGAATCCTAAATTACAAAATGCTTATTTGTTTAGATCACACAAGTATATCTATACGTATAGATACATATAGTGTTATTCTTTTTTGCTACCAGTAGTCATAATCTGAGAATTCTAATAATCTACTTCTGCATTCACTCCATTTGAGGATTTATTTTTGATGAGAACAGGGTCTTTCAAAGTAACTGCCAGACTCCTAAATTTGAATCTTTTAAATTCGAATCCTCAGAGTAGATGGGGACATGACACTTTCTATGCTTTCTGTTACAGAAAGGAGGACAGTCAAGATGCAGAAATTACTCCCAATGAATGGAGCTAGCCAGAAGAATCTACACAAGTATATAAAACTCTCACCAGAAGAATCCACACAAGTGCACACAACTCACACGCACTAATCATGGAGTGCACATTGGTAAGTACTCAAAGAAAAACTGTATATTCCTGAATTCTAATTCCAGCCCAGGCACCAACTTGCTGTGTGGTTGGTTTTTTTCCACTTCACACCTATATCTTTGGTTGACTTTTAAAAATAATTAAGAATGTATTTCACAAGAATGTTGTTACACTACAGCTAATTGGAATTTTTTTTAGTAGAACATTTTTCTACTTGAAATGGCCATGCCATCAAAACCAAAATTTCAACAAAAAAAAAAATATCAATTATCGAAATGTCATTTGGGAAAATAACTGAAAAAAAGTTTGCAAAAGACAGAAGCATTTTAGTTCAAATGCTAGTATGATAATCTTGAAAAAACAGTTTACAAGGAACTTTAAATCCATGTCAATATCAAAGCAAAATAATTGTTACAGAACAATTTTAAAAAATTGAGATGTATTTTGTCAAATTAAATTAATTGGATTTTAGAATCGGAACATTTCCTAAAAATGAAAAAATTGCAGTTTCCACACATCTTGCCAGAACTGTCAAGTTAGCACAATATAATACGTTATATGTAATGAGTGCTAAGTAGCAGCCTTAGCTGTTCCAACTAAGCTTTCACTCTTAAATACTTATGTCAATTTTAAAATTTTATAAACCAATGTAATGACATATTACTAGTACATATCAAGTAGAAAGCAATTTTCTGTTACTTAGTAATGATTAAGTAAACACAATGGAATCTAATTACACATTTCCATCTAAATTGCAATACGTAAAGATACAGTTATAAAAAAATAGCTACCTTATGCATACTGTCACATTTCAGCAAAGAATTACTTATATATTTAGCCTGTACACAGTCCAAGTAGGTTTAATTTACATTTGCTTTGGTTTAAGTATGCAATTACCAGATATAAATAAACATATATAGGCAAGATAGCATGTTTTTAAAATACATCATGTATTAACAGTTCAAATATGGAATTTCTTATCTGCGTGGTGTTTGTGAACCATAATATATTTTATAGTTCACAAACACCGTGTTACTCAAAAGTTGACAGTTATGCACTGTTTTGTCAAAGTTGCATATTCTACTATAGTTGTATGCCATCAAAACATGCAGTAAACAAAGAATTCTCTGCAATCACAAAGCTCTTACCAGTTTTCTCCGAAGTTCTGAGAAACACCATATCAGATGGGATTCGTTGATTCTGGGGGAAAAAGCATATTTTGTGTGTTTGTAAATAAAAAATTCATTCCAATCAAATGTCCAGTAAGATCAGCAACTAAAGGTCACACATGGATTGAAACTCAATTAAAAGAGGATTTATCAAAGTACTTTACATTCAGCATTTGCAATTCAGAAATCAATATTTTAGAAAAATTATACAATAAGCAAACAGCAGTTAAGCCTTTCAGATTCTCCCTGTAAGTGAATCATATAAATGCATGAAGAATTGAAACAAGGAGTATTTTCTTGATTTATTGTTTTCAGTCGGGAAAAAAATGAAATGTTAAACTAACTCAAAGGAAAGAAAAGAAAGAATGTTAGTAAGCCAAATCCTCACCCTTTACTTGCTCTGGGTAAGTGCAGATAACAAATTGATTGGTGCAGCTTAAAGTACCTGCCTTGGTATTTAGATGGCCCAGACCACTAATCATGCATCCTAAGTATTTATGGACTTTTCCCCGCTCTAACTTTAGGATGCAGAGAAATACTATTATTCACAATTTAGACATGCAGAATTTGTCTTTGACCAAAAAGAAATCAAGAAAAAAGAAAAAGAAGATAACTTCTGTTCCAAACAGAGTAAGTTTTAATTAGGTCCCCTATATGAAGAAAGAACATCCTAAGCACTTTTTTAAAAACTGTTATTGCCTTCTATTACAAAGGGTATTCCAACTACTGAAATCTCCAGACTCCACAAAAGATATCTATCTTTCGTGATGCAATCAGGCATAGTCAATAATGAAAATCTGAATCAATGGAAAACTGGACTGAGAAAAGTAAAATTGATATGGAACACTGTGGCAGGGCACTGTGTGCGCCTTCCACTTTAAGGGCCAAGCCAAGCAGCCAGCAGGTGCTTAATTGTGGCAGCCATTTCAGATTAATAGCTGCCTATATAAACAGGGCATTTTGCTGCAGCCAGCAGGCAGTAACATTGCCTGGCTGCAAAGCTGCTTGGAACATCCTGGAGGTAAGGGAAGGAGCTGTAGGGGATGGCTTGGAGGCTCCAGGTCCTAGACATAACCTAAAACTGCACCCTGCCAAGACTGGGAGGCCTGGTGGGGCTCTCAGTGGTGTGGGAGCCTCCAGGAAATGCCAGGCCAGTTACCACCATGGTGAAAGGCAAGTGGGGGCACCTTAACCCCAGCCCTTCCCTTCAGCTGGGCCAGACTCCATTACCATCAGAGCAAGGTTGGCCAGGTAAGCTTCTGGAGGCACCTGAGCCTGCTGGGGGAGTGACCCCACAGGGCCAGGCATACTTCCAGGAGCACCTGAGCCAGGAATGGGGGACCCCGATCCTTAAAATGCAGGCAGGAGGAGAAAACCCTGCTGACATACTTGACTGGTCAATGCTTGGGCCAGGACCAAAGGGTCAAAAGAGGCAGGGGCCCACTGCGAGGGATGCCCATGAACACTGAAGAAGCTTGGGGTCCTGACTGGGCCTGAGATGGGGTCAGGGCTTACGGAAGTCGAAGGTCCCCACGATTGGGGGCCACAGCTAATGGGCGAAGGCGATGGTTTAGCTAACTGCCTGAGATGCCATCTGTGAGGCTTAGGCCATGGTGTAGGGATGGAATGGAACCACAGATAGCCCCGCCAATATCAGGGTGTAACAATGGACAACCTCCTGCCTTAACTAACAACATTATTAACTACCAACAAGGTGTGGTAGGCTAAACGGGCAGGTGGGAAGCTGCCAGGGATACCCACTTCGCCACAAACACTGATACTACAAAAGATTTTAAACTAGATGGTAAAGGAATTAAAAATGTAAGAAATGTTCATGGTGAGGGAAAAAGGAGTAATGAGGAGATGGGAATAGATAGTAGACCTGTGCAAATATGCAGCTATTCAATTTGGCTTTGGATCCAGCCAATTCGGATGCTCTGGATCAGTTTCCCGTTTTGATTTGGCCAAACCGGCTCTGAAGCTTTGGAGCCACTTCAGCGATCTGGCCATAGGGTATAATGGGGAATCAATGAAATATCTATAATTTTGTTGAGTTTTTTGCCTGATTTGGATGAAACTTTCAGGGATGGTAGCCCCTGCTGAGGCCACACAGCCTGCAAGTTTCAAAGAGACTGGTGCAAGGGTTTCTTGGAAACTGCATCCCAAATTCTCATGTTACGTGTACATGTTAAGCCACAGCAGGGTCAAAACTGCAGGGATGGTAGCCCCTGGTGAGGCCACAAAGCCTGCCAAGTTTCAAGGAGACAGATGCAAGGGTTTGGGGGAAGCTGCATTTCGAGCTGCTGACAGGAAAAACTCATGGCGTATGACCCTGTGTGTATTAAGGCGCAGCAGGGTGAAAACTGCAGGCTTCCTAGCTCCTGTTGAAGTCACAAAGCCTGCCAGCTGTTAAGGAGATAGATGCAGGGGTTCTGGGGCCCTGCACCCCTAGCTGCTGACAGACAAAACTTGTGACACAGGTGCTTGTGCAACTGACTGTCTCTTGACAATGCAACTGACTACCTTGGGGCAGTTGATTGTCTGCATTGATTCTTTCCTCTCCTTAGTCTGTGGTTTTGTAGGTGTTAATCCTTGCTCATTAACTCATTACATTAGCTAGCTACTGTGTACTGAGTTGGTCCCTAAGTGAATCACGAATCATTGGTAACTGGTAACACAGTAGCCTAGCAGCCAGGCCTGCAGTAGTCCCCCCACCCCCTCCACACCCCAAGGCAGACACAGTTGCACAAGCACCCATGTCACAAGTTTTGCCTGTAAGCAGCTAGGAGGTGCAGGGCCCCAGAACCCCTTCACCTATCTCTTTAAAAGGGCTACCATCCCTGCAGCTTTCACCCTGTTGCATCTTAACACACTCTGAGTCACCCATGTCATGAGTTTTGCTTGTCTGCAGCTTGAGGTGCAGTTTCCCCCAAACCCCTGCACCTATCTCCTTGAAACTTGGCAAGCTTTGTGGCCTCACCAGGGGCCACCACCTTTGCAGTTTTGATCCCACTGTGGTTTAACACATACACATGACATTTGTTTTGCTTTCAGGACCTTGAGGTGCAGTTTTCCAGAAACCCCTATCATCTTGAAACTTTGTACAGGTCATACTCTCAGCAGGAGCTACCATCCCTGCAAGTTTCATATGAATCATACAAAAAGACAACAAAGTTAAAGCTATTTAATTGATTTCCCATTATACTCTATGGCCGAATTGGCTCCAAATCTTTTCTGAAGCAATTTGGAAGCTCTGAATCAATTTGGAAAGTCTAAAGCTTCCAGTGATTCAATTTGGATTCATAGATTCAGCCCCTGAATCATCTCTGAATCATGATCTGAAGCTTTGCACAGCCCTAGTAAATTGTTCCCTGCTGAATTTTTTAGGCTAGGGGTCAGCAACATTTTTGGGCAGAGTACCAAAAACACCAACAACCTCGACTTGAAAGATATTGACATGCCAAGGGCAGAGGGGCTGCAAGGGACCCAATCCTTGTTGTGGCAGCACAGCCACAGCTCCTTCCCCACAATGTGCCCCAAGGTGCACATGCCAAGGAAAATGCCTTTACATGCCACACACTGACACCAATTCTGGGGTTTGCCTGCTCCTGTTTTAGGCTAACGTTCCATATAGCGCACATGGCCGCTAATATAAATCAGCACACATTAATCCTCATCTCCCATCCCCCCCTTCAAAAAACAAACAAACAAACAAACAACTCACCCAAACAAAACAGAAAGCAAAACATCATCCAGAAGCTAACTTTAGCTGCTACAGATACTTCTGTGGGCAATAGTTTCATTAATTTGGTGCATTAAAACAAATATTTATTTCTACTATTGCAATTCATTTGCCACTGGTACACTATGTAGGACAGTGATGCTCAACCTATCTAGCTCTATACACCAAATGAGTTGCATTGGGCTGGTCTATGGGCTGGATTCCACACAGGGCTGGCACAGGGAAAGTCTACGGGTATAACCTGGCATCCAGAGCCAAACCAGCATGCTGGATCCAGCAACAGAGTGACCCCAATCATTGGCACAATCTAGTACATGGGGCTGTGTCATCTGGTCCACAGGGCTCCCCACAGGTCTGAAAATTTAGCAGTGGGGTAAGTGATGGCAGTACTAACTGCTGCAGGGAGCCAGGGTAACTTATGTTGCCATGGCTCCCCTGCCACTAAATTTTCAAACCCAGAAGAAGCCTCATGGACTAGATGACTATTGTTGCCAGATCCAGCCCACGGGTCACAGGTTGAGCACCACTGATTGAGAGTATTACATTTTGAATAAACATAGTACTTGTATAGCAAGAACACTCCATCTACCTAACAAATTCATTAGTTTTTCCCTTTCCAGATTGCAACAAAATCAACTTTTCATTTATGAGAGAGACCACATCAGCACACTATACACAAAAACTTTTGTTTAAAAAAAAAAATGGGGGAAATGAAAGGAGTAAGTAAACAGATAACATGCTAGTCTTACTGTTGGATGCACTTCAGACACAGGTATCTGCTAGGGTAAGAAACTTAATATAATGTCTTCAATAGATATTTGCGTTTTTAAACTTCTGGGTGGAATTAGTAGTCACATAAAGTATAAGAGTTAAAACACTGTCTTGTGCCAAGCAAAGGACATAGTGTATCCACCAAATTCTGCAATTCACACTTTATTCATGTTTCTATGCAAAATTAATTCAGTACCAAATCCAGTTCAGGCTCCACTTTGCACAGAATCTTCCAACTTTGTGCCAAACTGAATACTAATTTTGGGCATAAATAAAACCAAGATGTGACAAAACTTCAAAATTGAGCTCAGCTTGCTAAAATACAGAAGGCTGGCACATCAACCTACCATGTAATCATCATTCTGCAAGATCTTCAGTCCACTGCCTGACAATTATTAAACATTTTTAGGTTATGCTCTAACTGGATCCCAAATCTTGGTTGAGAGCTACCACGATATAACTAGTATCTTTAGAAGGCAGTGTATCCTCTTATGTTTCAAATTAAGTCTTACATGAATTTCAATATATTACAATAGCAGTTTTGAATCCATGCATTTCCAGGCAGTATTGTAGATTAAAAGTTGTCAGCACAAAAAAACAAAAACAAAACAAATTCCATACTCAAAATCCTTCCACAAAGTCTTTCCTTATTCTCCATAGTCAGAAGTATAAAACTTTTATGATCTGGGAATCACCACCCATAATCTTTCTTGCTTTAGAAATGGACTATTCTTTAATAAATAATGATGTACTTTTTAGTCACTGTGCATCATACAAAATCACAGGAACAAACACATTACTCACAACACCAGATTAGCAGTAGGGCTATGCGAAGCTTCAGGTACTAATTTGATTCAGAGGAGATTTTGCTCTGTTCGGTGGCCAAATCTCTGAATCTGAATGGAATCAGGAGACGAGTTAAAAGGCCTGAATCAATCTGAAGCTCTCCAGATCAGTTCAGAAAACATTTGGAGAGCTTCAGCAATTTGGGCAGTCTCCGCTGGCTACAGCAGGACACTAGACCTAGACTTCATACTGGTAAGTAGGGGAGGAAGGGGACCATGGGGGGACCCCTGCCAGGGCCCATCTCCTGCCTGCTCCCCCAGCCCTCCTGATGCTTGCTCCTCCCCTCCCCCCCCCATGGCTGCCCAGCTCCAGCCTTTAAAAAAAAAAAAGGCCCCTATTCACTGGCTTCTGCCAGGTGGGGGGGCAATCCCCACTGCCCCACACTGTGCAAGGGGCTCTGTCATGAACCCTCCCAACCCCTGCCCACTCTCCCAGCCCCCCCGCAACCATGGCTGTCCTGCCTGGCCCCAGCTCCTGGCCCCTTAAAAAAAAAAAAAAAAAAAAGCCCCAACTCACCAACTGCTACAGTGACACTGGGGCACTTGTGGCAGAGCCCCCCACACAGCACGGAGCAGTGGGGGAGCAGCAGGGATCGCCCCCCTGCGTAGCAGCAACCAGCAAACACTTAGCTTTTTTTTCTTCCTGAGGGCCAGCACTTTGCATGTGAGGCAAAAGGCAACTTCAAAATTAAATAAATATTTCCTTAAATGACAATAATAAACAAACAGATGTCTGGTCTTCATATAGACTAGCTTATACATTTTTAAAACTTCTTTACCAACTCTGACTTGAATTCATTAAACATCTCAGGTTACTAGCATGATGCCTAAAAACTTCCAGTGGCTTGTAATCAAATTAAAAACGTGACTGAAAAACCAAAATTTGGTCAAAGCAATCTAATCACTAGTTAAAGAACTGAAGAGACATCTCAAACACCACAACTTGTCAGTTTATATAAATTCTACAAAACTGTTATCACCTTGCATGAAGAAACCTTCATTATAAATAAATCATGTTTATAATTGGTATTTTCAAAGCTATCCTGATGCTTGCCTGCCCAAGTATTAAGCCTATTAGCTCAAGTGAAATATACTTGAGCAGGATGGAGAAAATTAGTCATGTACTATACTTAATTGTAACATTATCAACATAAGCGTCTCATTTTAACATTTAAAAACATGCTTCTTATTATCTGTCCTATTTTGTTAAGGCCAGGGTTTGTTTGGATTTTTCTTTACCTGGTTTCACTCAACTCATTCTTTCCCCCGGTCTCCCACCTTTCAGAGCCTGAATAACACATATGTCAAAGACAAACAGAAGCTTTTTTCCAAATTAGCGAGCAAAACAGGGACAAGAGGTTGCCTCCTGAAGGGGAAAGAGGAATAATGCAGCACAAGCATTACTCCTCTTCAACAGAAGAAAAGAAAAGGAGAGACTAGACAGGAAAGAGCTATTCTTCTTTAGTCAAAGGGCAATTGAGAGGTATAAGTGGTATTTCTTCTTCATTTGGAGTAGAGGGATAGGAGTGTAGCTGAAAAGCTACAGGAATCATATGAAATATTTTCTCTGTTGCCACATTTCCCTTGTTCCCAGGTGCCCAGGAGGGTTGGGAGCTTCTAAAGAGTTAGTATTGGAAGCCCAACAAGAAACTATTCCAACACATTTGAAGCACAAGAATGGCAAGAGACCAACATAGCTGCACAAAATGCCTCAAGTGCAAAAGGGAAGCAGATAGGCAATGGAAGAATGGGCAGGTCACCAAGGAAGCATACCAGGAAGTAGCAAGAACCTTCAGGGACAAAATGAGAAAGGCAAAGATAAAGAATGAGCTGCACCTAGCAGAAGAGGCCAAGGACAAGATGGGGTTTTATAAGTATGTTGGCCAGAAAAGAAGGACCAAGGAAGCTGTGGGTCTTCTGTTAACAAGCCAGGGGGGACTCCTAACTGAAGATATAAAGAGGGCAATGCTACTCAACAGCTACTTTGCCTCAGTCTTCACAAAAAACTTAGAGAGGGTCCAGAGACAGGCAACAAAGATGATCCAGGGGTTGGAAGACAAGTCATATGAGGAGAGGCTGAAGGAGCTAGGCATGGTCAACTTGTGGAAAAAGTGTTTAAGAGGGGACATGATAGCAGCCTTCAGACTGCCATAAGGAGGAGGAAAAGCACCTTTTCTCTCTTGCTACAGAGAGAAGGATGCAGATTAATGGGCGACTGAAGTTCCCCCATGAGAACCTGTGATCTGGAAACTTCTACTAGCTGTATGAAGAAAGCGTCATCCACCACTTCCTCCTGGTCTGGTGATCTATCATAAGACTCCCAAGCAAGTATGGCAGAAATCACTGAAAGCTGAACACTAGGACCTTGTTTACAGCTAGATACAAAAGAGACAGAGGTTATTTAATTTTATGTCAGAAAGGTTAAAGAGAAAAAGACAATAGCTCTTCTTTTATCCAGATACCATCTAAAAATATAGGTGTCTGGAACCAGGAAACTGTAGGCAGTCTAAAAATTAGATACTGAAATAAATCTAGCCATGTGCTTACCTATGCATATACCCTCTTATAAAGCCACAGCACTTGCCAACAAATGGCACTTGATGCCTAAATGCTTCAAATGGACAATGGAATGATCACAAACTACCTGTAGCATCCCTTTACAAAGAAAGTGAAAGAATCAAGTTAGGTATCTACTACATACACCACTACATACACCAAAAACACAACAATATATTAACTGATCCAAACATCCTTTCGTTGATATTATATCAAAGGGGAAATGTTTAGACAATTGAAAAAAAAACAAACACGTGCGCTTCAACTAGTATTACCAACTTTACTCGTTCAGAAAAAATATACCTTCTTTAACTGTATGGCTCTTTGTATGTGTGCAGCACAATAGGACCTAATGCAGAGGAGATCAATTATTTTGGCTAGAGGGCTGCTTGATGAGTGTTGGTGAGCTGGCAAGGGCCGCATGGGTAGCCCCCCACCCCTTCAGTTGTCCTGCCCCCCTGGTTGCCATCTTCAGACGAAAAGCTCTGTCCCTACCCCTGACTTCTGTTACCAGAAGTCCCTCCTCTTTCCCCTGCATATACTTCTCTTGGGAAGGGAGGGTTGCCATCTTGGAACTAGGAAAAAACCAAATCATACGCTGAAAGTCACACACCTACTATAACATATTTTAATTTTATTACAAAAATACTTTTTTTCATTATTTGTGTTTGTGTAGCGTATACAGAGGTAATTGCATAATAACTACAAAATAAAGTCTTACTCATAGTGTGTGTGTGTGTGTGGGTGTGCGCACAGCAGTCTGTAGAGTGTGTGCATGTATAGTGGGGTGTGGGGGTGCATGCGCACATATGGTGTGTTTGTGGGGTAGGTGTGGAGGCAAGTTATGTTGGGGGTATGTGTACGTGGGAAGGATTGGGGGACAGAGAGGCTTTGCGGGGGGTGAGGGATTGTGGTGGGATGTGGGGACCACCCACACCCTCCCCCTATGGTACACAGCCCCCATCTATAGCAGCAGGAGCCCCAGCAGATGGTAGGTGCTTATGCCTGATGCAGATGCTGCTGCCCAGCAGCATGCAGCTCCAGCCAGTGCTGCATTGCAGGGACGAGGAGTGTAGCCTGACTGGGCAACCTCTATCACAGAGGCTGTGCCGAGCACATGCAGCCCCCAGCATTTCCATGCCACTGGAGAGAAGTACCACATGTTGCAGCTGACTGCTCCCCCCACTTACCCTGCTGTGCAGAACCTGGGACTCCACAGGGCTGCAGTGTGCAGGGGTCCCCTCTACTTTCAGCAGAGTCCCGAGACGTGCGCTGACAGAGGATGGGGCAGGCAAACAGCTCCAGCACGTGAAGCTTCCCTCCAGTGGCACAAGTGCCAGGGGCTGAACATGTGCCATGCAGAGCCCCCATGATACAGTCAGCGTGGCTGAACTGTGCTCCTTGCCCCTGTGTGCAAAGCTGACTGGACCTGGGTGCTGCTGGGCAGCAGTGTCTGCACTGGGCATGAATGCCCCTGCCTGCTGGTGCTCCTGCTACTGGTGGTGGGAGCTGTGTGACATGAGCAGGGGGAGAGTGTGGGGAGTTCCCCACACTCTGCCCTGATCCCTCACACCCACACCCTGCCCACCCAAGCTCCATGCTCCTGTCACTCCCTTGGGCGCAGGCTCTGCACTGCTACCACCCCAAGCCCCATACTCACTGCCTCCGCCCAGGTGCAGCACCTGCCATCCCCACTGTTTCCCTATCTGCTGCCCAGAGCAAGTTGGATGCCAGGGAAGCAGAGCAGATCCCCTAGCAGCTGCAGCAGTGGCAGCACCAGCTCCACTTAGAAGCTGCATGCTGGTCAGGCCAGACTCTTCTGCCCAGGAGGATGGGAGCGAGGTGCAATAGGGTATGTTAGGGGCTGTGTATATATATGGGTAGCTTGCTCTCACCCTCGTGGGCAGAAGGGCTGGGCAGGATACAATTAATTGGCAGGTGTCAGCAGGTAGGATGAAAGTGCCTGGTGTGTCAGATCTGGCCAATGGGCCATATTTTGCCTGCCCAGACCTAATGTGTGATCCTCACAACTAAACCTCCTGCCACGGCACATGTGCATAGCAGAAGGCATGACTGAGATCGAGGATTACTGCTGGTGCAGGGGGACCCCAGTCCTGGGCAAGAAGCAAACTCCTGCAGCTGGGAGCCCCCCTCAGCTGAGAGGTTCCAAGCTACAGGGGCACCCCACACATCCCTACAGCTGGGCCAGGGGTGGGCAATTATTTCTGCTGGAGGGCCACTTAATGAGTTTTGATGAGTTGTAGAGGGCCACAAGGGTAGTCCCACCCCTAGACAGCTACCGCAAGCCCTGGTTGCCATCTTGGGACTGGAAGTCCCACTCCTAATCCCTGACCACCACTAAGTGGGACTGGAAGTCCCACTCCTAATCCCTTCCCTCTGCTTACCCCCAGAAGTACTCCTTTTGGGGGGAGGAAAGGGATTGCTAACTTGGAACTAGAAAAAAAAACAAGTCATCAGGTGAAAATATAACATCTACTATAACATATTTTAACTTTATTACCAAAAACATTTTTGTCGTGATTTGTGTTCCTGTAGTGCATATAGAGGTGATTGCATAAAAGCTCAAAAAGAAAGTCTTATTTTTGTAGTGTGTGAGAGTGAGAGTGAGAGTGAGAGTGAGAGTGAGAGTGAGAGTGAGCGCGCGTGCCGTGTGCATGGTTTGTGGACAGCAACCCCACAGCCTCCCTCCCATGGTGAACAGCTCCACCACTGGCAGCAGCAGCAGGCTCTCGAGGTGCTCATAGCCCAAATAGGCACTGCTGCGCCAACCAGGTCGGCTCCTCGCAGTGCACATGCAGCTCCCAGAACTTGTGTGGGGTTTTCCTCTGGGGCCACACAATGGAGCCAGCTGCCTTCCCTACTCCTTACCACCATGGAAGTAGGGGGCAGGGCTCCCTGCCACTTCTGGTGTAGTCCTGGGACCTGCACATGGCAGTAGGGAGGTGGGAAGGAAGTCAGCTCCATTGCTCAGTGCTTCCCCCCCCAGTTGCACACTAGTGCCAGGAGCTGCACGTGTGCCATGGAGAGCCCCACGTGATAGAGGTGGGCCAGCCTGGATGTGCTCCTTGCCACCATGTGCAGCTCTGGCTGGAGCCACATGTCACTGGGCAGCAGCACCTGCACAGGCCGCAAGCACCCCGAGGGCCCACCACCTGCTTCTGCCACCAGTGGTGGGGTCTGTGTGCCATTAGGGGGGAATTGTTGGCAGGGGGGGGTCCCTACATCCCTTACCCTCCTTCACACCTGCCCACCTGAGGTCCACACTGACACTGTCCCCCTGGGCACAGGCTCTGTGCTCCCACCAGCCCCAGCCTCATGCTCCCTGCCCAGCTGCAGCCCCTCCACCCCCACAGCTCCCCCACCACTTCCCAGCTGCTGCCTAGAGTGAGCACTGCAGCAGGGAGACTAGGAGAAGCCAGTGAACACCAGGGAAGCCAAGCAGATCCTCCAGCAGCTGCAGAAGCAGCAACAGCCCCACCCAGAAGCTGCATGCTGGCTAGGCCAGGCCCTTCCGCATGCAAGGGCAGGAGTGAGGCACACAGGCTGGATAGGGTACAATTAATTGGTGGGTACCTGCAGGCTGGATGAAATTGCCTGGCAGGCCAGATTTTTCCCACCCCTGTGTTGAGAGAGGCATGCCATGATCAACCAGGCCCAAGGAGGTGTGAAGCTTCCCAGAGATGGAAGATTGTGGCTGCCACAATCTCTTAGCCCTGGGGGTATGGGAAACCCCCAGCACTGGAATATCAATGTTAATTTATATAAACTCCATCTGCACCCTCCTAGCCCAGTTTTCTTGACAAGCCTCTACTCCTCCCCACCCCTCCTGAACCCACAGAAATATTAGTGTAAATCTCTGTAACGTGAAGCTTTTTTTCATTTCCTTAAAATAAGAAGAACACTATTGGTAGTTAATATTGATTCCTGAGGTATCATCGTTGGCATCTGAGCTAACACCCACTGAAATGAAAGGGGCAGTTCAGATTATGATCCATTGTTACAGGGTTTTCATATCATGAGAAGACAATGAATGGGTTGTCCTTGGATCACATTATGTATGTGAGAACTGCCACCCTAAAAGGTACTTAAGCGATTGAGACTTGGAAAAACAAACTGCACTTGTCTCCTACCTTCTTCCACCCCTCACCCCAGTTAAGGGATGCTCCATATTTTTGGAACTGCTGTTTTAAAAGCATAAGATAGTGAAGTTCATCCTCAACTCAGTATTCATTGGGTTTCTTCATCTTTGAAACAGCCTATGCAAGTTCTCCTATTCCATAATTATATTAAGCCACAATGACTGAATAGCGTTTTTTTTCTTACTGATCTGCAGCCTGCATTCAACTACCCTGGGATCATGGATTCTGTTCAGTTGGACAAACTTCCCTTATTGAGAAGCATTAAATAAGTCCGAGAGGTCCTGGAGGTTCCTGGCGGAGCTGCAGGACCTCTACTTGGTCCAGGAAGTGCATGGCCTCACCAGGGGGGATGCGCTGCTGGATCTGGTCCTGGCCTCGGGGGATGATCTGATTGGAGGGCTCCAAGTACGAGATTCCCTGGGAGATAACGATCATCGCCTGATAGAATTTGCTGTCCAGCGTGGTGTAGCTAGGACCCACACTAGGACTAGGGTTCCAGACTTCAAAAAGGCCAATTTCAGTGAGCTCAGGAGGCTAGTTGAGGAGGCTCTGCGGGACTGCAGGGTTGAGGACATGGGCGTCCATGAAGGGTGGGCGTTCCTCAAGGA
>JAGPOW010000261.1:102798979-102929757 GCA_030014935.1 Caiman crocodilus | reverse complement strand
CTTGCTCCTACCTTGGGCATCTTTAAGAGTAGATTAGATAGGTACTTGGCTGGGGTCCTGTGACCCTGGCACTCGTTCCTGCCATTGGCAAGGGGTCAGCTTGATGGCCTGCTCTAGGCCCCTTCTGACCCTAGATACTTTGATATTATGAAATATATTTAAATGCATTGTTAATAATAAATAAGGTACACATTGGCATAAACAAAGTGTTAAGTTTCTTTCAAGATAGGAGAGAAGTCTATATCTTCAGAAAAATGTGTAATGTGTTGAACAGCTTAAGCCTCTGGAACAGCATTTTGCTTTTAAAAGCCCAAAGTATTTTCTTCTATTAAAAAGTGACTTTTCCCCCAACTATATTAAATGCATTAGCAACTTTTCAGTTGAGGAAACATTAATAGATGTATTACTCAGAGCTAGACTGTTTTAAGCATAATGCAGCCACTTAGATCTACTTTGAAATTAATCAAGCCTATAAAACCAGAGGCTGTTCAAGGCTTAAATATAGAAAAAGCTTTTAACTTAAGTTGTTAGTACTTGTGATGCAGCCACTAGTTAACATATGGATCTACATCTCAAATGACTCATTAATTTTACTGTAGAAATGCTGTTGATGCATCTTCCAGTCAAATACAATGTTAACTCGCCTTTATGCCATTACAGTGAGCAATTGAACACTTCACTCCCGACTAGTTGTTTGGCTTAAAAGTCATAGTATGAAATTGAAAACTGCTTACTTCAAAAAAATATACTTCTGAATAACAGGCAAAACATTTGAATTTCAGTAGTCTGAAAGCCAAGTAAAAACCAACTAGATTTTAGCTCTAATAAATAAAAAGCTTTGATACTAACTGCTGAAGTGAAATATATTCAACAGGTAAATGTATTACACTATAATACAACATTACTCTTAATAATTATTATTTCAGTGAAGGCACCCATAGGCAGGTAAAAAAAAAAAAAAGGGAGTGGTATATTTGCAGCATAATTCAAAAAGATTAAGCCACATAACTCACAGTATCCTTGAGGCACTATGGTTAAAATCTTTGCCACAAAGAAAACATATTAATAATAATATTATTATTATTATATAGAAAACACACATGTATACACACACTCTTCATGTGCTTAAATCTTAGGAACATTTCTTCATGGTAAAGACTATGTTATTTTAGAAACAATGGCTGCCTAATAAAAGTCTGGTCATGTCAGGTGCAGCTCCACTGAAGTGAACTCGGGGAGAGAGGTGCATGCATTCCACCTCACAGGATTGAACCTTAATGCAGGAAATTAAGATAGTTACAAACTTACTGAGTTCTTAAACTTCATGGAAGACAATAGTTCATAGGCTGTAATAGGTTTTTTTGTAAAATTCACGATGAAAGATAAGCTTAAGTAAATAGAATTTTTGAAGTAGTTATATTTACAGAACACCACTCCCGTGCTGATTTGTTTACACCATGGTCAGCAATGTTATGTGGTGGTGGCCTGGAATGATCCGGCTTGGTCTGAGTCTGGCCAGCACTAGAACCAGGATGTCACTGCTAGTGCTTTGCCCCAGTACCATTTCTCCTTGCTGCCTGGTTGCAGAATCATTTAACTGACATGGAAAAACCACCACTATAGAATGCTACAGAAACCTTAGCTCTGTGGGTTGGATTCAGTGTCTCCATGGGTCCTGGGTTGCTGACCCCTGGGGTAAACCACTGGAAGGCAGTGGTTATTAAGTCCTTTTTTGCAGAAACAAAATTTCAGAACCATAATTCAAAATTACATAAACAGTTCAAGCTGTAAGTTAACAATAATGGCTTTCACTTTCATAGGAATCCACATGAAAACATTCCAAAGTGAGAAAGGTAGGCGAGCTTAAGAGTTGTAACAACAATCCAGGGAACACAGAATTCTGCACAAGCATGCGGGAAGTTAGGCAAGTACTCTGAATTAACCTGCAAGGAACGATGTGCCACTCAGTTACACTGATAGGCCTATGTAGACTAGTGACTTTGGGCATTTTTACATGTGCTTCAAGTTGGGCTTTTTTTTTTTTTTTTTAAAACACATGTTGTGAGAGCCACTCTAATTAAAGCGCCTGGAGCATCTTGCGTTTCAGTGTCCCTGCGCTTCAGAATAGTGGTGGGGGCTCTTTATCTAAAGCTTGTTCAACAAGCTTTAGTTGAAGCACCTCCACTGCCATTCTGAAGTGTGAGGATGCTGATACACAAGATGCAGAGGCTGGCTGAAGTGTGGACTTGATTAATCGAGTTTGCTCTGACACGCTGTAATTACAGCGTGTCAGAGCAGCCTCCTAGCTCATGTACAGGCACCCTTTAAAGCCAGATTGTCTCACTGTATTGATTAAATAAACTTCTAATCCTCTCATTTGACTACTGTCAGTACAAAGTCCAAAACAAAACGATTTAGTGATGTGTCACTGACAAACTTAACGGGCATGTCTGCACCACCCTGAGATGTGCTAAGCAATGGCATACTACACCCATTACAATGGCTACTTTACTGGTACATACCCAGAGCTGTGCTTATGCAACTACATAACTATTTAGGAGGCTATAAGCAAGTTGCTTAGCCTACTGGTAGTGTGTGTGTGGCTCTATAGATCTATAGAACCTTCAGATTTTAACTACTCCACTACCTCTGTCACATACTGAGCTAAAACTTTGAAAGGAAGACCAAAAAGAGGTACTTCTTACCAGCTGTAGTCACTGCCTACATACAACCCCAGGTATATTCAATTTTCAGTAGCTTGGCTTACCAAAATATGGAAATAAATATTTTAAACTGAGACCAGTCAAATCAACTGAATTCTGAAGTATCCACCTTTAAGAAAGGGGTATTTTTTTCTTGAACATGAGAAGGAAAAAATGCAGGAAGGAGACAACAATTCCTAATATAGTACTGAAAGAAGGAAAATAATTTCTACCTCTTAACACTTTCCTCATAAGAAAAAATGTAGTAGGGAAAGGAGAAGCTGAAATGGAATGAACAGAAACCAAATCTGGAGGCTGGTCTTAGACTCCTTTATCAGAAATAAGGAAGGAGGAATATTCCCCACAAAGTTTTTTTAAGACGTGTAGTCATCCTTAAGGTTTAACACCTTGCTAAACTACCATTTTTCACTTGCCAATTTAAGCAGAAGCAGGTGTAAGTTTTAACTGTTGATACCTCTTTCTGCACGTCAGAAGAAGTGTTAGAAGAAAGTCATCTTCTGGTACCTGGAAGTTAGATTTCTAACATTAACTTGCTTAAGAAAGGCCCAAGACAGATCTTCCCTCTGACAAGAAAACTTTCAGCTACCTTTTGAAGTCCCAGTACCTTCTTATGGGATAACTCCAACAAAACAAGCTGGCTTAGGGTACAGACACTCCAGCTGTTTAATTGTAAGGGAATTTTTTCTCCTTACACAAAGCAGAGCTTGAACTTAGGTCTGCTATCCTCAATTCATTTCCCCATAAACACTTACCAAAACAAGACACAGAATAACAATTAAATAAATGAATGAAAAACTTGATTTAAAGCTTTAAGGCTAGCAGGGAAGTACTCAAGTTCATATATTCTGAACTGTAACAGCCCACAGAATTTCACTCAGTAAGTCTTTCATTAAAAGGAAATAAAATGAATAAAAATAAAAATATTTGTATGAATGTAATCACATTCAAAGAAAAAGAATTTGCATTACAGTCAAAGAAAATTGAAGTTTATAAAAAATATCCGTAAGTAGTTAGTATTTCAATGTATTTTTCCTGGGTTTTAAATGATACAGTGAGCATAAGTGTTAATTGTTGACATCTTTAGTCGCTAAATATATATTTATAAAAAGCATCAACCTTTTCCACTATGAGGAGGTCTCCAACTTGTATGTCTGAACTCTTAACTTGCACTTTACCTTAAAGAAAAGAAGAAGTTTAATCAACTTAAGCAAACAATAATACCATCACAAGAATATAAACTTTAAGATACTACTATTATTTTGGGAGAACAAAATTATAACCCCCCATTTAAATGATCCCATTAAAAAGGGTAATCAAAAGTAGCTATAAACTGTTTTAACTTCTCACTGAATTATTCATCCTAACAACATATGCAAAATGCGTGGTTTTACAACTATTTATCATACTCATACAACATGGCTCTACAAGCAAAAAGCCAAAGATACCCATTTATTTTACTGAACTAACACAGGGCTCAAATTGTACTGCAAAAATCATATAGTGCCCTTCAGCTCCTCTGTTACACCAGCAATTCAAATTCTGGCCAACTCAGAAATTGACACCTGAACTGCTCTGGAGTGCTTTAACTGAAGCGAGCTGTTAGTCACAGCCCAATTAGCAATATGACATTATACACTCACAAAGAAGTCACCGCTGCAACTGGCATTAATTGACACCATTATTGGCAAGTCATATTGGAGAAGAGAAATCAAGATTTCAATGGGCATAGGAAACAAAATGCTCTCTGACCTTAGAAGGATTCCTAGATCAGGAAAACTGCATTGCAATTGTCTATATTTAACTTGTCTGAAGTTATAAAACTTCACTTTGCAGATGTCGGTTCAAAAAATGCTATGAACACCAAATTCATTTTCAAAAGATACTCATAGCATTCATGCAGCAAATTAAATCTTAATATGCATAAAGTAAGAAACATACTACCAGTATCAAATTAAGGAATCCTTAACTAAACAGGAAGCTACATATACGCCTTCAAGAACTGCACCAGAAACCTACATAATAATGCGTTTGCTTCTCCTTTGAAATTCAGAAGTATTTTGAAAAGTTATTACATATCTTATGAAGGGCCAATGGTATTTTTACCTTTTCAGTTAGATAAAAAAAATATTTTATAGGAAAGGTTTGAATAAAATTCATATACAACATAAAGAACAAAAAAAAACCCTCTAAAACCAAATTATTTTTTTAAATTAAAAATCAGAAGTTTTCATAATATTTCTGTACTTGGTAGTCAGTCTGTACTCATGGTAGATTATTAATGAAAGTTGTTTCATTTTTGCATAATAATGTAATTATAACACACTGATAAATGAAACAAGAGGAAACAAAGATGAAGACAAAATTGAAGCTAAAAGAGATTCTAGTCTGCAAATCTTTATTCATCTGTAATTCTTATTTATTGTATGCAGTAGGTATTAAAAAATTCAATAGTAAATGGTGCCAGTTTAATTATTAATAAATGAGCAAACATACTTAGGTATCTATTGAATATGAGACTACTTTTGCATAGCATCAGCATTTGCAAAATGTTTAAACATCTGAGAAGAAAGTCAAGACTTCTTAAGGCCGAGTACACTCCTATTCACGAAAGCCAGATTTCTTTATTAACTGATTAGACAAATCATTTGCCTAAGTCTGTCATACTGATTACCTTAAGTTTAAATTCAAAAATATTCACATCTTCACAATGAAACTTCCTGTAGAGAAGAACCCATGACAAGAAAAAAGCAACCTCTGACAGAGCAGAAGATGGAAATGAAGAAGCAGTAGCCAAGAAGCATTAATCAAAGAGCGCAGCAGGAACTTCAAGACAACAGTGACTGAAATTAAAATTAGTGTCCATCTCACAATAATTTTAGTCTGAATAAATTCTTAGCAGCACTGAAGGTCAACCACTAAAAGAAACATTTGACAATGCATTAGTATGGTAAATGCCTCTTAAAATGCATTAGCCATTTTTGCATGTGAATTATCTTGGTCTGTGGAATGCAGATTGAAAATGAAACCTAATTCAGTGAAACTGCTAAATGCATGTTTCCATATACTCAAACCCTTTCAAAACATACTTGAATTGCTATTTGGTAATAAATTATTTTCCTTTTTAAAAGAATCACCTTAGTGTTTTCAAGAAAATTAAGTAATATAAATGCCTTTAATGCTGGGCAAATCTGGCCGTTACAACTCTGTCAATGCACTAATAATCCTGACCTATGGACACCTTCCCACATCAGTCTAGTACCGGCCTTTTTCTTGTCACTTAGAGTTACTACTGTTGATGTACCTCTTCAGAACCTTTATTTATCATAAATATCTTCAAATACAGGTTTCGTTCTTTTTTTACTTTCTTGTTTCTGCTTGTTCTTTGAATTTTCCCATTTGTATCACAACTGGCTGCCTTCAAATCTGGCAGTACATAAACAAAATCTTAATAAGCAGGGTCAAAATTTCAAATGTAACAATACCAATTAAAGTCTATTTAAAATGACTGGTGTCATAGCCATCATGCCATCTCTGCCCCAAAATATCTAAGGACACCTTTGAATTGATGCTAATACCACCTTCATGCAGTTTAAGGTACTGAATCTCCATTAAGTTATATTACAATAGTATCTAAAAATGAATCAAAAACCAAAAAGCCTCTGAGGTAAAAAAAAAAAAAAAGGGCGGTAAAACGTTAGCCTGTGGTATTGTATAAAGCTGGCAACTTGGAGGTTTGCCATATGTATATGGGGAAGGGCCTCACAACTTATTAGACTCTAGGTCTCAAAAATCAAACTGGAAATTTCAAATAAGGAAACTATCCTAATCAGAGAGTATAAATTACCTAGAGGTTCAGCTCAGGATTAATATGTTAAGATAATACAATTATTAAACAGTATTGTATTTGGTTTTCTAGGAATACTAATTGTACATTTAAACTTCTATAATTTTCAGGATTTTCCAGAAAGCACATGTAAGCCTTTATCTGTAGATCACAAAACTATTTCTGCAGAATGAATCTGAATGACAGGTAGGATAACAGCATTCTGTTAAAAGATATTAATAAAGCAAGCACCAATAAAAAAAAAAAAGTAGTTTAAAAATTTTAAACATTTACAAACACTGATTTCTTTAGTCTGTCAGAAGCAAAAGTCATTAGATACCATTTCAGAGAACATTAAAATAATGCAATATTACATCTTAGCGAAAACACATTTAGAGTAAAAACACTGAAGGTTATTCACTGCATAAATTATTTTTTTAAACTATTTTTTCTCTAAAAACATCTTACTAGCTAAAAATTTCTTCACCATCTGTGTAATTACCAATAAAAAGTCCAAAGCTGTCAGAAGGGGCTGCACATCCAGACTTTATAGTCCACCAAGGCGCAAGCCTTTTGCCTGAAGCAATATGCAGAATTATGCAGAACTAGAAGACTGAAATAAGTGTCTATAGCAATTCATTACACTCACAAGATAAAAACTTTTGAAGATCATTTCAATGATGTGAAAAAACTAATATGCACCAACAAGTATTTCATACTAAAGAACCTAAGAAACAAAGGTAAACAAAATGGGTATAAGCTATAAAGAGAAAGAAATGGATTTACTAATGTATAAAATTCAAGGAGTTGACAGAAAAGTAACTGTTCTCTGAAAGGAGCACAGTGATATTAGCATGTGGTTATATAACTTCCTGCTTATGGTACTTTAAATGCTACATTGCTCTGAGAACACGCACATTTCTCATATGCCTCGTTCTCTTAGCCACTGATATCACCACTCCCAAATGGAGTAGTTAAGGAGTGTTTATCATTTGGAAAAAACTAAACAAAACCAAACCCCAGATGTCTATAAATCTGTCTTAGCTTAATTAGAATATACAGGTAAATAACAGGAAGTGGCAACACAAGTAAGCTTTAGAATCAAAAGAGATCCTGCAGGATTTTCAGCCAGAATCCTGTTACTGAGACCCCGCTTTCAGATACTGAATTTCATTCTACCTCTGGAAAATCTGTTTAACCAATAAACTAATCTATGTAAAGCTACAGGGAGATGCTACTTCCTATATTTTCTCTTGTCCGCTGTCTCCCCTTTCAGACAATGGAACATTAGGTCTTTGCTATTCTTACACGCCTCATGTCCTGCTGCGAGGAAGGGGAGGAAAATAGGTCCTTCATAATTTAGTCTTCCTCCCTATATAAATAATTCCAATATCCACCACTGCTGTTGCTGCTACATTTCCCAAGCAGGATGAAACTGACTTGATTTTCAACAGTTTTCTTGTGCCCCAAATGGTTCTACATAGCAGAAATAGAATAGTACTTCGCTATTTCTTGGCAAAGTTAGGAGCAACAGTAGCAGCAGCAGTAGCAGACAGCTTTGGATGTCTCTGCACATTGAAAGTGTTTAACAGATCTCCCAACTATACAATTGGACAAAAAATACTTGCTTTAATGACAACAAAAATGAAAGATAAACCATACTCCCCCACATAGGACCTTTGCCCCCAAAGAATATATTTTAATTCTGGAAAAGAGGAATAAAGGTCGTTACTCTGTGGGCTTCATATATACTAGGCCTTGAGTCACCAGGGTAATGAAGTCATATAGCATCCTTGTCCTTTCTAGCTAGAATACACTGAATCAAAAAAGAGCACTCAGTCTTGAAAGGTTTGTACATACAACTTACAACTTTCTAGACTAGGAAAATGCGTATCCTAAAGTATTAGTTAGCACCTCATTCCATTCTATTAATTCACAATACAATAATCATATATACTTACTCTGTTAAGAATTATTTAACATCCACAAGCAAACAGTAGGGGTGCAGACTTAGATTGGTTTAAATGTGGTTTAAACCACAAGCATCCAGATGCACAAGCCAATTTAGAAAATGTTAAACCTCATGGAGTATTTCAAAAGTATAACTGAATACTCATATATTATTTTGCACTGTTCTTCCTTGTCCCTGCTCAGTGTTATGTGTGGACACCAAGTTTTCCATGGCTAGTGTCTGGATCAGTTTTCCACACATTCTGTACTGCAAGTCTCTTCACTCCCCCCTCCCCACCCCCACCTCAAGCCCCAGATGGCAACTGGTTACTCTGGCATGCAACCAGAACTGTCTCAAGCTATATTTCCTGCACTTGACCTGGTGGTGGGTACTCTGGGACACTGCCTAAGCAAGGTTCCCCAAGCTGCTGATCAGTTTCAGTCCATGCCTGGCAACTGGTGTGGAGACCTTGGTAGCCCCCCAAAATATCCAGCACCACAGGAAGGAAATGCAGGAAACCAGGTAGGCCCTCACAACCAAATGGCTAACCCTCTACCCATGATGAACCAAACCCTGGTGCATTGCCAAGAACTGAATTAGTCTGGTGAGTGGCTTGGGGAAAATGCTCTTTAAAAGCCATAAAAGCTATGGCAGTCTCAGAGTGCATCTTGGGAACCCAGAAACACGGGAGGGTCAAGGACCTTCCCCCACCCGCCAACCAGCATACATATGCCTAGATAACCGAGTGAGAGTACCACCAGACAGATTTTGTTATATTGCAGAAATGGTCTTTCTTGAACTCTGTGTTAGTGAAAAGGGGGATCAGAAACATTGCAGCTGTGGGCAACTGAAGTTGTTGTCTTCTCTCTTGACATCCAGCCACAGTATTCCCCTGCTCTGGGAATACTAGGGAAGTGGGCATTCAGCACTGGGAGGCATGCTGCACTGGATATACACTAATACCCCAGGGCATGTTCAGACAGAACTGCAGTGCCCAAAAGGTAACTGTTCTACTTGGACCCCTTGGCAGTGACACTTCTGAACTAGGACACCTGTGAACTGGTTCTCCATCACTGACATTCTTGGAATGGTTCAAGTGATTTGTCTGTCTGTACCCTAGGATTTCTATGCAATGGAAGAAAATTCCAGGCTGCTCTAGTCCTTGCAGAACAAGAATAAAGAGTTACCCAATGTCTTCCAAATATTGATCACTCTGTTTATGGGCTCTCCAAATAACTTTGCTCTGTAGTGACTGAATGCCATTGGCACCTGCTTTGCAAGCCCACTGCCCAAGTACCAGAAAACAACAATTTACACTGCAGTCTTGGGTAAGCAATCAGGGGTTCTAAGAAGCACTTAGATAAAAATGATGCCTGACAGGCATGCACCCCAGCCTGGAGATGAATGATTTACATTTTCTAAACCCTCCACAGGTGGAGGAACAGTAAAACCTTCCAGGTTTCTCTTGGCCTGTCAGACAAGAGTGGACCCTGCTCATACAGTCAATATCAATCTCCCTCTCAAAGTTGTTCTTTTAAAATCAGCCCAGTTGTGAAACCTATCAGAAATCTACCTTAGTGTGGAGTAGCTGTGCCCCTGAAGTGAGCAGAGGACACATCTACATGAGATGCCTTAATGCACAGTTGATTGTTCTACTGTGCATTAGCATGTCACAGCAAAAACCATGCTAATGAGGAGTAGAATTAGTCTATTGCATGTTAAGCACCACAAAAAAAAGTCTACCTTTGCTAGTGCGCAATACTGCTGCATTAGTGCAGCTACTGCACCTTTATCTAGTACCTCATATTAGAGGAACTAAACTTAATGCACACTAGCAAAGGCACATTAATGAACATGTAGACATGCCCAGGGTTGCACACTGTCTTTGAGCAAGGTAAGTAGGTCAGACTAGTAAATCTCACAGAAGCTGTCTGCTGTTGAGAATGAAATTAGGGTCTAATTTCATCCTCAAGGGGTAGAGCATGCAAAAGGACTTTGTGGTTCTTATCTGGAACCTAAGGAAAAGGAACTAATCATTTTAGCCTCTTTCTTAACAAGTATCTCCCCATCTTTTGTTTTTCAGGACTGTCCAAGCAAAGAACTAATCCTATAAAACACTTCTGAGGGTTGTCTCAAACATTCTGGAACAATCACTTTGACTTCAATTTGTTTCTAACTAAATTTTCTTCTAACTAAAGCAGCTGGCTCTCTCCTCTTAGAAGGTAGAAAATGTTTTCCTGACTTTTTAAGCCTCTTCTTGATTTGTTTTGCTTGAAAGCTTTGCGCTCATAACAACAATACTGAGTGGAGATCCATCTAGGAAAGGAACATGGTAGATCAAGGCTGGCCACTCTTGAAGAAGAGGCAGTTCAAACAGATTAAATAATTAAATAAATGCTGCATCTTTTCCAGCTGGATTGTTTATGATCTGTTTCTCAAAGCTCTCCTAAAGAAGAAATGAAAGAGGCATCTCTCTCTGCTTCTTTACTTGAGCCAATTGCTCTGACTAGATCAGGGATGTCAAAGATATGGCCCACAGAGCCATATCAACCAGCCCCTGGGCTAGCCTAGGAGCCCCCCTCCTTCACCCATGCCAGATCCAGGACATGAGCTGCTCACTCTGGGCCACATGCTGCCTGCAGTGCCAGCTCTAGCTGATCTGGGATTCAACCCAGTCTGCAGATCCCCTGAATGCTGGATCTGGTGCCCACTCCAGCTGGAGCAGGACCCACACTGCATATACTGCTCATGTGCACAATTCATTTGACCCATGAAATTCATGATTCATTTGTTCTAGGCCAGATGTTCTTCACACCCATGCTCTACATGTTTCTGAATGCCTACTTCTCTTAATGGCAGCCTTGGGAAATATTTATGGTATAAATTGACATAATGATTGTATAGATACCAATGAATACAGATATAAGCTGTTATGTGTGTACAAGTCTCTAACAATAAATTTGTAGGAAAGCTATAGCACTACACGATCATGAAGTCACAGCATTTAGGTTGTAACAGTTGATGTGGAGCTGTTACACATTCTTGAATGGCAACTCCCACTTCCCTTTTTATAGAAGTCAAAAAGTACATTTGTTCATATATCCTGAGTTGACTGTTTCTGAGTCTAAGTTTCTGGGGCCTAACTGCTTGTCCTGTGAACTTTGTTCTTCTATATACCTTATAAAATAGAAAGATAAGTAAATTGTTCCTTTTCAAATTTGTCTGTGCAATATTTGCACCCCAAGGTCTGCTGAAAGCACAGTAATTATTTGTAATGCCCCAAGGATCAAAAATAAAAATATGGCCGCAAACAAAGTCACACTGCACAGCTCTGAAAAATTAGTTCACTATTTTTTTTTTTTTTTTTTAAGACTTAGTATCTGGTCTTCAGCGAGACATATGGGAAAGCTTGACTTAGGCTGAAGGACAAAACTAATATCATTTTCAGTGGCTGAATAACTCCAAATTTACCACTGAAAGACAAGTCTGGGTCTTTTCCTGGCCTTAAAAGTTAAGCTACAGGCATGCTGAAGATCTCTTAAGTCTTCCTACCAGTTCTTTTCAGAAAACCTCTTGATAAGAGGCTAGACAAGAGAATCAATCATGTGGAAAATAGTTTAAAAGATCCAGACTAAAGAATGAGACAAAAAAGGCCAAATGAATGACATGGAACATGGGTACATCTGGCTACCCTATCCATAAAACTCCTGGGATCTATTATCACCTATATTTAATCTTCTAAACCAAAATGTATAACAGTGTAGACCATCCCTGAGATGTTATGAGTCAAGATTTAAAAATTAGTTAACGATTTAGAAAACTCTCTCTCTCTCTCTTACAGATACTGAAAGCAGAAAACATTTGCCTATGATAGCACTGTACTAAATTATTATGGCTTACAGGCCTAGCCCATCATCACAGCCGTTCACAGAAGAATTTATGACTATTGCATCATTTAGTAGCCTCTTCTTTGGTGTTCTAATACCTGGAGGAAACTGCAGACAGCAACACAACACAATTGCTAAATAAGATGACAACATAAAAAGGGAAACAAGGGATGGAGAGAGTATATGCATCAGGAAACTAGGCTAACTTCATAAATTCCCAGATTTCCTATCAACTTACAAAAGCACAGGAAAACTGCTTAACCTCTCTGTACCTCTGTTTTCCCATCTTTGAAATGAAAAAGATACCATTAATGCTTACTGCAAGGGCAGGTACAACGCTTAAAGGTTTTGAGAGTCCTTTGAGGTGGTTGGATGAAACATGCTAAGTGTAAAGTATTTTTAAAGTGCAGTTTTGCTCTGAAAAGTGACTATCTGCATGTGGAAAAAATTTCTTGGTTTTACTGGTTTCTAATGAGATGAATATCAAATCTGTTCCATTCACAAAATAAAAAAATATTTTCCCCCAAGCTGGTCATCCTCAGCTAAGATTATAAAAATGAACACTGGATTTTTGCCCTTCTCGTAAATTATTGCCAATATTCTAATCTATACCTATGCAAATTACTTTATGTATTTACTTTTAATTTTCTCACTGTTTATATAAATTCCTAACCCTTTGAAAATCCTGCTGAAATTTTAGTCTCTGTATCTTGAAACAATGGCATCCAGAGACTGTATTCTTTCCAGAAACTTAAAGATGGTTCACCCCCTCTTTCCCACTGAAATAAATAAATAAATAAATAAAATCCCCCAGCAACAAAAACTTTATTGCATTTTATGGAAGTCAACTTGTCCATGTATTGCGAGATGGCAAAAAGGATTTACCCTCTCTAATCTCTCTTTTTTTCATACTTCTATTGGGCCTCATATTATGGTTTTGGGTCAAAACCAAGCTGTCCTAATTTTTTCAGTTTAATTTCACAAGGAGGTATTTCCATGACTAAGTTTTCACTCAGGAATTCCATCACAATAAAACTGTCATACAGTTTAATTTAAACAGGAGCTTTTGGTCTCTACTTTGTAAAAAAAAAAAACCCAAAAAACCAAAAAAACCCCCCACTGAATTCACAAAAACTAATACAGAACATAAACTAAATACAATGATTTTCTCAAAGTGGTTTGATGAAAAGTAAATTCATATGGACGGAGCAAGGTTAAACCCCCCTCCCCCCCCATATAACTAATTGAACTATTTTAGTTTTCTTTAAAAGGTATACAAAAATAAACCAAATCTGAGACCTGCTATTTGATCAAATTGTTATTCTTTTCATGTACCAATTCCTGGGGGAAAAAATTTTTATATATATATATATATATATATATAAAAACACATTAGTAGTGCTTGTCCATAGAGTATTTTAATTTATTTTTTAATTTCTTTTGGAAAATATGCGTGCCAAGGTGGTCATACCAAAATTTAATTTGAGAGAAAATCTGAGGCATGCAAATACAGCTTTTGCTTCCAGCAAAAGCTACAAACTAACTTCAAGAGCTCCCATAATTTAGTGAAAAGTTGCATGAAGTACAGAGGCAAAGACTCAGAGTTCGAAATTAAGTGCTATTGATTTTACTTATGCAATCTACTACTCTCAATGAAGACAGTCATTGGGCAGAGTTCCTGAAAGCACTTCTTCTCTCTCTCAATGAAAGCACTTCTCTCTATGCAAGATCACAATAGGCACAGAACTCAGATCTCTAACATGCCTTTTAATGTACGTACCATAGTACTTCCAGTATTTAAACCAGTTTGTACTTCTACACTGTCAAAGACAGAATCCAAGATTCCAGATAAAAATATTCTATTATTGCTGTGTAAACAGTTGTGTAACCAATCATGAAATCATATGTCAAGATCTCTTTTGGTGTCTGGCCTAAAAAAAGGCTAGCAGATACTTTATGGTTTGAAGGGGCCAAGGCTCATTTCAAAAAACTCTAATGGATATCTATAGCCTGCTTCAAAAAGTGAGGGTTACAGCATTTCTTTCATGTAGAACTTCCTGCTAACATGCTGACCATGGAGTATTGCTCTTGGTTTACTTACTTTCAGTTACTTTTAAATGGAGAAGATGTCACAGAAAATTTTTCTCAGACACACTACAGTTTCTCAGTCTTCAGAGTGAGAAGCACCTTCAGAGTTTTCCTTTCTGATCTTTTAGAGACAAGTGGTCTCTGCTGTTTCCCTTATGCCATGGAAACTATTTTTTAGGTACCAAAGATTTGTTTAACAAATCAGGAATTAGCAAACAAAAATTACATTTAACAGTTAAAGAAGACACATCATTTACCCAAAACCTTAAAAGGAAAACTTATAACTCCACACTGTCTACAACACTGTTGATGGACACACTTTCATTCTAATACAAAACTTTAACAATAAACTCTATAATAGATATTAAAAGCAGAAAGTCATTTAAGTTTTGCACTAGAATGCAAGTCTGACAAAGTCAAGACATTGTTTCTGTGATGTGCTGGAGACAGAAGGAAAAGTTTACAGAGTATTGGAGTGTGTTACAGGCTACAGAAAGGTATAAAGGAATGCATACGTCTTTGTCCCTTGTTTACTCCCATACTTTTTAAGGTATCCAGCAGATGGAACATTTTGTCCTAACCTTAACTCTCACTTGACAATCATGCAGAACATATTTTTTCTAATCGATCTTGTTAACCTTATGACTACTTCATTTTTTAAGAATCTTTCTGAAAAAAGTCTATCCAAGGATTTAAGTCCCAATAAGATGCATCACCTAGTCAGTTCTCCTACATGCACTGTATTGTAAGCATGCTTAAAAAGACTTTAGGTGGTTAAACAGACAAGTTTTTCCTTAAAATAAGGAAGTTCTGTTCCCATCACGAGAACATGTATTTCAAGTTTTAGAATGCCAAGGGCTAACTCCCATATAATTCTAGCTCCCTTTTTATTAAAAGCACGGGTACAGCTCTCCAAAAAGTAGAACTCACAGAACTAGCAAATTTTCATGAGACACTGTATATTTTTACTAATGAGCCACTATTTCTTACATTCATTTACTATGCTGTATATTTGCTGCTCCTTAACATAGTGATTTCAGAGAAGAACTGCACTTTAAAATAGTAGGCAATACTAACAATGTATTTTAAAAAGAGCATTTCCCACTCCTCAGCAATTAAAAAGACAGATAAGGCATGGAGAACTTAATATTAATATGTTTCAGGAAATTTGAGATATTTTTTCCATGCTTTATGCATCTCACAGAGCTACGATTGTTTAGCTTACCCACATTTCTTTTCATTCTATATGGAATTCAATTCAACTAGAATTTTTTTTTTAATCTATCAACAGTTATTGGACTGAAATGATTTGCAAATAAACATACAAAGAGAAAGAAAGTGGACTATAGAATACAATTCAAAAGGATTCATACAAAAATGTTTTTGCCAACCTCGTACTGTCAGCTTGCTATACAACTGTGAATTCATTTCCTTGTCCCGCTGGTAGCGCCGAAATTCATCAACAGCCTCCCGCGCCACTGTGACAGCCAAAACAAATCCCTGTTAAAAATATAATGATACGACTCATATTTCCCGAAATGAGAAAGATACTTTAATAAAATACAGAAGAGGAACATAACAGTAGAAAAGATAATGTATGAGGAATGCATTTTGGGGCACCTAGGAGATTTCTTTTTAAACACTTGTCTTCAATGCAGTTCATCCTTCTCTTAGAAAGACTACTAATGAAAATTTAAGACAAGGTGAAAGAATCCTCCAAAACCTTTTTCATTCCTTGACATATTCCAGTTAAGTATTACTAACTCATATCAATAAAAATGTGTCAGAAAGCAAAACTTTTTGTAGTATGTAATTTAGAAAATATTACTGTCTTTTAAATAAATCTAATAAATTAATCCTCCATGCCATTTTTTGAAAATTATTAGACCTCTTAAGAGTATGCCAAGATGCAGTTCTTCAGAAAGAAGAAAATACAGGTAATTTGCTATACATATGTAACTTTAGGACTGTATGTTGCTTCCAATCGGCAAGGAATGTCAGTTTTAGTTTTAGTGAGGCTGCACAAAGTCAGCTGCAAAAGCAAACAGAAGTCAAGTTTCTGACTCAAGTTTGGTTTCCTATTGCTACAAAAAACAATACTGAACTACTCAATGATTAGGATAGTTTTCCTGTAATTTTATGTTAAAAAGGAAAAATAGCTTAAGAAAAAAAATAACTCTTGTTAACTCTTTTTAAGCTACTACTAGAAGTCTCCCTTCCATAGCATGACCTAGAACAAAAATTACTGAAAGTAGGTCTTTCCTTTAAAAAACAGCTATCTAGAACATTGAAAATAAAACCTCTTGCTTATTAATTGTCTCTCTCCAGAGGAGGGAATGCCAATCTTCACGGTTGAGTATCTTCATTCCATAGCAACTGGAGGCACCCCTGCTCCTAGACTCCAAGTCTGCGATTAGGTCCAACCCCCCCAATCTCTGAAGAATGAAAGATTCCAAATCTGAATATTAGTATATTTAAAGGCAAATTAACAAAGGGTAGTGAGAGATGTGAAACCCCCCCCCACACACACACACACACACAAAACAGCACTTTACCAAAAGAGGAAGCACATTTGTTTGACTTGGCTCCACAGGATCTATATAGATTAGGTGCTTCAGCAGGGCTTTTTAGTGTTTTTATCTAAAGCTGATTCAATCATATATTAGATAAAAGCCCCACTGAAACACCCAATCTATACAGATGTTGGGTGAGCCAGATCTAAGCAGTGCTTCTTCTGGGCATATGCTGTGCTCGGTGTGGGGCACATGGAGCCTAAAGTAAAATGCTGTTTTGTTTTGTTTTTCATGTATGTAAGCAGCCTAAGGCTACCTGCAGTGCAAGCAAAAAGAGATTTAATGATTTCTTGGATGAATGGTACTAAATTTACTTAACAAGGAGAAAAAGAATGTACAGAACTCTGAACAGAGCATAATGCTCCAAAAGAAATCAGACTGACACAGAGGATTCTAGAAAGACTATTGACAGGTGTTTTTTCTCATATAGGCCCTCTGTAAGGGACTGTTTTCATATAAAAAGGAATTAAACATCTTGAAAGAAAGGTTCAGTTGAGCTGTGTAGAAATGGGAAAGCCACTTCAGAAAGTGCCACATTCTTTAATACTCATTTACCAAAACAATACTATTTGAGAGGATGTATCGATTCTAGAGTGCTTTGACATAAGGGTGGACTACCACACAGTAGCTTATAGCCCACAACAAAGAATAATGTACAGAGAAAGAGTTGTACCAAGGCTTAAATGCTCTTGGTATTTATATATTTTTTAAAAAACAAAACACTTCTTATCACATTTAGGATTTTCACCTTCTTAGCCTGCTTGGATTCAGACAGGATAATAATAACCCTTCTTCATATAAAGAAGATTTTAGTGATCTTAAGAAAGAAGAAGTCTAAGTCAGTTTGAAGAACTAAGAGGCCCTGATAACATAGAAACCACGCCAAACTACAATATTTCTCTGACTTGAGGCAGTAACATGTGAACCAAATACTTTCACTGAAACAAGGTGGGCTCATGCCAAGCATAAAAGCAAGAAAGGTGATTTCTGACTTAATGCACAGTTCAACAGTATGGCAGAAACAAACATATTACTGGAGGACTGGGGAGAGGCTTAATCCTTCAAAAACCTGTGTGATATTGATTAGAGGTTTTTTGATTTCTCATGGTGCAATATTTGCAATCTCTGACCTGACATCTTTCCAAAATGCTAGTGGTGGGATCCAAGGTCAGAGCACTTCACAGAAACTTGAGAATGTTGTTCAACTGATTTTTGCTCTGATGCATGGCTTGTACCATCAACTGCAGGATATCATTAAAATGAATATGGATTTCATTCTCGAGTCTCTCTGAAGGGGTTTTACATCCCCCAAATACCTGAATAACTGTACTTTCTTCTTATAGCTTTCTAGCTGATAACTTTAGCAGCACTGGATCTTGATACAGGATATCCTTTGTGTATTTTTAACTTGGGGAAAGTTTCTTTTATATTTGAATTAGATCTCAGAACCAGAAAGTTAATGTAAAGGAGACCACTGTAGCCTATTTCTCCAAAACGTTCTTCACCATCTTCACCTCAATGGTTTTGAGGAAGGAAGGGGGCATAAAGGAATTAGCACATCTTGCTTCTAAGGCGTCACACCTCTTCACATAATGACTTCAGGTTTCCTAACTGGATCTGGATAGGCACAGATTAACTGGCATGCTTTCTTTTTGTCTTGTAATGCTCTGAAAGGTTGACCAGACCAACCTCCCTTCCTGCTGAATCAAACTGACTCTGACCTTTTCATCATCTTTAAAACTCAAGAGGCAGAATGGAAGTTTCTGCACAGAAAAACTGAAACCAAGGCTGTGTTTCTGAGAAATGCTTAAGATTGCTTACTAGCTTGTAATGGACTTTATACTTCATCTATTTGTTCAAAAACTGACATACTGGTTTTGCACTACATTTTCCATGTAGGAGTTTTGAAATGGCCTCACAATGGTCTGTATTCAATACTTTCAGGATTTAGAGAGCAGCATCAACATTTTACATGAATGATTATGAATCTCTTGTCTAAGGAATACATCTTCAGATGGGATGGCTGCATCCTATAAAGAGACTATAGCATTCTCTTCTCTTAGCAGGGTGATGAAGTCCTTTGACTGTACATGAATTGTGCGAATCTGAACACCAAGAAAGAAGTAACCCACCTTGGCCACTTCCTTTTAAATCAGATAAAGATGTATTAGGGATCTTTCTCAAGTTAACAAACAGATTTGTTTTCTTCTTTATAGATATAGATTCCCTAACCTGCACATTAATTTTGAGAATTTGGATAGCAGTCTCCTGCACCTTAAAACGACCCTCAACGTCAGAGAATCTGCATTATTTTTAAAGGATCTTTGATGACAGACTCCTGAAGAAGCCCTAACATAATTTTCCACTGAAAGCAATTGAAGATCACTTGATTTACAAGGCCAAAATGTTATGCTCTCTCTTTAAAAAAGTCCCTCGAGTAGTTCCCTTCTTTACTGACACCTGGGGACAAAATTTCTATTACTATGGTCAAATAACACATATAATAACCCTGCAGACTTTAGACTGAGAACTTCAGCACCAAGAAAAAAAAGGAACCACTTTTATAAACTTCTGTGGAACTCTCCAAAGGCTAGAAAAAGGGAGAAGACACACAAAGCCCTCCTTAACAGAAAGGGATTGCAATCCCTTAATTTCTCTACCTAGTCTTGACTGGTGGGTACCAACTAAAAAATGGCTGGTTTAAGAATGGAAATTCCTTACAGTGTTTTTTCTTTTTTTAATCATCTCCATGTGAGATTTTGACCACATGCATATTGTGAGCCTACTTCTTTTGCAACCTGATCAATTTAATTTCTTATACATTATTATTAGCATTATCATCATCATGATAGGTCCTGCTACAAACAGAAACCCGAATTCTAGTCTCTAAAATCTGGTGACAGAGAACTCTAAATAATTATTCCTGGGAGGCAGCCCTGAGTCCAGACTCTACACTGAAAATACAGTTTGCCTTCAGTTGCCATGGAAGAGAAAAAAACAGAAGGAATGGATGAATTTAAAGAATTTAAAGCACAAAATCATTTAAGTAGAGATGGTTATTTTGTAAACAAAACTGATGTTCCTATTTTATATTTTAGTAGTTAAGTCAATAGTACTTCCTTTCAGACAGATGGTAGATTAGGAATTTTAAACTAGGAGTTGCAGAGTTTCAGTGGGTTAGAAACTGTGTGAAGCCTACTTTTAAAATCAAATTATGTTCTTTTCCACATTGGAGGATGGATATGAAAAAGCAATTTTACAACACTCAGCTGGAAAACTTTCGAATGGATTATACATGTGTTTTCTAAAATAAAAACCAGATTTTTAACATCAACTGCTTTTCATCATTTTTCTGTTTACCAGAGGAGCCCAGTAGGTGTACAGGTAGCCTATTTTCAATGCTGGTACAAACTGTGAGCACGACACGACGAGAAAATAGAGGTTCAAGAAAAACTTGAACTGTTCATATAAAACCTAAAATAAAAACAGAAAAAAAAAGAAAAATTCCTTCAAAATTTATTTTGTGAATGTACATATAAGCATTATTTTGCACAAAAGTATAACTTCATTGAACTCCGTAATACATTATTACAATGTTATCACTTTTAGAAAAAGACAAAACTTATGAGTGCACCATTTAACATTCATTTAACATGAACACTTCTCTCCATTTCAAAAGCAGCAAATTAGTAAGGAAGACTGTTACAGAATTTTCAAGAGGTACTTTGTTTAAACTGATGTGTGGATAAGCTTGCAGCTACCTAAACTGGGATAGAAGGTATAATATGCTATGGAATTCAAAACTACCCATCCGCTTCATAACAGCACTCTCTTTACATCTGTATCCTAAATTAAATTAAACCAGTTTTATTTTTCCTCACACTGTCAAAAAAAACGTAATTAATTTTTTGGGGTGCCATATAGGTGCATATCTATGCCTTAGGTCAGATTTTAAGTCTAAAGCATACATTTGAGTTTCCCGAACTGTTAATGTTCTATTTTTGAAAAGTTAAAATACAATTTTCGTTAAAATTACAGATTAGTGTTCTCAGTTTTAAGAATGGTCTGGTAATAGCCGTGTTTAATTAAAATGTCATTAGAAATACTATTCAAGGAACACAGAAGAGCTATGTGGAATATGTATCATGATTGGAAAATACTTAGCATCAACTTTAAAAGACAACAACTTTTCATCAGAATAGCAGTACCATACAAGCCAGTTATTTCTATATTTATACCACCAGTGAAGTGCAGAGCAGCCAGAATTTATATGTTTTCAATTAACTTCTGTTCTCCCCACCTATACACACACCCATTAAAAACTTCTCTTTGATGACCTTGAAGTTTCTCTCTCCAAAAGAGGTTCAAGAATATGCTAGTTCAGAGAACTCTCTAAAGAACAGCCCTGTTTTAAAATGGATATCATCTGTATCATTTTAACAGACAACTGTGACAGACAGCCACCGTTTTAGATGCCCTCTTTCAGAGTGGCACAATTTCCCATTGTTCCCAAAAGGAGTGAAGGCAATCTGCTTTCAATACTGATAGATCTCTGCGCAGACAGGACAAGCAGAGGGAGAACAGCAGGTAAACAGAAACAAAATGCTGAAGTACAGCTAAAAGGAAAATTAATTATGGAAAGTTTTATGTTAAAGATAATTCAGGACCAAAAGAGAGTTTGATCCACAGTACTAAATCCCTTGATGGAATAATTTTATAATTAAACTGAAATCAAATTAAGGCTTGGAAAAAAGAAACCTGAAGTCTAAAAGACAAAATACTTGGAAAATTGTACACTGTATTTTTCCCATAAGCAACAAAAAAATTAAAACCTTGCATTAAGTACAAAACTTGAGTCCACTGCAGCTATAAACTGGACCAGGTGCCTCCATAACAACTAAAAGTAATTTTCTAGATAATTAGATATACTTAGTGTCTTAGATTACCAAAAAGAGGTTTTGAAAAATAAAACCTGGGATTATTTTCTCCATACACAGTTAAATTGCTTTATTTTTCAAAACCTGCCAATCTGAGTACAGTATCTTTTTAACAAAATACAGAAAACATATTTCTTCAGCATATCAGTAAAGTGGGTTATCCCTGGCCAGCAGGGACATGGGTCTAAAAGCTTGAGTCTTTTCTACCTGGGTGAACACTGAACCAGGTACTTCAAAACTGAATGCGGATACTAGTAGATCAGAGAGCTACACTATTACAGGACACCCTATGATTCAGATCTTACAATGTGGGTTACACCTCAATGCACAACAAAATGCAGATCAGGTTTACAGAACAGAATAGCAAATCAATTTCAGTTAATACAGTTAACAAGCATGTTAAAATCCTCATTTTTAGGAAAATATAGCATTTCAAAATGGCTTCCTAGCATGTCATTAAGTTAATGCTATAGGAAAATCTTCAGTGTAACAGAAGATTTTATATAAATCTTAGATCTTCAAAAAAAAACAAAACAAAACACAAAACGCCCCAGAATGTCTATTTCATAAGAAATTCTGGTATGTAGATATTTGGTTTCATCTGACTGAGATGAAAAGTCTATATATTTCTTTTTCCACACTGAAAAAGTCCATTTTGAATTTTGAGGGAAATATTGAAACATGCACATTTTAAAATCTTCTGCTTCAAGTCAGTTTAGAATCAAACCATATCTCACTATAGTGGCATGTTACCTATGCTGCACTGCACTGTGGGAGCTACCTTCTCAGATTTTTTTCTGTTGAAAAGTTCAAAATAATATGAAGTGGGGGGGAGGAGGGAGACATACCTCTGCTCACAGAAAATCCTGATTTTTCAGAAACTCACTTAAAGGACAATTCCCAATCAGCTATATATAAAATATAAAGGACAAATAGCAAACAAACAGCAGATTTGTACAAGGACAGTGTCAATAGTATTTGTATACAAACAGCTAGATTCTGGGAAAACAATAACTACTGTATTACTGTAGCAGCATAAAAATGCTAAAGTGTTGCCATAGAGTCACAGGTGATGATTTCCTGGGCATGTGTCTACACATGCACATTTAATACAAATTAGGCCAACTTAAGGGACATTAAGGGCACGTGTCTACACGTGTGTGTCATAATGCACCTTAAAATGGTGATTTTAGGCTATTCAAGCCTAAATTTTATAGCTGCATAAAGCAGGTATCAAATTTATGTGCGAATAGCTAAGTCACATTAGTGAACATGTAGCTGCACTAATGCACATTAATGCAGTGCGTCTCCACTGACTTGGGACTATCTTTTGTCTCAAGTCTGTCCACACACCCACATTAATGTGTCTTAGCACATGCAGATGTGCAACTAAATTGCCTTAATGTGCATTATTTTAATACACATTAAGTTTAGGCATATGTAAAAGCACATGTAAAAACACCCTGAGTAGCAATATAGTACATTTTCTATGGCATGTCCTTCTAATGAAGACAGCATAGTTTTGTTCCATCCAGGACCATGATATTTCCCAAGAAGCATAAAACTCCTGGGGTGGTAGTAGTGGTGGTAGTAGTAGTTGTTGATTCACAGCTTCACCAAAATAGTATAATACAATGAAACACACATGTATGTATACTGAATAACATTTATATAAATCATAATATTACTAAACGCATATAATAAGATTATCCATTCTACTAGTTTACACGATTAATAAAGAACATGATGTATATAATGATATAAAAAAAAAGAGGTAAAATGGAGCAATGAACAATAAAACAGAACAGGAAAACTATTTGATTTTGGTCCTTATTCTTTGTGCAAGTTGTGCAAATACACCTAAGGAGTGGAAGACAGGCTCTGAAGTGTTAGAATCCACATTAGTTTTTCCTCATTTGCTCAGTATTTTGTGTTTCCCACTAATGGAAAGCTCCATTTCCCTCTTTTTTCTTCAAAGAGCAAACAAGACCACAAATAATTATTTAAGTCATCAATTTCATTCTTCCCATAAGAGCATATTCTGTTTGAATATGGAATTGGATACCACCTCCCCATGCCAATCTAATGATGGCCTCTCATCGTTTGAAATTTTCCAGACTGGTTGCTGGGCCAAAGAAGTGTTTTATTAAACTTAAAAAAGGGGAAGTTTGAAACAGTCTCACGGCCAGCATATCTGTCTTCATGCTAGCATCCTTAATTCTATGTCTTGTTTTAAGTGCAGGGGAAATATTTGGTCCATAACTCTGAGAATACTTTCCAGGATATTTAACTGGAGGGTACAGATGTTCTTTAGCTATCCAAACCAGGGTTTATTTGGCAGAGGAGAGCCTTCTAACATGTACATCCTGGGGTATTCAGTAGATGTACAATATCTAAGTTTTATCCAGTAGTTTAGGGTTCTTATTTGGGTTAAAGAGCTCACATTTATCAGCCCAGATTCAGAATGCATGAACCCTCCTGTCATAGAATCAGGTAAAGATAAAAGCCACCTTAATAGTAATTAGAAAACTTTCAATTTTCACGTGTACCATAGGGTCAACACCCCAGAGTTCTGCTCTGTACAATAAAATGGATTGTACCTTGGATCTACAGACCTTTAGTGCTTCCAGAACTGCTGTTCTGCCCATCTTACTGTAGAAGGGTAAAACTCCACCCAGAGATTGTTTTGCTCTAATATATACCTTTTAAATACCTTATTCTAGCTCAAACTTTTGCTAAAATATATTTCAAGGTCTTTAAAGGAAGACACCACCTCTGATTTCTTTTCCTATAAAAACCAATCCCATTTCCTCCTTTCATTTTGAAAGACCATTACTTTGTTTTTAGCTGTATTGATTTTTATGCTGTTTGAGCTGCAATATTGTTAAAAGGCATCTAATAATCTTTGAAGACCTATTTGGGATTGCAACAGAATTTATGCATCATCTGCATAAAGCAAGAGAGATATAGTCGTTCAAAATCATGGGTGCATGGAATTGATTTCCTGTTAGAACCTGTTTTAAATAATTCAAGAATAAATTGAAAAGACCCAAAGCAAGTAAACTTCCTTAGTTGGGAAACTATTGAATAAGGCACTACCGGTCCCATAACACAGTCTTGATGCTGTGTTTGAATAGTAAGTGATGACTAATAGTAAGAGTTTTATCTACTGGTGTTATTACCAGTTTCTTCCATAATTTAATCTGTCTAGGTTCCCTGAGATCATACAAATGATTTTGCTTTTAATATATATTTAGACCCCAGATAACGCCAAGTAATGGAATGGTTCATGCATATCCTTCTCTAAAATCACCCTGTTTTTCTCCCAAAATATTATTTTCCAAGATAATGTCCAAAGGTGAAAAAGTAAATCTCTCAAGTATTTTGGTAGGAATACACATAAAACTAATGGGGTGATAAGATGTGGCATCTCTCTTATAACCATTTTTTTTAAATTGGGACTATTGTATTTTCATTCTAATACTTGGAATAAAAGTCTTCTAAAATAAGTATATTTAAAATTTTGGTCAGAATTGGGTACCATTGGTCAATGAATTCCTTGAAGATATTTGTGGGGGGAGAAAAATCGAGGTCAGAGGCCCTTCCATTTCTCAGTAAGTATATATATGATCTTGCATGAGGTTCAGAGATGAGGTGATAATTATCTACATGTAGCTTAACAGATAAAATTTCTTTCATTTACAATCTGCAGATAAGTTGATAAAAAAAAACATGACCTGTATATCTTTAGGGATATAACCATCAGAAATTATGTTAATTTTTTTTGTCACTTTGGTTGTAATTTGCCAAAAACTTTGATTATCATTTTTTCCTGTAGCTACTAGTTCATCTCACAGCTTCATTTGATAGTTTTTTTTTCCCTTATCCATCATTTTTTTTGCAGTCTGTTTTAATTTTCTAGATCCTTTGAAAGGTAAGGCTATCATTTTTAGACTTATATTCCTCCAAGGCATCTGTTATATCATCTTTAGATGGAGAACAGTCCTGTCAAACCATGGTTTGAGGCCCCAACAGCATTTACCCAGAAAAGGTACTCTTTTTTGTGAGGGCATTTTCCAACTGTTGAATAACTGCTTCATATTGAGTAATTGCTTTGCAGGATTCTTGTACTTTGAGAATATTAAATAAGTGGTCTGAGCAAGTGTATTTGAAGAGGGCGACATGTATCTCATAACTCATTATTCCACTGAATTCTCTTTTTATTGACTACTAATTTGGGGACCAGCTGTATAGTTTTTGGGATGCACTCCCCATAAAATTCTAATGGAATTTTTAGTGACAGGGAGAAATGGTTACTTTCCATCTGTGGTAGTTAACTGGGTGAAGTAGTAATGCGGAAGCATAGAAATAATGTACAGCCACCTATTTCCCCACTTCAAATTTTTTTTTGTTAACCTTTCTTCATGCAAATATCTTCATAGGTAAAGGAAAGACTAAATACATGAAAACAAGACTGCATAAAAGAATAACTTAAGTAAAAAAAAAATTTCAACAGGGTACTTCTACTTAACTATCTAGCTTCACGGTTTCTGAATTAGAAAATGCAGTACATTCTGAAAGTGATGCCTTGTTTAAATCCTGTAATATGAACACTATTAAGTGAGTTTTTGGAATTCTAACATGTAGGTCCACACCCTTCATCTTTATTAGGAACATATATCATATATAACCGGGGTAGGCGAAGTATGGCCCACAGGTTGGATGCGGCCCACCAAGGAATTTTATGTGGCCCACAGCGGGTCCCTCAGACTCACCTGGCCCAGACATGCAGGACAGCCTTAGCTATGGCATGCGTGACCAGTCCTGCCGCACCTAGGTGTGCAGCAGGGCTAAGGCAGTGTGGTGGCTATACTCCCCTTCCCCATAGACCCCAGTGGCAGCGGCTCCTTCAGGCTGCCAAGGTCCAGCCTGTCTACCCTGCAACCACCACTGGGGGTGCAAGACAGAGCAGACAGGGTCTCCATGGAGACAGACCCAGGATCCACACAGGTGTCACTGCCCCACAGAGGTCACTGCCCTGCAATCCTGACCTTGATCCACCCACCCGCCCATCCTGCTCCCAGACGCCACTTCCCTCACACCCGTGGCCCCATCCTATTTGCCTACCAAGCATGCCCTACCTGTGGGGGTCCCCAGGGTGGTCTCCATGGAGACCCTGGGGCTGCAAATCACCAGGTGGTAACAGGATGGGGCCAGGTCCCAGCCCTGGGACAGAGCCATTTAGGGAGTTCTGGTAAGCTGTTGCGAGGTGGCGGGGGCGGGGCAGGGGAAACATATGGACCTGATCCACAACAGTTCACCAAGACTCTCTAAATGGCTCTCCACCCCAAATAACTGCCTACTCCTGTTATATAACGTTTTCTCAAAAGAACCTTTTATAATCAGGGGTGTCAAACTTATCCAGTCTTGGGCCAGATGAGCTTTGCTGGCTAGTCTACAGGCTGAACCAGAACTGCCCCCCTGTGCCTTGCCCATTGTGCTGGGTCCAGCCTATGTGCCTTTCTGTAGCACACAGGGCCTATGCTGGATGTGATGTGTGGACTAGACTCATCACTGCAGGCAGAACAGGGTGTCAATCTGGGGCACAGCATACAGCCCACACCCTAGACTCCCTGTTCGACATACATGAACCCTTAACTGTTTTCTCTTAGAGACAAAAAATGTAGAGTACTATACCCTACTGTAAATGTATCTGTTACTGTTAAACAGCTAAGCTGGAATAATTTTTATGTTCAACAATGACATACTTATCTGAAAACTAAAATGTTTAAATTATTTCACAAACTAATCTCAGCAAGGTGATCCATATTTTTCTTCCTATGACTGGTTTATTCAAAGTAACAGTTGAGACAATTCAACAATTGGTACATTTCCAAAATATAAAACAGGATTCTAATTGTACAATTAATCACTTGCAAAGTACTATATCTTTTTAGGAAAAGAACATGAACATGCTTGCTCTCTCTTTTTTTCTCAACAGGTAATTGCAAACTATAGCTGATTTTTACTAGCATCATGACTCTGCCCTAGTCGTAGTAATATATACCGTAGATTTTTAACCACAACAATCAATGGCTTACTGTATACTTAATGAATTCTGTGACCTTTAGGAAAATGTACACTGCTTAAGCAATTTGAGTGTATTTAATAATTTAGACTAAAGGAAAAAACATTTACTTGGTTCAATAAAGATGCGAATATTTATCTGCCCGAGACAGTTGACATTTTATTACCTGGACAAAAGATCAGTCTTAATTATGGAACCATTAATTTTTGTGAGTTTTAATAAAGAGGTTTATTAGGGAGCAAGTATTTGCCAGACTTTGGATGAATGAGATGAGAGGGGTTGAATCAATACTCAGTATTAATTGGAAAGATTATTTAAAATTAAATTTTAAAGAACAAAGCATCTCTGTATTGAAAGCTACAAAATGTTCTGTTATTAAAAGATCACAGTATGCCTAAAAATAGTACAAAGAAAAAAAAGTCCAACGTTATAAAAATGTATGCTATATAATATCAATATTCCTTTTATTTTAGCAGATGAAATCCTTTTCAGTAAAACATAGTTTAAGGGGGACAGAGGAACCATATTACATCTATCCAAAATATTTGTAAAGTTAATCTGTAATATTTGCAAAAACTGAACACTGAAGGCAAAAAATAAGGAAATCAACCCCAAAATAGCAGGAAGTACCATAATATGACTTTTAATTTAAGCAAAATGGCAAGGATTTTAGTCTATAAAAACAAGTTGTGCCTGTGTCTTAAAGTTACATTTTGTAATTCTGCACCGCTCAAATCATAAAGAAAACCCATCTGAAGATCTGGTGCTTTAAATTATAACCTAGGACTTAACGCATTACATAAAAACTTTGCGCTGCCAACTCCGTGCAAAACTTTCTATTCAGAAACAATTCTACTTATACTGACTGTACTACGGACTGTATTTTCTTTTACTTTTTATTGTTAAAGACAGCTGCATAAGAACATGAATGTAACAATTTACTCCTCATCTGAAATCAACCCTTTGTGCTATAAACAGCTAATTACAACTTCTAACAAAGAATAAAGAAACCAAAAGAACATCTACACCTGAATCCCAAGGGGCTGTACAGAATTTTAGTTACTACATGAATTACATGCAAGTTTCATTTCTCTAATCTTGCAATTTAAAACAGTGACTTAGAAACAAAACACCTTACTCACATGTAATAAATACCCTCAAACAAGAAACATGGGAAAAATCAAGACTGGAAGCACAGGGCATAGACTACTATACTTTCCAGAAATAATCTGTAACAGTTGTCAAATGAAACTGAGGGACATAAACTCACTCCACCTTCAAGAAAAATTTAGTACCCTTACCCCAGGTATAAATGTAAAGATGTTATATTTTTGATTTTTTATGGCATTTCTTGGATATTTTTCTTCACACTTTTCTGGACACCCAAGCCACACTGTGCGAGCTTTTAGTTCTTTCTTTCTTCGGCATATGTTTATGAGCCAGTCACAGCAACTGTAAAGTACAAAAAACATTTTAATATTTAAAAACCTACTCTAGGTATTTTGGTCATTGATTAGATAACTTAGAACCATAAGTTAAGTGATGAAACAGAGTTAGGATCACAGGTTTGAAAATTTTGAATTCCATTCAACTCATTAACAAAGTTTTGATTCAATATTTAGTACAGGCCCGTAGTAACAGGTAATAAAACATGCAGAATAAGTCAAACAATTTTTCTTCTACCCTGCAATGACAATATTCATCAACTAAATTATCACAATATTTTAATGTTGTGGTTCTAGATTTCATTAATTTTTGGAAGATGTTGCATCTCTACCCTACTTCAGGTTTTTTGGGTGTACCCTTATCTGTTTGTTTCTTGACGCACTAAATATTTTCCAAAATATAACCTTAATTTTGAATTTTTGGGGTATTATGTTTTTGCTTTTAAGTGTTGTTTTACTGTTGAGTAACTCAGATATACTCCACATTTAACCAAGACCTTTGCTTGTGAATTCTATTTGTATACAGTAGTAAAAGTGCCATAAGAATTCAAAGAGAAAGTTATGCTGAAAGTAGTTCCAAATACCTGTGTATCAATGCATCCAAAAACAAGCAAAATGATGCTGAACGTTACTACTGCTTCGCTCATGGGGGCAGAGCAGTTTGCAAATGACCTAAAGGTTATTAATTTGCAAATGATCTTTAACTTGCAAATGACTTAATTGGTAATGAAAACTGTTAAGATGGCCAGTTTTACATGAACATGGGTTAGAATACCAAGTCTCAGTGATTTAAGATTCCTCTCAGACCCAGGGTTTATATTTTGGATGCCCAAAGCAAAAGCTCTATATCAAGTTTACCTACCATACTATTAACAGCTGCCATGAACCTGGCCATTGCTGGTCAGTTTCAAAGTTACTTATGCAATGAGGGCTCCTGAGGAGCTCTGAGCACCATGCAACTGCACACTTTGCATCACAGTAATATTACCCTAGCTCAGATTTTTATTTATTAGATTTATATGCTACCCTTTCCCACAAAGGCTCAGAGCAGCTTACAGTAAGAGAATAAAACAACTTTTAAAACAGGAGAACAAATGGAAACAAAATATTGTGTAAAAGCAAGTAGAATATCAAAATGAATGCATCTCAGCCTAATCTTGCTGGATAAATGCTGGCCCAAATCCGAAGGTCTTACTGTGCTTCCAGAAGACATCCAGGGTCAGGCTCTGGCAGGTCTCAAGGGGGAGGGAGTTCCAGAGTTGAGAAGAAACTGCTGAGAACAGCCTCCCACACCTCTGCACAAAGCAAACTTGCACTTATATGGTATTTGCAAGAGGTCGCTCTAGGCTGACCTTAGGGATTGTGTTAGGGTATAAGAGCCTTAATAGGTCAAAACCAGTATCTTAAGTTGTGGTCAGAAAATTATCAGGAGCCAATGCAGACTCTGAAACACTTGATTTATGTTGTCCTGGAGATCCACCCCTGATAAAAGGCAGGCTGCCACATTTAGAACCAGTTGTGGCTTCCAGTCAGTCAAAGGCAGCCTTATGTAGAGCACACTGCAGTAGTCTAGCCTCAAGGTTATGAAGGCATGCATGGCAGTGGCTGGTTCCAAATCTGAAAGAAAGTGCGGCCGCTTTCTCACCAGATGGAATTCAACGCAGACAAGTGCAAGGTGCTGCACTTAGGGGAACACCTTTCTCAACAACACAGTGACTGAAAGGGATCTTGGAGTCATTGTTGATTCCAGGATGGACATGAGCCTCCCACGTGAGGAAGCGGTCAGTAAGGCTAACCGCACCTTGTTGTGCATCTATAGATGCAGCACAAGCAAGTCCCGGGAGGTGATTCTTCCCCTCTATGCAGCACTGGTCAGGCCACAATTGGAGTACTGCATTCAGTTCTGGGCACCGCACTTCAAGAAGGATGTGGCTAAACTTGAGGGTCCAGAGGAGGGCCACTTGCATGGTCAGAGGGCAGCAGGCCAGGCCCTACGAAGATAGACTAAAGGACCTGAATCTATTCAGCCTCCACAGGAGAAGACAGAGAGAATCTGGTGGCCGTCTATAAACTCACTGCGGGGGACAGCAGAAGATAGGTGAAGCTCTGTTTCCCCGGGCACCACCTGGGATAACAAGGAATAACAGCCACAAATTGACTGACAGTAGGTTCAGGCTTGATATGAGGAGGCATTACTTTACGGTTAGGGCTGCTAGGCTCTGGAATGGGCTCTCAAGGGAGGTGGTGCTCTCCCCTACCTTGGGGGTCTTCAAGAGGAGGTTGGCTAGGTATCTGGCTGCGGTATTATGATACCAGCACTCATCCCTGCCCAGGACAGGGGGTTGGACTTAATGATCTGTTCAGGTCCCTTCTGACCCTAGAAACTATGAAACTAAGATGACATTGGTGAAAGGCACTCGTAGCTACTGCCACTACCTGAAAATCCAAACGCAGGAGAGAATCCAGAGCAGCCCCCAGCCCCCTGAGTGGCAAACTTGAGTGGCAACAGGAACCTGAACCTCAAAGAAAGAAGCCTCAATCACCCACAGGTCAAACAGTCAGCCCAGCACCTCCATCACCTCTGTCCTATTTGGATTCAGCTTGACTTGGTTTATTTGCATACAATCCCCAAAATGCAGCCTGGCATTGAGAAAAGATAAATTACAAGGCCCAGGTCAGCTGAAAAAAAAGAGGTAAAGCTGGGTTTCAGCAGCATACTGATGCCCCCTCACTCCACAGCTTCACATGATCTCATTCAGCAGCCTCATAAAAAGATGAATCGGATGACAAGATGCACCTCTTCGGGGGAAGTCAAAGGAAAGATCTCAAGGTAATAGGCACATGCCCCTAACTATCACCTGCTAGGAAACAGCAAAACCAGTTTAGTGACTCACAAATGCCCACCAGGAGAACATGTGAATGCTTTATTAGCACCTCATGATCACCTGTATGAAAGGCTGCTGAAAGATCTAGTAAGATCAGCAGGGGACAATGTCCCCCATTGATCTCCAAGCAGATAGTTTACTGAGGTCATTGAGTCTCTATGCTGTATCCAGGATGAAAACCAGACTGGATAGGGTCCAAAAATTCCATCACATTCAGATGCGACTGCAACTGACAAGCAACAGCCTGTTCACACTTTCTGCATCACTGGGTAACAAAAATTTAGCACAGAAGTAATCTATCACAGAAAAATACAAACCAATGAGTCTGCAGGTCAATACATTACATAGTTGATTTCAAAAGTATCTACCAAGTAAGTAAGATGCTAAAAGGATCAATCTAGCAGAAATGAAAAAAAGCTTCACTCTTAAACAAAGGAAAAAACCCCCAAAACAAAACAGTTCTATTCTCTATTGAAGTGATCTTCAACCTCATTAGACTCAAAACACTCCTGAGAAAATGCCAGCTCTCGATTTTCACTCTAATGTTGACTATGGAACAATAAGAGCAATTTTTCTGTGGCAAGAGCAGCATGTTTTTAACACTATGGATTCTTATTAAAAATTCCTGGGTTAATTTTGTGAGTCATGTTTGCATAGCAAACAGTGCTAAAGTTGTGTGGTACTCTGTGGAACCCTTGACAGGATCTCATAACATCTCAGGGTACAGTGGGAGCCTGGTTGAGAATCACTTCTCTGTTCACTGCTCTGATCTTTCAGCCTCAACTAATATGGAAAGTTGAACCACTGTTCTTTGTATGGTATACTCTGTAAAAAGAGATGAGTATTTCCAAAGGAATCAAGTTAGAATATGGTCCAACATTTTATGATCTAGAATGTAGCAAAATAATTTTCAAAAGAACACTTTAAGGCAATAAATTTGCCCATGGAAAGACTATCAGGTGCTTCAGTAGAAAGTAGATAGAAATTCTAGGGGCAAATCTGCACCTCCAGATCCTGTTATGAAGCACTGGAGTAAACCGTGCCGCACCTTCTCCACACTTGCTCTCTGTAGAATGCAATTTAATCTTCATAATGTTGTGATAGGCATGCTTCAGTAAATTATACCTCCCTTAGTGCTGCAAACCCCCAAATAATCTTCAGGCTTACCTTTACTTACTGGCCATAAAAACACTCTGTATTGTGTGAGATTCATTTTTTAACTTATCCTATGCAAGAACAAATGAGATGGCACAACTCCATTTCTAGATGCATACCTTCTTCAGACATTAAGGACTTTTTCCTGCTCTTAATATTTGCTACAAACTGAAGCAACTTAATATTAGCCCCCTTCGAGCAACTGAGAAATGTAGCTCTTTGAAACTAATTGCATTATATGATATGAAAGAGAACAGCTATGCACAGCTACCATTATGACCAAGGTAAACTCTGAAAAGCACAGATTCAGGAATGAAGTTTGAGAGTGGGGAAACAATTGTGATACTTTAGATAACAGAGATTGACTGACACAGAGATAAGCACATGTTAAGCCCCGAGATGCAAGGAAGTCTCAGATGAGAGAAATAATTACGGATTTGGAAAATTCAACTTGAAATGTTTCTAGCACATAAATGAGTTTTTACTACTTTTGGACTCTGAAGTCAGTCAGTTCTTGTGCAATTTATAACCACTTCAGGAATCCCTGTTAGTTCATGAGTGGCCTTTAAGATGCCTATCTTCTCAATATAAGTCCTCACCAGTTTTGCAGTACATGAATTGAGATTCCTATGCCTATTAAAGACCATCATATATTTGAGGAAATTCATCATGTTTGTCAGAACATGACAACCAAAACATGACAAACATAACATGTCAAAATCCATGTTAAATTCTAAAATCAGTAATTTACAAAAACTGGAAAACATTTGTGCACTAAATCTTATTACAATCTTCATAAGAAACTTTGAAGCAAAACATTTTCAGCATGTATTGAAAACATAAACACATCTTTTCTTTAGGGGTTATCTATAAAATGTGTCAAATGACTAAAATTTGACTAATCCATTTAAGAAAATGAAAACATGAAAAATAAACATGCCATAACTACTCTGAACAGAAATAGAATGAGCAAGCTAAAGATAAATCCATGAAATACCCTTTTATTAACACAGTTCAAAAATAATAACATAACTTCATAACTTTAGAAGTGATTAGTGCGACTTTAAAAAAAAACAGCAGCAATTGTTTGATATTAAAGTGTTCCTACTATTTCACATACAAAATGTATTTCTCCAAGTCAAAAGCTAAACTAAAAATCATACCCAACTCTATAAGCAAGTTTTTCCCTTTTTGTTACTTTCATCCTAAAAGCTTAACTGTCAGCAGCTTTCTCAAAACAGCATTTTCATCAAAATGGAAAGATAACATAAAAGCTCTGTATTGTCTGCAAGGGTCAGCTATTCCTTATTAGGTTTTAAGTAGCAGAAACTACTTCTGCAAAGAAAACATACTGTAATTATTGTACTCAACAGGTAGCTTCAGTAATCAGGCCAAAAGCAACACAGTAGTCATGTCATTCTTAAAAGATCAGCATTTTCCCATGCTTCTGCATAACAAATGCATTGCAGATTAATTGAAAGTGTACAGGCCATCTTAGAGCCCAAATTAATCCGAGCATTTGATATCCCCTTCACTTCATATGGAAATGCCATTCAATGGCACCATTTTCATAAGGACAAAGTGTTTTTTGATAACAAGTGGAATGTAAATCTCATGAGAAAGAAATCAATCCACCCAAAAGAACTCCAGTGTATTGATCTATGTGCATTACAATTTCACAAGCTTGAAGAGAATTTGTAAGTTAAGGGGAAAATGAGTACAGCCACAAAACAGCTGCTATATCACAATTTTGAAAGTAGTATTATGAAAAGAAAGAAGCCATTTCTCTAATAGAAGGGTAATGTTAGCCACCGTATAGCTAACAGGAAAATGCATAAAAATAATAAGGTGGGGGGGGGAGGAATAAAAAAAAATTAAGTAGTGTGCTACAAGTGGGAGTAAAAAAAAATTTAAACAGAGATACTGTTTACATACATATTTTGTTATGGTCAGAGTACTTAGCAATAACTATACTGTAGTTAAAGGTTGTTCCAAGGGTTTTCATTCCACCTGGCTTTTTCAATATATTTTTAGCTTTGTTAAAGCTCTCCACATTTGTTTTCAAAATGAGAATTGTTTCTTTTCAGCATTAAAAAACAAAGTAACAAAAAAATCACATTTGATAATATAAACGCCTTTGTAATGCATAAAAAGCACAATACTGCACATCAAGGATTCAAAAAGTAATACTGAGACCAACAAACTGAGGCTGGGTTCCAAAATTACAAGATTCTTAAAAAGATCAGTAATGTTTTTTGGTTGGTCTCGTGACTAACGTCCTCTACTGACCCTCAGTTTGAGACCATTACAGGACTGCCAATTCCTGCATATTGATAGAAAGCAAAGGAATTAGGGTCCCTTTTGCAGTCCTCCCTAGAGAACTTAAATGAGGTCAGGACCCTGGCATGCTAGGCTTCAAAACAGACACACACAATGAGAGCGCATCCCAGCATGTCCCAGGCATCCCCATATACTTTGCACTTAATTTTAAAGCTTTGAAGAGCTCACAATTAAGTGCAAAGTATATGGGGAGTCTAACACTGAGACATGACACTTAACCGTATCTTAGAGGAGTTGGCACACTTTTTTTTTTTTTTTTTTTTTTTAAATAGGAACAACTTGCTATACCTGCCAAGTTGAGCTAGCTTCATATTATGCCTCCCATAAACACAAGCTTTATATCTTTAAAAACGAGGCCTACTTTCCAGGGGAAAAAATCTAAGTTTCGACCCTTATGGAGCTTAAATAGGCAGGGTTTTCCACTCTTTGGGGACATAATCAACTACACATTGCTCTGCACGTAAACTGCATTTCAAGACAGCCACACCCACTTCTTAAAAAGGACAGATCCCAGAAGCCAAATAAAACAGTATAACTAACCCCACTATAAGCTGTCAGTGCGAGCAGAGCTGTGCAGCAGCCCATCCATCCTTGTGTCTGGTAGCATACTGGGTATAGTGTACTCACTGGCAACTGTTGCAGCACTTCAACCATTAGAAGCCCATTCTAAGGAGCCTCCAAAACATTAACTTGATGAAGTAACAAAGCATTCCTGAATAAGGGTTGCCAAAAATAAAACATGTTGTTATCTAGCTTCTCAAATACTGAAGGTGAACCAATGGTTCCTTACTCAGCCTCCTGAGAATCATCTCCTACAGGGATAAAAAAGTAGGAGCTCCTCAGGCCTAATACTAGGGATACTCCACTTCAAGACTAGGGACAGACATTCAAAGAGTTGGAGCCTGAAATGATTCAATCTTTGCAGGTTAATCTAACCTGTGTAGATTGAACTGATTTGTATGTGAACAGACATTCCCTTTTGATTCTACAAATGTAGGCACATGCCCACAGTGGCTCAGGCTTGAAGATTACTATTCCCCTGTCCAGCGATGGTGCAGCATGGCAGGGTGCTGGGGACTCTGATTTAACTTGAACCAGGAAGGGGTCTGGGACAGAAGTTCCATAAACCAGCTTCATCCAAATCAGTTGAGTCTGATAAACATGAAACCTGGTTGAATGTAGTATCTTAAACTGGTTTCTGCCATTTTGAAACTGGTTTACGTGCACTGAGCTTTTGTTCTGTTACAGGTTTAACTTAGTTCCTGATCATTTAAACCAATTTGTGTATAACTTCTGTACTTAGCCCAAGCAACTATCACACACTGGTCTGCAGATGACCCACGCGGAGTTCAGTTCTCCTGTCCATCTTGCTTGGATCTCTTACCATGATCACAATCTGCAACATGCTCCTACATACCTACCACCTGTCACAATCAAATCAGTACTAGCCCCTTTGCCAACAAAAGGTTATTTTCTCCAGCCCAGCTAAAATAGAAACTGCAGCTAACTAACTGCCAGCCTACTGACTAACCAGATTTCTGCTCAAATGCAGCTTCTGGCTCCCTCTAGGGCCTGGGTCTTACCCTTTTTCTTTTGTTTCACTAACAAAATGAAAATAGTTGATAGGCACTATTATGGAAATTTTCATTCAACGTGAACAAGATTCTACTGGCTTTATGCATAAATACATTTAACTGAGTAGAATTTGTTTGAGAGGCTCAGTTGAGGGAGGGAGCTAAGTAAAAGGCACAGGACTGCAGAAACAGCATTTCCTTCCTCTTCTAATGTGCTACACAGAAAAGCTGCATTGAGATCAGATGGTATCTTCTATCAGGGATGATTTGGACCAGAAAAAAAGTCTCTCTCGCTCCAAAAGAAGATTTACTTGAATCAGGGAATTCCTTGCAGGATACACAGTCAAAATTAGCTTAGATCACTTATCTTTTCAGTGCACAACTGTCCACATTTTTCATCCGTCTTTTAGAAACAGGGCTTAATATATATAGATAAAACACAATTTTAAATGTTAAACTGAATTAAATCAAAACCAACATGTCTTCAAAGCAAGTGCTCTTTCCAAAAGCAAAGCTTTTTAAACACCACATATGTTGCTACTCATACTGTTAAAGAAAATTAATGTTTTATAGTGTTTCCTCATTTTCCCTCTACTTACAGAAATGGATAAACCATTTTCACTTAACATTTAAGGACTATCCTTTTAAGAGACCAAAGCTGTACATTTTCAACACCAAAGCAAATGTCATGTAAGCCTATATGCAACTAAAAATAATGTATTGGGATGTATGCCGCTACACAAGTACAGTGCAAATGGGAATCATTCATCATGGTTCAAAAGAGTCCTCAGAAGTTAGCATGCTTATGAGCTCCAAACCTGTATATGCCAGGGCTACCCAGCTGGTAGCCCATAAGCTATATGCAATCCCTGGGTTCCTACCTGCCTCTGGCTGCAGCAGCAGCCAGGGTTTGGGGGCCTCTCCTCTCTCCCTCATTTTTTGCTGCCTGATCCAGCCCCAGAGAGGAATTTGCAGTGCCAGGTGAGCCAGTGGTCTGGAGCACCTGCGCAATACAGTGCCATGGGAGAGCCTGCAGGGAGCTGCAGGTGAGGAGAGGTGTTACCCCACACGGGGAGCAATGAATAGGGTGCCTGGCCCTGTATGCATGGTGCAGGAGACTGGAGGAACACCTGCACACTCACTCACCGTCAGTGAAGTGCAGTGGGGCAGCATCTGCCCACATGCATGCATGGTATCCAGCCTGGGGACCTGTAGCCCTCATTTCACACAGCCCCCACTGGTGTGCCATGGGGTATGCAGTCGTCAGCTAAGAAGTTGGACAACTCAACTCTATACCATTACAGGCATGTGCTCCTTCAGACATACATGTTGTGTGAATTAAACAGGACTCCATGAGAGCATAAGGCCTGTTAAAATCACCTAGTATACAAAAGCCTTGCAAATAATTTATAAATTACAAATTTGAAGAGAACTTTTGAACTATATTGTTCCTTTATTTCTATGGCATACTTTCTTAGACTTCTTAGAAACCATGTTCAAATAATCCAAGTGCTGTTGATGTCACATGGACAATATCCCAAAAATCTAATTACACTATACCTGTATTTTATATATATATGCATGCTCATGAACACACACATAACTCCCTTTCTTTCTCTCTGCATGCGTGTGTGTATATATAATATATATTTCATAGACATTAGGGCTGGAAGGGACCTCGGAAGATCATCAAGTCCAGCCCCCTGCTCAAAGGGCAGGAAGTTAGCTGAGGTCATAGGATCCCAGCAAGATAAGCATCCAGTTTGCTCTTGAAGGTGTTCAATGTAGGCGCTTGAGCCACTTCCGGTGGCAGGCTGTTTCAGACCTTGGGGGCTCAGATAGGAAAGAAATTCTTCCTCATGTGCAGCCTGAAACGGTTTTGTAGTAGCTTATGACCATTCAACCTACTTGTCATCCCTTGGGGTGCTCTGGTGAACAAACGTTCCCCCAGATACTGGTGGTCACCCCTGATAACCTTATAGGTGGCCATCAGATCACCCCTGAGCCTGCGCTTTTTCAGGCTAAAGAGCCCCAGGGCTCAGCCTGTCATCGTAGGGTCTGCTTCCCTGACCTCTGATCATATGCATGGCTCTTCTCTGGAATCTCTCAAGCTTCTCCACATCCTTTTTGAATTGTGGAGCCCAAAACTGGATGCAGTACTCCAGCTGCAGTCTCACTAAGGCCGAGTACAAGGGGAGAATGACGTCCCGGGATTTGCTTAAGAAGCATCTATGGATGCAAGCCAGCGTTTTGGTTGTTTTACTAGCCACAGCATTGCATTGCAGGCTCATGTTCATCTTGTGATCAATGATGACCCCCCAAGTCTCTTACTTCCATAGTGCTAGCCAGCGTAGCACTGCCAAGCCTATAAGGATGCCGTGGGTTTTTCTTCCCCAAATGGAGAACCTTGCATTTATCGGCATATAATATGACATGTCTCTTTTCTGTATAGCTATGTATGATATACATCCTCTCTTTGTTCATTAACTTTGTTTTGGGACAATAATTTCACTATTACCTGTATTAATTATCCTGTAGGTTTGGGGTTTGTTTTTTTTACTGCAGAAGTAATGGTGTCAAAAGTACATGAGTAAATGATTAATGTGCTTCTGCCAAGAATTTAACAGCAAAAAACATACAAATTATTTCAAATGAAGAACATATGAATACAACTCACCGTACATAAACCAAAGGATAGAATTAAGGTAATTTTGTAAATGCTTTAGCATTTTGGCCTACAGGGGGTACTGGAGGATTCTACAATTGTTAGAAAAGTCTTTCTATAAACAGCATATCTTCCTGTGGTCATATCCTGAAATTTTCTCCTAAAAGCAGAACTTCAACCTCACTCCTACTGAAGTCAACAGAAAACCTTCCACTGATTTTATACAGTTCCAGGATCAGATTATTATTATTCAAAGAAATATTCAAGTATTGCCCAATAGTGGCACCTAGCAGCAAGCAACAGACACAAATAGTAAACGATATTTGTGCCCTTTTATTCAAATCCTACAACAGCTTTAGTTGGGGGGGAAAAAAAACAAACAAACAAACAAAAAAACCTTAAAACCTGACAGGGGCAGGCCTAGTATGAGAGAGATACAGGTACAAGAAATTCCATTCAGATTTGATTGAGCACTCATTTCCCATCTGTGGTTTGTACTGTAAAGCTCAATTCTGGCAGTATGCCAAAAAGCTCAAACAGTCTATCCTTGGGCTAGAAATCCTTACAGAAAAAAGACTTCACAAAGCTGCTACTACTGTAATTACAGACAGACCTGATTAGTGCATAAGTGTTACCATAATACAAATAAATAACTAATAACCAGGAGGCTCTTAGCTGCCAACCAAATGATTTAGTTTTCAAAGTTTTTATTAAACCAGTGCTTTATACTCCAGAAGCACTGGCAATACAAACTAGTACTCCAGTACAGTAGACCATTCTGTTTTGCCACAGTGCCAAAGACCCAATGAGACCTTAAAAGAAGGATACTCATGCACAGATAAATACTCCATGGTAGCTGGTTAGCATAAGGAGTTAACATGAGAGCCCTCTACTACTGCCAGTTAAAATAGCTAGGCCTATAAAATCTGTACTGCAAAAGCTGAAATGTTCAAATACTGATGGTATACAATTAAGGGTCATTACACCAGCACACGTATACATTTAAAATTTTTCCTTATAAACTCAGGAACCTACACATTAGAAGTCTACATTAAAAAGTTCGACTTCATAATCCGAATGCTCAGAAGCTAGGAAATGCCAGAAACAAAATGATCCCACATGAATGCTCCATTAAAAAATTCACAAATGTGAGTTTATTATTATTTTTATTTATTTATTTATTTTACAGAAATGCACAGTACTTGAACAAAATAATCTGAATATTTAGCCTGCAGGGCATAACATTGTTCATGGGTTACAATAAATTATATTTATGCAGGCATATATTTCCTACTTTGACCTAAATTTCACTGAGTGACCAAACTCTACATTTTTATGAAATCATTATTCTGTAAGAGAGGTATCCTCTCTTACCCTGATATAGGGAGAAACATGTAAACCTTTCCTTCTTGTTTCAGACCGGAAATTATAGACAGGGATGAACACACAGTAAACTCATTTTATCTTAAAGCAACTGGAGGAAGATGGTACTTCAAATTTACTAAAGGCCAGTATGAATCATTAGCAGTTTTTAAAACTAGAAAGAATATGATAACCTAGCCTGACCTCAAGCAAAATACAGGTCACAGTATTTTATCAACTGATTCCTACAAGCGATGAGCTACAGCATCTTTTTTAAAAAGGAACTACAAGACATTAAAACAATACCACATTCTGTGCAAGTTATTCCAGTTATTAAATCACCATCACTGTAAAAAGTCTTTACTTGTTTTAACTCTGAATTTGTCTAGCTTCATATATCCAGCCATTGGATAGTATTCTGCCTGTCTGTTAAAAGAACATGAGGTCTGTTAGGCTCAGCAGAAGACAGGTTTTCCAGAGTTTAAAGCACTTAAGCTGTAAGTAGATATCACTCTTGTTCCAAAAGACAGGAAGTTGTTTCCTGACCCCACAGACACACAAGACCACTGTCCTGCTTCAAAACTGCCAAAGCAGGCGAGGTAAAATGTGCTATAACTCTTTCCTTGGATATTATGGTGTGTACCTGTAAAGTTATTCTGGGTCATTTGCAACCAAGCTGTCCAGGAAGTGTACTCTGGCTGGCCAGCTATTGGAAGGACAATAATAAAACTTGGAAGGGCTACTTGTGTAAATGACCGTGTTGCTTCAGTTTTGATCCGAGTTAACATACCCAGGACACTCAGGACCAGGTCAAATGCAACATGTCTTTACAGACTCATTTTATCTCTTTCTGAACCACTTTCAACCTATCACTATCCTTTTCCAAGCATTAACGTGGGAGCTGAACAGTATTTCAGTGATGTTCTTACTAATGACTTACACAGTGGTAACATACCTCAAATTCTAGTGACATGTATCCTACTTACATGCATACCAGATAACAACATAACTCACTTCACTGTATAATATATTACTAGTCCCAATTTGCTGACTATTATTTATCATATAGCCAACTCCAGTTATCTGCAATTGGATAAATAAGTGCAGAGTATCTTTCACTATGTACTTTTTTTACTTCATTGTGCTCTGGTTCAGAAATTAGCAATCTACAGTCCTTGAAACTGATGGACCCGACCAATGTCAGCCTGGGGAAATGGGCAACGCGCAGCTACACTGAGCCACCTGTCCCCGCTACCGCTTTCCCTTGCTCTATCAGTGGCAAGGCTAAGTGCTTGTGACTTGAACTCTTGGCAAAACAGTAGCAGAGTGCCAGGCACAAGCTCCAGTCTGCAGAAACAAAATGTCCCACTCTAGTTATACTGCTTATTTTCTATCTATGGGGACTTCTTACCATCTTTACTTTTCCCCAGGGCTGAGGAAGGGCGTATGTGCCCAAAAGCTTGCAGAAAAAGATATTTTTCTTAGTTGGTCTAATAAACAGTATCATCTCTGAACCAACAGTTCTAGAGTTTTGCATTTCTAGTAAATATAACTATATCCGTCTACTCTGTAACTAATTGTACCCCCCTATACCAGAAAGAATGAAGGGAAAGCAGCCCTCAAAGGGCTACCTTTAGAAAACTGGAAAATAACAGGAGCTAGGCAGTTTCATGGCAGTTCTCCCCTTTTTCAAAATTCTAATCATCATTAGCCCCCAAAGTGGGTATTGCAACCCTCGAAAATGAGGGGACCTTGTCAGTTTCAGAAATGTGGATACTGACATGCCAGCAATGACAGGACAGTGCTGTGTACTTATTAAGCACTGATTATATTACATTGAGATAAATGCACAGCCTTTTTTCAGTCCTGAGGCTGTATTCCAGCAGAGCACATAATGTACAGAATACTCTACTTAGAACTTTTTCATTTGCTCCTAACCAATGTTATACATTGAGTGTTCATGTTTATACGGGTTTCCAGTCCTCAGAAGCCAAAACTATCCAAAATTCTTTATCCAGTAAGTGTCAGTTTTTCCTCCATTTAATTCCCTGTAGTGATTTGGTATGATGTTAATTTTTTTTTTTTAAATCAAATTTTTCTGATACCAAGCATTACATCAGTGCAAATATACTTCCCACCCACTCTTGCAATCTCATCAGAAACAATACTAAGTTTGCCTAAGGCTAGCTTTCCAAAAAAACAAGCTGATCAGCATTAGATATGACACAATTATGCGATTCCTTAATGTCTTGTACCCTGTACCAGCACCAGCACCATGGTTTTGCCCACAATCAGATGTCAGACTAACCAGTCTTTGAATACACAAGTCATCATGCTAACCATATTTTTAAAAATGACATAATAGCTTTTCTCCAGTTTTCTGCAACCTCCCCCCCATTTTTTGTGATTTGTATAATATCAGTATCAAAGGTTAAGGGTTCAATTGGCTCTCTTTTAGACTTTTAGGCACAGTTACCCAGCCAATTTAAAAATCAATTTTATATACAAGATCCAGGAATATCTGAGCTAAAAAATCCCAGTACCTTACCACCTGAGAAATCAGATTTGTCACTTGGGTGTGGCTGAGGCAGCCCCTCCATTCTTATCTTTCTCTACTACCTCTAAAATAATATATTTAATTCCTCAGATGGTAAGGAAAAGACGACATACTATTATTTCAACTCTGCAGTTATTCCCTAATTGTAAAGGCAATGAATTGGTCAACAAAGCAATAAATGAAACCAAAACTAGATTAAATACTTATTTAATATCACGCTCTTCTCCTGTTCTCTTCCCTCTGAAATACACAGTAACTAAAACAGGCTGAATTTCAATGTTTATAAAATAAAATCAGGTCAAATACATAAGGAAAGACATTTGCATGTTGAATCTGATGGTTTATTATATTTAGAATATTAAATAATGTTACCTTAAGGGAGATATCATTAACCAAAACTTTAACAACAAAAAAAGTAAATCCTTAGTAGAAAAAAAGGTAACAATTCCCAAATGAATACACCAGTAATTGTCTAATGGGTCTCTGCTAAAATTAAGCACAAAATAGTTCAGCACAAGAGGTTTATAAATGTGAGTAGAGTTACAAGAGCCAATTCTAACTTTTATTCACTGCAGACCCATCAGTTACATGTATTTTTTAACCTTTAAAGTTGAAATGTTAACTTATCACCAGTTAATGAATTTGCTTTTTCCTTTCACCAACATCCATCAAATCTAAGTATTGCCTCTGTTAATGAACTAGAATTACCATTTTCAGAGCTACCAGTGAAAGTATCATCACTTTCTTCTCTGACTGAATAAACTGGAAGCAAGAGCCAGAACTGAGTATTGCCAATTATGGACTTCAGGCCAGTAAATCTGGGAGTTAATATGTTTCAAGAGAAACCACTGCTTGTCCTTATTGCCCCTTCTGCCCCGGCAGGCTGATTTATGCAAAAGGATAATGCTCATTTGAATGTTATAATACAGGGCTGTCCAAGTGGCAGCCCACAAGGGGTTAATGTGTGCTCTCCCCCTCCTGTCCAGGCTCTCACCTGGCCTTTATTTCCCCACACTGCTCTGGCTGCAATAGCAGCTGAAGTCTTCAGGCTCCTTCCTTCAACTGCTGCTTCCTACCCTTGCCTTAGGGGCAGACCAGCACAGGGAGCCGAGACATTAGAGACATTTATATCAGAGTAAAAACAGAACTTTATATTTAAACATGGTATAATTTGGTCCAAGAGATAAAAAGCAACAGCATGCAACAAACCTGGTGCAAAGGAATTTCCATCCACCACAGATAAACCATTCTAAGCCTCTCTTTCTCTGAGAAACTCTGGCTCGTGGTAAAGTATGATAGTCACTTTCATCATTTTCAAATCCTTCTTCTGACATCATTAATGGCATTTCATCCAAATGGGAGGACTCATCTTCCACTTGGTACCTGGTATAGTTAAATAAAAGCAAATGACATAATAGTAAAAGTATACTGATAGTATACCAAGGTGATAAGTTTCAGATTTCACAAGGAATTCCATATTAAACAATTGTTTCAATATAAACACATGATGTATTTTTGTTGCAAACACATAAACAACTTGTATAATTTCAGTCTGAGTAAAGACAGATAATACAACCTTCACATTTAGAGTGGCACACCACGTAGTCTGCAAGTAACTACTGAACCTGTATTCCAGGGGTAGCCAACCGTCAGGACAGGGACCACAAGGTAGCATGGGCAGCCACTGCATGTTGCACATGGCAGACAGGGAAGGGGCACAAGCAGCATAAGGGCAAGTAAGGCATGAAAAAAGCAAAACAGCAAATTGGGCAAGGAACATAGGAAAGGAAGCAGAAAACAAAAGCAGCACAGGTAGAAAAAGAGGAACAGAGTGGCACTTGGGGCAGATGTAGGGCTAAAGTTCTGCACATGCCAAAAAGCTTGACTCCAAATGTTCTATTCCTCATTTGATAAAGCAACAAGTATGTTTGAAGCTTCAAACTATACTTTATCTCAGGCAAAAGGCTATATCCAACTTCACCCTTTCAAAGGCCCCTTTGAAAATTCTCTAGACTATGTATTTTTAATGTTCAGCAAAATTATGCAAAATTTCGAGGCAAGTAGTGGAGTTAAGTCACATGTCTGTATGAAGAGCAAGCCACACATCTATCTGTAAGGCTACAAGACTGAGCTTCATTAGCCACTTTCCAGCTAAATCCATACTATTCTACTATCTCAAGTTTTATAAGCAATTGTGCTGACTTCCAACTTACTCCTTTACTATCACCTTTTAAGTCTTAAAGCAGTTCATGGAAAAGTAAGTTTATTACAACTCTTGTAAAGCAACAGTCAGCAAGTTACAAAAAACACCCCTCTGCAAACTACCAAAGGTACACTAGGAAAGCCATTCCAGTCATCGCTAGAAACATTCGACATTGCAAAATATTAAAAGCATAACACCGACGCCTAACCTTACCTTGAAATTGATATCAAAAAAGTTTTTGCACTTTAAAAGGAAACCTGAAAAAATAATAAGTAAAATTTTCTCTCCAATTTTCTTTGGCTAAAAAAACCCAAAGTGGCTAACAAATCCCAAATTTCAACAGATAACTCACAATCTTTGCTGACTAATCCCTTTTTTCAAGTTTGATTTTACAAATGCGGTATTCAAAGATAATCTTTTAAAGTACATCGATACAAGCAATTCTAACCAAGAGTATTATGAACCTCCAACATACATGTTGGGAAGAATACGGTATAAAAGGCAAAAATACTATGAATACAATGTGCCGCAGAGATTGGATGCAGGAATGTTAACCATGAAAAAGTAGGATGTTATAAACAATTGAAACATTTGAAGAAGAACCAACATTTCATACTATACTTGGATTTCTTTGACAAAAATAGTGATGCAATGGAGCAGCCTCACAATATAGAACTCAGACATATAATTTTGACACTACATCACACAGTAAACCCTAACCATATGATAGGGAGTGTTTTTCTGCACCTGCTTTGAAGCATTTGTCACTAGTTACTGTCAAAGTACCAGTTACTTGACTTGACTTACCACTGGTCTGAACCTGATGTTAATTCCTAAATGGAAATAAAAAGTGTGTGTGTGTGTGTGTGTGCGCGCGCGCGCGCCGCGTGTGTGGTCAGATTAATTTTAGTACCTTAAACTTAATCCATCTGAAATAATGCAGAACACTAGCCCTCTTCAGGGAATATGTCGATATCATATTTCAAACTAGCAATTTTTCCCATTTCTGTTACATCCAGTTTCTCAGAAATGTATGCTTTCATAACAACATGTGCATATATCTTAAATGAACGTTCCTCAGATTTTATGAAACATTAAAAGAAAAAGAAGCTTTCTAAGAGAAGGGTGGAACAGCTCAAAAAAGACTTAATAAAGGGTATAAAAACCATGTAAAAATATTGTTTTTTTTAAAGAAAGATTTTTTTCCCCAATTCAGATTATTTAAAGAACCCAATTTTATATCTAAAAAACAGACATGTAATATATTTAACAAAATCATGATATACAACTACAAATCTTACTGGAGACAAATTCAACAGATATTTTTCCTCTCAAGAGTTGCATCTAACTTTTGTTGGCTTAAAAATACAATTGCTATCTAATGAAATACACTATCAGTAATCTTTTTTAAGTACTTTAAAAAATAATATATATTCTCTTCTTATGTTACAAACATTTAGAATGTTAATAAGTTTGGATTATCTTCTACTTACCCTATTTTGGAATGTTAAAATAAATTATATAGTAATATAACTAGCTTATGAAAGTATGAAACTGTCCATTTAAGCTCTGGGGTTCGGTAAAATAACTAATCATACTTAATCTACATTTCATAGCTTTATAATCCCTCTTGTTTAAACATGACAACTATTATCAAGAAGATTTTCTTTTATTACAGAATTTCTCTTTTACAATGCATTTGTTCTACTGCTATATCATCCAGATAAATCATAATTATTCATTTGGTTACATTATCGTAGTATCAACAGCAACATGTCACAATCTCCAAGAAACACTTTTTTGTTCATATGGAGTCAAAAAGAAGGGAAAGTCAACTTGTGAAAAGAATACAGTATATCTTATTCAGAATGAGAACTGTTTTATATATGAAGAAACATCAAAGAAAACAGTGTGAGAATCTTCCTTGAAAGAATAATTTAAATTTAAACACAGGAATGTTCTGGGAAACAATCCAATTTTGAGGTGGAGAGTGGAAGAAGAAAGATTTTTTAATTGTTTATTACAAAAATATTAAAAACAAAAAGGTAAAAGTGCAATGATGAATAGCCCTCCCAAATGCTAAGCATGAAACACTTGTCAGTAACAAAAATACAAGATCAGAGATTGAAACCCCCTCTCTGACCACCTTCATTGGGCGACGCATTTAGGACTAGCTGTCCAACTTCCACCTTACAGAGTGCTGCTTTGATGGTCCAATGCAACACAAACTGATCCACATTTTGTTGTAAAATCAAATGTACAACTAAAACATGACACCTGCCTGGATCAAAAAGCAGCAAAGTTGGAGGGTATCATTGGAAACAACCCCTGCCAGCCAGTTACTGTGATTTTTTAAGGTCACCATCTTGGCCTGGTCCAGCACAAAACTGACCACAGATCACACTCCTTTCAGCTCCTTGATATGGGACAGAGAAAATGTACATAGCCTCAGAGAAGTGCAAATCCAAGTGCCAAAGAGGGCACCAAGACAGCAAAGAGTAACTGCAGCTGAGGGTAGCCCAAGAAGGCATGTACAAGAGTCTCCATTCACCCCCTCCTTACAGGAAGGACAAACCGCCAATGCTGCCAAGTCTAGGTGGTGGACAAAGGTGTTCATGACTAGGGATCCATGCAGCAGCTACCACTGGAGGTCACCAATTCTCTTGGCAATGCATAGCTTGTATGGGATGTGCCAGGCTGGGTGGAATTACTCTGGTGTTGCTGCCACTAGGCACTGCCTCAAAATCATATCAAGGCAGGCAACAAAGATATGGCACACTGACTGTCCATATGTACAGTGTCTGCCCAAACAGGCTCTCAAAGCAGATCCCACTACTGTTCTCCCAGGACAGAGAGGAACAACAGGGTATCAGGCCTGTCACACCCTGATGTCCACAAGTGAAGAAATAGGCAGTGCTGAAAGACAAAGTGTGTGGGGTGGGGAGGGGAGGGGAAGGGAGTTTGTCTACTGAGCCACCATTGGGGAGGACTCATCATGTGCAGCGGTGGTCCACCATGGCAAGCAAGTGCATCTGTGGGGAGGGCAAATTTAGTTTCAGCCAAGTGGCACGAATCAAAGCAGACAGAGCGCAGGCCTGATCAGTCAGCCAGGGCTTTCTCCGAGAGCCAGGTAGACTTTATGCTTTTAAGCTTATGGTATAAAACCGGACAAGAGAAGTGATGAGGCTTACAGGGGCTCAGCTTGGTGCTCCCTCTATAAGAATGAAAGTCTTTTTAAACGTTTATTATACAAATACACAGGGTGGCCCTCCCAGGGGGTGAGCATGAAGCACTTGTCAGCAACAGAAAACCCCCTATCTCCAGAGATTGAAAACCTCTCCCCCACGCCCCACATAGGGTTACACATGTAGGACCAAATGTTTTCCACCTTGCAGAGCACCCTCTTGATGGCCCAATGCAACACAAACTGGTCCATGTTTTGTTGCAAGATGGAGAGAGACGCACAGCTAAAACTCAAAACTACTATTGTAAACATAATAACATTTAGAGAATGAATGGATGTCTTAATCATAATCATTTTATGGAAGTTTTATGCCATCATATTGTAAATAAATATTTTTCTCAATCACTTTCTATCTAGTTTTGCACTTAAAATTAGGCAGCTTCACTGAGTACTGAAGATAATGAATATAAGCATCATCATGTTTAGTAACCTTGACTTCAAAATGCAGCCTCTGAACTGGCAAGCAATTTATTCTATTGCAAAAGCAATTTTCCTATTGTGTTGAAAAATTTTACTTCAGTATTTAAAAACAATAAGATAATGAATAATGGATTTTTCATAGCCAAGATGAGGACAAAAATCTCTATTTCTTTGTTACCTAGCCATCTCGCATACTTAATTGCCTGAAGTGCTGATTTTCCTTGAGTGACAAACCAATTAAGTATAATCCTAGAGACTTTTATTAAAATAGGGGAACACTGAAAGCAACATGAACAAAGAAACAAGAATGGAAGACATCAAAACTCACAGCACGGGTGCTACTAAATCAGGTATGAAGACAAGTATCTTGACAAAAATATGGCTTCCTAAGGAAAAGGAACATTAATATTAAACAACTCTCAACAAAACCTAACTACTGTAAGGAATATTATTTAAGTAAAAGGAAACTGAGTACAATACTTTTAAATTAACTTTTGATATAAACATCTGCTGTGAAAATTATACCTCTGTTTCTTTCCATCACCTGTATCTATATCATTCCAAATTTGATGGCTTTTACTGTGTTTTTAGCAAATCTCTAGCTTTTACTTAGTAACATTTCACTTCTGAAATACATAATAAAATTCCACAGACCTGTTATTCATGTAACAATTTCACAGAATTATATTAAGAAGATGTAAGGGCTGTATGTACTGCAATCATCAAAATGACTACAGTGTAGTGTAGAGGTACACGATTTCACTTCTCACTTAGCTAACTTGGATACCAACAGCAAGCAATCTGTGGCAGCACAGAGCCCGTGCTGAGCTCCATACTGTCAAAGGTCGACTACTACTTGAGGTATAGCAGCACAGCTCCTTGCCCAGGCCAGCTGTGCAGCGCTCAAGGCATTGTGGCAATGGCTGCTTTTGTGCTCCCAACGAAGGTGGTGGCCAGGGCTGTCCAGGCCATCCCCACTCAGTTACACTACTGCTGTTATTGGTAGCCAAGCTAACCAGTTTAAAGCTAGCTTGGATATGTCATGTTACTATAACCCCAATCATAAATTTCACAGATTTCTAGGGTCGGAAGGGACCTATTAGACCATTAAGTCTGACCCCCTGCTTTGGGCAGGAAAGAGCGCTGGGGTCAAGTAACCCCAGACAGGTATTTGTCTAATCTCCTTTAGAACACTTCTGTGACTATGAGCTAGATCAGGGGTTTTCAATGTTTTAAAATAAGTATACCCCTGGCAGACCCCTTTTTAGTAAGTGTATGGGGGGGGTAAGGGGGGAGCACCCAGACAATGAGCCGGGGGCATGGGGGGGGGAGACAAGGGGGTAGTGAGCGGCCAGATGCAGAGTGGGGGCATGGAGCAGCAGCGTGGGGTGGTGGCACTCTCCCTACCCACCCCCGCATACTCCCTGGGACCTTTCAAAGTACCCCAGGAGTACACATACCCCAGTTGACAGCCCCTGAGCTAGATGCTCAGGCTCCAGCCCACAGGGCTACATCACCCAGTCTATGGGTCTCCCCACAGCTACCAATGCAATGTCACAGCCGGCAAAGCAAACCAAACTCTGGCTTGCATCTACCGATGCATCTCAAGCAAGACCCAGGAGGTCATTCTCCCACATTACTCGGCCTTGGAGACACCACAGCTAGAATACTGTGTCCAATTCTGGGCTCCGCAATTCAGAAAGGAATTGAAGAAGCTTGAGCGATTTCAGAGGAGAGCCACGCAAATGATTTGAGGACAAGAGAGCAGGCCTTATGAAGAGAATCTAAGAGACACGGGACTCTTCAACCTAGAAAAGTACAGGCTCATGGGTGACTTGGTGGCAATCTATAAGTATGTAAGGGGTGTGCACCAGGAACTGGGAGAACAACTGTTCATCAGGGCACCTCATGGGAAGATAAGGTCCAATGGTCACAAACTCCTGGAAGACTGTTTTAGGCTGAACATAAGGAAAAAATTCTTCACTGTCTGAGTCCCCAGGGCCTGAAATAGACTCCTACCAGGGGTGCTGCAAGCAACTACCCTGGTTCATTTGACCCCTGCTGACTTCCTGCTGTTTGGACAGGGAGCTGAACCCAATGATCCTGTGAGGTCCCTTCCAGCCCTAGTGTCTATGAAATCTGTAAGTTGACCCCCATTTTTCTGATCCAAAAAGTTTGGTCAAATTTTACACCAGATCCACAGATTGCCTAACTTTTTGGATCAGAAATATGGGGTTGCCCTTGCATGCCCTCACTATGGGCCAGGTCCCTGGGGGGTAGACACATGCTGCAATGCCACTTGCAGGGGATGGGCCTGGGCTCAGCTGGTGCAGTGCAGGCAGCGCTGCTCACAAGGGATGGGGCTATGCTAGCCAAGCACCAAGCCCAAATCTGGCCCCGGCCCCCAAAAACAGCACAGCCTGGGCCATGCCAACCAAGCGAGTGCCAAGCTCAGCCCCATCCCTGCAACTGGCACCAGACCTGGTGCTCAGCTAGTACAATCCCATCCCTTGCAAGTGTACTATGAAGGTGCTACTCAGTCAGGCACTGAGTCTGGCTTTGTCCCCTGTAAGCTACGCTGCCTGGGCCATGGCAGCCAAGAGCTGACTCTGACACCACTCGCAGGATATGGGGCTGGGCTTGGCACCTGGCTGGTGTGGCCCAGGCAGCACTGCTCACAGGGGATGGGCTCAAAAGCCAGCCAAGCAGCATTTCTGTAAGCGCACTTGAAGAGGATGGGCCCTCGCCAGCCCAATACCAAGCCTGGCGCCCTGTGTCTCCATAGTAACAGCAAGGCTTGCTGGCTTTGATATGTTGTATGAGTTTAGGTTGAATTTTAAGAGTTAAAAATTGTGCTTCAAAACTCAGCTTATACACTGTAAAATAAAGTATATACTATATGAGACAATATATCCATGTAACCTTTTTAGAAAAAAAAAATTATGAATAGGTCATAACAAGCCATGAACTAAATTAGGGGATCAGTCTTAGTCCCACCTCTAACCACTGATCTTTACCACCAGAAGTCCCTCCCCCCTTGTCCCCTGGAAATTATTCTTTTTGGGAAAAGGAGTTGCCGTTTTAGAACCAGAAAAAAAAAAAAAATCACACACTAAAAGTCAAACACCTACTATATTTTAATTTTATTACAAAAAATATTTTTGTTGCAATTTGTGTTTGCATACTGTATATGGAGATAATTGCATAATAACTCAAAAATAAATTCTTAGCCTTGTATATTGTGGAGCGAGGGACAGTGGGGGTGTGCATGTGGGGGGCCTGTGAGGGGATGTGGCTGCACATGTGGGGGGCATAGGGTATATCGGGAGGCTATGAATGTGGGGGTTGTAGGAGCAGGGTGTGCTTGTGTGATGTTTTTGGGGTGAGGGACAGTGGGGGGGTGTAGGAACCCCCCACACTTCCCCCTCCAAGGCACACCAGCAGGCATTGCCACTCTGGGTGGTTGGGCCCAGCACCACGTGACTCCAGGTATCACTGCATATGACAGCAAGGGGTGCATTTCCCACTGAGCCACTCCTATCGCTGGCGCTCCCCGCCACGCATGCACAGTCCCCACACTCATGCAGCAAGAGAGGGAAGCCCCAGGCACTGGAGTTGGCTTCCAACCCCGCACCCTGCCACACAGGTCCAGGGGCAGGGAAGGTAGCTGGCTCCAGTGCGTAGGGCTTCTCTCCTTTGCCATCTGAGTGTAGAGGCTCCACACGTGCAGTGGGGAGCATCAGCAATAAAGACTGCTTGGTGGGAGCTGCAATGTGCAGTACTGGCTGGAGCTGTGCACTTCTGGGCACCAGCAGCTGTGCCGAGCACAAGCACACTGAGCACCCCTGCCTGCTGTTGCTGCTGCCGCTGCCACCACCTGCTGGAGCTGTATACCAGAAGGAGAGTGTGGGGATCCTCCCACTCCTACCCCCCACACCCACAAGCTGTTAACCTGTGCTCCGTGCTGCTGACGCACCCTTGGGCACAGGCTCCATGCTGCTGCCAGCCCCATGCTCCATGCTTCTGCCCAGCTGCAGGTCCGCCTCTTCCCCCACCATTTTCCTACCTGCTGCCCAGAGAAAGCAGGATGCCAGGGGAAGCCGAGCAGGATTCCCTCCCAGAAGGTGCCGGCTGGCTGGCCTGGGCTCTTATGCTTGAGGGTGGGAGCAAAGCACAATAGGTTATGTTGGGGGCACGTATATATGTGGCACCTCTCTCCTACCCTCATGTGAGGAAGGGCTGGGTGGGGTACAATTTGTTGGTGGGTGCTGTGGGCCAGATGAAAGTGCCTGGCGGGCCAGATTTGGCCCATATTTGCCTGCCCCTGCTCAACGTTATGTTTTCAAGTGGGGTAGTGTCTGGAACAGAAGCATCAGAGAAAGCCAGCACTATCGCATGACCAGTGTTGCCAGTGAGTCTCAGACTTGTCCTATGGGTTACCCAAGGCCAAGACAGGCCTGTATGCTGGATCTGTGACCAGTCTGGATCAGGCCCGCAGAGCAGCCCTGTGCGCTGGATATAGCAAGCAGGACTGGTATGGCATAGGCACCACATGAAGCACGCACCCTAGACCACCCCCACATGCAACACACGGGGCCAGGGCCAGTACATGCTACACATAGTGCACAGGGCTAGAGCTAGTGCATATGGTACGTATGCCAGACTGGCCCTATGTGCTGCCTCTGGTGCACAGGGCCAGTCTGTGGGCCTGATCTAGTCCAGAGATTGACCTCACTCCCCTCATCCAGCTTGTGAGGCTAAATGAGTTTGATACCCCTAGTCCAGAAGATTTAAGCTAGCCAATGCCACGGGCACTTCACAAGTACACAACAAAAGATAGCCTTTGCCCTAGTAAGAGTGCAGACATAGGTAAATTTTAGTCCAAAAATCAGTCTTCACAGTGAAGAAAATGAAAGATGTAATCCATTAAGAATATGCAGCTATGCAAGTAACTGTATGAATAAATCCCTGTAGGGCATAGGACTTTGCTTTATGGTATTAAAAGGAGCAAACTGTTTTTCATAACAACTCAGAAAGTATCTTAAATACAGAAACTTAACATTTACCTACCTATTTGCATACTTGTATATGCAAAACTCATTCATCTCACTCCACCCCACAACGCCATCTCTAAAGTTTTACCTAGACCTTATATTGCACTAAGGCCAGAGAGAAATGAAATGGGTTCTTTTCTATTATTTATATTAACCTTTCTCCTAGATCATTTATGAGCAAATGGGGAAGAATAAAGAAACTGCTATAGAAGCAAGTCACTCCATGCTCCAATGGATAGGTTTCTCTCTGCTAGCTCTATGCTACTTAAAGTATTATAAAAAACATGACAAGCTCACATTATCTATTTTCAATAGCTAGAGAGATTTATAATGAAACTGGTCAATTTTCAGTGATCAAAAATATTTGACTGAAAATAGCTTTTCTGAAAATGGAATCTCCCATTTTCAACTCAGTTTTTTGTTAGTTTGTTTTTCAAGAGTGGCAGATGGGGAAAGATTGGTTACAAATCTTCAAAAGATGAAAGGCATTTAAGAGTTGGTTAGACAAAAATTGAGAGTCAAGCTAAATATTTCTGCCCACCTGAAAACAAAAAAAAGAAAAATGCATTTTAGCCAATTTTAACTCTTCAAATTATGAAAACATTTCTTAATTAAGTTTAGTCATTTTCTACCCGGATCCCTTTTTTTTCCTTAAATTCCTACTCTTTCTTAACAAGACTGACTGAAATGTAGGCAACCTGACTTAACAGGCAACCTGACCTAACAAGCAGAAAAACTTACATCTGTTAAGACTGAAACATTCCTAATATACATAGTACAACATAATTTACACAAAGTAAGAAGTGTGAGGCCTAAAGATTTTATGAACAGTCCTTTGGAATGAGCTGCCTAGGCGGCTCATAGCTTCTGCATTACACTGTTAAACTCATACTAACTACACTGTGTAAAACTCTGTATATGTTCTATTATACCATGATATGATACAAATACCTATAGTTATAGGAGCCTAAAGTCACTCCAGATACCCTCAGCCTTTTCAGATAGAAGCCTTAGGGGAGCCAGGGGAAAGCACTATTTCACAGAAAGCTCAAGTTTCTGAATATTCCATATTCACTAAATTAGTTCAAACTCAAAATGCCATTTGGCTATGGCTACAGAGGGGAAGCAGGATGGAGTATGCCTAGTGCAGCAAAAAACCCCATTCCGTTTAAGTCTTCTTCAGCCACTAGGGATATGATTACACACAATTTACCACCTAAACTAACTAAAAGGAGGATAAGGTTTACTATGTAGCAATTTTCCACAATATCCATCTGTAAGTCTGTCCTATAACCTTGAGGTAAGTGAGAGCTAACCTATATGCAGCTGAGCCCTCGAAGAAAAAAGTTAATGCAGTTTAGCTTCTACTTGAATACTTCTACTACAGTATTCAACTAACATACTATATGAGCATGAATGTGGGCACAGCAGAGAAGCTATTGAACAGTTTAGCCCTGCTCCATGTTCCTGGGTGGCAAGTTATTCATATACCTATACCTTGAGGAAAAATGCTGAATAGCAAGAAGAGACCATGAGTTTCAGTCTTATTTTTTCCAGTGACTGAACTTTATACCTCTTGTTACTCAACAAGGTCCTAGAACCTTTATTTCAGAAAGCAAGGAAGTATCATTGTACTTTCATTTTAAAGTTTAAGTGGGTATACAAAATAACTTAAAGAAGAGGTGGGAATAGATCTCAAAGACCAGGTACTACATTGCGCCTCCAAGGATGTGGAGTGACGGTGGAAAAAAAACTGGGTTTAACCAATGGTTGCTTGCTCCAGGGACTAGCACAACTCCCAGTGTAAATCAGATTAGCCACAAAGTGTTCTAAAAAGGCTGTCCACCATCCCAAACTTGCTGAAGCATTTGTGCCAATTATCTTTTTGGTCCTGACAAGTTCCCTTCCCTAAATTGCACATGCCTATGCCAGAAGCTACGACGATTAACAATAAAATGGTGTCTACACCACCGATATGCTTCCACTAAACCACTGGATATCACTGAGGTTGCTCTGCCCCTTCTATACTTCTTTGCATAGCAGCTGAAGTTGCAGCATGATGACTTTTACAATGAATGGAGAAGACCTGCACATTCTGCCATACTGTGTACAACTGGATCACATACCCCTTTTCGAATTACAAATAGAATTTACCTAATATTCCTGATTTCCAGTATTTTCTGCTAACACAGAGATGTTGTACCTTGCTCCAGTGACTACTTCACATAGAGAGTCACAGTATTCAACTACTGCCAGTTACATGACTGTTACTGCACTAATTTTATTGCATTTGTCAAAGTACTGGAGCTCTAGGCTTGCTGATGAGTAGCAAGGAATTTCATCTGACTAGCCATTTCAAATTAGCTGGGTTTTTAGGGAGGGGGAGGAAGGAAATGTTATATTTGCTAATTTAAGCATTCTTGGAAAAGTCAGTGTTAAGAATGCTTTTCTGTGTGTGCATATGCACGCATGCACGTGCATATACACATACATAGGGACACATTAAGATACACTCATGTAGTTGTATATCATTCTTCATCAAAACCCCTGTCCTGCCAACAATAAGGCACTAGACTGCAAGAAAAGAAAGGACTTCTATATTTATGTCATAAGACTAGGATTAAAGAAAGCTGGATTGTATCCCTGGATCTGCCACAGATTTCTCTGTTAATACTAAGGAAAATAAACACATTGCAGTGATCACAAGCCACACTGGCACATTGACGTACGTAGAAAAAAACATTTAAAGTTGTGTCTATGTCCAAATTGCTGATTCTCCAAATCAGCATCAAATCTTCAGATCTGGATTCGACTGAATTGAATCAGGGACAATGATCCGAATCAATGAAATCAAAATCGCTGTCTCCAATTCAGGTCGAATCTAAATCCAAATCCGAATCAAACAGGGCCCGCTTCACACACCCCTAATAAGATAAAGGATCAGGAACAATGCTATCTGGAAATATATACATGGAAAAGAAGCTGGTAGCAAGGTTTCAGTAGTTTTGAATACTGCCCAAGATACAAACATTCTGCAGGTTAAGTGAGCTAATTATCTTCAAAAGTCAGAAATTCAAAACTGAAGTTCCAATAGTAAACTTAACTCTTCTCCTTCATGCATTAAAATTGATTTATCTCCACAAAAGACACTGCTGAGATGATGTTACATACAAGTTGGCATAATAAAATGCATTGTTATGTATGAGCATACAAATTGTTGTATGTGCCATTGAGGTGAATTTTAATACCTCCTGCAACAAGACTGAATAAACTGAATTACTCAACCTCTCCCTAGCAAGACAGATGGATTTTGGTTGGGAAAACATATGGCAGCATCCTGAACAAGTATAATTTAAAAATCGTGGCTGGCAGTTCCTGTCATGTAGAACTAAAGATGCATCCCTCACATCTGCTGCAAAAGCCAGGCCCAAATGCAAGCTGCTAAATCATTACCAAGAAGCTCCCAAACTCACCATCCACTAGATTGGGACAAGTCATTCCCACTGGGGCATCATAGAAGCTTGGCAGTATTTAAGCTCTTCCAATAGGGTGGAAGACTGATAACTTGAAATATACAAATCCTGAATAGCCAATATACTGTAAAGAAGAGTAATGAACCAATAGGTCTTTTCCCATAGTTAGCTGTTAACATTATGAACTGTTCCTACTGTAATCATGCCCTTAATCAATTCTTCAACTCTAGCTCTTTATGAAGTTATCCATACAAAATATACAGACATTTAAAAAAAAAATTACTACCAATTCTGAAAACTTGATTTTTCAATATAAAATGGCACACCTCTAAAAAAAAAAAAAAAAAAAAAAAAAAAAAAAAAAATTTAATCACCCTTAAATAAACGGGTTTTTAAATGAAAAATACTTTTTGTTAATGCCTTAAAAGTAAAATCTGATTTTTTTCCTCTCACCCTTCTCCTTACAGCTCCTTAAAAGTCCATTCCATGTAAATTCAGGTCCAGGACCTCAATTAGGACTAGAGAAAGGTTCCAAAGGTGGCTAGGGAATGCGAATGATGTCTCTCAAAGAAAGGTAAATAACTCTTGTCCTGTTTTAAGCGGACTCTACTTTTTCCTACTCTGGGAATTATTTGGCAAGCAACTGTCAAATGGTTAAAGTGAGACAAGGAGTCCTAAATTAAGCAGCAACAAGAAGTATATCCCTACCAAACATTTGATCTAGATGCCAGTTAAGTAAGACATATTAAGTGAAATGCATACATAAAACTTCAAGCTGCAGCTCTTCAGATTTCAACAATGCCAATGAAGCTACTTTGACTATAGCATAACATGCACTAAACACTGTAAGACCGAAGCCATGTGTCAACTTCTTCCACACACAGTCTAAAATTGTTTAGAAAAAACGTTGCAATGAAAAAGCCTAATCCTTATTATGAAGATTCAGGAGTTTAAAGTCTCTAGTCCTATTTAAATAAAAAAAAAAAAAGATGCTCTTTATATAAACTAATTTATGGAGCTTTGACTCACCCAAAGTCTTGGATAGTGAATCAAGAGAGAGGCAGACTAGTTAAGATGGAAGTCAGTTATCACCTTGGGCAGAAATTTAGGATGCAGAGCATAACTGCCTTTGGGGAAAATGGAATCCATGACGGCTTGCACTTCATATCCCTTCCTGGCAGATGTTACTACTATAATAAATGTTGCCTTGATAATAGCAAATCACTCCTCATGGGCTAAAAAAAATGGTCTCTTAAGTGGAATAAAAACTGGTTTAGAGGTTCTACGATGACTTAGTACCCTTGATCAGCAGATGTACATTCACTATAATCTTCATAAATTTTCAATCTAAATCACAGGTAAATATGATTCTGTTTTCCACTAATAAAGGGTAAATTGAAGTGGCAGCTAAGGATTTTTTTGCAAGAATAGGACAAGGTCTGATACTAGAATGTTTGCTGGACCCAAAACTCTAGATTGACACTTAACTTATTTCATATTTATCTATCTAGAGAGAGATAAAATAAGTCATTAAGCACCAATCATAGATATATCAATATATCTATGATATAGGTATATTTGATGCTCACTAGTGGATTGTTTTCTGCAACATAAGCAGGATATTTGCATATCTAATAATATACTTCTCCAGTTTAGTTAAAAATGCTATAAGCCAAGCTGACAGGTACAATGATTTTGAGTCCAAATAGAATATCCACCAATATCACTAGGGTAAGAAATCTGTGGCCACTGCAAAAGATAAAGTCCTTTGGAGACAAGATGACATATTCCCCAGCTTAAACAAACACACATTCAAAATGGATTGGTTACCTGCTCTCATGAACAAGTCTCAGGCATCTGGCATCATGAGTTGTTGTAGAAAGAACACTGAATAATCAATGATGATATTAAACAACAACTGACCCAAGACAGACCCTTGGAGAACCCCACCTGATACCTCTTCCCAAACAGACATTGATGACTGCTCATTGAGCACAATGATCCTATCAATTATGTATCCATCTTACAGTACTTTTGTCTAGTCTGCATTTCCTTAGCTTCTTAATGAGTATGTCCTGAGAGGCAGCGTCAAAAGCCATGCTAAAGTCAAGGTAAATCAGACCCACTGCTCTGCACCCATCCACAGAGTCTGTCCCCTTATCATACAAGGAAATCAGATGTGTCAGGCAAGATTTGCTCTTCATGAATCCATGTTGGCTGTTCCTAACCATCGTGTTCTCTTCTAGGTGCTTCACAGCAGATCCCCCCTCAAGTATCTGAACCATATTTCCCAATATTGATGCCAGGCTGACTGATCTGCAGCTCCCTGGATCTTCTTTTTTCCCCCCTTTCCTAAAGTTGCCATTTTCTAGTCATTTAAGACCTGACCTGATCGCCACAATTTTTCAAAGAGGATAGCCAATGGCTCTAAAATTACCTTAGCCTTCAATACCATAGGACATAACACCATCTACCCCTAGCTTCTCAGAGTAATCCCTAACACAGGGGCAGGCAAAGCCTGGCCTGTGGGGCAGACCAGGCCTGCAGCAGACTCCATTTCTCATCAGTCTCCGTCCACACCGCTGTGGCTGGTTTTCATGGAGACCCAACAGCGGCAGGGCTGTGACAGCATGGGGTTAGGGTTTCCATGGAGAGTGGCCCCAGCAGTGCTGGCAGGGCACGCAGCTGGGCAGGAAGCTGCTCCAGGGTTGAGATCTTGTGGCAGTGACAGCGTGGTCCGGAGCTGAAGCAGAACTGCAATCCGCTGCCTGCACGCCTTAGGTTCTTGAACTTTATCATTTTGTGGTCAGTCACCCAAGCTACCTTACACCTTCACATTCTCAACCAACTCCTCCCAGTTTAAGAGCAGTATAAAGAGCTTCCACCTAGTTAGCCTAGTTGCATCTCTCATACTTAGAGCTCCAACTCAAACCAAAAGATCAGGATAGAATTATGCATGTAAATGTCACTGTCTAGAACTTGAACTTTTTTGATTAAGTATTTCAGCTTTCTCAGGTCCAGAATGGGTCACAGACCCATAGCCTCCTTGTCACCAGAACACATCTAAAGTGGGTATGGCCAACATCTGAGTGGTTAGGGATCACATGCCATAAAGACTCCTTGAACCAACCCTTGCAAGCCTCAGGCTGTACTACACTGCTCCCAGGGACAGGAGCAGAAAGCAGAAGCTGGAGGAGGGAAGCAGAGTTCAGAGACCCGAGCAGCAGCAGCAGCTAGATCAGTGAAAGGAGCGGCAGCTGGGTGGGAATCCCTCATGAGCTATGCATTCTGCAGGCCACCGTTTTAGCAGTCCTGATCTAGAGCATCTTTCCTCTCAATTCTTATGCTATATTCTCTGACCTCTATAAGTTTGCAAGAGCTGTGTCACCAAAAAGGGACAGGAAGGGATAAAAAAATAGAAAGATGGAGTCAAACTGTATGAAACAATCTACTTGTATTAATTTAAGGGCCCAATTACATTTAGTATTGGTATTCCAATTATTGAAACTGTGGAAGTGTTAATATACAAAAGGTAGGGGAATAAGTAAACTAACTTAAGACTGATTTGTAGTTCTTGCACCAAACCTGTGGTGAGTCTTAGACCTCAGAAAACAAATGAAGGGTTCTGTTTGCCTTTAGGGTAAATCTCCAACACCTTTCTAACCTCAGGTGGTTATTGCTGTTTGTAAGGACATCTGTAAGTGAAATATGAACATGTAAGGAAAATGCCATCTGTAGTACCTGAAGATTATAGCTCTGAACTTTCTCCTTGAGGTTGATAAATGCCAAAAGATCTAGCTGTAAACCTATTATCCTTCATTCTCAAGGACATCTGTCAATTTTAGTGGTGAATAAGACATCTCATTCAAAGAGAGATCTTCTATGGGCGCTTCAGCATATCTATAAACTGGACTGCATATGCAAGTGTATGCACAGATTAATAAAATGCTGGTCAGTAAGAACACAGAGTTCACTGCCCTGCTTTTAAATCATTTTCACTTTTGGATCTGATAACAGCAATGAATGCGTAATTTAGTAAAGAATTATGGTGGGCCACAGAGAATGTTCCTGTGAGTGTCATGTTGTGCATCCCTAACCTAAGCCACATGAGTCTTTTCAGTTATGGCTAACAACTGCTCTTGTTACAGTTCAATGTATCAAAAGATGACTCTTAGAGCTTACTTAGTAACAAGTATTATTATTATTCTTCACTGAAGTTGTTGTTAGTTTTTGCAGATCTTCTTCCAGAAATGAAACTCAGACCCTGACATCACAGCTTATAGTTCAAGACACTGATATCTAAAATGACTGTAGAGAAAGACCTTCTGGTTCACAGTGCTTAGCTGCTTCTCTTCCCTATAATGAGAGAGGAAATGGCCCTCTATACCCAGTGGACAGCTACAGCCACCACCAGAGATTTGAGAGCAGAGTGCATGAAAATTGGGAAGTCTCTGTAGGACTAAAGGTAAAACTTTTCCTCCTTAGATATGGTCTGAGTAGATACTAAAATAAACTTTCCTTGCCAAATGTAGATTGTTCTGGCCATTTGTAAGGACATCTGCACACCCACTGAAAATCCCTAGCCTTGGCTGCAGTCAACACCCAGTGCTTCAGAGGAAAATCCAATCCAATCCATTCAAAAAACCCTGACACCTGTAGCAATGGGAGGGAAGAAAATTCCTTCCTGGATCCATGTGACAGCCAGCAAAGTCCACAATCATAGGAAAAATAAACATCCTTCACTGTGCTCCACAACCTGAGAACAAATGCCAAACAATTGTACACACCATGCCACCTACCTGGGGGACCAGAACTCCTCTTTTTGTAATCCTATCCCCACTATGAACTCCTTTCAACTTCTTTCACAACTAGAGTCAATTGTGGCACTCCCCTTCACTCATCTGCTGCTGAGTTCTCACAGATATCCACCTGCTCTGGACTTCAGAGCTTTTTTCATGACCTCCAAGTGAGTGGTCCTGGGCTTCCAACTATTGCTCCTTACAGCACACTTCAGTAATAGCTACTTCTAGATCATTCCTGATCGATACTTTTCAAACCTCTTCTTGAAAGCCTCTAGTGAAGAATATTTCAGACATTTCTGGGGCAGTCAATTCCACTGCAACACTGTTCTAACAGTGAAAAAGTTTTCCTGATAACCACGCAACCAGTTGCCACCTATTTTATAAATTTGTGTTTGATTATTCTTTTTGAGTGCAGCACCTTCCTGCACTAAACATTATACTGTTGGTTCTAGTCAACTTTCCAATCCATCAAAATCCTTCTGAATCATGCTCCTGTCATCCAATGTACTTCCAATGCCTCTCGTTTTCATATTGTCTGAAAATCTGTTTAAGAAGCTCTGTAGCCCCACGTCGAGATCCTTATTTATCATGTTGAACAGCACCAGGCCCCGGACAGATCCCTGTGGGACTACACTCAATATCTCTTGTCATTCCAATATGGATCCTTCATTTAACTACTTTCTGCTTGCAGCTATTCAGAAGTTGTTTGTCCACCTTTTAGTAATTTTGAGCCCACATTTCTCCAATTTGTTTATGAGACAGTCAGGTGGGACTTTGTCAAAACCTTACCGAAGTCCAGATACACTGCATTCCTTTCATCTACTCAGCTAGTTATTTTATCAAAGAAGGAAATAAAATTTGTTGGACACAATTTGTTCTTAGCAAGTCCATGTTGTCTGCTCATGATCTGCCTTTCTCCTTCCACATGCTTGCAAATAGAAGTCCTTGTGATATGCTCCAATAAACTTCCCAGGTACTGAGGTCTAAAATTCCTTGAGTCTTTTGTGCCTTTTTAAATCTTTTTAGAGAGAGAGGCAGTATGCAGATGCTTTTCCAGTCCTCTGGTACTTCTCCTGTTTCTGGCTTGGTAAATATTATTGCCAAGTACTCCAAGATCCCCTCTGCCAGTTTCTTCAGTTATCCTGGGATGAAGCTCATCAGGTCATACATAATGACTTGAATTTATTAAAAGCAGTCAAAATGTCTTTCAGATGGGTAACATGATTCTCAACCCTCATCTTGTGCTGTTCCTTACTCAAATAATCCTTAGAGTTTACAACCAGGAAGTTATTTTGTTTGTTTTGTGAAGACCAAGGCAATATAACTATGAGGCTGACAGAGGTCTCCATTTACTTCTGAAACCAGTCCAGAACAGAATTTTTTATATTAACTTGACAAGGAAAAAAATGAGTTAGTCATTTTTTTTTCTTTTACCTGCAGTAGATAGTACCTTTATACTACTGACTAGATTTTTAAATGCCTATTTTCCCCCTAAAACAGAGGTACAAGCCTTGAAGGCAGTAAAGGACAGCATAAGAGACATCTCTTAAAATTTAGCTTCACTCTCACTGGATCTGATATATCACATTAGAAGGGCAAAAGCTAACCAGGTCCAAACATATCTGAACAAGCAAATTTTTTTTAAAGATAAATATTAAAAATATTAAACTGCACTTAAGCTTACCAAGAAGTAGGGAAAGGCACTGTGACTGGTAAGGTGAATACATAATGGCTTAAGCCCATCCGGAACCATGTTGAGAAACTAGGTGGTTGGAGCACTATGCCCATTTTATAGACTCCTTCCGTAGTACATGGCGCTCAAGAGCAACGGACTCCGATATGAAGCATTCTATCATCTAAAGGCTTCCCTACACTTAACAAGGAATACAAACCAAGATACATAATGACAGTGATTTTTAACCAGGGTACCATGGTTAATAATCACTATCGCATCCTTTTGAGGACTCCCCAGGATGCTACACATAGTTATTGTATGAAGGTTTGGTAGCTGATTTGATTCAGAGCAGATTCAGCCCAATTTGGGGACTGAATCTCCAAATCTAAATCAAATTAGGAGACCTATTAAAAGCTCCAAATTGATTTGAAGCATCCGAATCAATTCAGAAAAGCTTTGGAAAAGATTTGGCTGCTTCACAGGTTTGGTCATAGACTAAACAGGCAGCTGACACACCTGTCTCCAGCTGGTAAGTCTACTGGGGTTGGGGGAGGGGGGAGAGATTGGGGCTGGGACAAGCTGGCCAGCTGGGGTAGGGGGGTACATTACTCAGTAATGGGGGAAGAGCACGGGATGCGGGTGCAGCAGTGCTGGGAGAGGGGGCTCTGGCCTGTTGCTGCTTGCCCAGACGGGAAGGGGAGAGGGCACGATTTGGGTGCAGCTTGCTTCAGGCAGAGGGGGACAAGCAGCAGCAGGGCATAGCTCCCACTCCTAGCACTGCTGCGCTAGCTGGCAAGCAGCAGCAGAACAGAGTGCCTGCTTCCAGTGCTGATGCAGATGTGGCAGCACTGGCAGTGGGGGCTGTGCCCTGCTGCCGCCTGGAGCTAGCCACGCCAGCTGGGCCAGGCGGGAGATTGGGCCGGGCAGAGCAGCCACGGGGTCTTCTCCCACGACTCCCCCCACCAGGGCAGAGGCAGGCACAGGCGGAGGAGCCATGGGAGAAGCCCCCATGGCTGCCCTGCCCAGCCCCAGCCTCCTGACAATTTAAAAAAGAAACAAACAAACACACAAACAAAAATCCTGCTCTCACCAGCACTGGCAGCAGTGATCAGAGCCTCTGGGGGCTCATGGCAGTTCCCCATCATGCAGCCCCTGCTCCCCGATGCTGCCCCCCGCCCAGCAGTCCAGAAATCCAAAAAAAAAGTTCCGCAGTCACCGGCTGTAGCAGGGGCTGTGGGGGCTCTGGGACCACATGGCAGAGCCTCCCCCACCACAGCCCCCACCCGCCCCAGCATCCCAGCATTTTAAAGAATAAAAAAAGCCCCACACTCACCAGGTCTGGCAACAGCAATCAGGGCTTCTGAGGGCTTGTGGCAGAGGTCCCCTGCGCAGCACAGGGCAACAGGGACTGCCCCCTGCCTGGCACCCGGGAGGAAGCTGTTGCATTGCGTGGGTGCAGCACAACTTCGCAGGGTGTCACATACTGTCTGGGAGCTAGAGTGGCTTCAGCAGTCACTCAGACCCTGGCACCACCCCGCCCCAACTCCCAGACAGTGTGCAGTGCCCCGTCAACCTGCACCATGGGGCAGCTGCTGTGTAGGTGCCAGGTAGGTGGGGGGGCGATCCCTGCTGCCTCCCACCGCCCTGTGCTGCACAGGGGAATTCTGCCGTGGGCCCTCAGAGGCCCTGATCCCCACTGCTGCATCTGGTGAGTACAGGGTTTTCAAAAAGTACCAGGAGGCTGGGGACGGGCAGGTGAATAGGGCTGGGCAGAACAGCCATGGGGGCTTCTCCCACGGCTCCTCCTGCCCAGGAAACAGCAGGCACAGCTGGAGGAGCCACAGGAGAACCTGCAGCCACCCATATCTGCCTGCCTTTCCCTGGCGGAACCAAATCTCCAAAATCGGTGCTAAATCTCCGATTCTGATGTGGCTGAATCGAACTGAGATAGTGATTTGAATCACCAAATCGAATCACTGTCCTCTGAATCAGTTAAATCCAAATCAAATACTTCCCTATTTGCACAGGCCTAATTGTTAGCACTGTTAGGCATACAATCATGATGCACAAGATAAATTCAGAGATCTCAAGCAAAAATCCTTTGTGTTAAATACATTCTAACTTGTTGTGGTCCGAGTTCTTTGCAGCAGAGAATCTGTTCTTATTTTTCCATGTTCAAAAAAACAAATGAAAACTAAGACTGAGGAGTGTTTGAGTTTAGTGATCGGTGTCTTGAATCTAAAAAATTCGAGAAGCACTGCACTATTAAATCCAATAGTTATTTTTACATCACTGTATTATTCATAATATTAAGATCATTTCCCTATATGCTGCATTTACCTGAAGCTTAATTGCATCACAGACCATTTTATTTATTTAATACATAACTCTCATTAACAGGCATTTAATAATTTCATTTTGTCCACTAAGAAAAGTAGCAGCTAAGCTTGATCGCCATCAAAGAAAGGTATTATGACATAACCACAAAGGAATTCCGTAGTAATGCTTGCCTTCTATAGTATCATTAAATACCTGACAGTCTCACATGTACTAAGTTATATAAATTCCCATAGACTTTTCATATTACCAAACACTAGACTGCCCCACAAGTAAAATCTATCTTGATCTTTGTGTAGAATGACAGGACTTTTACTTGTGAATGATATTTATCCTACACATGCACGCACACACACACACACACACACACACACACACACACGATATGATCCACTCAAAGTATTGTTCTCTTTGGTGCATTAACATACATATTATAAAAATTAGCCACTAGATTTTGACCAACAGCAAATCCTTAGCCTGACCTCTGAATACTGGAAATACTAGGATCAAACAGGGCTCTTTAATCTAGCAAAGATAAAGACAGAACAAGAACAAAAGACTGAATAATAAATCCAGACTTTAAAATTAAGAGGAACAACACATTTTAACCAGTAAGTCATTAAACCACTAGTGCAATCTGTAAGGAGAAGTAGCGGATTCTCAATTTGAAGATTCCAAAAGGAAGGCTGGATGCATATCTAAACAGTACACTGCATGAACAAACAATTTACAGTCATAGAAAGTTAGAGAAAAAGCTGAAGAAAGTTATGGTTGACAGAACTAAGTACAAAAGCAGTTTATGAAATGCTATCGATTGTATAAAAACCCACTATGTGAGCAGGTAAAATACTATGTGATCTGCAAAAATGGGTAGTAATGATGAGAAAAAGGCATATATTTTAAATAAATATGTCTATTCTGTGTCTAGAAAACTTCAAGAAGATGAATTCTCATCAAATGAACTTCTACAGCCTCCTTAGTTACTAATGGGCTAAGAACAACTGCAAGAAGAGATAAATATTTTTGAAAAATTCAGCATGTCCTAATAATTTGATGTTAGTCCTCAAAGTGTTGACTGAAGGAATTTATGGCCCATCAACAGCTTTAATAACATGCTTAAAAGACTTCATAAGAGTGAAAGATATTTTATTTTTTTTAAATATAAAAAAAAATGTTGAGGCAAGCAGGATGACCTAGATAGTCATAGGATGGTTAGGTCACATCAAAGGCAAATAATTCAACAGAGCTGATAAGTGATTCAATAAATGAAATTTAATTTAAGGAAGGGAAAAATATAAATGTCAACCAAGGTAGTTTTATAAAAAACTGTCTTGTCAAATGAACTCAATTTTACTCTTTAATAAAATCACAAGTCTAGATGATAAAAACAATATTGACTATCAACACACTTTTACAATACACAATAAAGCATATGTTAAATGAGTTAAGAACTAGTGAAGTGACATACCAAGAATAGCTGCAAGTATAAAGCCCTTGAGTCGGAGTAATGTCAAGCCAGTTGTATCAATGAACTGACAAAATAAAAATTACTGCTGATAAAATTTCTAGAGGACATAGGTTGGAAAGGTAAATAGCAAAGACAACAGAGCAGTCACACAGAACAACCTGGACTCCTTGATGAACTGGACTTATTCAAATAAACTGTGTTTTCACAAAACCAAATTTGCAAGGTCATATGCTTTGAAAAAGAATGAAAGTTATACTTACAGCACCAGGCAAAAGAAATTCATTAGTCATAGTGCATCAACAGTCTGATGCTCCAATGCAATACTAAAACAGAAAGCAATGCTTGGACAGTGGGAACACAATGATTATAAGGAAGAAGATGGTTTTACCTTTGTATAAGGTTACTGATGATAGAGGAATGGAAAAATTGCTGTGTTTTAAGAAGTGGGTTGAAAAACACAAAAATGTTTAAGGATGGGGAGAAGTGTTATATAGTGAGATTCTTGTAATTCATCAACTCAAAATTACACAAGAAAGATTGAGAAATGCCATAATCAGTAGGGTGGATAAAAATCAATGATTAAAAAATAAAAACAGATTTTTTATTTAAATCAGATTGTTAATCATATTTTTTTGTTAAGATACTTTAAAAAAAATAAACTAAAATCATCTTTAGATAAGTTTAAGACATGCTAAAGCTCAAAGATATCATCATGGAATAGGGATTATAACTTCTAATTATATACTATTTGAGACAATATATTCCTTTTTAGAAAAGTTTTATAGATAGGTCACAACAGGCCATGGACTGTATTAGGGGACCAATCTTATGGGATTCCCAGAGGCTCCTCTATAGATTAGTAAAGATTAAAGAAAACCATTCTACCCAATGGGACTCAGTGCTCAGTCTAGAAGAGCCCATTAAGCATCTCTGTGATGCTTAGTTACAATTCTCAAACTGTAGACTTGTGTCTCTGCCTATGATCTCTAGACACCGTTCTTTGGGTAGATGTGATATCTTTTATTAGACCAATTAAATAGTTGTAAAATTGTTCTTTGCAAGCTTTCAGGCACAAACATCCTTCTTCAGGCATAGGGAGACTTTGTTAGCTCCAGAGAGAACATCCTTGTTAACAGCACTATATGGAGATGACAGATAACAGACCTGATAATAACCCACCCATCAGCCCTATTGTTAGGGTTGCCAACTCTGAAGCTATTCCAGGAGATTTTTTTCCCAACATGACGCAATGTCATTACTTGTACTGTTCAATCCATTCACAATGTCAACCTCCCAGATTGCTTTCAATAGTCACCGAAAGATTGATGCCAATTCCAGTAGACTTCAGGCCAATCCGGGAGAGTTGGCAACCCTACCTATCGTCTCCCTGCAAGTTTGTGTACAAGCAAGCCCTTACCTCTCTCTAAAAGTGTAAAGTTTCAAGAAGCTAAATGAATAAAAGATATCAAACAACACATATGCACTTTTTATAGAAAACGATTAACTGAAGCTTTCCTGACCAGCGATTTAAATTGTGGTCAAATCTATTTGATTTAAATCCACCCTGAGGATCACTATATAAGTGTCATCAAACATTAAAAAAATACTGGTATCAATAGGGCTCTTTAATACAGTGAAGAGCAGAATAGCAAGAACTAAAGACTAAATATTTAATCCAAACACTTAGGGGTATATTTATATTAGCATATTTTAATTAGGGTGATTAAATCATTAAGATGATCTGCAAGAGAAGTAGCAGGTTCCCAATTTGAAGATTCCAAAAGTTGAATATTTGATGCACGTCTAAAAAGCACAATTTGATCAAATGCAAGTTACCAACTCAATAAATGAGTAATTCAGTAAGGGTGCAGACAAGTAACTTTTGAAACATTTCCAAGTGTAACGGGTATGTTTCAAAGGGGTATAATTTCAGTTGCGGGACACACGTACATTACCTACTGAGCTGCTCAAATTGAAAAGGTTAATGCAGCCACAGCTCTCCAATCTAGAGTGCTACAGGAAGCTGTGGCATCCTATGGCCCCACTCCCCACAACCATTCCGCATAGGGAGGGGAGGGAAAAGGCAAGCAGGGGTCTAGTGGGGGAAGGGGCAGCTGGAGCCCTCAAACCTTTCCTCCTCTAACTCTTGCTGGAGTGCTGAGGTAAGAAGAGCAGGAAAGTGGGGAGGGAACTGGGAGCTGGACAGCCTGGCTCCAGATACAGCAGCATAGAGTATAAGCAAAAGGTCTAGCAAGGGGCTGTCCCTGAGCCCATGTAAAAAAAGTGAAATTCTTCAAAATGGTACCTTGTTTAAACAGCATTATTTTGGAGTGCTTCAGTCACTTTGGGAATGTTTCAAGAGGCACATACATTTGTACACCTAGATTGCAATTTGTATATTTACCCTGGAAACTATTAGGGATTTACTGAGTATTATGTCCTCAGATTGAAAACCACATGATGCATCTTGGCATGTCAGGCTTCAGTAATTCACATAGAATGTAAGCATCTTTTCAACATCTTTTTTTTTCTTTTACATTGAAATAGATTTTTAAAAGCTGTTATTGCTTCTCTTTTGCTAAAAAGATTTCAGCTAGAGTATTAGATTAATAATTCAATTTCTGCTAACAAGTCATTTATGATTTTACCTTTCTATTCTAGGAAATGTTGTTACCAACTGTCATCAAAACAGACACAGATAAAATACTGTAAGAAATGCAGCATTTCCCAACACTATCAAGTTACTGTAGTCCCTTTTGGCCAACCCCAAAACAAGGAAAGGCCTTACAGGCCTTATTTTTCACTTGGTCACATGAATTTCCAACAAAAATGTATACACATGACAATACAACAGGGAACCATAAGAGTTTTCTTCCTTAATAGATTCTTACAACCAGAAACAGAAAACCAAGAAAATATTTTGCCAAGTCAGCCTTACTTTTTTTTCCTCAAAACAAAGTCAATCATCGATTTAAGACTTCAATTATAAAGAGGCCAAGGAAAAAAAGCTAGATATTCACTCTAAGCATAAAAATATAATATTTTAAGAAAGTTCCAGCATTCAACTAAATAAATGATGTTCTAACTTAATAATCTTAATTGTTGTGAAATGTAATTCTAAACTCAACCTAGCACTACTATTTGCTGCAGATCATAGAACTTAATCAGGTCCTTCCTTCTCTTTTCAACTTTTAGGGCAATTAAAAAATGGGGTAAAGTGCATGGAGATGCAAATCCAAAAAAGAAAATTTCTAGGTTAGAACAAAAAGCCTCTTTTTCTCAGGAAGGGCTACAGATTCAGCATTTATTTGTAATGTTCAGCAGCATATAGTAAGGAAGGTATTAAAACTAATTAACAATGTACAAACTATCTTACAAAAATAGTGTATATAATATCAAGTACTCACGAAACATCCACTAAAACAGACATCTGTTAATATTTCAATATTTAGTACTTAGTGAGATTATGACTATTCTATAGGCTCTCGTGTGGAAAGCACGATGCCTTTTGTGCCCAAGAAGTTGCATTGCTGTTGCAGAACTACATTTATCAACCCAGCCATCTAACAATGGTAGAACCTAGACTTTATAAGCTCCGATTGCCATGCTCAAAAATAAATAATAAAAATGATGATCTAAAAATGTCAGTTCCCAGTATGTACATTTTAAATGTCAGTTTCTCCACTGGATGACTTTACCCATGGCAAAAGAAGAGTGCCATGTATGCCATTTAAGCAAAAAGCCTCAGGACCGAAAAAAGCTATGTATTTACTCAAGCTTAAAGTAAACAATGTTCATTAGGGTAGGATCCAGAAAGACCTAGAGAAATTGGAGGACTGGACCAAAAGAAATCTCATCAGGTTCAATAAGGACAAATACAAAATCCTGCACCTGAGACAGAACATTCCCATGCACAATAGAGGCTGGGGCTGACTGGCTTGGCAGCAGCTTTGCAGAAAAGGATCTGGGGTTTACAGTGAACAATAAGCTGAATGAGCCAACAGTGCGCCCTTGTTGCCAAAAAGGCTAACAGCATACTAGGCTGCATTGGTAGGAGTGTTGCCAGTAGGTCAAGAGAAATGATTATTCCCCTCTATGCAGCACTCGTGAGGTCACATCTGGAGTACTGTATCCAGCTTTGGGTCCCCCACTTCAGAAAGTTTGTAGACAAATTGGAGAGTCTAGCAGATGGCATTAAAAATGATTAGGGGGTTGGGGCATAGGACTTCTGAGAAGAGGCTGAGGAAACTGGGCTTATTTAGCCTAAAACAAAAAAACCAACAAACAAAAAACCTGAGGAGGAATTTAATAGCAGTCTTCACCTACCTGAAAAGTGGTTCCAAAGAGGATGGAGATAGATCAGAGGTGGGCAAAATACAGCTTTTGGGAGAGCAGACCAGACCAGCGAAAACCACATGCACAGCCCCAACCCTGGCCTGGCCCATGATGCTACAGACAAACCTGCCCACACTGAGCAGTGGTGGCAGACAGGGAGAAACTGCTGCTCAGCACAAGGGAAAAGTAGCCCCTCCCATTTGCTGCTATCAGAACCTTTTTGCTGCAGCCACCCACAGCCTGCACACAGACTCCCCTATGGCTCCTGTGCACTCCCACTGCTGTCCTGCTGGATGATGGCAGCATAGAGAAACCTCAGTGCAGCCTGGGCATGGGCTCCGGGCAGCTGCAGCAAGGGCCCGGCAGTGGTGAGGCTGCTCTTCCCCGGTACCAAGCAGCAGCTTCTGCCTGGCTGCCAACACTGCTCAATGTGGGTGGGCAGTCCAGAGCAGGTGCAGGGTATGCTATGGTTTGAGCTGATCCGTTCTGGCCGAGATGAGTCTAGAGTGGGTGCAGGGCAGGCCAGGCTCGGCCTGGAGCTCTGCAGGTTGGGGCCAGGGTGGCACCAGGCTGCGCTCAGGCTAGGAAGGGCACTGGAAGTGTGATCATGGGGGAGGGGGGTGTAGCCCCCCCCCCCCCAACCCCTACTCCCAGCACCACCACGGGCCAGGCCCAGTGGGAACAGCCTGGCACAGCCTTGTAGCCCACAGCTGCAGCTCACTAGCCCCTGGCCCTCATGTCCTCAGGGGAGGGGGACAGCTGTGCTGGGCTGTTCCTGCTGGGCCTATCCCATACTCTTCTCAGCAGCAGCACTGGGAGCAAGGGTTGGGGGGGAAGGGGGATGTTATGGCACCCTCTGTGGTCCTGCTCCCAGTGCCACCGCCACAGTCATGCAGCCTGAGCACAGCACAGCCAGGAAGAGCCCAGCGCTGCACCCCCCTGCATGTAGATCCAGGGGCACGTGCCCCCCCATGACCTCCCAGGCTGCACACTCCCCCACAACCCCATGGCCCCCAGACAAGCCACCTGTGGCTCCACAACCAGGGTGGGAAATGTAGGGCCTGCCCCTCTCCTTACCTCAGACCTGCTGCAGCTGCCAGTGCAGCCCTGCATGGGTGGGGGAGCGGGGCAGGCAGGCATGTGCTGCCTGATCTGTGCATTGCTGACTGGGCTTTGCACCGAGCCCTGCGGGCCTTTGTCCCTTCCCTCCCCAACCCACTGACCTGCCGGTTTGGGCGGGGGGAGTGGTTAGGGTTGCTGCTCAGCCCCCATAGCCCAGGATCAACTTCAAGAGGCTCTAGTTGGTGACCAGTGGACTAGATGACCTCCTGATAACCTTCTATGCTTCTATGATAGTACAGAATGGACCATTTCAACCACTATCAGTGCTGTGGTGCTAACAGCTGAACAGCTAAAACTGAATAGCTCCCTTCATTTTCAAGGCCTCTAACAGTAGTCTTAAGTCAGTGCATCAGGATTGCAGCATATTTTTCTGAAGAAAGTTACAGAATTGTGTAAAGCAGATGGATGTGTATGCCAGGTATTTAGCATAAATGTTTGGATGTGGTTCAGAAACTCATTTAGATTCTAGGAAAGGCCTCAGACATATGAATATATTAAAACAATTTCTGAAATTCCTTCACATTCATGCAATCCTTGTTTTGTGGTTACCAGGAGGGAAAGCAAAGTTGACGTTTGAATCTGTAAGCCACTTTGAAGTCATGTGGGCATGTCCTTAAAAAATAATAACCGCTGGATTAACCTGAGAGTCCTGAAGCTGATCTTTCCTTATATTAAATACTGAATCTCAAGAGTGAATGAAATTGGTACTAGATTTTTCGTTATCTTGTCTTACTGGTAGGGACCTTGCTGTGCTAAATGCCATACAAATAAAGTATCCTCTGCCCTTAGAAAGTTTATAACAAAGTAAGGTACTCCACCTCGAGGAAAAACAAACCCACAACATATTTATAGGCTCAACAGTGCTACACTCGCTAACACAGCTGCTGAAAGAGACTTGGGGTCATGACTGACCACAAGATGAACATGAGCCACCAATGCAATGCCGCAGCTGGTAAAGCAAACAAAACTCTGGCTTGCATCCATAGATGCTTCTCAAGGAAATCTCAGGATGTCATCCTCCCACTGTACTCAGCCTTGGTGAGACCGCAGCTGGAGTCCAGTTCTGGGCTCCACAATTCAAGAATCATGTTGAGAAGCTTGAGAGAGTCCAGAGGAGAGCCACACGCATGATCAGAGGGCAGGAGAACAGGCCTTATGATGAGAGGGTGAGAGCCATGGGACTCTTCAGCCTGGATAAGCACAGGCTCAGGGGGGGACCTGGTGGCTACATAAGGGGTGTACATCAGGACCTGGGAGACCGTCTGTTCACCAGAGCGCCCCAAGGAAAAACAAGGAGCAATGGTCATAAACTCCTCCAAAACTGTTTTAGGCTGGACATAAGAAAAAAATTCCTTACTGTCCGAACCCCCAAGACCTGGAATAGACTTCCTCCAGAACTGGTGCAGGCACTTACTTTGGACTCGTTCAAGAAATGCTTGGATGCTTATCTTGCTGGGATCCTTTGACGCTAGCTGACTTCCTGCCCCTGGGGCAGGGGGCTGGATTTGATGATCTTCAAGGTCCCTTCCAGCTCTAACATGTATGAAATCTATGGAAGTGCAAAAGCTGGACAAAACAATACAGGGAAGAAGGAAATACCAGTGAACCAGGTAAAGTTTGTCTAAGATACATCGTGCTGAGTATCTCTCCTCTAATAGTTCATGTTTAAAACAAGCAAATAAATAAACAACAAAACAAAACAAAACAGGCACCTACATTAAATCTAAGTCAGTCAGTTTGGGTGAATTAAATGCTTGACTCCAATGAGTGGAATCACTTCCCTAAGTCCATAACATTGCAAATATTGCCCTGAGATCCAAAAAATTGATACAATCCTCTTGTCTCAGATTCTTGAATAGTTCAAGCATTCCAAGCTGTTCACCTCCATTCTCCAGTTCAATCATTAGCAGGGTGGATTGATATAAAAAAAAATCACGTTGATTTAATCAACAAGTAGGAAGCCTTGATTTAATCTTGCTTTGCATATGTATTGTAGTTACTTTCACAAAGAATGTTTCATTGTCATTGCTTCATACGTTCACTAAAACAGGTTGACTTGCAAACACAGTCTTTACATTCAATTTCACCAGGAAGATACATTACATCCATCCACATTTATAGAATTACATAACTAAATATATGCTTATTTATATTCTTAACTTTTTTTTTTTTTTTAAACACAAATAAAATGTACTTCTTTGCTAGGTTTATTTTTGTCAGCTAGCCATTTCAACTGATACTGATCCAATCACCAATATGCAGCTGGGTGGCTTGGAAAGCAGCATCCAGCTGGTAAACCTATTGTGGGGAAAGGGTGGAGGGGGGGAGAGAAGTGGTGTGGTGGGGTAGATCGAAGCCCCCGTGGTGAGGGAGGGAGTGGGGTTGGGGCATACAGGCAGGGTGGGGGCACGGGATGGAGCTGCAAGCAGCTCATTTGTGGGGGTGGCACACACTCTGGAAAGCTTGGGGATCTGAACACGGGGCAAAAGCGGGTTGGGTCTGGGGCGGCACAAGCTCTTCCCAGCAAGGAGCAGGTGGTGGTGGCACTGGGAGGGGGCTATAGGCATCCCAAAATTCACTGTGGTCCCCACAGAGGCGGCCTGCCCTGTCCCACACACAGATCCAGGGGCACATGCCCCCCATCCCTTCCCAGGGTACATGCAGCAACAGGAGCCACCCCTCAGACAAGCCACAGCTCCATTCCGTGCCCTGCCCATGCAACATCTGTCCCTGCCCCACTCGGTCCCTTATCACTGGGGTCTCAATCTGTTCCTATCACACTCCTTCCCTCACAACAGACTTACCAGCCAGACCCAGCTGATCTCTACACCGCGTGCTGTGCTGTGGCTGCATGTGTGCCCAAAGCATTTACCAGCAACATTACTGGCCACATCCACCAAAAAAAGCCTACTGCCAATACTGTCAATTTCCCTTATATCAATGTTGATCTGAATGGGACTGATTTTTCAGCACACCTTTAATTAATACATTTTATCATGATTTCAAGTTTAATTTTTAAATGTATTTGCTTAAAAACTGATTTTAGATAAAAACCAATTGAAATGGTTCTCATATGAGAACCAAGGATTTTTGTAGGTGCTTTTGTCATCTGATGACAAGGTTCTTTGGTTAAATCTGCTATATTTTATTAGACCAGCTAAATAGTTAGAAAAATTCTTCTTTGCAAGTTTCATCTGACTGCATTTGAAAACTTGCCTAAATCTATCCCAACCATACAGCTGGTCCAATAAAAGATACTGTCCACAAAAATTACTGCCTCTCACATATTTCCTACACCATTACCCCTATGACATCACTTGAACAACTGAAATCAATCAGAATTTTCCCATGACTGCTTTATAGTTGTGTTTCACCAACCACTGTAGGCCAGGGGAGTGGGGTAGCAGGGTAGAATACAAATACAGAGAAGAATAACCTGACTTTGGCTAAAAGATGAAAAAACCTCAGCCAGGGAAGAATTCTGGCAGACTTACTATTTATACTGAAGTGACAATACCCATAGCAGCAGTATTCTGCTCAATCCCAAGTGAAGAGTCCTCTGTATCGAGGTGCCTGGCTAGCTTCCAGATCTCACTGAAACTGCAGTTTTCCACTGCAGGAACTAAAGGATCAAAGAGATGCCATTTTCCAGACCAGGGAATTAAATCAGGAGGTTTCAGAAAGACTTCACATATAGGTAATCCTTACGTTAGCGATCCTAACAGTGCTCCAAGCACTTTTCTAAGTGTCCCCAGAGCAGTGGCTGAGCCAAAAAGGTAACACTTTGTAATATAAAATAGCTGTGCTATAATTAAACATGGAGACACCCCTTGCAGACAAATCTAATAGAGACTTGAGGATAGCCATGCCTGAAAAATATTAAAGAGAAAAAAAAATCTTCGGGAGACTGGAGCTAAAAAGATTTAAATCACCATTTCAAGAAGTCATCAGTTGGGAAGTGTGAGAAGATTATGTGTGGAAGACATCCAAAAGAGGGTGGCCCCCACTATCTTAGACGGTTTCTTGGAATAAAGGAGTTTCTAAATGTTTACCAACCCTTTGGGTGGTTTATCTTCAGAAGACTGCTTAGCACTTTTACAGAGATGTAACGGCTTGCAGAAAGACAAGAAGGCTGATGGGTAGGTAATCACATCTGTCATCTCTCATCTCCATATGCTGCTGTTAACAAGAACGTTATCTCTGGGGACACAAATTCACAGTTTGGGAACTAAAACTAAGCATCACCAAGATGCTTAATGGGATTTTCTAGATGGAGCACTCTGTCCCATTGGGTAGAGTGGTTCTCTTTAATCTTTACTAATCTACAGAGGATCTTCTGGGAACCCTATAAGACTGGACCCCCAATATAGTCCAGAGTCTGTTGTGACCTATTTATAAAACTTTTTAGAAAAGGTTACAGGAATATATTGTCTCAAATAAATGTCTCAAATAGAATATATCATCTCAAATAGAATGCCTTAATTAGAAGTTATTATCATGGCATAGGGATTATATCTTTGAGCTCTAACAGATCTTAAATAAAAAAACTATATATAAGATGTTGGGTTTTTTTTTTTTAAAAAGCATCTTAAAAAAATTTAATAATACAATGGAATGTTTAAAATATAATTTTGGGGGATTGTTTTTTAATCATTCATTTTTATCCAACCTGAACTTCATGTTGAACCCAAGTTTCCCCCTGAACACAGACCACATTTATGCTCTACAATCAGTGGCACACAACAAGGCAGTCAACACACACAGATCCTGCAGTAGCTTTTACTGTGTGTGGTTATTACAAATTATTGATGTGACCACAAGAAGCCACAGGACCGCACAGCACAGCAGGGTAAAACAGTCTTCCTATCCTGTCCTATTAAGGACAAGGACAAAACACCAATTGCTACACATCATCTCCTCATCTATGCTCCACCTCCTGACCTGGTCTACTTTTATACACCCTGCACTCAGTCACCAAAATCCCATGCTGTTTATCGTTTCTCCAGGCTTTACAAACTCTGGTACTGGAAGTAGAACAATGACTTATAAAACCATCCCATTTTACAACCACTTGGCTGTATGAGAATGCCAGAATCTTCAGTTTTGAGTCAAAGTGACCAAAGTCCATGAGTTGGACAGTATAAATTGTACTCGCACTCTATGAAGGTATACCAAAGAAGCTGCAGAAAGAATGTGGGATTGAACAGGCCAGATAGCTGTGCAGCGAAAAGATAAAAGGTTCTAGGGAGAACTACTAGAAAGTAAAGGATAGAGATAAGAAAGCGAGATTGCTCACTATGAGAAGACCTTGTTTTGTCCCAACCACCTGTGGGTTTATGGTAATAAAGCACCAAGCAACACAGAACCCTATTTCCTCCTACTCTACCTGTGGCAGCTTAAAACATTATGCCTTATAGTTTTGCTAACAGGCTAGATAATAAATCTGTATAGGATGGTTTGGATAGGGATGATCCTGAAGTGAATTAGACTAGATGACCTCTGGAACTCTTCTTTTCTATGATTTAATTGAGAATTCTATGCATCTGGGGCAGGACTGGGTTCAGACCTGCCTGGAAAGATCCATCCAAAATCACTCTACCAACCAAAAGAATGAGGGAGGAGCAAGAAATCAAGAGGGGAGACAGGATCTTGTCCCAAATGCACAAGAGCTGTTCCCTTGTCTATCAGAGGAAGAACCCAGAACAGTGATTTATTTCAGGATGCCAACTTCTTACATTTACTACTGTATAGGGTATATTAAAAAAGAAGGGAAAAACAGCTTTAGAATCAACTTGAATACAAATAAAACATTATACTCATTCCCTTCTCCCCCATTATGCTGTTCAGAATGCCAGACAAAAGAAGAAAACAAGAAAAATGCATTAATATAAATGGTAAGAGACACCTGCAACCATCTAAAGTTACCTGCATGTCAAAGACACCTCGCTACCAGTAAAGTAGCCGATTAATTTCTGATCAGACTTTTGTCTGATTCTGGAAAATACATGAAGATATTCTGTTATTGAGGTGCCAGGCATTCTTCCAAATTCCTTGGCAAGACAAGCCTCCCTTTACTATCATGGTAATTTGAAATTCCAGTACAGTTCTTCTGTCATGAAGCACAAACCTTCTTACTATAAATGAAGACTCTCACCCCTGATACCAGGAATAAGCGGACTGTCTTCCATTCCAGCTCAAAAGGGGTGCACCATAATCAATTCTGCTGTGTGTTCTAGTAGCAGTCCCTTCCTCCCATCTCATCCTCCTAAAAGATTATTTTTGAGAGTTGTAAGAAAGAACATTCAAATTTCTAATTTTAGGATAAATCCTTAAAATAAAAACAACTTGGAGAGCAAAATGGAAGAATCATGGAAATAGCATCTGAATGCAAGGCAGTAGCCATACACTTCAGAAAACAGCCCAAATGTACCATTATTTGGCTCCCTTATTCTTACCACACAGTTCAAATTGCACTCCTTCTAGTCTATGTTCCTGTAACAGGTTCATTTGTGGGTTATCTACACCCTAAATCACAATCATCAAAGAATCATTCAATGCAAAAGTATTGTCTTTTAAGATAAAAGAGTGCACAGAATACCCCTAAAACATACATAGCACTAAAAACTTTCTGCAGTACACACAAGTTGATAGATAATACCAAAGTACAAATTTGCAGAGTTTGTAGTGTGTAAGAACCCCTGAGGCACAAAAGCTTAATTAGCCAGTGCAGACAACAGTTACTTACCTAAATTCATTATTGCCATGGACACCTTGTTGATGGTACGTTGTGAGGACGAAACAGCACATCTACTTGCCCATGTTGAAAAACATGGGCAAGTGGATGTGCTTGCCCAAACTTCAAGAACAATCAGTCATCATGAACTCTGCTAGTTCAGCTATGTACCAAGATGTCCAGAAATGTATCATAATAGATCCCGAGGGCTCTTAATGATGGAGTAACTTCTTTGCCTGTCAAAATATTTCTTTGCATGAAGTGGCAGATGCAGTCCATAAATCTCACCTACAGTTTGGAAGCTCATACATTCAAACCCCAGAATTATTTTAAGCATATTTACAGTTTCAAGGACAGCATTGACTTAACTGTCTAGCAAAGACATTTGGAGACTATCCTTTCAGACAACCCGATAAAACAGGAAAAAGCAGCTGAGGTTTTCAAGGCTGTGGATGCGGTCTCATGCATTATATGGAAAAGACAAAGCCTACATATATCTATCTAATCATGCTTAAAGAAAATTAAGCCATATTTAGGAATAACTGCTTCTTACATGAATTAATGCCACATCCATTGCAAATAATAGAAAAAAGAAAAGAAAAGAAAAGCTACAAGCCTTTTACATGACATTTCCATTCCTTTTTGATCATGTCATTAATGGCCAAATGTACAGGCAGGGCAGTTTTAGAACTCAAGATCCACATGAAGTCTACCTTTAACTTTCCAATCTTTGGGTGAGAAGAGGGAGGAGGTACACAATTTCACCATTAAAACAAAGCAAGAAGAATGGATCCTGAGAAAACTCCTTCTCCTGGAAGTGTCCAACATCACCCCATTATGTAGATCTATATGCCTGTGCTCCAAAGTTTTGGTAAAGATATATACTCCTGTATATTGCATGGGAATCTAAAACACTTAAAATAACTAAAGTCCTTCAATTCAGTTCTAAAGCTGCTCCAGGTAACCAACTTCCAGGCAACTGCAAAAACGTTCAGATGGTATAGGTGGGGAAAATCAAGCTTCCACTAGTATCAGTCCTAAAGAACTAATGTCTTGCACACAGATAAAAACTGTATTTAGAAACTAGTTTAACCAAAATGTAAGCCACTCTCCTGAATACATACCACATTCATTTGAAAGTGTTTTATCTTAATAAGTTTAAGTAAAGTTCTTATTACTTCTAAATAATGCCAAGACTTATTTTTTCTTCTAACGTAAAAAACTGGTGACTGACACTCATAATGAGGTAATAGTGAAACCTCCCTACTATGTTAAAGCATTGATTCTGTAATCAACTGTTCCAGAATTAAAATATAAACCACTGACTTTCAGAGCAGAAATGCTAATAAGTTTTAAAAACCTCTTTAATGCACTGCAAAATGGTAACCTTTGAAACTGGAGTTCTGGAGGAACTTTTTGCTTCCTCATGGTATATTAAAATGTGAAAGTTTGGGGGAAGAGGGAGAAGCAGAATGTTAAATGCATCTAGCAGGCCAAAACCTAGTCTTTGCAGAACTCTGAAGTTTCACAGACTGCTGCAGTCTTTCCCAAATCTTCACAGAAAGAATGAACTCATGGAATCAAAATCTACCTTTGAAACATTCCTCCAACAATTAAATTTCAAAGTTTTAAATCACCCAATAGAAGTAAATGTCCTCTCAAGTTCTACTTGTCTACTTTCCAGCATCAGAATATTTACTCAAATACAAGACGATGCCAAATATATGACCCCCCCCCACCACCACAAAAATAAGGTTGTATATATGGAAAATTTTCCATTTGTTATAATTGTCCAGGTATAGAATCGAGTTATCAGTGTTGTCTTTAATTCATCCCCCTCCCACTGCTATAGCAGGAAAAACAGCATTGAGGGGGTGCCCTCTGCCCTGTCAGCTTCCCTCCACAGCCTTCCTGTCTCCACCCTCTCATTACAGTCAGAACCTGCTCCAGCTGTTCCTTCCCCAAGCACAGTGTGGAAGTAAGTTGCATGTGACAGTAAGAGGTGAGACGTGGGAAGGAAAAGGACAGTGAGGAGGGCAGAAACTGCAGAGGGAAACAGGAGCCTGCTGTGGTTCCAATCCTGACTGCTGCAAATTTCAGCACAGGTACTCCATAAACACACTTTTGAGCACCACTTCTGTACCTATTTTTTATATAGTATGAAGTCCAGAAGTACTGATACTAGTCCAGAATTGAATGGCTCATGACTTATCATATACAGGCAGTCCTCAGACTTATGACACAACTGGTTTCTAAAAACTGTGTCTTAAGTTGAAACATTGCAACTTGGAACCAATTTTCATATAACAAACAATGTTTTAAATAGGGGATTCGTTCCTGAACCAAGGCCTGATACCCTATTTTCACCAAAAATGCCACAGAATTTTATACTCAATGAATTATAGATGAGTAATATAGTTACATTAATGTATTTATATTGTAAATAGCAATCCTATTGTTTTGGAAGAACTTATTTGAAGTGACGTTGTTGGACTTTTTGAAAGCCTCTTGGTTGGACTTTTTGAAGGGTTCTTAGCTGAAGTCTTCTCAGGAGCCTTGGCTGCAGGTTTTTCTAGAGACTTGTCTGCTTTCTTGAAGAAAGTGTCCAAAGAAGTTTGGACAGATGTTTTCCAGGGAGATGAGCGATGCAGCAAACCTGTTAGCTAGTGTGGCGTCACATTGGACCAAGCGTTGTAAAAGTCGAAACTAGATCGCAAAGTTGAAACGGTATCAATTTAGAAATGTTGTAAGTGTGAAAAGTTGTAAGTTGAGGACTGTAGTTCACTAGGCTGGGCCCCAGCAAAATCAACAGCATTTCAAGCTAGGTAATCCCACAGCCCAGCACTGGTCACTACACATGTGTACTCCAGACACACTCCCAGAGGACCATGTACTAATTAGACCCCCCCACAGTCATAACTGGAGCTAGGTGTTCTTGTCACAAGTCCTGGGACTCTCCAAAAATGTATATGCAGGTGAGATGCAGGGCTGCTTGGTTTGTCTCCACCCAACAGAGGGTGAGGCTACATTAATCACAGGCCTGCAACAGGCTGAGAGAAAGGGCCACAGAGTCTCTTAGAAATCAGCAGAAATGGAAAAGAAATGCACTGGTTGGCTGTAGGACTTAAGAAGAAGTCAGAATGTGTCAGGGTGGATTTGATTTAAGTCAAATCAATTTAAATCACCAGTCAGGATGCCTTGACTCAATCGTTGTTTCCTACAAAAAGTACATTCTTGTTGTTTGATATCCTCTACTCACTTAACTTCTTGAAACTTTGCACTTTTAGAGAGAGGTAAGGACTTGATTCTTTTGTACACAAACCTGCAGAGACAAGAGGGCTGATAGGTAGGTAATCAGATCTGTTATCTCTCATCTCCATATGCTGCTGTTAAGAAGGATGTTATCTCTAGGGACACAAATCCATGGTTTGAGAACTGAAACTAAGTATCACAGAGATGCTTAACGGGACCTTCTAGACTGAGCACCGAGTCCCATTGGATAGAGTGTTGTTTTTTTTTTAAATCTTTACTAAGCTACAGAGGATTGAACCCCAAATGATTGGGCCCCTAATATAGTCCATGGCCTGTTGTGACCTATTTATAAAACTTTTCTAAAAAGGTTATATGGATATATTGTCTCAAATAGTATATAATTAGAAGTTATAATCTCTATTCCACGATGATAACTTCAAGCTTTAACATATCTTATATTAAAACTATCTTTATACATGTCTAATTTTTTTAAAAGCATCTTAAAAATCAAAAAAATACAATTAAATAAAAAAAATCTGATTTAAATAAAAATCCAATTTATTGATTTTTTTTAAACACTGATTTTTATCCACCCTGAAATGTATTTGACGTAGTAGTTCATTACGACTTGAAAAACAAGTTGGCATGAAGGCAACTGAGCACAATGGGCACTATATCTTATTCAGATGGGCTGCACTAACCTAGCTTTATGGTAGGTCCCCAGCAGTGCGTTGGGCCATGTGCTTTATGAGCACACTCTGCATGGGCTGCATTCAATCAACCTCATAGCTGGCTTCCATGACTGAGCACATGCTGCTTCTAGCCAGAGATCGATGACACCCATGCTGATGTGGGGGGCAGAAGGGGAGAAATTGCTGTATATTTGAGTAAATATAGTAGTTTACAGTTTATTTCAGGAAAAAAGTAAAAAATGGTCGAGTCTCTAGCCTACACTACAGACAAAATCAGAAAAGTGATAGTGGAAAAGGGCAAATCATCCCTGTTCATACATCTTAAGTAAAACCAAAAAGGAATGCAGAACTTCGCCATTGTAAATCACTTGTTATTTTGATTTTGTTGGTCAAACATTTAAAAATAATACTAAATTACCAAGATCCTTTCAGAGAACCTAAAAGGAATCTCAAGCTCTTAAACATCAAGCAACCATTTTTTTCCACTATCCAGACAAGAGAAAATCATTATGGGTATGTCATCTTCATCAGACTTTACCTAAAAGATTGGCACTAGTTTTCATAAATATGATTAAGTCAATCAAACACATAGGTTAAAAGCGTAAGAATTAACTAAAGTTACACTTAAAACTACCTCTTCCCTAATTAACCTCATCCAAATAAAACCAGTCACAATGCAAACCAACACTTGAGTTCTACAGAGCAACTGTGTTAGCACAACTTATCAGCAGTTAATTCAAGGTGTACACCACTGGGTCAGCCAAACTTCAGTGAAAGCTTTGTCACACTCCAGTTAATATTTCACCACATGGACAGGAGACTTCATCTTGTAAAATAAAGGTAATCCTGTAGTGAAAACAAACCCTTTGCAGCTTACCCAAGGTCACAAAGCAAGCCAGGGCCAAGGTATAGACTAGGGGCTAGTGCAGGAACATGGCTTCTAGACAGTGCTCCATCTTACTTCAACAAACATTTGTCTTTAAACATTTTCTGAAATAAAAAACAAGCAAAAAGGCTCTGATGCTGTAAGCACATGCAGGTATTAACTTTCTTCCTGAGAGCAACCTCAGCGACTTCATATAAAAATGAAGTTTCAGAAGGATTTGTAGGGCAAGGGCCTTCTCTGCAGCCTCAACTATAATTCAAGGTTCAGGAATTGTTACACAGAAGGTAATACAATGTATTCTGTAAATGTACAATTTGTTTATCTGTCTGACATAATGCCAGTCCCAACATGCAGCCAATTGCTCACATTGTTACAAACTCCAGTTACCTACACAACAATTAAAGGCACAAACCACTGAAGTGTAGCATTCTTTCAACCCCACTATTTTGTCACTTAACTATACTCTATGTAACTAGGCAAGAATGAGGAAGCAGCTATCAGACAGCTATCAGACACCTTGAAAATGAAAGAAACTAATCCATTTTGGAAGTGCTTAATGCCATAACCTTAACAGTGCTTAAATTCAAATAAATACATACCCCAAGCGAGTGACTAGACTATTTTCAGGCTACAAGATACACACTTGGATGGAGTGCACTGTAAAGATACATAATTAGAGAGGCAGGACAGTCCAGTGGTTAAAGCTCAAGTCCATGATTTGAGAGCCATCAGTTTGATTATCTGCTCTGCCAGACTTCTGTGAATGTGCACAAGTCCCTTAGTGCAACTTCATCTCAGCTCCCCATCTGTCAAACAAGGATAATAATACCCACATGAGGGCAAATAAAGTAAGATGAGGTGCTCCTGTATTATAGAAGAGGCCACATAAGAATCTAAGAGATATAAACAAGAGAAAGAACAAAAGGGTACCTGGTCATAGTGGTACAAACAATCCAAAACAAAATAAAACAAAACAAAAGAAGAATCCAAGTATCTCTGTCTGTTTTTACCAAAGCCAAAAGTATTAAAAATCTTATCTATATCTTACTGCTATATTACACATTCACTTCTTGAATTTTTCAACCAAGCAAAAATAGATTTGTTTGTCCCACTGACAATGAAAGTGACCGATCATCAACTTCCAAGAATAGACAGTTCAGTCATTTCAGATGCTATAAAATCCGCCCAAACCTCATGCCTACTTCCCTGATTTACAGCCTCCCCTGTAGTCTGTACAAGCCCATGTCATACAGCAGTAAAGTGACCAGCTGATGACAATAACACTGACTGGCCATGGCACCGTGTAAAGAACAAGCTAAAAACCATAAGGGCTCTTCCTTCTCGTTTCCATGACAGCAATCATAGCAGCTACCTTAGCAGCCTCAGCAGTTGCATATTTACCCCTGAACATCCCCCTTCACACTGCTGGTTTTGCCACTTGAAGAAATCACACTGACACTGGAACTTTAGAGTGCCTATACACATGCAGATAGGCTGCTCTGACGTGCTATAATTACAGTGCATTGGAACAGACTCATTTAATCCAGTCTGCCAGAGCATGACAATTACTGTGATCCACCAAACTCCAGCATCGCACGTGTCAGTATCCATACGCTGAAAAATGATGCCAGAGGCACTTTAAAGCTTGTTTGGCATGTTTTAATTAAAGTGCCCCTGCCAGCATTTTTCAGCATGGGGATGCTGATACACATGACATTCTAGGTGCTTTAATTAGAGAAGCTCTTGGAGTCATTCTAATTAAAGTGCCCCCTGCCCCACTCCCAGAGCATGTGCATAAATGCCCTTAGTTTGTGAACATTTTGTTTTGTTCTGTTTGGGCAAAACTGCACCTTCAGCTGGGACTGACATCCTCCCAAAGGCTCATGCTTTAGGTACCTCATTTAAATAGTCAGTAAGGGGCGCAACCACCCTATCTAAAGCCTCAGAGCCTGCAGCCCTTTAGCAATGCGCATGGCCCATGCTGCCACCCAATGCCCAAACCAGGCCCAATAACTCATCTTTCCCCCTTCCCCCCACACACACTACTTCACTGGAGAGCTCAGACCCATCCACCAGCATCTGGCAACTCAGGAGGTCAGCAGTAGATGCACCTGAGCATCAGAGGTACAGAGACTCCCCCACTGGGATGACAGCTGGCACACTGCTACCCAGTAGGTGCATCTACATGAGACACTTACTGCTCATTAGCCTAATAACACTGTGCAGCAGTATGGCAGTTATGAACTGTGCTAACAGCACAGTGTTATTAGGCTAATGCGCAGTCAGCATCACAAAATAACCATGCGCAAGCACTATTTTGCAGTAACTCCAGTTACTACGCATTTAGTTATTACTTCATTAAACAAGTAGTCAGCTAAACAGGCAGTAACTAAGTCAGGGTGCTGACCATGTAGATGCACCCAGTGCTGTCAGGATCCAGACAGTTCTGCAGAGGGGAGCAGCTGAGAACCATTGACAGTTTGGACTTAGGGCCCTAATATGGCAGCCCTTGGATGGATCCAGCTCTTGCTGCCCAGAGGCTTGTTTCATCCCATGCATATTTGACCTTGCAAAGTTTTGCCTTGATCAAGGTGTAGAGCACTGAACGTGCAAAACAGCTCCACCTAGGCCAGCCCACAGGAGAACAAGAAGAAACAAGTGGGGCTGGAAGAGACCTCCAGAGGTCAGAGTCCCAACCCCCAGGCAGGAGGGACCCTTCCTACCCCTACCCAAGCAGCCTGGGGTCAGCAGAGGGCATCTCCTTCCCTGCTGTTTCCTGGTTCTTCCGTGCCCATCAGGGGATGGGGATGGGGATGGGGATGGGGCACCCACTACCCGCCCCCCGCACTCTACAGAAGTCCCGCCCCCCCCCCCGGCGATGGCCCACAGAAGCCCCGCCCCGAGCTGCTGTGGCGGCGCCGGCAGTACAAGGGCTCGGGGCCGTCCCCGGCCGGTACCTGTTGTGCCTCTGCGCCGCCGAGGCGCTGGTGTAGTAGGCCGCTCTCCGCTGGGCGCTGCGCGGCACCGGACGCAGCGGGATCTGGTCCGCCATCTTGCGCTCCCACCCCTCCTCACCCCGCCGGGGCCCGGAACCGGCTCGCCAACCGCCGCCCGACGTCACCCGACCGCGTGACGTCACAGAAGCAGCTGATGCGAGCGTCGGGGGGCGGAGCGAGGCCAGTGTCAACAAGGGGGCAGGGCTTCGCGCGAATGACGTATAGGGGCGGGGCCCGAGGGCCTGTTGATGTCTTGGGAGAGCAGTTTTGAGGCGGGAGTAGGAAGTTCAGTAGTTGATCAAGCAGGTTGAGCAGCAGAAAGCTGAGCGGCAGATCAGGCTGGGAGCACATAAGGCGAAAGAGCAGAGCAACAGCTAAAAACAGGAGCACAGGGCAAGGGTAAGGAGCAGAAAGCTGATCAGATCGAGCTGGGAGTACGGGGCGGGAAGCAGAGCAGCAGACTGGGCAAGGAGCAGAAAACTGAGAAACAGATCAGGTTGGGAGCAGAAAGTAGAGCAACAGGTAAGCCCAAGAGCACAGGTCAAGGAGTAGAAAGCTGAGCAGCAGATCAGGGTTGGGAGTTCAGAGCCTATAAACAGAGGAGCAGATCAGGCAGGGAGCAGAAAGCTAAGAAACAGATCAGGTGGGGTGCCCAGGGGAGGGAGCAAAAAGCTGAGCAGCAGATCAGGCAGGAAGCAGAAAGCTCAACAGATCAAGCGAGGGACAAGGTTTGGAGGAGTGCTTGGGAAGGGTGCAGGGCTAACTTGTGGCAGGCAAGGCAAAAAAGGTTGGCCCTAATGAGAAAAGAGGAACTTGCACTTAAATAACTTTATTTTTTTATTTTTAACAGTCAGAAGTATTAAGAGAAGTGCAGAAAAGCTTTGCTGTTTTTCCCTCCACAAAGTGATTATCTCTTTATTGTGCCTCCTCTGTAGAGATGAACGTTTAGTTGTGTGTGTTTTAGTTAGTTTTCACCATTCTGATGCTCACATAGCTAATGATATAGGATTTTTAAGTTTAGATTGGCTGTGCAGCCCAATTTAAGGAACATTAAACACCAGAGGGTATGAGAGGAAGAAATGGGAAAAGGAAAATATAGATAGAGATGGGATGGGGGGCAATAATAAAGGTCTTTAATTTTCCAGCTTACTTTCAATTTCATATTTGAAAGTTGCAAAGAGGTTACAAAGTGCATTTGACAATGCCACCCCCCTCCTTCCTTCACTTCAATTTGAAAAGTCTAGTTTTATTTTTCTTAAAGGAGAGCATGAACTCAGATTGGAAGTTGAGTTCAGCAAATCTCATAATACAACTAGGTATGGTGGCAAGAGTTGAAAGAGAAATCTTAAACATGTACAATGTACATTTACAAAGGACAAAAATCATTGTAAAAAGCAAGCAATACACAATATCATATCCATTTCATCAAGTGGTAAAGTGAGGTCACATTAGGACTGACTTTCAAACATGGCTACCAAAATCTCCTGAATATAGGTGCCTTTTCCCCATTCCTCCCCACAAAATGGTTGAACACTTGCATCTCCTGCTGGTTTGCAAGACTTCTCTTTCTCCAGAGAAAGAGTAGAGCAAGTTGTACTGCTTCAGGCAAAAGCGGAAGGGATTTAGTACTTCAGAAAAACAACAGTTGCTTGACCCAAGTATCTACATTTTTATTTAAATGCTTAATACTAGGTATCCTGATTGGAAGCTTTTGGCTTGCTTGTAAAAACAGTAAGCTGGAGAAGTGTGGATACCTGAGAAGCTCTACACCTGAATTGCTGTAGCAGACATAGAGCCCTCTTATTTTTCATTCTTCCTTCTCTACCTTTACTTGTGGTAAAACTGGTCTGCACTGCCAAACCCTAGATGATAAGAGAAATAGAGAAACAGGAAAGAGGGAGGAAAAGAAAGAAGGAAAAATGAAGAATAAACTACAATAACTATTACATTTGTGGGAAGGTTACAGTATTAGTGAGGGTTTTTTTGATAATTCATAATACAGAGGGGCGTATAGCACCCTAAAAAAATTTAAAAGGAGGTATATGACAACCAAAAATTTGTGAATCAGTGCCCTATAGTGTCCTATTCATTTCAATAACAAATGATAGCATCTCTGTAATAGTTACCGGATAGGTACAAGACTTACCAGAAAAAATAGATGGAAGTTGTAATAGCATTGGCTGGCTATTGTTATGTGCAAAATGACTTTTCTAGTTTCATGCAGGGTCTAGTGGGCATGTCTTTATAGCTCAGAAATCTACCACATCAAGTACCCTTTTGAAGACTTATCTACAGATGCTCTTCCTAGGTCATAATTGAGGCTTGCTTACAAACAATGCTCTTTTCCTGCTTTATTTGTGCTGTTGACATTAATTCACTGCGCTCACAGAAGGACTTAGGCATTGTAAGGCTTGCATTACAGCACGTCATTTTTAAGGATTCTTGTCACCTATTGAAATCCACAGTCCCAAGTCAGGCAACCAAGCTATTTATGCAATGAAGCCAGAGTTAGCCAACTTAGTGTGGGACAAAAGCTAATGCTCTGATCAGGGAGGCCAGTTAATATACCCAGTAGAAAATACCAACAGAAGTGGAGTTTAAGCTCTGCCTCTCACCAGGAATTCTCTTAACAGTTGGTTGTGCTTCTTAGTTGCAAGTGCTCGCCTGAAAGGAAGCATCTAAGCCAGCCCTTAATATCATGAAATTAGCAGGAAGCACCATGTCCAGTTGTATCAGCATTAGTTAGAGCATTCACTTATGATGCTACAGACTCAGGTCTCTGCTGGAGAGGACTCAAACCCGAGTTTCAAGAGAGTGATTTAACCGAAAGGCTGTGGCTCAGACTGCCACCTTCACTTTCTCGTCCAAGTGGGGATTTTGTGAGGTTTAACATGTCCTTGAAAACAATTACGGGATTAGGGTATGCAGTCAACATAGGGAGAAGAATGCCACAGTTCCACTGGGATTACAGATAGGCACATTGCTACTCAGTATTGTCAGAATTCAGACAGTTTTCCACATGGATGTTAATTAGCCAAAGACAGCAGCTGAGAGCAATCTAAATTCTGGGCTTGGGAATCTAAGATGGTAGCCCTTTGGTGGATCTGGCTCTTGCTGCCTGGAGGCTTGGTTCTTTCTATGTATATTTGGCCTTACAAAGTTTTGCCTTGTTCAGAGGATTGAACTAAAAGTGCAAAACAGCTCCACCTTGGTCTGCTTGAATGAGAACAAGAATCAGAAAAGAGGGGCTGGAAGAGACCTCTGGAGTTCATCTAGTCCCAACCCTGCATAAAGCAGTATCCTCCCTATCCAAACCATGCTATACAAATCCACTATCTAAGCTATTAGCAAAACTACAGAGTCAGCCCTGACAATCACAAGACATGACACCCTAGCCTGCCAGAGGTAAAGCAGGGAGAGCACAGTGGCCAACATCTTGCTGCTACAAAGTTATTAAAATATGCTCAAGATATTCAAGGTAGAGGGCCACATCCCCTACTACAGAGAAGGCAAAAACCCTCACAGTTCATACCAATCTGATCATAGGGTAAAATTCCTTCATGACCCAAAATCAGTCTGTCCTGAGCAAAGGGGCAGACCCTCTAGCCAGAAACCTCCTTGTTTTAAGTCCCAGCAGAAGCATTGGTACACCCTAATCAAAATTCCCAGCTGTGGCTGCAGTCAATACCCAGTGCTTCTGAGGAAGGCTTCAAAAACAAAAACAAACCCCTGACATATGTAGTGGCAGGAAAGGGAAAAAAATCATTCTTGGCCCCCCATGCCAACCAACAAAATCCAGAAACATGGAAAATACCCATAGTAGAAAATTGGTATAGCTGCTTCTATATCATACCTAATTAATGCTTACCCAACCTCTTCTTGAACACCTCCAACTTCCCTAGGTAGTCTCTTCCACTGCCTCACTGTTCTATCAGTGACTATGTTTTTCCTAATATCTAATCTAAAGCTATTTTGCTTCAACCTCAAGCCATTGGTCCATGTCTACTTTGCAGCAAGAGAGAAAAGGTGTTTTTTTCTTCTTTGTGTCAGCCTTTCAGCTATTTGAAGACTGATATCATGTCCCTTCTTAAGTGCCTTTTCTGTAAGATAAAATGCCTATTTCCTTCAACTTCTTCTTGTATGATCTGCCTTCTAAGCCCTTTATCAATTTTGTCATCCACCTCTGGACTCTCTCTAACCTCTACATGTTCTTTTTAAAATACGGAGCCCAAAACTGCACACAAAACTCTTGATGAGGCCCAGCCTGTGCTGAATAAAGAGGCACCATCACCTCCTGTGTTTTGGACCTAATGCTTCTATTGATGCATCCCCAAACTGCATTCACCAACAGGTAATTCAGGGTAGAATAAATGGAACAGAAGATTGCAGAGCGGAGGACCTCCTCCTCCACAAGAGAGTGCTTTGCCTTTCTGCAGAATGACTCTGTTTGGTAGACTTTCTCCAGGTATTATCCATCCTGTGAGTTGCACTGAGTTTGGCACTAAATTCAGAATAAAAATAGACTTCTGAGAGACTACATCCTTTTAAGCTGGTTGTATACCTGCAGCTGGATATGCAGAGAAGATCTAAAAAATAAAATTGAGAAAGACCCTGTAAATAATTGGAAAGAGTAAAAGACCATTAGTGGAGGAGACTGCTGAATCATAAAAAGTTCCTGCTGTTAATACTAGGACTCTTCCCACCTAAAAAATAAATAGAAGGACATTTTGCACTGGCTTTGGTAGCAAGCACTCTCATCTGAGGGACTCCTTGCTTGCAAAAGACTTAAGTCAGAATCAGTCCTCTTAGAGACCATTTGTGTGAAATGAATTTTGCTGCCCAGATGGTCTGTTAGCTTACTGATCTCTCCAGAGAGGTTACAGCCATCAAGTTTACTTGCTTTATTATATATGATTCCCAAAATAGGATTGCTTCCTGATATAAAAAAGCTTGATCTTGTACTTTCCTCTCTACCTATGTAATACATGTCTATTACTTTATTCTCATTAAACCTAGGAATGAAACTCTGCTCTCTCTTTCAGAAATGGCAGAAATTTCTGCTTGTGACCAAAATCCATACATTTGAAACTGATTCAGTTGTGCCCCTTCCAGTCACTTTTGGGAGGTATCGATGACCAACATCTCAGGAGAAAATATAATTTCTAGGCTACTGGTTCTCAACCTTTTTAGACTTGGGGCACCCATCAATAGACTGCTTTGAAAATACCAGCTTCTAGTTTTCACTTGTGTTTTGAGTACAGAATAATACAACAATTCTTCCATTCCAAATAAACTTAGCCAACAACAGGTCAGAATGTTTAACATTATGGCTCCTTCTTTGAAATTTCTGGTTTTAATCTTGTGAGTCATGTTTTCACACCTAACAGTGCTAACATTTTCTGGTACCCTGTGGTATCCTTGAAAGAATTTCGAGGCACTCCAGGGTGCCACGTCACCATTGTTGAGAATCACTGTTCTAGGCAAACAGATTTTCCTGATCCGCCCACACCAAAGGAATGAAATACGATGTTCCAGAATTTTTATGAACAAAGTCACTCACGGGCAACTGGTAGGGGGAATTCAGGGGGGGGACACATGCCCGTCAGATTTGCCCCTGACTCAGCACTATTCAGGACGGCAAACCACGACCCTGCAAAGCCGGGGAGAGAGACCACAGCTCCTCTCGCAGGGCCCATGACAGCGACAGTTGAGGTTTCAGCCCACCCCCCTGCCTGTGTTCTGGCCGGTGGTCCACAGTTTGCCAGGCCAGCCACTTCCTGCCCACGGTGTACCTCCCCAGGCTCAGGAGGCACCAGTTACCCCTGTAGTCATTGTGATGATTCAGGTTGTGTATTGACTTGAGCAACACATGCAATGGTCTGAAATGCCACCTGACAAAGGGTGTCACATAGTAGCTTGGGCATTTCTAGTCCAGCAGCCTGAGGCCCATCCTTACTGATGACTGCAGAATGTTCTGACATTACATGGCATCAGATTATTTTAAACCTTTTCTGGGGAAGGAAGGTTCTTGCTCCTCTGATATCCAATACTATACTTATAGATTCTATGGACTGAGAGGGCTCATGTTTAATTGCTGACACTGATTCTTAAGGAGAAAAGCAGATGAAGAATTATTTGGATCAGTTCTGCAACCTGTGAAGCTGATTTCCCCCAAATCAGTCAGTCATCAAGGTCTGAATACACCTACATGGCTCAATGCCAAAGATGAGCTGCCACCACCACCAGAGATTTTTGAAACATTCATAGTGTGGTCAAAAGTCAAACAGAAGTACTAAGAATTGGCAATGAATGTTTTGTACCACAAATAAAAATTTGTTTGAGAACCAGATGTAGTGCCACATGGAAGTGAGCATCATGTACATTGAGGTTAATGAACCACTCCATGGGATTTAAACAAGGGAATGATTGATAAGAGTGTCATCGTGTATAACTCAAAGCAGCAAATATGTAAGTTCAGATAACAGACATTTAACATAGGATACCATACTCATTTCTTTTTTGAAATCAGAAAATAGGGGGAATAAAAACCCTGTGGACATAAAATGGTGAGTTTAATTGCACCAATCTCTGGCAGGGAATCTGTATCTTGTATTAGATTTACCTGAGAGTGATCCATGAAGAGGGACAGGTTGGGGGTGAGAAAGAAGAAAGTCTGGAATAAGAACCCAAAGGAAGGGAAAAAAAGGGTATAGATCAATAAAGACTATTCCACAATTCTTAACTGTTTTATCAATTCTTCCAGTTATGCTGATGACCAGACTGGGAGGTGCCAGAGGAGGATGCCAACTTCGTTTTCTGGAATCTAGGTCTTTCCTTTATTGTTCCTTTGTTTATAATTCTCTGATAGCAGAATTATTTAGGTGAAGACTATGGACTAGCAATGGAGGTCTAAATAGTTTCTTTCTACAAAAAGCATGTACAGATTGAAGGATCTTACAAGGTAAATCTAATATTCTTCAGCATGTGCATAGTCCTCACTGAACTAAATAAGTCTTGTCCATCAAAAGGCAGATCTTTAACTTCTGTCCTCAGAAAAGACCGAGGCAGCTAGTCAGGAATCCTTCCTGATTTCTATAGAGAAGCACAACTCTGGTAACTGCTGTGTTCACAGCTGCCTATAGAGATGTTTGGGAAATTACCTGCACTTGAGACCAGATAAAATTAAAAGAGGTATATGCCTATTTGTAGTGTGTCTCCAAAATCTGTTATTCTTTGCATGGATATTGTTGTATTTTGATAGCATAGCTTGATAACTAATTATTCTGACCTACAGTAAAGAAAAAATAATTTCTGCCCCCAGGGATCTAGTGTCTTGGTACCTATTTTTTAGGGCTGTACTTTGTAACTTACCTCAGTTTCACCTGCAATGTACTGACCTTCTGCACAAGGACACAAGTATTTAAAACCCTTGGAAGAGCCATGGTATTTTGGTCAGTGTGATTTGAGAGTTCAGAAATAAATGTTAATGTGACCCACAAATCTTTATCAGCTCTAACATAATTAATAGGTAAAGCTATTTTTATTCAGGCAGCTGGCTGCAGAATAGCAAAAGCTTAGTTATCGTGTACTATTTTAAGAGGTATCTCAGAAGGTCTAGGCCATTCTCTTCAGTAGTTCCCATAATACCTCTGAAAACATCTATTATATTAGGCCCTGATGGAATGATAGCTTTCTCAGCTGAAGATGATGAAAAAACTTTTCATGACAACGGTACATGTTATTCCATTTTCTCCTTTTCTCTAGAATTAACTTTTGTGAAGAAAATACATAAAAGTTAGAGGTTCAGCCCTCCAAAAATACCAGGTCCTGGTTTTCACTTGTTTTTTGACTGCAGAAAAATGTAGTCAAATGTCATCTTGTAGCTGATATTTATCCATAGATCTTAAGATACTTAGATGCTGAAGCCAAGGTTTGAGGACCACGTGGATCTAGCTAGCATGTAGCACAGAGGCAGACAAAAAATGTGCTTGTTCCTTTTGAAAACATAAAGTGAAAAATTGCCATCTATGGCTATTCTTGCTTTCAATCAGGCTGAAGAGGCAATTTAGGGTCTGTGGAAAGGTCACCTGCTAAAACATCTAGATGAAAATGTCAAGGATAAGTTCCATTAACCTCAACTTACAAAACATTTATTTCCTGGAAGCACCTTCAGAAAAGAGTGCATCTTCAAAGGAACAGAAGGCCTTAATGAAAAGTTTTCATAAGCGAGTATTAAGTGTTTGAACAACAAGAGACCTGATGTAGCAATCCATAGAGACACTTAGAATCATAGAAAATTAGGGTTGGGAGGGACCTCTGGAGGTCATCTAAGTCTAACCCCCTGCTCAAAACAGGACCATCTCCAACTAGATCATCCCAGCCAATACTTTGTCTAGCTGGGTCTTGAAAACCTCCAAGGATGGAGAGTCCTCAACCTCTCTGGGTCACCTGTTCCAGTGTTTTACTACCCTCCTAGTGAGAAAATTCTTCATAAATATCTAATCTAAACTTCCCTAGGGGCAATTTGAGACCCTTCTTCCTTAAATTAAATCCCTGTGGTCTCTTCTCTAGACTAAATAAGCCCAGCTCCCTTAGTCTGTCCTCATAAGGCATGCACCCCAGCCCCCTTACCATTTTTGTTGCCCTCCACTAGACTCTCCAATTGTCCACATCCTTTCTGTAGTGGGGGCCCAAAACTGGATACAGTACTCCAGATGTGGCCTCACCAGTGCTGAATAGAGAGGAATAATCACTTCCCTTGACCTGCTGGCAACGCACCAACAAATGCAGCCCAATATGCTGTTAGCCTGCTTGGCAACAGGGGCACACTGCTGACTCATATTCAGCTTATTGTCCACTATAACCCACAGGTCCTTTTCTGCATAGCCAATCAGTCCCCAGCCTGTGCTGGTGTATGGGATTGTACCATCCTAAGTGCAGGGCTTTGCATTTGTCCTTGTTGAACCTCATGAGATTAATCTCGTCAGTTCAAGCAGACAAGATTCTAAGCCTGTTCACATGGTAAAAATGATAGTTGTAGACATAGCATGGTTAGACTCTGTTCTGAAGGGAAATAGCAACTGTAGCAGAAAGACTGTGAGGAAGATAAACAGTCTCATTTCTCGGTATCAAATGAAGTTGCTTTGACTGAGCATGTGTTGCAAATGGATACAATACAGAAAGGCTTATTGCCAAAGAGTATGTCCAAACAGAACAAACCAGCACTATGAGAGAATACACCAAGCTAATCAAGCTAACTCTGAATGTGTTAAGTCTGGAACAGTAAACAGCATAGCCATGTTCTTGGAAAAGCCTAGATTATTAAATCCACTAGTACACTAATATGTACACTAATATGTACTTCCAACTCCTGCAGCACCAGGAGTGATAGCTACACCACTGGTGCCTTAAGACATGGTCTCTGGGTTCAAGTTGAGTGAGGTGTTTTTGATCCACAAAGGATATGAATTAAATAACTCAATGAATGCATACATAGAAAGGCCCACCATGGGTACCAAAGCATATGCAATCTGAGCTATAATTAAGCAGTTAGAATTTCACCTCTTTTAAACCTTTACATCAGATCCTGCCCTCATGGACTTTTCTCATGAGGCAGCATTTCTAACAAGATGCAAATCTGGCAGGAGTATATACAGAAAGGAAGACCTAATGCACATTTCAATGGAGTATGCCCATGTCTTAAGCCATAAAGCTGCTTGCTGTGGTGATTTATCAGAATTACCTGTCCACATCACGGATGAGTTTTAAGACCTGAAAAAAAAAATCAAGGCTCACCTCATGAAGCTGACAAGCCATAGTATCAACTACCTTAATCTAGGCTTAATCCTTATGCTAGATAATAAATATATCCATAGCTTTGAGCAGAGGAAGAAACAAAAGGAGTTGGAGGGGTTTTTGTTAGTCTTTGTTTTGGTATTTTTGTAATACCAAAATTATACTTGTAAAATGTAGTAAAATTTTAGTAATAGTAACATTTATTTTACTATTGCTTATTTTGCCAGGGAAAACCTGAAACCTGAAAAGTTTATTTACAGTAACTACCCTATTAACAGTAGCAAACTATTTTAATGCAATAACATAGTCTAGCAATGTTGGCATTTTTTCACTTCTCTGCCAAAACATGGTACAAGGAACTGAATGGCAGTAGAAGTTGCCCCGCTATATGACCCTTGGAGGGGAGGGGGAAAAAAGGTCAGGCAAAGTACATATATCATCCCTAACAAATGTTGCTGGTGACAGCTTTCCAGGACCCAGTGCAGATGGCAAATGCAAATCATGAGCAAGCTTTGCACATATAGATACTGGAGGAAGAAATATTGGTTTAATTTAAGAGGGCATAAGAAGAAAGCATCAGGAAAGAAAGAGAATAGCTCAAGATAACACGTCTCTTTGCAAACATTCAAGGGTCATTAAGGGACAACACCCAACCTGTTTGTTTTTAAGATTTTAGCTCCTCTCTAGTCACCTATGAATTTACTGTCATGGAGAAGAATCAAAACCAGAAACAAAGAAGTAAAAACCATCCTTCATGGGAAGAAAGTCTCTCAGAAGATGAAAGGTGGGAAACAGACTGAGACATTGGTATCTGCTTGGATACCTGAACAAGTTAGTCCATTAGCATAGCTTGGGGTAGGCAAGATGTGCACCAGCCCTGGGCACCAACTTTGGAGTGGCACCAAAATTATCCCCCACACCTGCAGAAGCTGTACCATGCCAGCAAGAGCAGCCCCAGGGCATTGCTCTTGCAGTAATAGAAGCTGGTACACAGACACCCTACTGCTGCTGCTGCTCCTGCTGCTGCTTTAAGAGCAAGAGCAGGGGCAGGCAGGGCATGTGGTGGTGCATCTGGGGACTGTTATGAAGTTCCCAATGCGGCTAACCCTCAACACTCTCAGAACCTAATGTGCCTTCCCCTTCCTTGCAGGTTTTGCCCAGGACACAAACCCTGCTTATTACACCTCTGGTTAGGCCTCTCTAAGTTATGCATGTGGACCATTTTAAAATTATTTTTTCTCTAAATGCTTTTTTCATACTTCAGAACAAAGAAGCATTGGACCACTATACCTACCACTGGACATAGACTCCTGATCTCATTTAAACAAGCAGGTTGAGAATGGTAGGTACATAGATATTGCTGTTCAGATTCTATTTGAAGGCCAGAAAAGCTGCAAAATTCTACCCCAGAACAGGTGAACATCCCAGAGATATATTCAAAGCAACCAAAATGGGGGCAGCAGTGTTGCTAGATACGTAACCGTGACAAGCAGTATTGTTAACCCAGTAGTGTGCCTATGATGTGATTTTCAAGTGTTCATCAGTAGCCAGATCAAAACCAAAAAGCACTTCCCAATGAAAAGTATATCCATGCATAATGCATTTTCTGTTTTCACCTGTTTTTAGCTTTTGATCTGTATGGAAACAGCAAGTTTTTTTTAATAGGCAGTCCATATGCCTACTCCATTCTAATCTTCATCTTATTCAATAATGACAGCAAAGTTTTTTTTATCAAACTGCCAACACAAGCCTGAACAAATTTCAGTCCAGCAGGTAAAATGACTGAAAATCGGTATCTGCCCACACACACACACACACACACACACACACACACACACACACACACAGAACTGAGGTACACAAAAGGTAAAGTCATCTCTACACGGTAAAGTTACTGCTCCCAAATTGTTTAGGGCAGGCCAGCTCCTAACTCTAAAGCAATTCAGACAGCACGGGCTAATTTCCTCGGCGCAGACTGTCATTCAGCAGTGCCACACAGATATGGCTACACTGCTTCTATTTTAGGTTGCTCTGTGTCCCAAGCAGTACAATGTGCGTGAGGGCACTGAGGCTGAACATGCTAAGTTTACTGTGATCTGCTCAAGCTTGCAGTTTGGTTGAAGTTAGAAAAATGCAGAAAATGGCCGGTTTCCCCTTGAAAGCTGGCAGAGTTCCAGCCTGCAAGGAGCTGCAGGGAATGGGAGGAGGGTGATCAGGCAGCGGGCTCCATGTGCATGTGCTCACTTACACATGCACATGGCAACCAGGCAGCAGAGAAAACAGCTTCCACAAGCTTCCCGCAGGTAAGTCGGAGGCACAAAGCAGTAGGAATTGAGGCCCTCCTAGTGAGAGAGGGAGTTGGGCAGAGCTACAGTTGGGGTTGGGGCTGCTGTCCAGCTGGGGTGGTGCTTGGGGCCAGAATGCATGGCCACAGTGCCTGGGCAAGGAGTGGGATGGAGCCACAGGCAGCTTGTGTTGGGGGTGGGGGCTGGCTCCTTGTCATTGCATGCACTCCCAGGGAGGGAGGGATGGGGGAGCATGTGCCCCCCAGATTTGTGCATGGGGTAGGAGTGGATGCAGGCTGCCCATTGTGAGCTCGGAGCTCTTTGCCCTGCTGCCTCTCTCCTGGAAGTCTCCATAGCCCAGCAGTGGGGACCAGCATGGCAGGACAGACCAGGGCAGGAAAGCATAGTGCTTCTGTTGGGAGCCCCATGGTGCCATAGCAAGGCACCCTGTGCCCACCTGGCAACAGCATGGGTGGTGGCACAGAGTTGTGCCCTCTGCTGCTGCCAGGCAGGAATGGGGTGCCTTGCCACGGTGGTGCGGGGCTCCTGGAGGTGGCACTGAGCCTCCCCACTCCATTCTGTCCTACCATACTGGTAGGAGCCAGGGAAGTCCTCAGGGGTAGGGCAGGGAACCCCAAGCCCACAGCAGGCAGCCTGCATCCTCCCCTACCCATGGGCTCTGCTTTAGAGATGCCATCCATGGGGGATGGGGAACTGGGCTCCATGCTCCACTCCCTGCTCTGCTCCCAACTTGGGCCCCAGCAGCTGTCACCTCCCACAAGTGGCAACCAGGGCTCAGGTGCTGCTGGGGTGGGGGAAAGGAGGCTGTGGACCTGGGTCCCTGGCAGCTGGGAGGGCTCTCTGGCAGGGATGGGGATGTAGGGGGCAAGCAGCTGTGGGTGGGGAGTGAGGGGCTTTACCGGGGTGTGACACTGTGGGTCAGGAGTGAAAAGCACCAGCAGTGCTGAGGAGGCTGTGGCTTGGGAGTGAGGGGCAATGGCATGAGCAGGGAACAAGCATATCAAGGCTGCTCAGCATCACAAAGCAGTGTGTGTGTGTTTCTAGCAAAGAGGGCAGGGGGAGCTCTGATTTTTCATGATAAAAATCCTAAAAACAAATGCCAAAATGTATAGGTATTTAAAATTTATTTTACTATAGTGACTGATGCACCAGTAGGGTTCCAAATTGCTTTAAAACTGTAAATATATCAATAAAGCATTGTGTTCAACTGTTACCTACACACACACACACACACACACACACATACACTAGTGTTTTATTTTAATCAGGGAAAAATGTGGATTTGGGTTTTTTCTAATCAGTGAATTTGCAATTTTTTAAAATCAGATATATTGCATTTTTTAAACAAACAAAGCTAGAATCCCAGCTTATGATGGTGATGTGCATCTGTAAGGGTATTAATGGCATGAGTCTGCAGACTACACAGCTTAAAAGCAAAATTATCCACCTCCTCTCTCTACCAAAGCATTAATTTATTTTCATGTCACGTTGTTGGATCTTGTCACAAAATACAACTGTAAGCTCTTCAGGGCAGGGACTGTGTTCAGCAGCATCTAGCATATTTCAGTCCTACTTCCCAGATGACACTCTAATTGATAATTTAATAGCTTTTAAAAAATGAGGTTGTGTTACTTTATTTTGGGGTCATTATTGGGTCATTTAAAATTTCAGATTTTAAAGTACTATAGTTACAAGCTTTTCAAGGTTGATGGCAAACCTTGCTTATGCCTTTAGAAAAAAAAATGGAGACAGACCTATGTTGCATACAATTTTCATTTAAAAACCCATAGGATCACAAGATATTAATCCCTAAACTTGTATCTGGTCCAAACATAAATTTGTTTGTAGGCATTTCAGGTGAAAATAATATTCCAAGGAAGGCAAAATTTGTATTTCTGACATTCATTATTCATTAACTGGTAGCTGAGTTCAATTTAAAACATCATTATGATACTCACAATTTTAAATTTATATAACATTCTCCAACCTGAAATGAGCTCCAAACTATATATAGTCTAGTCTTTCCTATATGATCTTTTTCATAATTTCTTTTCCTTCATTCTTTTGCATTTACCCAATTGGCAGTTATCCAAAATTTAGGATCCATGGGACTCATGAGGTTTCAGTTTACCTCAGAGAATACTGACATGGAAAAGTACTTGCAATTGTCACATATACCTTCCCTGGGTTTTAGAATCTATTTGTAACTAGTTCTGCCCCATGCTCAAAACTTTCTTCTGTGATTATTTTTGTAAATAATTGACACCTTTGCTGCTCTTCTATTTTTTGCTATAGATTATTAAATTTAAGTGAGGCATTCTAATCCCATTCAGGTATCCAATTTGAGGGTAGGGGAGAAACCAATTTCTATTATTCATTCCTATGCCATCATAATTATGGAGAAATGCCCCAATTTCAGCTGATCATAAAATCAGAGTGAGTTGCTTTTTATTGTTATGTAAGTCTCATGAAGTATTTTATAAAACAAAACTTCATTTTTATGCTAGATATTGGTCTGCTGTATTCTGTGAACCACAGAATACTCCCAAGAGGTCTGTAGAGTTTCTGTCTGTCACAGTGGTAAAACAGCTTAAAATACCTATTTTCAACTTTCTGCCAGGTGCAACTCAGTCCAAGATACCTATTGTTTCTTTTTTTGACAAACCAAAGCCTAAGCACAGCCATTTGGGGTGAAGAGAAGTCTCATGCTTTGCTTGGATCAATCTTTCTGTGCACTTAAGAGCTGAAGGCAACAAGAAGAGACTTCAAGCCAATAAATGTAAAGTCTTACACTCTGGTACTGCACAGACACAAACAGGGAAAGAAAGCAGCTGCACACTTCATTTTAAGGAAATTGTATTTTCATCTTGGCTCTTAATGTCCTACTATTATTTTGATGTAACCAAATGCTGTCTTGCCACAGGAAAAAACAAAAGGTGGAGGGAGTGGTTCTCTAAGAAGATTTTATATTTTAGAAGACTGTTCCACACAATGAAACTATTTGAGAATCATGCACATAAGCATTAAGGTTAAAGACGCACAAAATTACAGACCATAATTACATAAAAAGATACTAATACGCTATATAATCCAATTGGAACATCATATAACTGAACATAGGAAAATACTTCTAACAAAATTTATACTTTGCTATCTACATAGCTGCAGGAAAGGAAACTATTTTTCTACTGCTTCATTTTCCATTAATATTCACAGAATTCAGTGCTTGCCAGTTAATCTGGTGCTCCCAGCTGTTATAATCTTTTAGACCTTCCTTCAAGATATATTTTTTTAAATCAGTGTCAACTCTCTGTACCTTTGCAAGATTTATGATGTGCTAACTATCCACTTCTCTTTTGGTATACTGTTCTCACCAAGCTGCAGATCAAACACTGCCTGCACCCGCTGTGTCCGTCCCACCTTCACCTATCTTGCTTTGATATCCTAACTCAGACCTCCTCTAGCACAAATGTCAAGTACTCATGAGCTAACTCCACCTTTTGTTATTTCCCAGAGCTAGGTTTTCTTCTATTACAACACTGACTGAAGACTTGTTTTTTTTCTCTCTCCTTATTTACATAGCTGCAGATATAGAAATTTAGGGGAAACTCTATTGTCTTTAAAATTAGGCTGCTGCTGAAACAGAAGTTTACAAGTTTACTGTTTCTTGCATAGAAAGGCTATCACCTATCTCTCCATGGAAGGCTTGTTGGTTGTGCAATAGAAATAAAGTATAGGATTTTTTTTACTCAGCATTCACAGTTTTTATTCACTTTTCTTTTTCCAGGGATAAATCTTTATCTCTAATATATCTTTCGCTATTATAAACCTCTATTGACTCTAGCTAAAAATTAAATGTATCAATGTAACAAGCTCCCATGCCTTTTTATTTTCAGAAATATAGATTTTATTTTTTAACTCTTGTGTAATCATGCTCAACCTCTGCCTTGTGGGTCCATCCAAACCATGGATCCATGTCATCCAGCCTGTGAGTCTCTCCCCAGGTCCAGAAATTTGGAATCAGGAGGGGTCATGGTAATATGAATCACTGCTCCCCTGCTGCATCAGATATGTGAGGTCAGGCTGGCATGTAGCTGCATCCAGCATTGGGGGTTGGGCCATGTGTGAGGCTCTGTTGGTATGCCAGATCACACTTGAAAACTGATCCCTAATATCAGCCCCAAACTAGATCTGGTTTGCACACTGACCTTCTGCCATTCATCCATCCTCCAGGGCCAGATAGGATGAGCACCAGTGCTCTAGTGCAATAATTTTCTTTTTATTCTGGGTAAGAAAGTGTAGCAGACATTCCTGTTGAGCTCCGGATGAGTCCTGGGCTCAAGATTCTACTATTCCAATTGGTGGAGTCCATCCACCAATCAGAAGCAAGCCAGGGTAAGCAAGGCTACACCCTGAAGGAGGCGGGGGGCAAGGAGCAGTCTGGACCTGATTCAAAACTGAGCCCTGCCAGGTCCAGAGAACTTCAGGGGCGAAGCCACTGAAGCATATAGAAAGAGCAAACTTGCCATGCTGAAGAGAGATGTGGTGAAGGACGGCGAGGAGAGAAGAGCTCCAGAGATGACTGTCCTTGGGATCCCGCCTAAGCCTCATAGATTCATAGATGTTAGAGATGGAAGGTACCTCAATAGATCATCGAGTCCGACCACCTGCGTAGGCAGGAAAGTGTGCTGGGTTCAGATGACCCCAGCCACATGCCTATCTAACCTTCTCTTGAAGACCTCCAGGGTAGGGGACAGCACCACCTCCCTTGGGAGCCCATTCCAGATTTTGGCCACTAACTGAAGAAGTTCTTCCTAATGTCCAGTCTAAACCTGCTCTCTGCTAGCTTGTGGCCATTATTTCTTGTAACCCCCCAGGGGTGCCTTGGTGAGTAGAGTCTCACCAATTCCCTTCTACGCCCCCATGATGAACTTATAGGCAGCCACAAGGTCACCTCCCAACCTTCTCTTGCGGAGGCTGAAGAGATCCAGGTGCCCTAGTCTTTCCTCGTAGGGCTTGGCCTGCAAGCCCTTAACCATACGAGTGGCCCTTCTCTGCACCCTCTCCAGGTTATCCACATCCCTCTTTAAGTGTGGCGCCCAAAACTGGATGAAGTATTCCAACTGCGGTCTGACCAGTGCCTGATAGAGGGGAAGTATCACCTCCTTGGATTTGTTCATCATGCATCTGCTGATGCATGATAAAGCGCAGTTAGCTTTGCTGATGACTTCATCACACTGATGACTCATGTTCATCTTGGAGTTCACTAGGACTCTGAGATCCCTTTCCACTTCTGTGCTGCCAAGCAGGTGATTTCCTAGGCAGTAGGTGTGCTGGACATTTTTCCTCCCTAGGTACAGCATTTTGCATTTCTCCTTGTTAAATCACATTCTATTGTTTTCTGCCCATTTGTCCAACAGTGCACAGATAGGCGCAGGGTACTCTAGGTGCTGCTCAAGATGGCTTGAGCCTGTGAACCTGGCAAGTGGCTGGGTAGGCAGTGCATGGATTGCTGCATAGAGAGCCAGCCCTGGGAGCAGCTCAAGGTTGCTTGGGCCCCACACAGTGTGTAGGTCGGCATGTGGAGAGCCAGCCCTGGAAGCAGCTTGAGGCAGCTCAAATTAGCCCCGGCTCTAGGCCAAGTAACTGAAGCCCTGCAGTGTGGCTCTGCATTAAACTAAAAGAGCCCTGGTGCCCAGAGCAGGGCCCAAGAAAGGGAGGAACCTCCGGCGTGAGGCAGGGAAACCAGAGCCAGTAAGGGCTCGGCTCCTGTGGGATCAACTTGGGTGCCCGGTATGGGGCACCAGGCCTTCATGGGACAGGCCACCAGCGGACCGCTTCAGAGCAGGAGTGGGAGTTGCTGCGGAAGTGGGTCCCACAAAAGACGTGGATTTGGGAGAGGAGGGTCTGCAGCCTCCACCCTCCTCCATTGCGGGAGGGGGCATGTCCACATACTGGGGCCTCAAAGGGGAGGGGCTCCAGGGAACATCCTGTGGGGTGCTGAGTGCACCCCCATATTTTGGAACTGTTGTTGTTTCATACTATAATATAGTTATGGATACTCCTTAAGGTAGTTTATATGGGTTTATCTGTCTTCATTGCCTATATGTGTTTATCGTCTGTTATTGGAACTTACCTGTAATGTTGCCTGTGTACGTCTATGATATTGCTACCTCAACTTACCTGCATTTATCTAAGTAGATGTTCATATGTGTTTATTGTGTTGATGCCTTGACTTACCTGTTCCAAAGTGTTAATGCTTATTCTATGTAAGGGAGTTGATTCTTGCATATGCTATGAATCACCCGGTTCATATTTTTGCAGTCCCTCAAAGTGGTGCAATATGTTGATTGCAGGTTATTGTATAAGGTGTCACATACTCATTTTACTGTAAATATTTAATGTTTCTTATTCATATTTATTTATTGTAGCAAATACATTTGTATATAACTGAGTGCTTTGTTTCAGCTTGGCGTGAAACTCCAGGGCCTGGGGGGGGATCATGGCAGCAACAATCCCCAATGCTCAGGGATACATGAAACCTGCAAGCCCACTTGTGCAGCCAGGACTGAGAGTCTTGCATTTGATGGGGCTCTCCATCTCAGCTGTACCATATGTGCAGCCAGGACCAAGAGTCCCTGCACCTGACATCAGATGTGAGAGCGTTCAGTCTTGGCTTCCCTTGTGGTGCAACCAGGCATGGGACTCTTGGTCCTTGCTGCATGTGACTTCAGCAATTGGGAGTCCCCTCAGCAAAGGTGAAATTGAATCTAATGTGTAATCCCACAATTGCATCTCCTGCCATGCAAATCATGGCAGGAGGCACACTTGTGTGGATCACACATTAGATCCAAACATGGTTTTACCTGCATGTGTAAAGGGGCCTCATTACTATATATCTTTTTTTCAGATGCACTGTTTCAGAGATTTTCAAAAGGTTGTGAAAAAACAACCTACTGTCAAAGATACAGCTGTAGGAAAATAAACAGGCTCACCATATTTGTTTTCCTTTTATAATTTCTGTAACAGTAGTTATAGAAGCTACAATTAGTATCAGGGCCTTTGCTTTCAGTGCTACATCCACTTAGATAAAGAGAAAGTTATCTTCTTAGATAAAGAGAAAGTTAGATGTTATGTAGTAAATACTTTGAAGCTAGCAACATTAAAACTAAAATCTAGACCTGTCCTCTGACATCTTGTTACCAATGTCTAGCCATCGGATCAAGCCAAAAATGACTAAAATATAGCACTTAATTTTTCCTTCAACCTCACTACAACTTTTCTTCATCACCACCATCCTGCCTATCACTCATACGCATAACCAGGGCATCATCATCAGTGCTGATCCCCCCCCTAAGCCCTCATGTCTAAGGATGATACAGTCATCAGCATATTGAGGGTCAAGGAGGGTTGTTTTGAGTATTTTGTTCTTAAGCAAAAATGTCCTAGGTGGAAGAGCCCTCCATCCATTTGGTATTCAATGTCAATTCCAGAAAGAAGGTGGTCATTAGTGAGAACCAGAACGACTGTCAAATAAATGGAGAACAGAGTTGAGGTGATGCCACATCCTTGCTCAACCCCAGTTTGGATTACAAATGGATCTATCTCTGATCTGTTATATGGAACTGTCACATTCATCTGGTCTTGGAGAAACCTTAGGACCTTGATGTACTTTTCAGGACATCTAACTTTGGCCAGTACTTTCCACAGGGCTTAATGACTGATGGAATCTAAGTCCTTATGGCCAATGAAGACCATATATAGGTCTTGATGTTGTTCCTGATACTTTTCTTGCATCTGAAGAGCAACAAAAGATCGTGTCAATTGCCCCACAGGATGGTCTGAAGTCACACTGAGATTCTGGCAGAACATCCTTCCATCCAGAGAGAGATAGAAGACAGTTCAGGAGGATGCAGGCAAGGATTGTCTGTGCTGAGGAAAGGGGGGGTGATATCTTGATAGTTCCAATGTTTCTCCTTTCATGAAGATGGTCATAATGTTGGCATTCCTCAGGTCCCCAAGGATCTCTTTGGGGTTCCAAATCTAATGAATATGTTCATGGAGTCTCAGTACTGGTTCCTCACCACCAGCCTTGTAGATTTCAGCAGGTATTCCATCTAATCCAGTAGCCTTGTTCTTGGTTTCCTTGATTACATGCCAGACTTCTAGGACAAGAGGGTCAGTGAGGGATCCTTTTTCAGGGTGTTGAGGGATGAACTCCCTGGTGGTATTTTTCCATGTAGCTTGGAAAGATTCATTGTCTTTGAGGAGCATCAAGCTACCCTGTGATTGCAGGAAATTAGAACTGTGGAACACTTTATAAGCACTGCCTCATTTTTTCTTGTCTTCATCCATCATCTCTCTGATCTTAAATTTAGAACGTAAGCTTTCTGTGACATGGACTTTTTTTGTTTTAGGTTTGGACTATACCAGGGAAGAGGGCAGACCTCTGGGCACTGGCAACAACAACAAAAAAACCCCCAAACTGCAGAAATATTATAAGTGAACACAACATCTGAATCTTTTTGATGGTTCTATGCCTGGTTTGAAACATTTACAGACATCTGTAGCTTCAGTCTTACCATTTACATGGCACTGTTTACCTAACTTTTGCTAGTGGAAAGAATTTTTTTATCCTTCAGAGAAATCTGAAGGAAGATAAGAAGAAACAGTGAGTTTTGAAGAGTTTCCCTGAAACAGTCTAGCTATCAATTCTTGCTAAAGATTTTTTCTTTTACATATCTAAAGTGGAAAAAGAGAGAGAGAAGTGAGAACATATGTAATAAGAAGGAAGTCAAATAAGAGGAAAAATGAAAATTTTAAGCAGAAGTTCCTCATCAAATCAGATCATATGAAATAATGACTGGAAAATAAATGCATAGATGCTCTTTACTAGTTTCTTACTATTAAATTAAGTTGCTTTAATTTGATTTAAATATTGCAAGACTCCCCCCTCACCCTTTCCCCCACCCACTGTAACTAGACTGATGTGTCTGTTTCTAACTTCTTGAAATCTTCTTTGGGAGATTTTGTTTTGATTTTTTACTTTTGCTGCAGATAACTAATTAGTACTGTGGAAGTTTAAAAAAAAAGAGAAAACATTCAGACATTTGTGCAAAAATTGTGACCTTTTGCCTAACTACCAGTTATCTGGACCTGTAGTATATTCCAAGTCTTCTATCTCTACATATATACTACAGATTTCTTCAGTCTCTTCTCACAGCCAAGATCTCATTCAGTACATTCCAGGCATTGCCATTCCCGGAATGACAAGATCCCCTCAAGCCTAAACACAAAACTTTACTCGTGATGCTTTCAGTAAGAAACAGACTTGTGAAGCCTTGGAAATGCTCTGAAACTCAGTATCTAACTTGCTAATGTACTATTGCCAGTCAAGGCACCTGGTCAATCAAAATAATTGGTTTGTTTCCCATGCTACAACTCATGGACTTTCAACTCTAACTTGTTGAAATGAAAAGAGCCACTGTCTAATGACTAGGTCTTCCATTTAGAATTGCCTCTCCTATATCAAATCTGCTAGGAGAGAAGCAGTAGCAATTATTCATAATAACTTTATTAAGTATAATTTTCATCTATCTTTTGACAGCATAGACTGATGTTTCTAGACTATGCATGTTAAACAGAAGTGCTTACACTTGACCTTATACTTGATCCACTCTTTGTGCACAGCAGTGTCTTTCTTCCTCTGAAAGATAGGTACAATTTGGATCCATATAAATTACACTGTACTTGCTATTAACATTCTTTTATCTGGTCAATTACTTACATCAATTATACTGAAAAATGTTCTACAAAATGTTGAAAATACACATTTATGTATTGCTTCATAATCATAGTTCTTAATTTAAGGCAAGCCTAAAAGGAAATGACATTTCGCTATAGCAGATGTGGAAATTGGGTCCTGGTCACATGCAATCCTTAAAGATCCTGAGACAGGATTTGCAAGAGTAAGTGTGTTCAGCCCTAATGTCCTGGCTAAATTCCAACTGAGATAATTATTCTGTCTGAATTCCCTGTAGTTTCAACTGGGTAAGTTATGGCATCTCAAGTGGTTGGTATGTAATTTACAGGCTGCATTCTGCTGCAAAAGTAGCTGCATTTTATAGGTAGGTAAAACTATTCTTCCACTGACATGTAGTCTTATTGGCTGAGATAGAGTCATATGACCCAAGTTATCTAGTCTTTATTTAAGCCCAATAATTCAAAATAATTTATTGGCCAAGATAGGGGCATGTGACCCCCTGAGGTGAAAATAAGCCTGGAATTTTATTAGTGCAAAAAGAGGCTGTTGTATAATTATATGCACATAGCTCAACAGAGGGGACATTCGTAATTTGGGTGGAGGTGAGGGGGAATAAGTCATAATGAAGAACATAAAAATAACATGGTAAAAAGGAAGCAAAAAAGTAGAATGAAACTAAAATTAATTTTACTTTTCACAATTCAAACAAATTCACAGGCCTTTGAAAGTGAGTCCAGCAATGCCTTCACCAAAAATGAAATTCTGAAGTAAACTGATTTCCCAGCTGAAGAAGGACAGCACCGTGTGGTGGCTACCTTTGGGGATGCAGATGGGGCAGAGGCACAAGGACCTTTTTCCCTTTAGCTATCACCACAGAATTTGCATAATGTGAGCATTAAAGAATGTTGCAAACCACTGCAGGCACTGCCACTACCCACTATCAAAGGTGCAGAAAATATTAGGGAACTTTGGCTTGAAGGGTTGGACAGCCCATCTCCAATATCCACTGGAGAGCAAAGCTTGGCCTATGTAGGGGAATACATAGCTGTACTTTCAAAAGAAAGTAGATACAGGCTGTATGTGGCTTTAGCATTTAAAAAACAATCTCTTTAATTAGGCAGCTATAATATTATAAAGCAATTGCTTGTTAATATTATATTGATTAATTATAATCACCCTCAAAGGTTGGTATAATGGTTATTTTACAGATTAAAGACAGAGGTACAGAGAATAAGTGACACTCCCAAGGCAACATGATAGAACAAGTCATAGAAGCACAAAGAACCTCAGGCCTCTAATAAGCCCCTTGCTGTGCCTACTAGCCTCTATTTCCTTGTCTGATTCTATGTTGTAGAGGTACCATTATAGCACCAAGCCTTCTTGGGCACCTCTCAGTAAAAAAAGGCATCACAATACATTCTTTGTTCAGAGCACAAAAATTCCTCCTTCACAATAATGAAAAACCTCATTGTGTTAGACAGACGATTTCATAATTCAACAATAATTTAATTTAACATTAATTCTATTATGGTTTTTAAAAACAACTTAATAATACTATAAATAGCTTGTGCAAAGGTTTTGTTTTTATTAGGCTGGACCATCCATTTTATTAAAGTGATGCAAAAATTATACTAAAAATACCAAAAAAGAAAGTATTTATAAACTGTATATTTCTGTGTCATGGTTTGGTATGCTAATAATAAATATATGCGTAAGGCTGAACATATAAACCTCCATCAAAATTAAAACTATCTACTTGTTTCTTTTCTTTCACCAGAACACTCTCCTCTTTCAAAAGTAAAAAAAAAATATAATCAAGATAAGTGGTTCCCTTAAAAGAAAAAAGTACTTGAGACAAGAGAGAGACCACACATCTCTGAACTGCAAGAGTTGTCATTCTTCTGCACAAACTCTGAAAACAGTTGTCAAAAATTCTCTCTTCAAATATTAAGGAAATATTTGTATACTGGAGGAATTTCATTTGGTTTGATAATTTTGTCACTCTCTCTGGGTTTGTGTGCACAGACACATTCCCCAGACTTCTGCTTGATTAGCTTGTTAAAATGTTGTATCTATATCTATTAGGGGTGTGTGAAATGGGCCGTATTTGAGTCAGATGTGGATTCGGCCCAAAAATCAGGGACAGTGACTCAATTCATTCATTCAGATCACTGTCCCAATTTGATTCAGCCAAATCTGAATCTGAAGATTCAATGCTGATTCAGAGAATCAGCAATTTGGCCATAGACACAGCTTTAAATGTTTTTTCTACATACCTTGAGGTACCATGCATGGCTTGTGAATGCTGAGATGGTAGGGCAGATGGAGAGTCCCATAGAAGTGTGTGGGGGGCCCACATGCTTGGTGGTGGACCCGGACATGGACTGAAAGTATTTCCAGTTCATTTCCGGGTCTGCTACTAAGCACACAATGGACCTCCCACCCAAACACCCCTCATGGCTTGGTGATCAGCTATGGGGGGACCCCAGGTCCCCCCACAGATCCAGGAGGAACCAGTTGCCAAGCTGGGGGTTCAGGTGGGGGGTCCCCCTGCACGGTCCACAGAGGACCTAAAAGTGGACCAGAAGTGCTTCTGTTCTGCTTCTGGGTCCAACACCAAGTGTGCTGGGGACCCCCCCATGCTCCTGTGAAACACTCCATCCACCCCAGCATTCACTAGTCACTTGGTACCTTGAGGTATGTAGAAAAAACATTTAAAGCTGTGTCTATGCCTGAATCATTGAATCTCTCCAAAATGATTTGGAGGGTTCCAATCTGATCTGAAGTTAAAGGGTCTCCTGATTCAATTCAGATTCAGAGATTCAGCCACTGAATTGGGCTGAATCTCCATCAAATCAAATCAGTGACTGAAGTTTCACACAGTCCTAATATCTATATCTAACATTTTAACAAGCTAATCACTATCCAAGGAAAGATCTTTCAAGATTTGCCAACTTAGTAAACCATTAGTGGCTACATCTTTCTGTTTGCACCACTGTAATCCTGTTTCTAGGGTCCTACTGGTGCATTAGAGGAAATCTTGCTGTGAATTTTCATTCTTGTAATTTATATTATCATAAATAATCCTTACTGAACTACATAGTTTGGGGTTTGTTTGGGGTTTTTTGCTTTTTAACAGAAGCTCTAAGAGGTATATATCCCTGAAAGACGTAGCTCATAAATTCTTCCCTATAAGTTTTATTGCCTCTAGATCAGACCCTACAGTCCCTGTTCAATACAGACCAGTTAGGACTCCAGGGCTCAGTCCTTACTGTTGTTAGCAGTTTGTGGTTCTGAGCAGACATCACTTCCTATTCAGAAACATGGTTTAAAACAGTCATGTAGCAACTCTGTGACTATCTATTGCAGAGCCCTCTATTCACTACAGACATCTGTGTGCACAGTTCTAGCCTGTGGACCAGCATATTCTGAAAATCTACTGGCCATTTCTATACCTCTTCCCCAGCTGTCCTTTCAGTGATGCTGCAGGGAGAGCTACTGTTGTCAGTGCTTCCTACAGTGGAATGAAGAAAGAGTTCCTGCATATCCTCCCCCCAGACTTCCTGCCTGTCTCGGGCAGCCGGAGCCGTCCAGAGGATCGCTAAGTTAATCGGATGTCAGGCGGCCAGCGATGGAGAGGCGAGACAGCTTATTGGTTTTAAAAGATTATTTTACTTACGCCGCGTGGAATGGCAGCGCAGGCCTCGAGGTAGCTTGCTTGTGTTGTACCTGCAAGATAACGAAGGTACATCAAAAGGACCCAGTGGCGGGGAGATATTGGTGGGTAATCAGTCCGCCAAGTTTCCTCGGTCGCGCTACGGAGTTCTCCGTGACTACTCTGTTGCATGCTCGGAGGTCTCTGACTTGGGTGGAAGCTGCATGAACTTTTATATGTCTGGAGTGGCCAATAACGGACTGCGAGGTAGGAATAACTAATGAAGCGGAACGTGATCAAATTTGGGGTAATGGCTCCAAGCGGTCTATTGCGACTTGGATATTCAACTGATTTGGTTATGACATGCCCCCTTGGCCATGGCACAATAGACTAAGAACTCTAGGTTAAAGGCAATTTTCGTCCAGAAACTCGTTACTGTTACAAGGTTTAGGACAACACGCAGATATATATATATATATATATATATATAAAATGGATAGTTTAACAAGTTACTTTTTTAACAAACTATAAAATACAACAATTTATATACACAACAATGATTACTGCGATCAACGGCAAACACAAGGTAACTAAAGACATTGACAATTGAATTAACTTAGAAACAGCAAATTGTTATTCTTAGTTTTATGCAATTTTTCTCTAATTCGATTTTCCAAGGTAACTGAGAGCAGGGTAGTTGATTAATGCCATATACTCACACATACACACATGCATATATACATATGTACACACAAAGACATATTTGTTTAATGAAGCAACCCCATTATGCTCTCATTATAAGCATTGCCAATTTAACCATAACTATTATTGAGCAGCTTTTCCTTATTTTTTAACTTAAGACTATCAAAATGCATTAATCTTGTCAAGCTTCACTACTTGCTTCTCCTTTCAACGACTTGAAACCACACACTTTCTGCTGTCTATCTACCTACGAATAAGCCTTCACGTTTCTCTCTTGTGCTCTCTCGTGTTCAAAATTCTCTTCTCTCTTTCTCATTTGCTTTCTGTTTACACTCGACCTTTCTGCAACATCCCCAAAACTTTCAGATTACTAATAACAAGACATTTTTGTAAACTAAGGGTGTGAACACGGGGCCATTAACAGAAAAGGGGAACCGTAGGTCATCTGTTGATGAGCCGTTAATCATTACTTTGGCTCAGAATGATAGAAAGTTCAGAACCGAGTTGGAGGTCTCGAAGTCAGTTCCATTCACTGAGGAACCTGTTGGTAACAGCAGGAATATGGTGACAATTCTGTTTGCGACATATAAGTAGGCAGCCATTTCTGTGTCGATCCAGATGTACTGCTGGTCGGCACTTGGTAGTTCCTGCAATCGAGCAGTCACAGATCATCGCTTCATCACTATCAAACCTGTAAGGGGACAAACAAACAGACAAACAAGGAAACAAAGAAACAAATGAACAAATGGAAAGAGAAAACTGGGAGAACAATACGACGGCGAGCTAGCTGGTTGCGCTGAACCAGGGTTGGTAATCAGTCATTGAGTCTTCTTATACATTGAACCTGAAACCTAGTTCATTTGCCAAGTTCCGTTGGCCCTCGTCCCCTAGAAGGCGCAGTTATCGCTTCATAAGCCCGGAGCGATGCAAGAGGAACCCGAACATGGCTCTCTTCTCCAGTGTTCATTGCAGTAACTGTTGCGAGTCTCGTGGGGTGTCGGATTCATAACACCTTGGTCTTTGGGCTTTGATGGGGTACGCTGAGGGTCAGTATTCTGCGTTACTAGAGACTTTTGTGGATGTCTTTATAAGGGCTTGCAACCATGGAAGGTGACTCAGGAGGTTTCCCACCTGCTGTCCAGTCATCGGGTTGAGGAGGAGTCAAAGTATTTTGGCATCATCTCCTCCATAGACCTCTATGCAGGCTTCTATACTGTCAAGGGTTGCAGGAACAGTTTCAGGGTTCCATAGATGACGGTGAGGCCACCCTCCTTTGCACTGAGCCCATGTCAGTCCCAAATTGTGGATACTGGGATTCCAAGAGGCATATGATACCCCTATTATGGCCAGCAGAAGTTGTTTCAAGCTGACCTTCTGCGGGCAACCCTCATGCCAGTAGTGTGAGACTTGTGGCTAACTTGGCCTGCAACAAGCACTGGGAGTGGGATGGGCCAGCAAGCGTTACTCACTATTATTTCCAGGTCGGTGGCGTGCCCTCCACTCCACAAAGCTTGGCGGGTTAGGTAGTCAGCCTCTTCCAGGTCTAGTAAGTCTGACCCAAATTCTACTACCAGGCGTCCTAACCCCATAGCCATGGTCTCTTCAGGTTTCAGTTTCGATTCTTTGTATAATTCTTGCATTTCTCCCTGTGTGTGGGTGCGGCATGTAGTGGTGTTGCGGGTCTCACCCTGCGCGTCTGTAACTTGCTTGACTAATGCTGTCAGGTGGACCACAGCTGGGAGGAGCGTAGGCTCATTGGGCGAGAGCATCAAGTATAATTTCTCTCCCTCATAAGGGAGTGGTTCTCTTGCTCATGCTGCCTCAGGGGGCAGAGTTTCTTTTGGCGCCACTCCGAGGGGCGGGGCCAAGGACCGCGCGACTGCCCCTTCTTCCCCAAGACTTTTCACGCGCTCTTCTTTTTCCTCGGCGCCATCTTGGAATGGCAGCGGCTTGGGGTTCTCTGATGGCTCAGAGCTTTCCTTTACTGCCGCTTCCTTAGCTGTCTGGGCAGCTGTGAGCAGTTAAACCTCTAAATTTGTGTTCTCCCGCAGCAAAGTTTTTGAATATTATGTTCCACACTATTACGTCTTTCCTTTGTCCCACTTCGGGCCCGTCCACTGCACCGCGATACAGCCCTCCATCTCTAACTTTTCCCAGAGACCTGAAAGCAGCTCGTGCCCCCTTGACCCAGGCGCTAGGGTCAGGGGATTGAACCAGTCAATCAGCGTAGGTTCTCCACCCTCTATCACACACCTTATTCAGTGGGCATACTCTTTGGCAAGAGTTGGGTCTGCTACGCCCGTCAGTTTTACTCCGGCGAGGGACATGGTGCCCACTTCGTCTCGGGGTCTGAACTGGGCCCGCTCATTGCTCACCATGCACCCAAGTGCCGCGGGGTGAAGGTGTGCCTCCCAGTCGTTTAAAACTCCTTCTTCCCCTTTTAGCGAAAGGTAGCTGTTGATGAGCCTTTCAGTCGACCCACTCGGTTGGTGGTATGCAATGTGGGCCCATAACTCATTTGAGTCAGCCACAGGGCGCCCCACAGTGCACCAGGGGCAACACTCAATTAGAATCTTCTCCACCGCTGTACCCTTGGATCCTGTTCGTGACGCCGTGTCTCGGGAAGCCGGAGCCATCCAGAGGATCGCTAAGTTAATCGGATGTCAGGCAGCCGGTGATGGAGAGGTGAGACAGCTTATTGGTTTTAAAAGATTATTTTACTTATGCTGCATGGAATGGCAGCACAGGCCTTGAGGTAGCTTGCTTGTGTTGTTACGGTTAATTAAATGAGTTGCTAGTAAACGAGTCTCTTGTAAATGAGTTTTGGAACGAAAAGGAACCTGCAGGATAGAGAGGGTACATCAAAAGGACCCGGTGACGGGGAGATATTGGTGGGTGATCAGTCCGCCAAGTCTCCTCGGTCACACTACAGAGTTCTCTGTGACTACTCTGTTGCGTGCTCAGAAGTCTCCGACTTGGGCGGAAGCTGCATTAACTTTTATATGTCTGGAGTGGCCAATAATGGACTGCTAGGTAGGAATAACTAATGAAGTGGAACGTGACCAGATTTGGAGTAATGGCTCCAATCAGTCTATTGTGACTTGGACACTCAACTGATTTGGTTATGACACTGCCCACAAAGTGGAAAAGGATTTGTCCCTTATATTTTACCTTAGAGGAAAAGAGCTTTTGCAATGTGAACAGTAATTCAAAGACAAAACTTGAGCAGAAAAGTGTATCCATATTAAGCCTAAGGCCAGACATTCAAAAAGCCTGAGCCTGAATTCATTCAATCTTTGCTGGTTAATCTAACTTGCAAAGCTTGAACTGATTTGGAGGTGGCTAGACATTGCCTTTTCATTCCAGAAATGCAGGCAGGTGGCTGCAGTGGCTAGAAGCTAGAAACCAGGGGGTGCTAGAGCAGCCCTCCCTTCGCTTCCACAGGGCTGAACTGAGTGATGTGTGGCCAGTCCCCAGCAGGATGCTGTGATGATTAGGGAGGGGTTCTTCCCACCCCAACTCCTTGAGCATTTATCAGCTCTGTTATCAGCATTTAGTAACCCATCAGAAAACAAAGCTTTACTCAATAGTTCAAGCTCTTCTTAAACAGCTGTTTCCAAAGGAAGGAATACAGGGACATTAACAACTGAGCAGTAGATTAGCTCCAAAAAGCCCTAAGTGGACACAGTTCTATCTGCCTTACACGGCATTAGCTAGTATACCACATGCTGGCTAGTGTCTGTGCTGTGGGAGAGAGGAGGAAGGGATGGATCCCTGCTTAAGCAGTGAGTGGTGAGAGGGGAGTAGGAGGGTACAGGGAAGCCAGCTGACCCTACTGTGCCTGCAAGTCTCTGCTGGAGCTCTGGCCAAAGAGCAGAGGGGAGGGACCAGTCTGATGTGAAGCAGAGAGCCCCATCCAACCCAGAGAGCATGCTAGGATGCTGAGGGACTCTGATTTAACTTAAACTAGCAAAGGGTCTGGGACAGGCATTGTATAAACTGGTTTGACCCAAATCAGTAAAGTCTGATAGTACATTCAACCATGTTTCTCTCAAACCAGTTTCAGCCATTTTCAAACTGATTTATGTGCACTGAAAGTCTGTTCTATTACAGGTTTAAACCAGTTTCTGATCACTTAAACCAGTTTTTGTGTAATGTCTGTCCCTAGTTTAAGAGACAAGTGTTTCTTGTGCAAGACTAAAATGGACATTAGGTACTCTCTTACTCCCCTGCACAGATCATCCTACTTATAGACTGCCGTTCTCTAGTTGTATAGATGTAAATGGAATGTAAGCAGGGAAGGGCAAGCCATAATGCTTTTCTCCCCCATTGTATCAGCTATCACAGCTAATGCCAACAGGAAATATAGATATAGGATTGGTGCAGATTACTTCCTTTCTGAAGGAAGGTGGGAAACAGGGTATAAATTGTACAGAACAATCACTTCAAGAGAGCAATACAGACCAAATGTAGATGTGGGTGCCTGTGATGTTTCTGGGCAGCATAACTATACTCAGTGCTGTCTTCAGCGATTCTGGCAAAACCACAATCTAGCTTTAAAGATTCACACTGTTACTTATCAGAACAAAAATATAGACCCTTTAAAACCGGTATGGGAATTTTACCAGTTGCACAAATCAATTAGGTCACTTGGATCATATGATGAAGGAGACAGGGATATTTTGTGTAACCATGATGCTGATAAATTCTCAGTGGGATTGCTATCTAAATGGTTACAAGGTCACTGTATAATAAAACATACAATATTAACAATGACAAACATATGCAATGGAAAGCCTCACTGTATTCCTACATCACAAGAGTAAAGAGCTTACTTCTTGCCATGAAATGTTTAGCAGATGATTGATAGATGGTGAAGGTTAAGTGAAATTGTCATATGCTCAGATAACAATATCGTCAAATATTTTGTATATAGAGAAAGAGAAGAGTCCCTTTTGCCCTCTCACCTTCAATTAAATATTAGTTTAAATAAGAGAAAAGATCAGAGACCTCAGCAACTGTTTCAACAGTGTGCATGGACAGATCTAGGATTTTGAGACATAGGGAATAGATTGTGTGGTGTATCATCACATATAACATGACACATTTTTCTGCAGTTAAAATGGGAAGCTTTGCTAATCTTCTGGGGGTCTAGGCTATATTATTCAGTTTAAGATCAAAGCAAAAACAAATATCTCTCTTTTGGAATGTACATTCATTTGCTATATCATATGTTATGTACTAAAAGCACAACAAACTAGTAAACAAATTAGTCCTGTAGTCACTGGAATTAAATGTACATTTATTTTTCATATTAATTCAATCTAGTCTTCTTGAGCATCTTCACAGTGCATCCAGTGTTTCACTGAATGTTATTTCTGCAGCTGAGTTAATGTTTACTTGAGTTAATAGTTCCATACCTGAGTTAATGTTAATAGCCAGAGTTAAAAAAAGTCTGCAGGGCTGTGAAATAGAAGCTACATCACCAGAAGCAGCTAATAGACAGCAGACTGGTAGAAGAAAGGATAGGTTTTTTAGCAGAACATCAAGACCATTAAAAAGGGGAGAGGTCTGTTAACACCTGTCAGGTGAAGGGTTTAGAAGAAATCAGTTTGATTACAATAAACCATGAAGTCAATTGACTCCTTTACTGAATAGAAATGGTTCTGCCACTGCCAGGCACTTGGTGTTAAGCTTTTGGTGGATCAGAAATCAAAGGGGGATACAACTGCACCACTACACCTCCCTGGATCTGCCCCTCTGGCAGTGCGTTAACTTCTATAGATGCTTCTCTTCACTATCCTTTCTTGCTGAGAATATTAACTGCTTAAAGTTGTACTATTAATAATCCTGATTTACACATATTTTCAAAAACTCTTCAATCTGTGCCATTTGCTGTGGCTTTGAACCATCCTGATGTCACTAATTGCTGTTACATTCAAACAACAGCCACATTTTTTATTCTAGTCTTGTGATTTTAGTTCAGAAAATGTATGCAAGCCTGGACTGAGTTTTAATATTAATAGTTTAAATGAATAAATAAGCACATTAACAGTTTCCTTTCTGTCATAACACAAAAATGTTTCCACTGGCATTCATTATTTTTAATACTAAAAGGTTTGGTATGCAGCTTTTGGAATATTTCATGAGACTAGACATAATGTTTACTTTTTCCAGATGTTGTCTGATTCCCTAATAGAAGTAGAAAACAAAGCCACATTTTAAGGTTATTATTCTAGGGCTTCAATATCATATAGTGGATATTCTCCTTATCTAATTTTTTTTTTAATGGCATAATTACTTAACTTGTATCATGCTTTGAAAACACACAATACTAAATAAATGGTTTGTATTCTTATCATCACCAGTTAACTCATGATCCTTGGACATGGATAACTGTACGTGTTGCTAGTCTTTTATACAGAGATGTAAACAATACAGAAAAATCTACTGAAACCATCTAGAGTGTTTTGAGGTATGCCTTTCTCTGGTAATAAAAAGCTATTTTCTGTGCAGGAATGTCTCTTTGATACACATTTCTCTTCTTCCCACTGCCACCAGACAAAGAGCAGCTACTTTCTTTTCCACTCACTTAACCTACTCCCGGGCAGAACTAGGGTAATGATCCTCAAAACCTATACTCTTGCCCTTTCTATTCCTCCTTGAGGCTATTTTCCTGATCAGTCTACTATAAGCATGACGGATGACGGAATAACTAGGTCCAAAGATCCAAATTTGGCAAATCACAGGATTTTCAAATCTGAACTTTACACTTAATCTATTTTGGGAATGAACAGAAAAATAAAAGACCATTCCTTTTTCTTTAAAGCAGTGCTTGTAAATTGATCCATCATTATTAAATTAGGCTTTTGTTTCTGCAGAAGGGGGCCACCTTTTTTTCCAAAGACTCACCTTAACTAAAGGAATATCCCTATGAAGAAGGCACTGGAACCTTCACTTATCCTTCATATTCGCAGTTTACATCTGTTGTAATTCCCTACTGTATTTTGGGCTAGATGTTTCCCATAGGAAAATCCTATGGGAGAGAAGATTAATACATTCCATGCAGATTTTTCTCTGCATTGTTTGTACCGAGTGCAGGAGTTACAGATATCCAGATCTTGAAGTCTGCAGAGGACATCTGGCTACACTGCTCACCTCTCCCAGGTAGCACAGCTTCTATTAGAGTTGCATTGCCTGTGCTCCCATGTGATAATTCAGGAACACCCATACAAGGAAACCAAAGAGAGGTGACACTGCAACAAACTATATTACCTGAAGTTCATGTTTCAAGCACAGAACAGCCACACCTTCCACCCCATTCCACTATTGTCTTTGCCTTTAGAAATCCATAGAACTCCCACAGAAGAACGTCTGCCAGAACCAGAGAGGAATTCATGAATACTACATAGTGGGTGCATCTACATGTGCTATTAGCATGGAACAATAAACTCTGGTGCATATCGCACTAGTGTTTATTGCTCCCGGGAGCTGCGTTTACACGTGCCTGAGACTGCAGCACATTGAGTTCATGTAGACATGCCCAGTTTCTTCATGGAAGGGTGGAGCAATAAAGGGAGAGATGCACAGATCTCAAAGAGTGCACACTGAAGGCAGATAGGGAAGGCAAATAGCATTCCTTAATTAGAATTGTTGTAATGCGTTTATATAACTGGTCACCTAAGATTACAAGTTTTATGCTCTTTCTTATTCTTTCCTTGTCCTTCTGAGGAAAGTTTGAAAATCTATTTCAGCCTCTACTGGTCTACGTCCTATAACTGTTTCTCTATCCATTTCCTTTTGGTTACAAATTATTTTACATGTCACCCAGTGCTTTGAAAAGTTCAAGAGAATGAAAACCCCTCTCAAACCTGATAAACAGTATAATATGGTAAATGAATTCTAGCCTTTAAAATGTAATTTCAAGAATTAAATGAACTTAAAGCAGAGCGAGCTTTTACAGGTAGTGTGGGTTGCTACTATTATTCTCAACTTAAATGTATTCTTGAATATCTGCTGTGATAGTGACTCGGCTTCTTCCCTCTAATCTATTCTTCTGCCCAATTGCTCTTCCTATTAAGAACATTTTTCCTAATAGGTAGTCTAAATGTTTCATTCCTTAGTTTCAGGCCATTGCACCTTATTCTACCAGAAAGGTATTTATAGTCTTGTGAGCATTTCCCCTCTGTTCCCTAGGCTAAATAAATATTGTGAGCACTGTGGTCCAGCAGTCTTCTAGAAGTTTAGTAGTATGCAGACCAAAGTTATAGATATTCCAAACAATAGGATCCTCAGACTCTAGCCTTCACTGAGTCCCATAAACAACTGCAAGCTTTGAGTGCCAGGATTTCTTTACTAGACCTGTCAAATTAAAGAGAGACAAATGTCCTGGGCAGAATTTCTGTAAAAATTACAACAAAAAAACAGTAAATCCAATAATGACCAGCATTTTCCTCAAACCCTCTGCCTCTTCTTGTACCAGTCTATGCTTTAATGTAAAGATCCCCAAGGTAGGAATTAAAATAGTCTAGCTGCTGCAGAACCTTGGTTATTTTATCCAGGGTTGATCTTTAACTATCTTCATTAGCTATTTTTCCCTAGTATAGGCCATGTCTCTGTGTGCATGTGAAAGGTTAGGTGGAAAGCCCCAGGAGCCTTGACAAAGTCATAGAAACCTGATAACATTTCCCTGTAGTAGTCTGATTATAAAAAGACATTGGCATAACTTCACTCCATCCAGTGCAGTGTGAAGGTCTTGTTCTGAGCCCTACCATTCAAAAGCTTTAAGTTCATCAAGGTCTTAGACACTGCGCCTTCCACCACAACTTGGACTATGTCTTCACTGAGGTATATTTGTATATAGATAGCTATCTCCAAGTAAAAAATGAATTTTGCTGGAGACAAGGTGCTGTAGCTTTTATGTCAGGCAGCTATGAAGCATACTCCTCTTGAAGGAAAAGGGTTCACCTTGACAAGCTTCACTGAGGCAAAAAGCTATCCTTGCCTTGTCTTTACTAAGATTTCACAGTGAGATATCTGTCCCAAGTTAGCTCTCTCAATATAAAAACACATCTTTCTGCAGTGCGAATATAGCCTTCAAACATCATTGTGTTTGAAAATGTAGTTCATTTCTCTTTATTGTTATGATGCCAGAACTGGAAGTATTCCTTGGTAAAAGGCAACTTCCATTCCCCATCCTCTTATTGGGGTGCATAGGTGGGGAGGAGCTGGTGACCTCTATTACAACTGGTCCTGCAATCCAGTCTCCCCCTGCAGAGTATCTCTGTGTTAAAAATGCATATGCATATGCATATATATGAATTGATATAAAAAGTTCTCAAGGTAGAAAAATAGGAAATAAGTTATAGAATCTCTATGAATACATAGACTTGAACAAATAAATCCATCAAATTATTCATCAATTTGCACAACTGAGTCAGAAAGTAACTCTAGTTTTGTTAAGTTGCCTGAATGGATTTTTACAAAAAATATCCATTCCAGCATTAATGCATGCAAGTAGTTGTTCTTCAGGCAATCTACATACATTATTTGTAAGATAGTTAGAAAAATAATAGAACTTCTTTGAAATTTGCAAATTTTTAAAGAACTGTATTTTGTAACTTGAAAACAAAAAACCCTAATCACACAGAGGTAGTATTTCGACTGCACAACTTGCTTAACGAAGTGTTAAGCACTTGCAGATTCCACTAATTACCACTCAATTGATTTACATTAGTATGGAAGAGTTCTATAAAATGTAATATTTCTTAAGAGATTTGACTGGGTTAGTAGACAAACTCTAAAAATATAAATACAAAAGTACAATTTGATATTATTTCAACTAATTGTAGATCAGGGGATATTCTTCTCCATTAAATTCTATAAGGTGATTTGGTAAAGGTTGCTAGATAAATATCCTATTAATATTCATTAAATATCCTAAATATCTACCTGTAGCTATCAGTGGATGATGAGAGCCAAAGTTTAATACAGTTATCAATGCTTTGTTGGTCTTCTCTCTTCTACAGTACAGAAACCTGACAACTACAGGTTGCACTACTTCAGTTTATACTATACACTTATCACTAGCACTGATTACTTGCTAGAAAAGTACCTTCACATTGAAGGTACTAAATGTAACACACATTAGGAAAAGCACATTAATCCACATTAACAATTAAATCCAGTTCCCCATCTACAGGCCCTATGCAGCATTTCATACTCATTCTTACCATTGACTTCAGTGATGGTTTTGCCTTCTCTAAATTAACTAATTACTCAGGAAAAGAAATCTAAATTATATTGTGTGCAGCTGAAATGAAAATGTCTGTTTGATGTGCAGCAGCAAAAACTAAAAACAAAATTTCAGATGCATTAAAAGGATAGAGAATATCTCACTGAAAACATATAAATCAATACCACATGCTCTCTTTAAGTACTGTTTGAAGTTTATCACCTGGTCTCAGGAGAGATATAGCAGAGACACAAGGGCTAAGTACAGGCATTCAAGAAGGCGGAGGCAGAAGCACTCTAACTTTCGAGCTTCACACACCCAAGATTAAGTCAGCAAGCAGAACACAAGTTAGCCCTTGCGGGGTTAGGCTCAGAGCCTGCCTGCCTGGCACAAGCCCAGTAGGTAAAGGGACCTCTTGCATGCCTCCCAGCATGCCTCCCAGGGCTCCCAAAAACTCCAGAGTGGAGCTGAATGACTGAACCACCCCTGATTGGCGTGACCACTGCCCTCAAGACCATAAGCCACCAGCTGACCATCCTAGGCATGCAAACTCTTCAAGTCATGAACCTTTCAAGTGTGCACACGAGTGTGTGTGTGTGTCCTGGACACCTGGGTGCTGTGCATGTTCGTGTTCTGTATGCCTGGGTGCTCTGCATGTTCATGTCATGTCTGTGAGAGAGAGAGTGAGAGAGGGAGAGTGTGTATCACACACAAAGAACCCACACGTTAGACACTCATACAAACACATGCAGACACACACACACGGACAAGCCAGGTGTCCAGGACATGACTGGCCACTGACTTTCATGTGGCTAATGAGGACAATGCCCACCTCTAATGCAACTCCCCATTCCCCAGAGTGGTGGAGAGCAGGTACTATGCTCCCAGGGTCCCCAATTTTATCATTGGCAAAGTCATCACCCCCCACCCTCACCCCCCAGTCTTCATGAGGGGCCTGACCTACCTTCTCCTGCCCTTGATCATAAAATCTTTTGGGGGGCAGCTGGATTGCTGAAAGGAACACTTCAACGATGGACTGTAGAGATGGGAGAGAAGGTGACTCCACACCAATGTGTGTGGCCTTGGCCTCACACAGTAGAGGCTATCCAGATCTGTGAAGTCCTGGCTGACTGCCTCCTTATCTGCATGGACCTGGAGCCCTCCCCAGATGAATAGGCCTAGAGGGCTTTGAGTGCCTATGCCGTGGTATTAGACTATTGGTCTCCTGCCATAGGCTTCTCTGGCTCTACATCACAGGCAGTGGTGCCCACAACCCAGGTTGCCCAGGCACCATTTCCCTTTCCTTCTCCCTCCTCAACCTCTCCCAGGGGGACACACCAGGGTACAGGGAGACTGTGACATGAGGAAGAGACATGCCTTAATTTAAAATGTTTAATAAAGAAAACCTGTTGAGCATTGCCCATGCCTCAGTTTGGTCCCTCCTCCTAAGTAACACTAAACAGCAAACCGTTGGCAGTGGTGGGGTAGGGCAATAGAGCCTGGAAGGGGATTTGGAATCAGGGGGAATGTTGCAGGCCCTGAACTCAAACCCAAAACCTGGGAGGGGAGGCATGGGGTAGGGAGCTTTTGACCTGGCACCCTACTTTTAGGGATCCAGACCCAAGACCAAGGACTTCTCTGTGTAGGAGCTGGACAGCTCCATGATCCTGGACCCAGTTTCTGTCTGAGACAGCTGCAGACCTGGAGATGGCTACTAGGTGAAGGGGTGTGGAGGGGAGACTATAGGTCAGAAAATATCATGGCAGCGGGCACTTGTGACTGCAAGCCCTCCCATATAGGACCCTTCAACCTTTGGCCACGTCTCCTTCTTTGAAGACTATGGACCTGCAGCCCTTGCAAATGCCTGGGGCTCATGTCAGGCAGCTGGGTCAAGGGGTACCTATCCTTTCTGAGGTTCTGCCATTTCCCTGCAGTGGGACCCAGGCCAGGACAGGGCCCCAGGGAGTGGGAGACCTCCCATCAGGCGGATGTATTAGCTTGGGATGCTGGGTTTTGCTGCCAGAAGCTGCCCCAGCAACTGGCTGTCACAGCGAACTGGTGGACCACACTCTCCCACCTGTTCGGGATGCGTCTGGAACCACTTAGGGGGCCAGGGCATACAAGGCAACAACCAGTAGTCCAGGACCATGTGCTCTTATCCTGGCACAGTAACTTTCTCAGATTCACTGCTCTGCAGGGGTGTCTTCTCCAAACAGCAGCTGACCATCCAGTCATGTGACTTGGCAGCCTGGGTATAAGTACCCCATGGCCTGTCCATTTCCCCCATATGTGTCCTGATTGGTTCCTCCTGCCAGTCTTGCAGCCCCTGGTGGCAGGAGCCAGCACTGCATGGCCTGAGCTCAGAGGCTGTGACCAGAGTTTGTAACATTTCTCCTTTATTTCACCAGTGCCTCATACACACATCTTTCATTCATTTGGCAGGTGTTCAGCCACCATCCTGGACCCACCATGTCATCCTCCATGAGCTGACATTCTGTGCACACTTATGGAGCCCGCTTAGCTTGTAGGAGTTGTGGGGGAGGGAGCAGGGACAACAGATCTGGGGCTGGGATGAGCCCATGATCACAGGAGAGGGTTTGGGGGTTGCCCTGAGGGGTCAATACAGTGAGTGCCTATGCTGGGAGAATTGGGCTCAGCTAGTGCCCATTGGAATTCACCCACACATTGGATCAGAGGGGAGGGAAAAAAAGTGCTGCTTGCCAGCCTGTCCAGGTGTGGAAACCAGGAGTCACCTTGGCAGTGGGAGCCAAGTAGCTGAGATAACGGTTCTCACACATGAATCTTTCTATCGAATGTGTTCCTTTCCTGAATTGGGAGGTATCTACAGGTACCTACCTTCTAGAGGTAGCCAGTTTTCCTGAACTCTGCCAAAACTGCGGTTTACCCTTTTGTCTGCTGAGTTTAATAAATACTATCAATCCCTTTCCCCGAGTGCTTTGCAGGGAAGGAGAGGAGTTCAGGTTCAAGTGCTTGAGGTATCTGTACGTAAGCTACAATCTCCCATGAAGCACAGCATGTCCCTAACAGAAATGGCAAAGATGTGTCAATTAGGCAGATTTAGGATCCTATTGAATGGGACATGCTCTCTTAAGTGGCCAAGAAAAAGTAGGTGGGGGGGAAGAACTGGTGCCTTGGCTGGGCTTCAGGCTTCAGTGGGGGAGGAGGACAGGGCTGGTGGGAAAATGAGTGATTCACTTTCCCCCTATGCCCCAGCATTCCCAAACTCTGCTCAGCCCCAACTTCTTTGTGGGCTTCTTGGCCATAATGGCTGCTGGGAGGGATTTATGACTGCAGGTGCTGACTGCAGCCTGGGGTGGCTTTGGCTCCCCCTGCTGCCCCTTCCTTCCCTTCTCTTCCTTCCAGGGGCTCCACATTTCCCCTAGGACCATCATGATCACATGGAGGCCACATGAACCTTGCCATTATGGGTTACACTGTGTCCTCGTGTGTGGCCTGACTCATCAGAAGTGTTGGGAGGAGTGGCCATGTGTCTTGTGAGTTGCATCAGGGTGGCAGCCACTGTGCTGGTACTGGAGGGCCTAGTATGCACTCCGCAGCTCTGGGAGAGGTGCAGAGATGTCTGAAATAACTTGCTTTGGAACAGCAGATATAGCTTGGTGCAGAATGGTGTTACCACCTCCTCCTCCCCCATAAGGGCAGGGATGCATCCAAGGATGGAGTTAAAGTGCATCCATTCAAATTCAGACATGAGAATTTACATTCATAAGGGAGTTAATGTAGGTCTTTACTCCCTTTTCTCTCTCTTGAAGAATGCTTGTTTAGTTTTGAAATAGGGTTGAAAAGAGAAAACAAGAGTGAGCAATGCAGCGATTATGTGATAAGCAATATAAAAATAATCTTTGTACATGCTACAATAAGTTACATCAAGATACACAGACTGCAATTTTTGTGCATGTGCATATTTGCAAGAAATTTTTCTTCTGTCCATAATTTTCAGTCAAGCCAGAAGACGTCGTAACAGTACATATTTAGTTAATCTTCGCTTTAAACACAGGCATGCAGAATCTTATTTCCACTGAAGTGCACACATATTTGCTTCATTAGGAATTAAAAGCTGTCCATATGCCCGTTACCTTGTACCCAAAGTCCGGCTGAGTGGCAAACTGTTCAAGACAGAAAAACAACAAAAAACAATATATTGAAATAGATGTTCATGACTGTGAAACAGATGTCTCCTGTTCACAAATAGCCTAGTGTAATCTGGATGTATATTCCCAGAGTGGAATTTTGGTAATTCAGATTAGAAACAATTCTTGATGTTTTAAGGAGCCTCTTTATTACAAAAACAATTATACAACCCACCCGCACAGAACATAGAAAGGGAGAAGGAGAAGTTTATTTAGCAAGAAGCCTCTTGCCAGATGTCAGAACAACTGGGGCATCTAAATTGGCTTATATCAATAACTCTTTCAGCCAGTTTGTAAAAAAGCTTCTGGGTCTAAGATCCTCTACACATCCAAGCAACCAACCACTCTGACATTTTCTGTTTATATTAGTTATACCCACCTTATTCCCAAGTGTTTAATCATAGATTAATAAAAAAGAAGGGCTGGAAGTGACCTTTAGAGGTCATCTAGTCCAACCCGCTGCCAGAGGTAGGATAATCCTTATCCAAACTACGCTATTCAAAATTAATTGTTTAACCTTTTACTAAAACTATACAGTCAACCCTGATACAACCATAAGACATAATAACCTAACCTGTAAGGCGGGGGAACAACAGTGTCTGATGTCCTGCTGCTGTGAGTGTTAACATATGCTGGAGAGAGGCAAGGAAAAGGGCCATGCCTCCCACTACAGAGGCAAAAAACCTTAATCTGTACCAATCTGACCATGGGGTAAAATCAACACCTTTCATTACCACTTTGTTTCTTGTCTCATAATCTCAACAGGAACTTTTCAGATCAGTAAATATTTGTGGTTTAAATCTTTTGTCATGCTACTCTGTCAAACTTGACTAACACAATGCATTCTTTGACCTAAATTGCTAGGCATTTGCATTTACCCAATTGGCACATATGAACACAATTATCACAAGTGCAACATTCCTGCATGCTTGCAGTCATTGGGTTTTGTGTTGAGATTATTTCTCAAATCTATGGCATTGCCCTTTCCTTTCATTCCATGGATAATGGAGACTGACAGAGTTGCAAGGGAGGCATTATCTTGCAGTATAAACAGACATCCTCTTTGGAACAGGATCAGCTGTGCCTGGTTGTGTCCTGGCACACCTGATCTGTTTTACTGGCATTTACAGAGCTGTGGTCCAGCAGGGTTGGGCCTCTGCCACCTCTGGGTCTTCAGGAGCCTGATCCTATGAAACAATATTCAGCAGGTGGCTGTAAGTGGGGGAACCCATGAGGGGTTTGGCCATTACAGTGCAAAGCCTCATTATGGGCCCTGTATTTCATAGGCATTAGGGCTGGAAGGGACCTCGGAAGATCATTGAGTCCAGCCCCCTGCCCAAAGGGCAGGAAGTCAGCTGGGGTCATAGAATCCCAGCAAGATAAGCATCCAGTTTGCTCTTGAAGGTGTT
>JAGPOW010000261.1:102770178-102796374 GCA_030014935.1 Caiman crocodilus | reverse complement strand
TATTGCTAGCAATAAAAACTTTTTTTTCTTTCAAACTTCCAACTGGTATTCGTATATTGGCTTACGCATACCGGGCAACGAATTCAGACTTGGGCTGAAGCATAACAAGCATGCTGGGGAGTCCCCCCCGCAATGCTTCTGCCTCAGATTAACAGCATTCAGAGCCCCTACCAGTTGGAGGTATGTAGAAAAAAAAAAACATTTGAAGTTGTATCTACATCTGAATCACTGAATTGATTCAGAGAGATTAAAGGGTCCTCTGATTCGATTCAGATTCAGAGATTTAGCCACTGAATCGAGCCGAATCGAATCAGGGGCTGAAGCTTCGCACAGCCCTAATGATTATCGAGTTCAATAAGAGACAGTTAAACATGAATGAGAAGAACTAAACATTAGCTTTTGTTGTGGAGCAGTTGGCAAGTTTCTCTAGATACTTTATTGCTCTAACTACCTACCTACTGTGTAACAGAGGGACCACTCCCAATTTACACTTTTGCCACCTCACCCAGTGAAACTCTAAAGCACAAGCCTCCTAACTCAAGTTCTCCCTCTGCTTGAAGCACCCATCAGTAGGACATTGTCACTTAAAAAGCAGTACTTTTATAAAGCTTCACAGAGATTGGGCCATTACTCAGATTAAATTCCATTGGCATAGCTAAATAATGAATACATTCTTATAATCCCTGGAAGTTGTTGGGTATTAATCTCTGGTGAGGTGCTTCTTAGTTTACAAGGCATAAACACAATCTTTGTTTCACAGAAATTACAAAACAGAGATGGGTGAAGACAAGACAAAGTGGTTAGGCACCGAAAAAGGAGTTTTCTTCTTCTTCTTTTTCCCTTTCATATAATGCTGGGATGGAGAAGACATTATTGTGGATTTATGTTTGTGGGAGATACAGAAGAAGTTATTTTTAAGAAACTTGAATGAGAATTAGAAAGATGGTAGCCTAGTTTATAGGAAACAACTGGGAAAATGCATTGACGATTTGATCCAACTTACTGAAATAATCAGGTAGATTCCTACAAATGCCAATGGACCAGATTTCCAAGACATCAGTAGGAAAGAAAATGAAAGAGAGAAGTTGGTATTGCTGTTGATGTGAAAGGGATTCAAGAAAGAATCAAATCTATAAATCAGTCTAGGACATATTATGTAGGGTAAGGATGAGGTCTTTAATCTTTTTAAAATTAAGCAAACAAAATGGAACTAATCAGTGTGACAGACAAAAGGTTATATTAGCAGTTGGTGGCAGAAAATTCTTGCGTCTAGCAAAGACTTTTCCTCCCCTACCTTTTCAGGTAAAATTGAGGCTTAATATGGTTCAAACAAAAAAACCCGACATTATAGTCGGAGCACAGGTAAATATGGACTGTTCACTTGAAGTGAACAAACAAATTCAGTCTAAATGTAGACAGGCAAATACAAGTCCAAAAAACAAGCAAATAAATTCAGTTTAGAAAACAAAGCACTTAGGAACCACAGTAATAAGACAAAAGGACCACTCCCTAGACATTTTCTCCCAGCAGTACTGGCATAAGTAGTGGCAGCAGGAACAGCTTCACAAAAAAAAGAACTCTTTTCCCCACAAAATAAATTAGAGGTATTTATTTTGAGTGAAAAAAGATCTGATGACTCAGGAATTATCAAAGAAGTAAATGAGGCTTATAAAACATACAATGTAACATGCTTAGTTTGGCAGACCTTTTAAAATTTGAATCAATTGCATTTACATCTTAGAAACATCCTTTCTGCAAGCACCCTGCCTCAAGCTGTCATTCTACCACTTCAGGCCATGCCTTTCAGATATAATAAATTTAGTACAGTTCAATCTGTTTAGTATTTGGATGAAAAAATTCTACAGGACAAATTCAAGGTGTTGTAGAAAATGGTGGTGGCGATTCAGAAAACTGTAACATTCCCTTGAAGTCAGTACTTCAGCTAAGAGCCCCATTATAGGGAGAGGCACTCTGCTACTGGCAACTGTGACTGAATATCACACAGATAATTTTACAAAACATTGAATACATCATAGTCTGCAGGGACTAAAACTTGTATCAGAAAATTGTTTGAATATGTGCAATACTGAACTGCATAATATGGATGAATAATAATAGAGAACAAATAAGATTTCCACAGAAAAACAGGCCATGATAGTGTAATAATTCCCCAGAGTTGCACATTAAGTATTTTCAGATGAATGACAAAAATAAGCAAAACAACATTTTCAAATGAGCAAGAAAAATAAGGAAAGCAACAAACATATCCATGACTGATAGGCATATTAGTATAAAGTTTTAAAATGCAGAGAAGCCCTATCCCACAAATTAGAAATGATTCAGGAGCTAAGGAACAGGTCTGAAAAAAATTACATAGACTTAAGGCATCAGGATTCCATCAAATTAAATGGTCAACAAAACTCTTCGTAATCGCTGGCATGCTTAAGTACCTGTTGCTTCTTAAGTTTTCCACTAGTTACAGTATATTGGTGCCTAAAATTCCAGTACAGCAGATGCCCAAAACTACTGCCACCCTGGTGCCTAGCACATGTCCATACCTGTTTGGATTCAAACTTCAACATCGCTGCATCTAGAGCTTCAAATCTAGTAGGTGTGCTCCAATTATGTTCAGCACGCTCCAATAGCATTAATTTTGGCACAAAGCATAGCAGCCACAGGATCTTCTATTAAAAACATGGCCAAAAAAGGAATACAATGGTGGCATATACCTTTTACATACTGTTCTAACGGATAGAGTCCTTGCTCAAACAGTGGGAGATCTGGGCTCCAGGCTCCCCACAAGTGTATCCTAACTATAAGGATTTTGGCTACAAAGCTATAGATTGAGACAGAGCACTTACCACAAGAGATATAACTGGTAAACGCTGTGCCCTGGGCAACAGATTTGTATCTGATAGGGCTTCTGCCCTGGGGCCCCAGAATAGAGACAGGTGGCTCAAGGTACCTGCTGTGCTGTTAACTCTCTCCTGACCCTGCAGCGGTGCTGCAGTTTTATATGGGGAAGGTGGATTCAAAGCCTTTAATTTGGCAGCAGCTATGAGGTCAGGGAAGCATTAATCTGGTTTTTGATGGCAACATCTGACATTTCCCATTGCAGCTGCCACATCTTCCAGGCAAAGGGAGATGTGGTGCTGACAAGGGGACTCCTGATACTGCCCCACTCAGCTGGAGCCTTGAAACCTCTGGCCTCCTTTCTGTCTCCCATTCCTTTATTGAGCACCATTTCCTACCGGTTGGCTGGGATATTGTCCTGGTCAATGTGTTAGATGCACAGGACTGGAATCACAAAATCTTAAGCCTCTCCATTTATTGCAGAGGGAACATAGACAGCTAAGGTAAGCTTGAAAATTCCACCGCTGGAGCTGTGTACCTAAGAGATAAGTGTTGCATTTTTCAGTCCTAAATCCTTCTGTGAATCTTGCCCTTTGAGGACAAGGGCTTGTCTACTCTAGAAAAGTCTGTCATCCTACTATATTGAGATAATTAAAGCAGTAGGGCCTATCTCTCTACCTAACACCCCAAACCTGAGTCAAGACACAGGTATTCTGGTTTAAAAGCATTTGCACTCAAATAACTTACTCCATTTTGAGCACATGTAAAGAGAGTCTATATACCAGTAAAAACTTCACAAGGGCATCAATAAAAAGAATATATACTGGTACAACCCTAACTAGCTTGCTTATACCAGTAAAACTTTTTTGTGGGAGACCAAGCCTAAATCTTGCTGAAAGGCGTTGTCCAAGAAATTTAAGATAAATTATATGTATTTGCATATTATAGTTATTTATTACCTATAATTTCAAATTGTTCATTGTTTATAAGGCTAACGAGTTAATGAAGGTAATAAGAAAAAGGCTAGGCCTGAAATTGTAAATGGTAAGAAAAAAAGGTATTGTTAATTAGGCAGGTCTTATAGGAAGCAAAAGTAGGACAAACATTCAAAATTATTATGGGATGTTCTTGTAAAGTAAATGTAAAAAAAAGGAGCACTGGAAAAAATGGTGTAGCGTATTTGTTTTTCAAGTATTCTTTTAAAGTATATTGAAATACTTACTAGGATAGGCCAAATAGTTTAAGTAATGGGAATAAATAGTATAACAATGTATTGTCTTGAGACTGGAATTTCCCATTTGAAGTACACCCGACAGCCTGTTAGAAGCCACTCTTCATTCTTTGGTGTTACCAGAACCATAGTTCTAAGTTAGCATTACAAGTTATTTACTGTAATAAATTCCTTTAAGAGTTTAGTAAATATTTTCTAAAAGTTCTTTAAATATCAGCATTACTGATCTTAAGGATCAAGATCCATTCATCTGAACTAAATCCAGTCAAACCCAGTAAGATAACTGTAGTTTCAATTCTTAATTAAAAATAAAAGCGAAAAATCAAATTAGCAGCAAGGTTGATAGAACTTAGACATAAGTAGGTAAGTCATATTTGATGATGGGATTTAGGCATTTCTGGCTCTTTCACCCTAGCTCTGACAGTTATAGCCAGTGATAGAATTTAAATTAGCTTGTATTTATAAAGTATTACAGTTTTTATTTTATCAGTTATATTGTGAGCAATAGGTATAAGAGACTCAAGCTACAATGCTAATGCAATAAAAGATTTGGGGGGGCGGGTTTAAGTACCTTGTTCATGCAATAATCTAATTTTCTCAGATTTTGTCCAAAAAAGTTGGTCTTTTAAGAGTACACAAAATCAGAATCATCTTTATGTATTGTAGGAATGCATTTTGGGATTAACAGTATCAGGAACAGTTGTTTCCATAGACAGATCTAGGATTTTGAAAGGTGGGGGGAAGGTTGTATGATGCATCATCACAAGTAACACAACACATTTTTCTCCTGTTAGAGAAACTAGGGGTGCAACATGTGCATGAGTAAACTCTGGAGTTTATCACTCTAGAGTGTATTGTTCCTGGGCATGTGTCTGCACGTGGGCCCAGAAGCAGAGTGCACTGAGCTGAGTCAGGGCAGCTGTGGCTGGCAGGGGACCAGTTTGCAAGCCCAAGGCTGCTCTGACTTGGCTCAGTGTGCTGCGGAGGGACTGGCTGGTGCATAATGGTGCTTCAGCATGGAGCTAACCAGAAGGCAGCCCCCATACCGAAGCACCCGTGTCCCATCCAGCCAAGGCAGTTTTTTATTCTACAGCAGGGTAGTACTTGTACTTACAAGTACAAGTACTACCCTGCTGTGGAGTAAATTAGCTGACTGCAGGTGCACATGTAAACATGTGATATTTACTGTGCAGTTAATTAGTTAGCTGGACCATAAACATCTCACGTAGATGTACCTTAGAAGATTTACTAATCTGCTAGGGGTCCAGTACTATTTTATCCAGTTTAAGACTGAAGTAAAAACAAATATAACTTTATTGGAATGTGCATGTATTTGCTAGCTTATATTTTAAGTTTAAAAAACACAACACACAAGGCAAAATAGTCCAATAATACCATTTTATTAGCCCTGTAATCATTATAGTTAAATGTACATCTCATTCAGATTTCTGAAATAAAATCTAGTCTTCCTGAGCATCCTGACAGTGCATGCAACACTTCACTGTCCATCATTTCCACACTTGAATTAATGTTTACCTGAGTTAATATTACACCTGAGTTAAGGTTTTTAGCTGGAACTAAAAACAGTTTTCAGGACGGTGAAACAGGAGAGAGATTAGTTTACCAGGAATAGCAAGACAGCAAAATTGCAGAAGAAAGAATAACTTGATTAATGCAACATCAAGACCATTAAAAAAGAGAAGGGTTATTAACACTTGTGGAGTGAAAAAGGATTAGCAGAAATCATGAATTACAATGAGCCATGAAGTCAGTGGATTCTGGCAGCACTGTTTGCATAGAAATGCTGCTGCCTTGCTGGAGAGCTGGTTTTAAAGTCTGTATAGAGCAAAAAAAGGAGGGTGCAACTGTACTTTATATGGATCTACCTCTGGTTGTTTTATAGGCTACATAGTAATTTAAATACTCCATAGATGCCCTGGGATCAAAGAACAGGTAATGGGGCATATTCATAGAACCCTCATCTTAATAGTCAGTACTGTCAGTTAAATCAATAGAGAATGGGCAGAGGAAAATCTAGAAAGTTACCCTTTCCTCCATTCTCCAATATTTAGCCTCCTTTCCTCAGTCTCACATGCTTCCAAAGCCAGTAAATTCAGATTCTGAGAGACCAGATGGTTGAGGGGTAGGATGGCAAAGCAAGAATAACTTTTAAATTCTAGGATTCCTCACTGAAAGCAGCCTGCTTCATTCCTTTTTAAGCTGATACCTGCTGTCTGTTAGCTTAACATTTCAGTTGACCTCAACGGCTGTGGAAACACACAGTTGTAATCTATACAATAGGCAGGGGACAAACAACTTGGAGCTTCACTGGTTAAAACAGACACCTTAAGTTGCCTTTGGAAACACATGAAAAGAAATGCAACTGTAGAGCAAAGTTATATGTTCTGGGTATGAAGTGGTCTAGGTATGAAGTCCCATTAAAAAAAGGCAGCTGCATTTTGCACTGAGAATTTGCTGAGAGGTCTTCACACACAAATTCCAAGGAGAATGGACTTTAACAACTCATACTGGAGGCTAAAAACCCCAAACAAACAGGATGACTTGTAGACTTTAACCCCTTATCAATGGCAGATTTTTCTCCTTCAAGTGGGAGAGCAACTACATTTCCCACTATTTCCTCACCTCACCAGCATTACTTCTATTATGTTTAGGATGATCTTCAGCCTGCCAGCTGTCATCTGCCCCTAACTTGAGTAGACACTAAGAGCTATAGGATGCTCATAACTTTTCAAAATCAGGTAGCTTAGGTGCTTAAATATGGATCCTATTTGCATTCTTGCTCCATACATAAATCATGTTAATGAGACAGAACCAAGTAAGATAATATTTATTATAGCTGCCTAGGAGTTGTGAAAATTCCAGGGCTAAGAGCTCGCAGAAAGTCATGGTATCACTGGACCCCCAGAATAAGACCAACATTTCCATTGTTTTTAAGGCAACCAGGATTTGGCACTTAACTGGTGCTTAATACCTTGTTCAGTCCCTCTGTGCTAGAGTGAATTTCACCCACATGTGCACAGTGAGCCAGTAATGGTGTTTGCACAGTAGCAACCAGCTATTGGCCAGCACCTCTTCAAGCTAATGTAGCAATTATAGCTTGAAAATGAGACACAGGTGCAAAAACAAATTTGATAACCACAAAGGGCTTTCAGAGCCAAAAATATAGAGCAAATGTAATAAACAGTAATGTTAGTTTAAAGGCATATAAGGACCAAGCAATTGAAAGAAAGACTGTGCAGTTTGAATGTGAATTAAAAAAAACCCAACCCACTAGATGACCAGAACTGGAAACTTTCTGAAAAGTGCATTAGATTCTTAGAGTCAATGAAAATACTATGAAATCTAACTTCCCCTCTTCCACCCTCTCTTCCTCTCCATTTCTTTTTCTTTTCTTCCCTCATTTTCACTTAACTTTCAGGTACTAGTTTTAGTATCCTACTAAACAACAAAAATGAACACAAAAATCAAAGTGTAGTACAGAATCATCTTGTCTACTGTGTTAACATCACTTACTTCTTGCTCATTTATTTTCAACTCTTTGTTCAGCCAGAACCTTAGGAGTGAATTGTTGTTCCTTTACAGTTTTTACTAAGTCTTACTCATTAATTTCCCTATTGTGCAATAGAATCCACTGGTGTGAACCCTTAAGCATGTGACTCTCTTGTGAGATTCTAGGAGGATATTGGAGTATATGTTAGTAATTACTATGATGAGATCATTTGGGACTTAATTGCTTACTCTTCTTAAATAAGCCTGTATGACATGACAGATACAAGTTATCAACTTTGTGTCAGATTCTCTCATTTCCATAGTATCTGAACTGACATCAAGTTTGGACATGAATTAAATTACTCTGTGTAACTTTATATACAAAAGCTGTGCAAGTGCTGTTCTAAGAAACATTTTTAAATTATCTTGAAAGGAGAAGTATCCTAAAATTCACGCAGAAATGCATCATCCAAGATCTTGCACATCCATATAAGAAAGCTTCCAGAAGGAACCTGGTAATAGTAAAACTAAAGTCTTGCTTTTGCAAAGCAGACTTGGGCACACATCATTGGGAATTCTGTCTGGTTTAAGAATGGAGGATTGGTTACTAGGTATGATGAAAGGGAATGAGGTTCTCTTGTACCGGCTAAACATAATGGTGAGTCAGCAGCACAATAATGCAGGATCTGAATCACTTTATTGAATGTTAACATATAAATAGGATTGGCAGAATTCAGAATGTTTAATAATTCTGGCGGATACTATCAATGTTTATTTTTAAGCATTTATTTTCAATTTGTATCAATTTATATTTTCAAGATTTCATGAAATTGTACGTGTAGGGGGCAGACATTTTGACAAATGTGATCACTGTAGGACTGCCACCAGCTGAGTGGCAGAGCTGCCATCAGTCTTGGCTCACTCGCCCATTCCCCCCTCATCCATTTTTGTCAGTTCTTTTTCCTTTGTTCCCAATCTCCTGGGGTTTCTGGGAATTTCAGTCCAAACTACAATCAGCACGGTTCTCTAAGATTGCTCTCACTGTTGTCACACACTCCATCAGGCATCATTTTTTTACATCCCCTTTCTATACATTTCAATTATTAACAATGGAAATATTTTTTCATTGGTCTGTGTGACATAAAATCTACATTTATTGATTTTTCTTGATAAAAATCAAATCCTCCCAGGCCTACATATAAATGAAGAGTGCAGGTATCAAATTCCAAAAGAAATTTTGAGCAAAATGTTATGTGCTCAATATTTGTTACAGTGTATCTTTCACCTCCACATCAGCTAAAACTTGATATTAGTCTTGATATGGACATTTCAAAAATGTGCTCATTAATGTGTTTTCATTTCAGAGATTACTTTTTGGTATGAGCGTAACTTCTGAAATATTCACACAACTTTTAGTAAAGGTCAAGAGAGGGCATGAATGTATTTTGGAAGGGTTTTTTGGCAGGGCTGGGCAGGGCCAAGCAAAGTCATTGCATCATACTGTTATACCAATTACATGTCCTACTTTTCATTTGGTAGAGTTCACTGCAGAAAGAGATGCATCAATTCTCAGGACATAAAATAACATTCCAAATAGCTGATCATTTACTGGTGGTCTAGAGATGGACCAAAGTCAAGTATAAGGTGTTAAAAATAGCCCTCTTGTTATAGTCTGTGGATATCAGAATCTCACAAGAGCCACAGCTCTGGTGTAAAATTCATCTTGGAAACAACAACAAAATGAATATTAAGCTTTTACCTCAAGCCTGCCTCTGAGAACAGCCCTGTCTCTGTTTTGAATTGCAGTATCATTGTCTGTATTCTGTTTAGTTTTTGTCCTCTCAGCATGGTCTTATTGTGGGTCCTTTGCTAGACTGCAAGTCTTACATCCATTTTCCTTTCCACAAACAAGTAAAGAGTGAGTTGTGCATCCTAACCTAGAAAATAGTGCCTGCTTTAGCTCAAGAACAAGATCTCAGTATGGATTCCCAATAGGATTTCAGCAGCCAAACTCTCCAATTACACTTGCTATTCAGTTAGCTAAAATTTTCCTATACCTTGCTGTGTCTAGGAGTGGGAAAAGCTGGGAAACATTGGCTCCTCTAGAAAGCCAGAGTGAATTTTAGGTTCCTCAGTAGTAACTGATGCTAAGGAGACTATGCCAGTATAACACAGCTTCCAAAGGCATAATGCCAGCAAGCAACCAGTAGTCTTGACTGGCAGCTCCATCCATCAAAACAGGCAAAATAGGGAGGTGTTTAACACTTCAAAGGTCAGGATCCCAGAGTCCCCCCAAGCATACAGGTTTGAAAAGCAAACGATACTGAGGTATTACTGTAAAAATGCTTTCATTATTTTCAGTGTTCAAACATTGTCAATCATTTTAGTGTTATGTTGCCATTTTTTTATTTGAATAGCCATTGAAACAATTTGTAGTGCATGTTAAAGTATTTTCCTTAAAAAAAAAAAAATACTATCCCACATTTTGAAAGGTAGGCCGTTTGAAACACGTTATAAGAGATTTGGGAATCAAGGGTAACTATCAACAGCATTGGAAAAAATAGTGAAGATGTGATTTCATTGGGCTAGGGAAAGATAAAAGGATGGTTACTACACATTTGTGCAATATATTCTCATCTTGAAAGAGAACATGATGTCTGCCGTAGTCACGTTAGTGTTTTAAATGTGCCAGAATTACCTCTAGACCATTTAAAGATAACTGCTAATGGAATTTCAACACATTAGAAGAAATGCTCAAATCTCCTTAATTACAAAGGCTGAAAAAAGCAAACTAAATATTGAAATCATTGTGCGTTCAAAGTCACGCCTGTGAAATTGTGTTCATGTTTAGAAGTTGAGAACACACTATTTTTAATTTGTAGTTCTCAGTTCAAAAGCCTATTTTAAGTTTCAGGTTAGTGGATTGGTCAATTAACATTCTTTGCCAAAGGGCTCTAAAGCAAAAATAGAAGATAAGATTATTAGAATTAAATTTTGATATTCTGGCAGACTGAACATCCACAAAGGTTGCAAATGGGACATGTTATCTTACTAATTTGCAATCCATGCTTTTTTCTTAATTGAAATCATAGCACTAAGTGAAAGCATAACTGGGGAGTATCCAGGCATAGCTGTAAGCCAGCTCGAGCCAAATATGCCACAGCATGAAGTTTCCATTTTCTTAAAGACAGCATGCTGTATGACAACTGGCAAATTCTCCCTCCCAGTCCCGCTTCCTTCCCAGGACTTTTGTTATTGCATTGCTACATAGCATATCTTAATCTAATTGATCCCACTACATTATAGCCCAATCTAGCTGCTACTGAAGCCAATAAAGGCTCATCTGTGTGCACAAAAATTCAGGAGCAGTTGCTTCTAAATAACTCTACACACAGACACTCTTACTCTATAGCAAGAGTATTTTGAGTCTATTCCTGAATCACTCTGCATAAACAAGCCCTAAGAGACTTTCCATTCACTTCAATTTGGAGCAACCCCTTAATGGAAATGATACTTTTCTCACATTAGTATGAATTGGGTAGAAACAAATGTACCATCCTACCCAAAATAAAAGAGAGGAATCATTACAGAAACAAAACACATACCAGCAAGAAAGCAGGAGCTGTGGTAGTCAGAAGCCTCTGAAGTACAACATGACCATAGAAGAGTTGCAGAAGTTTGGCTCACAAAATTTAAAGGCCCAGCCCCAGAAAGTCTTGCTAGGAAAAGTCAGGCCTATGCCATGCCAATTACAAAAGAGAGCATCTACAGCAAAAAGAAGCAGCATATTTATATACTATCTGTATATGGTTCAACTTAACTTCCAGTGGAGTTATGCTCATGCAAGATGGAAGAGAATCAGACTTTCTCTACAATAATATATTCAATATAGGATATCATCATTAGATAAACCATTCACAAAGTGCCCTAGATGACTTAGACAAGAAAAAAGCCTACTTTGAGGAGAGTAGGTAATAGAGTAATCACTGTGAACTTAATTCTGATATTCCTTACACCTATATAAGTGATCAGAATCAGGTCTTGTACATCTATATCTCAAATTGTTACTTTCTCTCAAGCTAGAAGATATCAGAGGCTAAATATGTTAAATTCATTCATAGTTTTAGACCCAGCTATCACAATGCAGAAATGCTCAAACGTTTGTATTAATATCGAGTCTGGCTCAGCTATGAACTGGAAAACATTTAGGGTATTACATGCTATCAAGTTTATTGAGCACTGATTTCTGTTTCTAGAAGTCCTATTTTCATCAATAAATAAATGCCACAAGGACGCTTTCCAAACTGGAGGAAGGGTTTCCCTAGATGACTGACATCCAGGAAATGGTTGACCATCACCAACAGTCAACTGCATATTTTTCTAGGGTCAGATTTGATTTGCTTTAACTCACCGATTTAGTGAGTTTAGTTCTCTAAAAGCAAGAACTCTCAAACATCTGTATATGCTAGTGTTTCCTGCACCATGATTTAATGACAGGAGTTAGGAAACTACCCAGTTTTCACTAAGGAGCAGATCAGGGCTGTATGCATGTGCAGTGGAAGAGGGGTCAGTGGGGCTACACACAGCCGTGGAGAACAGAACCAGGCTGCATGTGTCACTGGGAGTAGAGTGCAGCTGTGCAGGCTGCATGCATGGCCAGCAGTGGTTTGGGCTTCATGCAGGGAAGGGAAAATGGGTTGCCTGTGCAGCAGGGGGGACCCAGGAAAGGGCATCCCCTTGGTATGCAATCTATGTCATGCGCGGCCCAAAAGTCTTGATCTTGATTCTGTTCCGCAATATTCTGGATAGAAATGCTAAGACGACATTGAGGAAAAGAAATCTGAACCTTTTCCTTTAGTTATTTCTCCTCTTTCATCCCCTTTGCACCCCAAAGTGAATAAGGAGCAAAAGAAGAATTCTGATTGGGAGGATTCTTGCCTGAGGCTCCTCACAACATACAGCTGTTGTGTGTCACTTTGTGTTAGGCATAAAAGCATATCACAGTCCCGTCCTACATAAATTGATGCTTGGGGTTACTGATGAAAGTGAGGTTAAGTATTTATTTCTCTCACTGTATTGCATGTATCTGTGGGGGTTTGGAGTTACAATGTTGTACAAGAGAGATTTTGAAGCTGCAGGAGGTGGTAGAAAAGGGAACAATATGAGTAACAGAAGCACGAGTGGAAGTCAGGAGAACAAAAAAAAAATGTGTTTGATATGTGCTGTATTACATTTGTTATACATTGTGAATAGTGTGCCTCAAAATATGGACCAAATTCTGCAAACTTTATTTCTGACAGACATCTCACTGAACAACATTGTCCAAAGCTCTTACATGCCTACTTTTAATAAGACGTGTGTTTTTGAAAATGAGATTTTAATTCCAAAGGCCTTCACGTGCTTTGGAAAGTTTAATCCAATTTGCCTAAAATTTGCAAAAATGGATTCTGGGTCTGTAACGCTACGATGTTAGACCTTTGTGAAAGTGAAAAACCATCACAAAGTTTTACAACTCCTGCAGTCCTTATTCTTACAAAACTCCTGTACGTTTTAAGGAAATCAATGCCTATTGAGAAAGTCAGGATATCAAGCCTACTAGTAATGTGAGTTTTATATGCAGGTTAAGAGTGCGTTATTCCTTCCTTATTACAATTGCTAATATCTTTTCAACTTATTTTTTTGCATAATGTCTATATTTGTGCTTATCATTATTATTACAATATTGGCATCATAAGTTTTTCATATAGATCCCAGCTCTTTTGATGATTTGGATTTTAAGAAGGCCTTTGATGCGATATCTCATCCTAGTCTCATAAACAAACTGAGCGTCTGCGATATAGATGATTACACAGTCAGGTGGGTGATAAATTGACTTAAGGGTTATACCTAGAGAGTGGTGGTGGATGAGTTGGTATTGACCTGGAAAGATGTGGGTAGTGGGGTCCCCCAAGGCTTGGTCCTTGGACCTGTGCTATTCAATGTCTTTATCAGTGACTTGGATGATGGTATGCAGAGAACTCTGTCCAAATTCATGGGTGACATGAAATGATGGGGTAAAGTAAACACACTAGAGGGACAGGATTGAATCCAGACAGACCTGTACAGGTTTGAAAAGTGGGCAGAAAAGAATAGGATGCAGTTCAACAAAGACAAGTGCAAAGTGCTGCATCTAGGGAGAAGGAATCACCAACACACCTATAGGCTAGGGGAGGACCTTCTGACCTTCTCAGCAGCACAGTGGCAAAAAGGGATCTTGGAGTCATAGCTGACTCCAAGATGAATATGAGCCATCAATGTGACGAAGTAATCAGTAAAGCTAACCGCACGCTATCATGCATTTGCAGGTGCATCATGAACAGGTCCAGGGACGTGATAGTTCCCCTCTATGTGGCATTGGTCAGCCACAGTTGGAGTACTGCATCCAGTTTTGGGTGCTGCACTTCAAGAAGGATGTGGATAACCTTGAGAGGTTCCAGAAGAGGGCCACTCGCATGGTCAGGGGGACCAGTCCAGGCCCTACAAGGAGAGACTGAGGAACCTGGATCTCTTCAGCCTCCACGAGAGAAGGCTGAGAGGAGATCTTGTGGCTATTTACAAATTCACTGGGGGGTAGGGGATGGGGATGGGGCAGCAAGAAATAGGAGATGCTCTATTTACCAAGGCACTACTTGGAATAACCAGGAACAATGACCACAAACTGACAGAGAGCATATTTAGGTTGGACATCAAGAACTTATTTACAGTAAGGGTTGCCAGATCTGGAATGGGCTTTCAAGGGAGGTAGCGCTCTCCCCTACCTTGAGGGTCTTTAAGAGGAAACTGGACAAGCACCTGGCTGGGGTCATATGACCCCAGCACCCTTTCCTGCCCAGGACAGGGTGTTGGACTCGATGATCTATTGAGGTCCCTTCCGACCCTAACAACTATGAAAATAAGTCTTAAGACACTGTAGATATATACATACTAAATGTGCATGAATATATAGATAAAACCAATTAATAAAACCAAACCTCTCTATTTTTGATTAAAGACAACTTTCCTCTACTACTTAAAGACTATTTGCACAAAATAGGCCAAATCATTTTAGGCTTAGTCCTTCCTCGTGTAAATAGCTCCATTGAAGAAATGGTCATATTCAAATTTGTTCCCTGTCACTATTTGCTTTTTGTGCCAGGAAGAAAAGCCTACCCTGCACAAGGCAATTTAACCTTTAGGGGAAAGTGCTTTAGGGAAAAAACAAGTATGTCCCTATTTTTTTCCAAGTGTGGAAGAATCAGAATCAGTTTTGAAAACAGATTTTGAAAAAGACTGGTCAGCTCTCTCAAGCTGTGACAGTCTTGGAATAGAATGATTTATCTGAAAAACAGTTGTTAAATTGAGTCTTGTTTACTTCTACTACCTTAATGTGCATGTGCCAGAGGATTTAATTTGAGACATATACTTGAATATCCCCACCCACAGTTTTAGGGAACAAAATTCTGCTACTTTGATGCTTGTTGTGAGATACTTAATCCATGCACAGTTTTACTGATTTCAGTGGGACTACTTCAAGAGTGAGGCCCCAGCTAAGGGAAGTAGCTCCAGCAGTAGAATTTCCAAAAGGAATAGCAAAAAATGCATGTGCCGTATAAACCCTGTGCTTTCTACAGTGAACACATGAAAAGAATGTAAACATATCTGTGTAAAATGCAATCAAGAATGGTGTATTAGGACTAAAGTATGGCACATGGGGAACAAGTCCTGGAGCTCTGCCATGTCTAGAGAAATTTCATCTACTGCTATGGCCTTTCAAGGGAAGCAGTATACTACCTTCTGTGTAACTTAGCAACACATGGTGAAAGGAAGGTTTTTGCATGCCACATGAAGACATATTGTAAACTTCTCAGCTTCCTAGCCTCCCCCACCTTCTGGAAAAGTTGCTTCCAGAAGTGAGTAACTTGGAAGCATCTGTGGGCTTCCAAACATCGGCACTACAGTTCTGGGTGGCTCCCATATGGCATATATGTTGGGGAAGAAAGACACTTCTTACTTTTTCTCCACTTGTATGGTGCACAGGCAAGGTATAATCTATTTCTGGCATACTTATTTCAAAATAAGATTATATATAACTATATAATTTAGTCATATGTACACACACTTCACAATGAGTAGTACTGTCCCCTGGGTATAGTTTCATTCTCCTCATTTGAATTAATTTTCATGGTCTAATTTTACTCCCTTTTGATACTGAATATCACTTTGAGAGAGTTTCCACTGATTTCAGTACAACTGCCCTCAGAGTAAAGAACTACTTAGCATATAAAGACACCAGAATTGGAGCTGAATGCCAGATTAATAAAGCAAAAGTTCTAGTGGATAAGCAATCCTGAAGACACACAACAGTGAACCAATTTAATAGAAATCTATCAGGTAATAACTGTGAATAATAATGCTTTACTTTACAATTGTTATAACCTGTAAGGTTGTGTTCTTATTCCAAATATCTATTTAGAACTTCCTACTATTTCCATTGAGATTTTAATAAAGCAACACAGTTTTTATGTAATGCATTTTTGAGTAAATTTATGGCAACCAACAAACCCCTCATATTTGTTCATGCAAAACATGTATCTTCATGCATATGCCAGCACAGGTGTTCAGTTGCTGTCTTTGCATGCACAGCAGAATATACCTACTAATGTTATGAGCATATTTACAGATGAAAAGTGTTATTATCGCAGAAAAATATCAGTTAACTGACAAAATTGATTCTCAGAGCTCTCCTAATGTAGTCTGTGATGCTAATCTACAAATCAGGAAGCAAGCAAAACAGAGAAATGGTGACTTGTTGCCGAAAAAAAACAGGAGGGAAGGGAGGTTGGGGAAGAGATTAAATTTTTCCAAATGGGCAAACAGACAAACTAAAATTTATTTCAGACGTTAGAAACCATATCCTGCCATCACTGCTCACACGCAGTAGTACACCGTTACATGGCTAGTCCAAGTGAAATCAATGGGACTGATACTGTAAGGTGCCACGTAACACATGTAAAGGTGTTAGAACCTGAAGAGGGGATAAATAAGAGGGGGGAAAAAAAGATTCTCTTTCCTTAAGGCCATTAACTTGTGTACTGTCTTACATTCTAAAAGATATTAAATATATAAGGCCAATTTGGGAAAGCAAATTGTTTTCTATAGTACATCCAAATGATAGGAAGCAATTACATTGGGAATTATAATAATTAAATATTTATTTTAACACATTATGTACAATGAGTGACTCACTTGGATATAATAATCAGTTTCAACGTAACCAAAGTAATGACCTTTATGACTCAGAGAAGGATTTTAACATTTGTGACTTAGGAAACTTTCTCTGCAAATGCACTGGGGGTTAACTGTTTTGCAACAATATGTCTTTTCTACTGTCAGGATTCTCAATTTGCCTATATTTCTTGAAGGGTGGCACTATTTGGCAATGTTTTTAGCAGTAATTGGAACTGATGAGACTCCTATATTTGTATACATTTTAGAATTCATACTAAAAAAGTAACAAACTAAAAAAATACATGTATATATACACATATATGTGTATATAATATATACACACACACACACACACACACATACACACTTTTATCTTTTTAACTTTTAGCTTTAATAGCAAAAGTACAGTAGAATTCCACTGATTGCAAGACTTGATTCTAGATTATCCATAGAAAATTGCTGTGGTCTTCTTTTTTTTTTTTTTTTTTTTTTTTACTGGTAATCAACATAGGCTCAAAAAAAAAAAAAATGAAATGCCATAAATGCCATAGTCTAGAACTGATAATCAAGTTAGAAAAAACTAAATCATTGAATGAAACCCACTAGAATTATAAAGCAGATGCTTAAAATGGAATACTTCTGAGGAAAAATGTTACTGGGTAGAATTTCATATTTCTAGCTATGTGAGTGTACAACATGCAGCATAATGGCCCCCCAATCCTGACTGGGGTTTTTAGGTACTACCAGAACACAAATAATAAATAATAATACATGTACTGTAAACTCTCTAAAATGAGCAATAATACTTAGCACTTTCCATCTTTGAAACACTGTACAAACAAACAATTCCTCACAACACCCCTGTGAGGTAGGTACATAAGTATTATTATCCCCATTTTATAGATGGGGAATACTGTAAAAGCGCTGGTTGTCTCTGCAAAGAGGAGTTAGTACCCTCCGTCTCACTGTAGGTGAAACCACTCAGTTCCTTTCAGAATAAGTTGGACACATCCCTATAGCATGTCAGTAGCAGAGCCAACATTACAACTCAGGAGTTTCTGGATGCCTGAATTGCCCCAACGGTAATTGTTGAACCTTGATGACCCCTGAAAAAATATAAAGGTACTGTATATCAGTGCTGCAATGTCCATTTTCTTTAAACAAGTCTGCTGACACTTTTAGTATCTGAGAAGGGACAGTACCTGACCTTAAATTTAGATTACCTTGGGCAGCAACATTATAGCAAGGTTCTCACAGAATACATTGTTCAGCTGTAATAGCTGTTACCATGTTTTTCATGGTTTTTATGCTTCAGCTTTAATATCCATGCATCAATCAAGCAAAAAAAGATTGATTATTCCCATGTGCCAAAACTTTGAACAAAGTGCAAGTTAAGAGACCTAGCCATTGTGTTTATGTCCAAAATGAGACCTTCTTTAAAAACTGAGATAATCTGGTGGAGTGTACATTTCTTCCATTATAGCCCAGTACTCCTTTACCTAGAAATATTCTGAAATATTTTTGCATTTATATATAGCTGTCATTGATGGGACTTAAAAAAGAAAACACATGGGACTAATTCTCATTTCTCACACCAATGTAATTTAGGAGTAACTTGACTGAAGTTAATGGTTGACTGGTTCAAATGAAGCCTAGATCAGCAGTGTATCTTCCTGACTACCTGTGGTTGTCCTGCATCAGTAAACTGACAAATACCATACCTTCATATAAAGGAAAGAGCACGAGTGGCATGTTTGCCATTGTACCCTTGGAGCTGTGCACATACCTGATTATATCACTGATGGCTTTGTCATTCTTTATGCTAGTGTTACACACAGGTGTATATAACAGGCAGCTCTTTTGACTTCTGGAGAACTAGAGAAAGAGGAAAAAAATAAAACACAGAATCCTCCACATGACAGAATACATGCAGAGAAGTAAAGAAAAGGCAACAAGAATACAGCTTCAGAAAAACAAAAAATTTGCCATGTAACAAGGAAAAAGTAGGTAGAGAAACAGCTTCTATACTTAGGCTTCTATAGGGATAATATATAAAAAAGGAAATTAAAAATTACATGTAAAAAGTAGTTAATGTCATTTGATTTGTTGCAAGTTTTAATGGTTTTTACAATGTAAGGGGGAAGTGTAAATGAATAGTTTTAACAGCTTGCTCAGACTCAATTTTCCAATTTTTACTTTGTTTTACAACACAGAAGCCATAGGCTGCTGCCTTTGATCTGTCTGTGCAATCCCCACATGGCCCAATTGTAAATATCTTTTGTGCAGCAGCCAAAAGGACAGTATACATGGTATACGGATACAATTTATTTACTTTTATTATTGTTTTTAGTAAATATAACATGACACATCCTTTTTTGCATGCTTCTTTTTCTTGGAAAGTGAAGATAATTCTTTCATTATGTTTTGCTGTCAAATTAACCCATATCTTTAGATCTACTTTCTTATTTACACAACAGAATGCCAGCACAGCTCAAGGCTTGGGGTTGTTTTTGTTGTCGTTGCACATTTATTGTCGCTGAATCACCAGGGGAAGCTCAAACTTTATTTTCATAGGTTTTTATAAAAAGGGAAAGGAACTTCAAAATCAGATTTTTTTAAAAGATGACTAGCATATATTTTTTTTTAAAATGCATTGGGCATTTATCACCACCAGATTATAACAGTTTGAAGGCTGGTCGATTTTGGAGATTTGAACAAGTTACTTAAGCACAGACTTAACTTTAAATATGCAAGTAGTTTCATTGAAGTCAGTGGGAAAAGTAATTGGTTAAAATCAGACACACACTTTAGACCAGGGTCTAACACAACTGTACAGAACATTCCATTTAGAATGAACTGATGTGGGTTGTCACACAAAAGAATGTGTTTTTTTTAATTATCTGAACTAGTTTCCAAATCCCATCACGCAGCATACAGTGAGTATCAGGTAGATGTTTTAAGTGACCTGAAAAGAACTACTACATTGAATATAGGTAGCAACAGAGAAGTGTTAGGGAGTGCAGTCATTTTGACAGAGCAGTACTTTTGAATGTTGTTTTCCCACTTCAAAAGGCCTCTTCTTTTCCTGCCCTGCAATAAATATTTTTAGGACTAAAATGTTTACTGTAAAAAGTGACTTTAATACTTCGCCTTCCCAGATAAAGGTATTTTTAATAGTGTTTGAAAATAACGTGTCAACCTAAGTCTGACTTTCAGGCGCAACGATTAAAAGTTATTGACATATACTATAAGTGACCTTAGTTTTGTATCTCACTCTGCTATTAGAATAATCAAGGAACGCAATTCAGAAATAATATTACATCCTGCATTTTATTCAATTCCATATGACAAAAATAGTAACCTAGACTAAGACATCCATTTCAATCAGTAGATGTGTCAAGCCAACAAGATTTAATAATAAAAAATATTGGATCTAGGTAACAATTCCCAGCTGGTTCAGGGAGGCTCCTAGCCCTACATGGTATCGCAGTATAAAAATAGTGTCTCTCTTCACCATGCAGAGAGGAATGACCTAACCCTGAATACAAAATGGGGTCAGTCTTACTGTACCATCAACCATCTTATTTACAACACTTTACATCTCTCTTTTTTTTTTTTAAGTTATACACATCCTTTAGGGAGAAGAGATAACACTACATGGTACCAAATACTAACAAAAAAAATTCACACCAAAAATGACACAGGATAAATAAAAACATTCAATTGCTGAAATACAGCAACATTAAACCACCTCAGTTTTCTTTTTCCAATGGTTTGAAACACCCATAAATAATCCACACGCAGTGGTGAAAGATGGTAAAAGATGTTATATTATAGGGTTCTTTTTAACGTGTGTGCATGTGCGCGTGTGTGTATATACACACGTGTGTGCGCGCGTGTAACACATACATACGTATACACACACACACTTTATACATGTCATCACTGTAGAAAACAGAGCTGTATAGTTCATTGTTCATTTCCAAAAGAAATAAACAGCATTAATATGTCTTCAAAACTCTTTTCAATCAATTACACGATGGCAGAAATAGTCCATCCTCTTACAGTAATGGTTTTTGTTGTATAAGAAAGAGATTGTCCTATTTTTCCAGTCTCAACTGAGAAGACCTCACTCTCTGATTCTTTCTTCAGGGGCATAAAACTCCTTGTGCTGTTACCCAGCTACCCATAATGTCCCTTGAACAATTTTGTTGGACGGAAGTTCATAGTGTCAGATTCCACCATGCTTGTAATGCACAAAAATGAGGTAGTACACAAAACTTTTACTGTTCAAGTTTTGATTAAGCCCCAGGCTCCCCAGCATCCTAGCTTAAGAGTGGAACCATTCCCTTTATTTACTTGGTGTTATTTAAACAAGGTAATCAACATAAAATTCCATTAGAATAACCAGAGTACATTGTGCTTTGTAGTAATCTGAGAAGATAATTAGCAAGAGTTGAGAATAAATACAGAATATTTCAAAGTTATGACTGATCATGCTGCCAGACATGTATTATTCTGTTCCCAGTAAAGCTGTACACAATACGAGGGTTATTAGGCAGTCAACCTACTTGTGGGCATATGTGAAAGACAGAACAGATTACAGTAAAATTAAAACCTACACAATGTTCTCTTTAGTCTATCTTGGTTTTGCATTGATATCACACTCCTAAGATCAATTTATCAACATTCTGTTGGGGATGGTCACATTAAGTGGGCTTTGTAGAAAAGTTAAATGAATTGTTTCAATTTAAGAAATGGCAGGCCCCATTTTACTTAAGGATCTGACAGTTCTCAGTGGCTTTTCTGTTTAAGTAATATAGATCTCTCACATCATTTGACCTTAAGACAAAACAAGAAACTGTAACAGCTTTTCCCATTTTTCTTAAGTACTATTTATAAAATAGTTTACATCTTTGTTCAGTTTCAAATTATAGACAAACCTCCCTAATACAAAATACTAAAAGTGCAATAGTATAAATTAAGAGTTTGCAACCACATTATACAAACATTACCTTTTATTTGTACAGCTTTGATAACATGAAATGTTTACTCACAACTGTTTATAATGTTGTGAATAATTTATGGTGCTAAGGTTTGTCTGTAACTTGTTTTCCAATCATTGAGCTAAAGTCCACACTACATTTTTCATTTAATAGAACAACTGTCCACGTAGCAGCTACAAATATTTAAATAAAAAAGGTTTGTTACTGACAGGTACTTGCACATGAAAAGCATGCTATCTTTCCCAATAAAACTTCACAATTTTGCCTGCATTGAAATAAACCACTTATTTATAGTAAAACAAAACTTGATTTAAAAAAAAAAGAAAGGGAAAAGAAAAAAGAAAAATCACATAATCGGATGTATTTTGCAGTACAAAAGCTTCATTTAAGGTTGGGGCTAGTATATTGTCTGTTACCCGCATAATCTTAACATTATAAATACTACAGACAAGGATACTGTAATAATACACTGCTTTGGGGTACTAAATCACTTATTTAAGATTAAGATTCCTAAAAACATAGTTCAAGATTCTAACTAATTTGAACAAAACCAGAAAATAAGTTTGAGAGGAATGCATTAGTGAAGCCCCCTTTTCTCAGTTGATAATAAGTTTTGTAAGAAGCAAAGTGGACGTAGTCTAGCCTCTTTCTGTTCCTAATGCAGTTATCCAATGATCTTTTATTTTTGTTAACTTAAATTAAAAAGGTTTCATAGTTCTCAGTAACAGTCAAACTCACTGTTGAAAGAAGTATCATGCAGATCTTGCAAGACAACTTTTCAGCAGCCACAAAGTTACGTATTTCTGCTATGGGTAAAATTTTAAAGGGAACCTATGCATTTAGGTCAGGAAACTAATGCTTAACTTCAAAAACTGTACATGAACTAGAACAAATGTTGTGTTGAGTAGTGGTCCAACTGATACTGATAATGTATGCTTTTAGTTTATGCCAATTTCTTTGTTATCCTCAATAAATCTTGTGAATGGACGACTGGCTCCAGTTTCAGAACTTGCTTTGTCCAAACCAACAATGGGAGGGCTGCTGCCAGTGCGAGCTTTGTCCATTCCACTGGTAATGTTACTTAAAGGTGGAATGGCACTTCCACCCAAACTTACTGGGAGCTGGGGAATGCCTCCGTTCTGTATGACAGAAATCTCATTGTTCTTCATAGCAAGTCCATTAGTGATAGCTGCAGCATACTGGTTCCAAAAATTTGGATCAACATTCATTGCCCGAGCTGCCAAATCCTTTTGGAACATTTCAGAAAACTTCAGAGCATCACCACCTAATAGAGCCATGGGGTTTTCCACAGACAGTCGGCGACCACGTCTTGCAGGGGCATTATTCCACATGTGGGTTCCCATGTGAACCTGTATAGAAAACAGAAACAAGAAACAGCTATAAATTAGTAAATTGGAATGAGCTGGTTGGTCTAAATATACTACATGGTCATTTTACATAAGACATCATTTGTTTGGGGGGGAAAAAAAGTCATCTTACTATTCACACTTAATACAACTTTAATTGTTTCTCCTACCAGTATTTTGGGGGGCAAAGTAGATAAATTCATTTAAAAAAAAGAGGTATGTTGCAGGTCATCAACCTATCCATATTTATTTTCTTTCAAAAAAAGTACAATAATACAACAATATAGGATACGTATTCTTTGATGATACATTTCAAACACCAGCTGGAAGTTCTCATGTGCATAAAAACAAGACCACTGAAAGAATTACTGTATCTCTAGGAAACTAAGAAATCTTAGCCCCACTGAATAGTTGGGGCTCCATCTAGATGGAGGTAATAGCTCCATCCTTACCCTCATCTAATAGTTATTTCATCTGCCCTGGATTTTTCCTCTTTACTTTTTTTTCTCCCCTCTTCTCAATTTGTCTGACACCATTCCACTCTTATTCTCTTTCTTTAAATGTTTTCACATATTGATATATTTTATATTTTAAGAAATTTAGTAAGGTGTTCATCCTGCTGTTCCTAACCTTTTGATCTCCTGATGCTTATTTGGGCTATGAAGACAAAAGGAGTGCTCTTCTAATATGTATCATTTTATGTCACCAAGTACCAGCTTATCAAACCAGCCTGCTGATACATATGCTATAGGCAAAGTGGAAATTGGGCTTTGGACCAAGGAGTCCCAAGGAGCTGTGGGTCACTGATGATAATTTTTCCATATATTCAAAAGAGGAAAAAAAGGCAGTGCTGGATCTTAACGACTGAAAGAAACTCATTATTTTTTTAATGATTTTCATAAAGGGGAAGATCTCTATTTAGCAAAAGGTCTAGATTCATGTCCGTCTACCAATCTCCTCCATGCCACCACATAGACAATCATATAGAATACAGGTTAAAATTGCTTAGTGATTATCATGTCATTCTACCCTCCTTGAAATGATTTGTACTTTATTCTTTTACATTTTTTTTTAAACGCAGAACATCATAGATATAAGCAAAAATATTGCCCACAAGATGTAGATGGGTGTCATCATGGTTTATTTTAAATGAGCTGCACATGCAAGATCAACTTTTGAAACTGATTTTAAAACACATGGGAATGTACACCCACAGACCAGAGGGCAGGAGTGAGCCCTGGTCCTTTAAACATCTGAGAAGCATAAAATAGCATATTTTCAGTATGCTAAAAACATCACAACATATTTCTTTAACTTCTCTTCCTCTCAGTGCATGAATAACACCACTAGAGTCTGATAAGTCAAATGGAGTACATTTTAAGACCCCAAATTGCTTACAGTTTTGTTTAGCATTTCAGACTTTTCTTCTTACCTTAAGATTCCCTTTTGTGGTAAAAGCTCTACCACAGATTGTGCAACCAAATGGCTTTTCACCAGTATGGGTGCGTTCATGTATCTGCAGTGCACTTGCTGAAGAGAAGGTCTTTCCACACGATTGACAGTTGTGTTGCTTGGGAGTCCGACGTGGTGGGGGTGCCAGCATAGGAGTGATGCCTGGACTCATCACTGTCTGTGGGGCAGCAGGAACCTGGATTCCAGCTGGAAGCGAGGGAACCTCACCCAGTGAGATCGGCTTGCTGTGACCATTCACTTCCATTTTGATCATGGTAGGCGCAGTACTGGTGACCAGGCTAGGAGTGCTTTGGCTGGGACCTAGAGTAAAGTTGGGTTCAAATAACTGAGAAGGCAGCTCTTTTAATCTGTGTGTCAGTAAGTGCTGTTTTAAATTACCCATAGTGGAACACCCACGATTGCAGACTGTACAAACAAATGGACGTTCTTTAGTATGGCTGCGGTAGTGAATTTCCAATGCACTCTTACAAGCAAAAGGCTTTCCACAGATATTACAAACAGTACTTTTAAACTTACCACGTTCTCTGTTCAGGAACAGCAGGCTAAAAGGAGCCTCCTCTTTGATGACCGGTCTTCCCGGGTTGGTGGATGTCAGATCTAACGCACCTCCATTTTCAGTGGCAGGTGGTGGACTGTCAGGTTTTTCTGTCTTTAATTGCATTTCTTGTGGTTCTTCCTGGTTGCTAAGACCTGGGGACTTTGACCTAAAACTTTCACTATTGCTATTTACAGGAGACAAAGCTTGCATGGAAGAAGAGGATTCTGACATTGCTGGGCTGCCTGCACTCTGGCTTTCAAGATCACCAACAGCTGATGAGGAATCATTACTCAAATGGTCACTTTCCCCTGACCCATTTTCAATGGATTTTAAACTGGTCATCTGCTGGCAGTTCATGACAGAATCAATCATTTTCATCTGATTCTCTAAAGCAGCAATACTAGATATTACAGAAGGTGGTGAAGAAGGACACGAGCCAGAGTAAGATATAAGTGGTTTGGATGAGTCGCTCGCTGTGTCCTTCAACTCTGGGTCCTCTTCCATAGAATTTTCATCAATGTCATCATCATAATTGCTCAATGTTTCAATATTCTTTTCATCATATGATAGCTCCGAGTCCATTGCATCTTGGAAGCCCTCCGGTAATGGTGTGTTTGGAATCTGCCCACCCATATGCATACGAATATGCTGCTGAAGAACAACAGCATTTGTAAATTTCTTCTGACAAATGGGACATGAATGCTGTACTCTTAGTGGTGGCTTCGCTCGATGAACTCCAAAATGTGTTTTTAGATTGCCTTTTGTAGTAAAGGCACGTCCACAAATTTTGCATTTAAATGGTCTTTCTCCTGTATGTGTTCTGTAATGCATCTTGAGAGCACTCTGACAACTAAGCACACGATGACAAATGACACATTGATTTGGATCTGTCATCTTCTTGTCAATATTCTCTACTAGCTGTTGTAGTTTTGAGGTTTCTGATGTTTGCATAGAGTCTAGTAGACCACCAAA
>JAGPOW010000261.1:102742678-102765178 GCA_030014935.1 Caiman crocodilus | reverse complement strand
CTTTCTGAGCTAAGACAATTCAAACAAGTCTTTATTTACACTACAGATTTACATTTTTACAGTCTTGGGGCCTGATCCTCCAGTCCTAACTGAGAACCCAGACATCTATGGGAACATTGCCTGAGTAAGGACTTTGGAACTGAGTCTTGGTGAGATTAATTTGTGAAGTTTTTCCAGTGCTCAATTCCAAACAAACTGGAAGTTTGGGTAGGAGATTTTTTTTTCCTGAGTGGAGCAGAACTGGGCAGTTATTAACAGTTTCTAACCCGTTTTATTTCCCCCAATAGCAACTAAATATTGCTAATTCCTGCCAATAAGGAGACCTTCTTCTGAATAATCTTACACAACAGATTTAATTATGGGAAAGATGCTAAACAATATACAAAGGTAATAATGGTGATAGTGTGAAGCCAAACAGAAGGCAGGTGAAGATGCACCTTATAGACTAACTGAATCAGAGATGCTTATGCTTCTGGGAGCCTGAACTTACTTCACCGTCAGATGCTGTGAAAGGATAATATAACCATTCAATACAATTATAAATTTTGAAGTGTAATCTATGCAAGGTGCAATAATTCCTAAATACAAATGTAAAAACATTCTCAGTAGGGCAAAGCAAACTTTATTTCTAAACTAGAGACAGCATTGTGATTTAGATGGTGGTAATTAATAAATAAAGAGAGATCATCTTTCAGTAGATTCTTATGCCATTGCACACAGTTCTTTGACATACTATCAACACTATAACATAACATGAAAACTAGCCTGTTACACTAAATACATGACTTAAGCAATGTAAGATTTTACATTTCAAATATGACTTCTTGGCTTTAAATACGAAATGTAATAAAGCACATTTCTCATGCAATCTGGGCCCAATCCTGTTGCTACTGAAGTTGATGGGAAGGCTTCAAATGACTTCAGTGGGATAAGATTTGGGCCCTAAATAACTGGAACATGCATCTCTTCCTTTTCAATCATTCATCATTCCTGTCTCCTCCGGAAAACAACAGGATAAATATTGGAAATACGTTTCAAACTACAGATCTAGGTGCAAACATCCTAGCTTTTTAAAAAGAATTCAGAATGATTACTTTGAGCATAATTATTAAAGAGCAATTTACAGACTCTTTTACACACACACACACACACACACACACACACACACACACACACACACACACACACACACACACACCCTCTACCTCTCTCAGCAACACCCCCTATGTGGGGAAGATAATTTTGATGTTTCCATGAAACATTTTTTAAAACAAAGAACAAACAAATAACCCAACCAGTACTTCATTTTTTTCTACCAGCAAGCAGGCAGACTACATGGATTAACAGTAGGAATTGCTGGTCTTACATTCAGATTTTTATTATCTATCCATTATACATTACCTTCTGTGAGCACTAAAATGCTTTATCTAACTACAGGCAATGGGCCCCATCCTGCAAGCCTTACTTATATGAGCAATTTACCCATTAAAAGAATTCCCCTTATTGTCCGGTTTCATATAATCATGCAAACAACCAATTTTAGATCCCAAACACACTCGTTAAAAAAGAAAAGTACAAGTGAAAATGGCCATTTGTAAACAAAAAAAAAAGGCGGGGGGGAGGGGAGTAGTCATTGGAGTCAAATTTGTACTTGGGTATTTTGTAGCAACTTTCCTAGGCCATTTTCAGTGTTGATCATTAGCATAAGAAGTGCCATATTGTGCCATTGGTTCTGAAGTGTAATTCCCTGCTTCTGGAAAGTGGATGCCTCTGTAGGGTCCACAGTTATTTAAAAAGACTATATTTTTCAATTTGATAAAATTCTATCAATAACATTATTCTACAATTATCTGTATTGGAAATAGTAAATTAAATCTTACTGTTTTATCCTATGGAATACTGCTATGTTCCTTAAACAGATACAGTTTTAAACTCAGAAGTCAATTTTATATTTGTTTGGACTTGTGCTGCTATTGGAAGAATTTTAAAAATTATTTTTCATTTGTTTATGTTTTATAGCTTCCATTTACACTTTCATGTACTAAAACAAGTGATTGTATCAATATGTACTTACATATTTATTTCTGGTAAAAACTATTAATTTCTTATAGCAATCAAAGTACTACAATGGGGTTTTCTCATTGACTTTTTGGAATAATAAAATAGCTGCTTAATTTTACAAACATTTGGCTAAATCCTGTAGTGTTTAATCAAGCAATGAGAGTTGAATGGGAGTTTTGCTGAGCAGTCAGGACCTTTGCTATTTTTAACCCCTCATTTATTTTAGTTTTCTTATTAGTAGAGTCACAGTTAAAAGAGGTACCTGAAACTGTTAATAGTCATGATATGCAACATGAGCTTACCATATATGATATTTACACAGGGGAAAACAGGTGACAAAAAGACGTCAAAAAGGACAAATAGGACCAGGTCATCAGCTGGTGTAAATCAGCATGGCTGCATTTATTCCAGTAGAGCTAAGCTGATTCTAAGAGCTGAAGGCTTAGGCCCTTTGAATTTTTTTGTGAGTGGATTTGTCTGAATGTATTTTGAGCAAGTCACTTCATTATTGTAGAATCTTTGGCTACCTGTGTGTGCTCTACTGGCTCAGTACGGGAGGTATAAGATGTTGATGCGGGGAGAACTCTACTTAGCTGGTGTCACTAAGTGTACTCATCAAATGCTGTTCATGCTTCAAGCAATACACCCCAATATGGAACATAATGTAAATCTTCCTTCTGGCCTGAGTGAGAGAAAAACAGACTGAGAGGGTATGGAAATGGCTTATATGGTATGCTGACTCTTTTAGTTTACATGCGGAAACTAGTAAATTTGGGATAAAACTGATGCAGCTGTGAACAATGCATACACAGGGTTATACATCCTGTTCAAGTAATCCTGTATTCTTATAGCAGGACTATTTTCTTGTATTCTACTGGAAGGGAAAAAGTCTTTTCAATACCTGTGAGGGCAAACATAAAAGAATGGACATTTGAGAGATACTACCATTTACTGCTATGAAATGGATTGAAATTAATCAGAGCAACTCCTAAAATGTACACCATTAACCAAACGTCAACTTCGTAGGTCCATTTTAACATTTGAAAGAAGCCCAAAACTATTCTAATGTGTTTCAGCTTTGTTCTCAAATTTTTTTTCTAACTAAAACTAGTTTTGCATACAAATGCCTATAAAACACTTTTCCCAATCATATTACATATGGATTCTTACAGTTCAAAGAAATATTCTATAGTTATTCATTGTGTTGCTCTATTTTTGTTCCAGGGCCAATTTGTGTGTGTTCCATAATTATAAATATTCTCACCATAGAAACAGGTAAAACAGAATAGTGAAACACACATTTTTTAAGTTTAGTATAGTCTAAAATATTTATGTCTTACTGCTCAAAATATATATTGTGAAAAGTCCAAGAAAAATGTCAAACAAAAATATTAAAGCTTTTTAGATCATATGTAGTATTAAATATATTGCCACTAAAAGGATGCAAGACCTTCTTTTTCTGAATCAGATATGGTCATGTAGAATCTAATGTTGGCTTGTTTTAAAAATATATGCATTTATTTTAGAAAGACAGTACAACTACCCTTTTTTGGGAAGCAGCATATTAACGCTGAAGAAATTTCTGGAAAACATACCATTTATTGTCAGCTACAGGTAAAGTGACATTTAATCGTGAAACTAGCTGTAGAAAGCTCTCACATGCATAGTTAACAGTCAGGTCAATGAGCAGCTCTTAGCAATATTTTTATATTTAGCATGAGATCTTATAAATAACATTTCTCATCACTGAAAAGTGGTGTGGCAAGACTTGGAACAATATTTATTTGTCAGAGTAGGCAACTATTTAATAATGTATTTGTTTTTGTTTTATTTAAAAGTAACATTTATTTTTCTTTCAGAAATAGCTTAGCTTTCCTATTTGAGGTAGCAACCTCACAATAATTTACTGATCCCCGAGAAGAAAAGTATTACTTTTTCCTTTAGCTTTTTCACCTCTTAAAAGCAAGCTTTTAAAAAAGTTTTCTTAAATTGTTAGAAGACATTTATTTTCTTGCAAATTATTTCTTTTTAACTCTTTATGATAGCTTTGAATCCCATAAAGAAAGATGAATTATCACATACTGAGCCCAAGCTGTGAAACAGGAGGAGACAAATAGAGACCCCTACTGCGTTTAACAATGTAGAAGAAATTCCAGACTCAATAGAAAATTTTTCTGTCTTTTTTCACAGGCCACAAAAGCTGTTAATATGGATTTCAACAGTGGAGGGCACTCTTGCTATGCAAAAACTCATATTGACCTGGCATACTTAGTTTGATATATTCAGTAGCCTAAATCTCAGAATTTGTTAAGTAACAGCCACCTGTGGCACAGTCACTAACTGTATTCTGTTTAATACATGTGTGGTTTCTAATCTGTGCAGTGAAGCACTAGTTACCTAAAACACTAGTGCCTTTATATATGTATACAGATGTGGAACAGATACAACATTCACAAATTGTTTCAAATATCTGTGCAGGATACTGTATCAAATAATAAGATGTTTTGTTATACTTTCTAGATGATATAATAAGCTATTCAGCTGTCTGTTATGACATATGTATAAATACATTTGTGCATCTCTCTTTTTTATTACATATAAACATGCTTCATTTGTTGATTCTAAAAATTTTTGGAACATAGAAAGTTTTTATTAGGAATCCTTACATTGTCAAGGTTGATCTCTCTAATGTAGCTGGTACTGAAATAGAAAGTACAAAATTACATAAGACTAAAGAATGAAATCAAATATTGGGTTTCTACATAGTTTCCCTGTTTCAGAAAGCTTATGGTTGAACAGATCTTAAACTTAATAATTTTAGAATACCTAACCCTGCAGAAGAAAAATCAACCAGTGTCTGAATAAACAAAACAGTTACACCACCAACAGGAGAAGCCAATTATGGGCCCAATCCTTCAAACAGTTATGAACGTTACGACAGAACAAATGAATGTGGGAGTCAGACAGATTACTTCTCCAAGTAAAGTTACTAGTGTACATTTAAATGTCTGAAGTATCAAACTCCAAGTAGTCCAATGCTAACTGTCTAGTTCACTTTGCTCATTTATCATTCTCTATTATGCTGCAGTGTTGTGCTGGATAACTAAAGCTGCATAAAAAGCAACACAAACCTATTACTGCTGAAACATTACACACAGAAATAAAATAATGAAATGGAATTAACAAACAGGGCTATTTTGGGGACCCTCTTGGAATGAGAAATAAAAAGACTGTTTTGATTAATTGAAACAAAAGTGCTATGGCACCTGCAGGGTTAATTAAGCAGTTCAAGATGCAAGACTGTACAAAAGGAAACCTTTTTTCCCTTTTTTAAGAACTGTAAACACTTGTGCTGAACTAGATGGGCATTTGATAAGCCGTACAGCATGTAGCAAACTCACAGGGATCTCTAGTTAACACTCAAATTCAGTGTTAACACTTAACAGAACAGTGGTAAGCCGTGCTGCCAAGGTCAACTGCACAGATGCACTAATTGTATTATGAGCTTGACATCTAGTGGCCACCCCTGGCAGGGCAAAGCAGGCAAAGGTTAAATCAGCAAGCCTTGTCAAAGCACTTCTAACTACCCACCCTCAGGGAGAGTCCTTTGGAAGCTTGTTGGCACTCCATGCATTCCCACCTCTTCACTGACACCAAACAGACTCTCTATAGTACACTGAGCAACAATGCCCAGAAAATACAAGAGGTGGTCCTGAATGTTAAACATAATCTTTTTAAGTTTGGATTGAACACCCCCACCCATAAATTGTAAAATATACTAAAAATCAATTAGCAATAAAATGTTGGAATACTTTCCCATCTTGGGGGGCAGGGAAAGAGTTTTATTTCCTTCTGGGATGAGGAAGCACAATATTAAAAATAACAAAAATCCAACAGTAAGAAAACTAAAGGAAAAAAAAAATCTCTTTTGTGTGCCATAACTGTATACTCATACTATGTACAGTAAATTAAAACAAAACTGAAAACTTCCCACGTCTGATGCCTTTTTTACTCGTGTATTTAAAATGCATAACAAAATTCAGTATTTCACTAGCTTATGCTTTCTATAATCCAAGATTTTTCTGTCTTTTTCAATCTGCAGCCTAATTTTCTTGATCAAACAAAATAAAAAAAACCAAATCAGAACCTATCTTGAACAGTACTGTTGCTAAACATGGCCCTAAAACTACACATTATTATGGCCCACTCTGCTGGTCTTATTCATGGAAAACTCCCATTACACTGAGAGCATGGTTTTGTGAAAGTAAGGCAAACAGGATCTTAGCCTTTTATGTTGAAACACAGGATTTAGCAAAAATTAACCACTGTAATGAGATTTGATAATGCTTCCTCTGAAAAGTTTGTGGAGAATTACTGTCAGATTACAAGTTAAATATTTCAAAAGGTATGTTTAATATGTGCTTTATTTTGTATAAAATGTGTCAGAACTTAACTATTTGATGATCAGGCCATATCTACTTTATTATCAGCAAATCTAAGTGACTCACATCTTAACCAATGGATGGACTACAGATATCCTTGTCCTGGCTTGACAATCAGTCAATCATACAAGAAAAAAAAAAACGCAATTTTTTTTTCCAGGACTGAATTTTTCAAACCTAGTATCTATGGCCATGTTTGAATTTTCCTTTTTCTTAAAGAAAAGATCTTACTAAAAGGAAATTTGAATGCTTTCTTCTAGAATTAGAATTGTTCTCGTTATTTTGGCAAGTATTAGTTATTTTGAATTTCTATATTTAGATATCCTAGTACCCTGCTGATATTAATTATACAAGATTTTGGAAAAGCACCTTAAAAATTTCCCAAAGAAAAAATGCACTTATGTCTGCTTCAAGATCAATGACAAAACTCCTGCATGCCTAACAGCATGCAATGAAAACTGACCTACTTTTGCATACTTTCCCCATCATCTTGCACACACCAAATAATTAACTTGTTAAGTAATTCCTGTTGTTAACCCATGTATTTTATGCCCGCTGCCTTTCTACATAATCAAAAATATATGATGCAAATATACGTTGCAAAGTTTGTATGAGAAGCATGTGCAAAAATTCCCAAAGTATAGGTAAATAATATCAACTGTTCCATTTTATCAAAGGGGAAAATAATCAGCAATACTTTGTTTGGATCTTAAAATGTTATTTTTTCCCAAATCAAAAAAGCCATCTCTGGTCTAGTTTCTTCAGAAGGAATGTCTGCAAAATTATAGGAGTTTCATGTATACTCATTGCTTGCTGTCACCTTCCATGTTCTGGATAAAACAATTATTTATATTTCTAAATTGCATTACAGTGTCCTCTGTATTTTTTCATATGCAGACTTTTCCTTGTAGTTGTAGGATATACCTTTACTGCATATACTCAAATAAAAGAGATTTTTTTCAAGGAAAATGGTTACTCTCACTGAATTGGTATAACTAGATGCAATATTTTTTTCCAAAAACAGCTGCCGCTACTAAATGTTCAAAAACACACACATCACAATTCCAGTTCATCAGCTTTAAGAAGATACATTGGTTTGAAATATATAATGCATTTTGCAAAGCAGGAAAAAAACTTTACTATAATTATATCTATTTTTTAAAAAGCAAAATATCTGGTTGCAAAATCATATTAGAAAACTACAGATCTATAGTTTCTTTAAGATTTTCCCTTCACCTAAACTAAACGATACATCTTCGACATTAGCGTAGCGTGAAAAAAGTCCAAAGCATCAATTGCCATAGTTACCCCTCCTAGAACTTTAGCTCTACAATTCTGAAATCACCTTTTAACATTAGATAAACTGAATTTCAATTATTTTTACTTTAAAAATGATTGCCATCTTCCTTTAATAGCACACATCATTCTGGTTCAAATATGCCTATCAGATTTCTGTTTTCTAGTAACACTTTCTTCCTATATCAACAGATTACAAGCAGCTCAAAATTATGTTGTAGTATAGCAATTTAAAGCATAGGATATCTGCAATTAAATTTACTCAAAATATATAAAGATTTTGTATCTGATATCAACGACAGTAATTTCAAGTCTTCTGCCACTAGTTTAAATGCTTTGCATCACTTCTTTCAGTATGGCATCCTTAAGACATTTTTGTGTATAAGTGTCTTTTGTTCACTGTTCTACACTGCAATTGGCTAGGCAATTATTATTAACTGTTTGCAAACATTTCTCTTCCAGATTACAAAAAGTATATTTGAGCATTCCACATTAAAAAATTTAAATGATTTTATATGTAAATTTGTAGCTGATGACATTGTCAATTATCTTCAGTTTTCAGCCTCTTACCAAACCACCAAACTGAGACTGTTCTCAGTTGTTTGAACTCAGTTGTACTATGCTGCAGTACAAACTGAACTAATAAATACTTACTTGATTTTTAAAACTATTATTGTAATATCACCACTAAAATTGGCAAACTTCAATATAATCTGATATATTGTCCAAAGTTCAGCTTTTATTCTGTTGTCCAAGCTGTCAGGTTTCTTTTAGCTATTTCTAAACTTTATTTTAGTTACATGAAGAATCTTTTTAATATGTTCTTTTAAAGTACTCCCTTATTATAATAAGGTAAGTACTTCCCACATATATATATATCTATATATATATAGATATATATATATATAGATATTTAAATATGGTATTATTATACTAAATGAATAACTAAATGAATATGGAGGATTATAATAATTTCTATAAATAGCATTATGACTAAAAATGTTTAAAAGGCTACAGATTGAAGAATAATTAATAGTTTTCCCTTTAGAATACTACAGATAGGCTCCTTGTCTGTTTTGTCCTATGCAGACTATTTTTGGCCTGTTGCAAAATATGCCCAGGAACTGTGGCAATATCTTGATTACAACTGTGAATAGAAATGAAAAGCAACGACTTGACAAGAAATGTTATGTTTCTAACATTTTCTTTGTGCACATAAAAATATCTGACCTCTTATTATAGCACTATTTGGGTTTCATGGTATAACACGTAAAATGATTAACACTACACAAATGTGCACTACATACCCCTCAACTAAGTTCACCTTGTTCTCATTTTGAAATGAAAGTGAAGAACCAACAGTACTTCTTCAGCTTGTTAACTATTAATCTATGATGGGCTTCACTCTATTAATTAAAATATGTTTTAATAAAAGGGAACATAGCACATTTTGATAACAGCCTTCCAAAGCTGGATAGTATTTACATTGTTGCATTTTAGGGCTGCTGTGAAAGCCGATTTTGAGCTATTCAGGGACCACAATAATAACGCTTTAAAATTCCTCACTGGGATGCAATGTAGTCCTTTTGATGGAAAGACTGTCTTTCTCATTCGGCAGAAATAAATCCATTCATTTGATCATGTAGTCATTGAAGGCAATACAAAACAAACCAAGTGTGAGAAATTCTATGTGATGAAGTAAACAAAACAAAACCAAAAAAAAAAGGGAGGAAAAAAAACCATTTCCATGACAAAAAGATTCTTTGTCCTTAATCTACCCACCATATGCAAGCATTTCTTTTTAGCATATCTCCTGTTCTAATCTTGGGTGACATGGCTACATAGATAAGATTCACAAAACAAAACAAAACAAAACAAAAACCTAGTTTAACAATTTTCTTCAATTTATTAACTCACTAGAAGTGTCATAATGAAGTAGTGGTTTTTTTCCCCTCCCAATCCTGAAAAGGATTCTGAACACTTAAAAGTGTACAATGCAAAAAATACATATTTTAAAAACCAAGAATCCTCCCCAACGGGCACTGTGCTTAATTAATCTTGTTTACATAATTAAAAAGAATATATTTGACCTGCTTGCTTCCATTTAATGATTTTTACACTGTCACTGCTCTCCTTAAAGGGAGAACATGGTGTTTTGTTTCTCAGCTGTTATTGTGAGGACACAGAAGGCTTTTTTTTTTTTTTGCAGTAGTAGCAAACCCTTCCTGCCTTCTCTGGACTGTGTAGACACCCCACCCCCCTTTCCCAATACTCTGAAAAGGGAAAGAAAAAAAAAGAGGCAGTGGTAGTCCTGGGCTTGAAGATCCGCCAATCTGACAGATGTTATAACCTGATGAAGGGGCTTCACACACTGCCCTTAAGCTTTAAAGGTTGTAAAGTTCACATACAATAGTCAAAATCCTCCCTAGTCTCCAGCTTTCATATGCACCCCCCGGATGCAACTAGTAAAACATCCCACTTTGGAAGCACTAGGAAGAAGGGGCTTTTTTTCCCCCTGTTCAAATCCAGGCATGTGGGGGCCTAGGCAGCGTGCAGGAAACAGAGAGGGTCTCACTTGGCTGCTCAAGACTCTAAAAATGCTCCAGTGTCTGCCAGGAGGGAAAGGAAACTTTCAAGCGGGAGACCTTGAAGTTGTCAGGGCCAAGGCAGAAGGGGCTGGGGATCCCTTTGCAAACTGGACCTCTAGAGTGGCTTATACAGTACTGAGGGGGTTATTAATTAAAAACAAACAAACAAAAAACCCCCCCAACACGCTTGCTACTGTTGTTTGCCTGGCAGGAATGACAGACAAGGATCAGATCCTTCCTGGCAACACCGGACACTTGTTTACCAGCCATTTAGGCAATCTAGAAATAGCAAAAAAAAGGTGCATCTGTATGGTGGGAGGCCTGTGCAGAATGGGCAGAAGGGAAAGAGAAAGAAAGCTGCCCCCTACCCCAGAGGGGTAACTCCAATACTAAGTGAGATAGTCCCCTCCCGTCCCCGTCCCCCCCCCCCCCAAAAAAAAAAAAAAGAGAGAGCTCCTGGGCTTTTCCGGCCAACTCTGCTGCCCCAGCAACCCTGCTACCTCTAGGCCCTAGAGGTAGCAGGGGACACTGGCAGGGCTGCTGGGGCAGTAGAGTCTAGGGGGTGCCCCATGCCCCTCTGGGAGGGAGGAGTTAGGGGCAGGGAGATACTGGAGGGGATAGGATGGGGATGGAGAAGTCAGTCCCTGTGGCTGGGCTTAGGGTGGGCTCCCCACACCCATCTCCGCACCCCAGCTCCCAGCTTCCCAAAGGGACTCTGCAGGGAAGTGCCATTTCTGCCCGTTCTTCCCTGCAAGCAGTGGGGAGGAGGGAGTAGGAAGGGGCTCCCCTGGGGAGGTGCACCCGCCTGGAGGGAGAGGGGCTGCTCCTCAGACCAAGTCGGGGATGCTGGCTGGGGCCAGGAGGGAGTGCGCCGACGGGCAGGCTCGGAGGACATGAGCTGGGGAAACTTGCAGAAACTAGGAACTTTTCTTTGCTCGCTGCTTTCCTTCCCCCCCGCCCCCCCAGCTTTCCGCCTGCTCCAGCCCCCCACCTCGGAAAGCAGCTGCTTGCCCCCCGGCTCCAAGCACCATCGCCCCCCCTCCCCAGCCAGAAGAGGGAGAGCCCTTACCGTGCTCAGAAACTACCTCCGCCTGCAGCTCCTCGTCCGACTTGAGGTGCTGGGGCTTCGCTTGCTTCCGACGAGACATGCTGCTAACTGAGGCTGCCTGCTGCCGCTTTTTGCAGAGGCATCAGCGAGAGGTGGAAGGAGGTGGTTATGGGGGTGGGGGGGGCAGCGTGCGTGCGTGTGTGTGTGTGGGGGGGTCTCAGAGAAAAGTCGAGTTGCGGGGGCGGGGGAGAGCCTAACCCCCCTCTTCCCCCCCAGATCCAAACAAACAAACCCCAAAGTGGTCCCCGCCAGGCAGCCGTGCGCCGAGCGGGCTCAGCCGGGCGGGGTGCGCGCGGTGCGGGGCCGGCGGCGCTGCGGGCTGGGGTGGCGGCGCGGCTCGCGCATGGGGCTCGGTAATTACGCCGGTGAATAATGCATGGCGATTAATGGTGCTGGGGGCGAGCGCGGATTGGCCCGGCTCCAGCGGCCTCGGACTGCATATGTAAATGAAGGCCGGGGGGCTCCGCAATTAGCCGCCTCACTCCGCCGAAGCGGGCGGCTTCCCGGGCCCGGCGGCGGGAGGCACCGGCAGCAGCGAAGCGCGCGGCAGCGGCGGAGGCGGGCTGCGCACTGTGCCCCGCATATGGGCGAGGGGCAACTGGCTGCGGGCTGGGCGCCTCTCCCCCTTCTCCTCCCCCCCCCGCGCTTCCCGACGAGCTGGGCTGCCTCCTGCCTCGGCTTTTTCTTCTTCTTTTTCTTCCTACACGGCGCGGGCTCGTCCTGCCTCCTGCTTTTCTCCCTGGGGCCACAAGTTGCTGGGCATGGCATGGGATGGCTGCGGGCCGGCCTCCGAGTTTCTTCTGGGGAAGGGAGGAAACTTTCGCGGCTCTTTTGGATCTTCACGCTCTCGTGTCGGGCTCTTCCTCCATCCTCCCCCCTCCCCCCTCCCCAGGAGACCCGGGGCAGTTGTGTGTCTTTTCAGCTCTCTCGGCTCCTTTGTCTCGCAGCTTCTCGCTCTCCGAGCAGAGCCTCCCCTGGTGCTGGTGCCGGTCACTTCTTGTTGTCCATGGCTAAGAAGTTTGGTTGGGTTTTTTAGTTTTGTCTTTTTGTTTTGTTTTGTTTTTTCCGTGCTCGGTCTCAGGTTGGGAGGAGGAGGAGGAGGATTATTGGTTTTGGTGACACTGCCCCCCTCCTGCGCTTGGGGCTGCCCGTGCCAAGGGGCTGCTGGCGCCTGGGATGAGCAAAGACTTCCTCGGTCTCCAGCAAACAATATCGATCCGCGCCCGGGGCTCGCCGGCTCTCTCAGGCTGAGTTGGCGAGGGGGTGGCTGGTGCTGCTGCTCCTGCTGCTGCAAGGGTCTCTCTTGCTCTCTGTTTCTTTTTTTCTTTTGCACCCCCACCCCCCTCCCTCGCCTTTCACGCCATCTCGCCGGGGCTGGAGCCTGCCTTTGCACGCCCGGCTCTCGCCAATCGATGCCTCCTTCTCAGTGTAAAAGGAGGACTCTGCGCGCCGCGGCGGCTCTTGATTTCGGGCAGATAAACTTTCAAGTTTGGGAGCGGTGCGGGTCACACGGCGGCTCCTCCTTCTCCCGCCGGCTCTCCACCTCCGCCTCCTCCCCCAGCAGCTCCCCGCCGCCTCCCGCCTCGCGCGGCTCCCGGCCCCCTTCCCCGGCCCCCCTCTTTGCTTTTAAATTGCAGGGAAGGAAAGAGACGCCCCCCCGCCCTTCCAACAGGGGTGTGATGGCGAGCCCTTCGGGGGTGGGGGGGGGGCATCGCCCACTCCCTGCCTCGCCTGGACCTGCCGGGCTGTCGGGAGTGCTGCTACAAGTTGTCCTTCGGGCTGTGCTGGGAGCCTTGAAGGGAACACACACACATACACACGCGCACTCATACACATATATACACACCCACACATATATACATATACACACATGCAGATACGCACGCATATGTATGCACGCACACGACCGCACAGACACATACACATGTATACACGTGCACGCACACATATATGCACGCGCGCACACACATGCATACACATGCATACATATACACGTGCACACGCGCGCACATATAGACACATGCGCCCAGAGACACATACGCACATGCACACGTACACATGCACACGTACATATGCACGCAGGCGCGCACACACACGCACACACAGGCACGCACACATACTCTGTCTCTCTCACACGCGCACACCGACACACGCGTGCCAGCGCTCCCATACCAGGGAGCCACCGCTAGGATGTACCACACCGTTACTGATCGGCTCAGCATCCCGCGCATCAGTGCACCGAGGAAAGGGCACTCTTCCCCCCCCCTACACACGCACACAGACACACGCACACAGACACAGAGTTGTTCGGTTCCTTTCCCTTTTCCCTTCCCCCTTTTTGGGGCTTTTCGTTGTTAATATTATTTACAGATCAGCCTCTCGGATCTGCTCCCCCCCCCCGCTCCTTTGTTTTGCTCCAGTGGCTCTGCCTCTCCCCGGCGGGAGCGCGGGGCCAAGAGCCCACCTTGCCTCTCACGGGGGCGGGCGGAAAGGGCTTGGGGGCCAAGACCCGGCCCGCCCCGCCAAACCAGTCCAATCCCTTCAGCCACACTAGCCCTGGCTTCCTCGGGAGCCTCCCCTGTAGCCAGCTCCCCTCCTGATACCGGGTGTTGCCTTTCCGTCCTCTGCGCACGGATGCTATCTCCGAGCCCGGGGTCTCTTCCCTACTCTTACACGTGCAGGGGCTTGCGCGTGCCGAGGGGCAGTTATAGAGGCATCGGGTTAGGCCGGTCTGCAGAGTGCATTGCCATATCTGCTTCCAGCTTTTTTTTCCCCCTTTCAATATCCGATCAGAAGTGCACCCTAAAAACACAGCCACGCTAGAGACATGGCTTCAGAGTCTGGAGACAAATATGTTGTCTGGACTCAACTGGGGTGGTTGTGAAACGCGTCCCTTTTCTAGGATCCGTCCATTTATACAATAAGAAACCCCCCACTTTCTAGGCTTTCTACATTCTTCCCTAACTTTCCTGAAAGTTTGGCAGCCTGTTTCCCAACTGAAAGATCTCGACTCTCATATCATTTTCCAGTATGAAGAAGGGAGGGCACGGACCCCATTTACTTAGCATTTGTCTTCCCAGCATGAGGAAGAAATACACTGCCCGCCCACGTAACATTGGTGTTTCTGGAGACAGACGTGCCTATATTTTTTTTCCAAATGAGAGGGATCCCTTGCGAGCGTTCAAGTAACCTTCACAAACTGCCATGGGGAATGAAATGATCGCTTTACATCTTCTCTTTCAGATGGCACATAGGTACCTTTCTCCCGATTCGCTCGGGGTGAAAAAGCCCGGCTCCCCACTGCAGCTGAAACATTTGCCTGGAATCAGAGAAGCTGCACTTTCACCTGGCATAGGCATTTTCCCCCAGTTGCAGCAGCACCAGAAATGTGTCAATTTTCATCCAGTCATCTTCTGAAGGCATTGTTCTGCTGTTGATCAATCAACATTTTCTTCCTAAACTTTAGCATCTGATGTTTCTCAAGGTCTTTTAGTTTCACCAGTAGCACAATGGGGACTTGCCTAGGGATTTTAAAAGCCCATTTCTCATAACGGTGGTAAAAAAAAAAGAACACAATTGCTCGAGAGTATTATAGTTAAAAACCATCAGCCTGCCATTGTCTTCTGTAAGAGAAAATCACAAGTGTAATATGATTTTGCGAGATGTGAAAGAATCTTTAAGTGGAAAATTAAATAATCCAGTCTTTAATGTTTAATGAACATTGGAGATCACAAAGGCAAGAAAGGCATAATTACCAGATTTGTATCTCTCGACATTTACATATTCTAGGGTTACAACAAGTGACACATTTTATAGGGCTTTTTTGTTGTTGTTGTTGAAAGAAACGAGACACTGAAAGAGTTGATGGAGTTGCAGGGCTCTGCGTCTTCCTAAATCCAAGCTACATTCAGATTTCGTTGAATAGCTCACTAGAGGGAAGACTTTGTTGCAATGATCACTGGGGTCTCTCTACCCCACACCTGCGTGTGCCCCTCCGATCACACACAGCGAAGAGGCGCCACCTTCGCTTTAAATCTCAGGGCGAAACTTTTATGAGTGGCTTAGGTGAGAAATCGTCCGTCTCACCAGGGAAAGGGGACGCAGGCTGAGGTTATCATAAAGAGTCTTCTAATCCCTCTGCCCCCGCCCCCTCTTGCCCTGTCAGTCTGAAAACTTTTTCACGGTTCTTTTAATGAATCTCTCCAGCTGACCTGAGCAAAACCCCGAAATATTTGCAGAGGTTGAGCTGTGAAAAATATGGCCACTCCAGAAGAAAAAACTGATTGACAGAACACGTCGATGTCTAAGCAGATCCGTATGTGGGCACAGATAAACACTGTACAGTACAGAACTGGGTCCGTGTGTGCATGAGCTGCTCCTAAACTCAGACTCAGAGCCCTCGCTCCAGGATTGGTGGGTCCATTAAAAATTTTTTAATAGTGATGGAAAATAGGAAAAGTTGTGTTTTTTTTCTCCCCTGTAATTAAATCTAATTTGTTAACTGTCTTTCTCTTTGGAATGGTGTTTTCATTTTAGGAAGCGACACGTTATTATTTTGTCTGCGTAATAATATTATTTATCAATTAGTACGGTATTTTTTTTACATTAAGGGGACACATAATTAGGTGTTTGCCTTAATTCGTATCACTTATTCAGCTACAAACCCCCCCAAACTAGAAAGCTTGAGTTAACAAGGAGAGTCTAAAGAGTTCTGCCTGCATATATGTTATCTATAAGGTTTGCGTTCAGAAACCCGCATGGAAAGCACATGGATCTGACAGTTCGTGCGGTCGGTCTGTTGGAGGTTTTAAAAATTTTGCTTCAGCAACTTCTTTCCTAAAGGAAGGAGGGGTCCGATTATTCGGACTTCATTTTCTATTATCTGTTCCCCTTCCCTGCAATCTGATGCCCCTTTTTTCACTCACTCCCCCCACCCCAACTTCTGTGTGAGGACCTTGGGGTTAAACGTAGCACTTTTTTGTCTGTTCGAGGCTGTAACAACTGACCGCTAATTCGTTCTCACTTGAGCAAAGATATTACCATACTAATATTATTATTGGTAAGAAGAGGTAATTGATAACACCACCTGCCACTCTGGAGCAATCACGATGATAAATGTTTCCATCAGAGGGAAATCTGTGCTTGGTCTACCACAGCCTAACCCAAACAGCATGTCAAATGTCAATTATAAAGATGTTTCTTTTCTATTAGAATTTTTTTTTGTAGAAAGCAACTAGCCCCGCCGTCAGATTTATAGAACCAGTCCACAGCACAATCGTTCCTAAACGTTTTGCCTTAAACATTTAAGTTAGTTTTCGTTTTATTTAATATCATGTCACTATTAAGTCCTAATAAACATCGATTCATATACACTAAGCCTCCTACTCGCACTTGGTAGGTTGGTAACAAACTCCAGTTACCATCAATATTTTTTGTTCTTTATCCGAAATTATTCTATGATTAATTTTACAAAACGCTTTTCAGCAGCAGGGATTATGCGCTATGTACAGCCTACATGCAAATATAGATCTTGGAGAGGCAGCATATAGATGTTAGAAACGTGCACGTATAGATAGATGCAAGGTTTACGTGCAGATTGACGCCTTGTACATATTAAAATATCACACGAGCACGACCTGTCTGCATTTATCTATATACACACAGGCGATAATATATTTACTGTGTGCATATACACAGGCACCCGGCAATACAGTCCTTTACAGTCACACATCTATATACCACTTAAAATGAGTAGCGAGAGGAATATGCTATAGCTCCCTGTAGACTACAATAACATCGTTCAGGAACTGAGGCTCCACAAATAGCGCTCTCAAGTATAAAAACTTTTATCCCCTTGGCTACAGATATGCTCAGAAGATTATTATTAGTTTGTATTAATAGATGCAGGCCTCAAAAGACGAAATCAGCTATTGATAATTGCAAGAAGTATACAGCAGCTACTGTATCGATCGGCTTGTCCCTTATTCCCCTGGTATGGGAGAGATAAGAAGACACACTCTTTAGTGCAATATAATTTCTTTTGACCTATCTGCTTGCTACAGACTTATGATGAATAGCCAGAGTGGTTAAAGTCCTTTATCACGAAAGTTACCCCTTGATATAATATTGATTCTTTATAACTAGCTCCAAACACAAAAATCAAACTGTCCACTTGACCATCATCATCATCAATATCATCACAAAGGCTCTGGAATAAAGATCAGCACAGGACTGAAAATGCTTTCTATAATCTGCCCACCTAATCTTTATTTGCTGATCATGAAAAGAAAAGGTGTGTGTGTGGAAGTGGGGGGGAGAGGGCTGGATGTCATTTGAACAAATAAAAAAATATTAGGTTAAGAAAAGGACCGTTCAACCTTTGCAAAGGAAAAGCAAATGATGCTGAAGGAAGTTACTGATCGCACTCCAGTCCCCTGTTCTCCTGCAGGAGGGGAATTAAGCTCTCAGAAGGCCCGATGGTTTATAATACTCTTTTTTTTGTGAGCGCGTTGGAAGCAGCGAGTTATGTAAGAAACACTCACAGCAGAAATTATACCAAGAGCGGACGGCTTGTTTCTAATCAATACTAACAAGTCCTCTTCCCACTTTCTCCCTTTTTGCCGTTCGCACAAAGCGACACATCATTTCTCTCCCGATCACCTGGTGATCCATTAAAAAATATACATTAAGTGAGCCACAGGAGCCTTTTCGGCTCTGGAGGGTTGTGTGCAACGCGCAGGATCTACAGGGTGTGCAAAGGTACAACCGCCTCAAAGGCAGAGCATAATCCACGTGTATTTTCCTGAAATTAACGGTATTTCCCTACCTCCCCTCTCCGCAGCACCAGCATGCTTTTGCTCAGGGTTGCATTAGCACAATCACCAGTAATTACAAGTGTGTGTACACTGGGAGAATGGAGCTGGGGAAGGTGGGAGGTAGGACGTGATTCCCCTTTGGAGCAATCAGGACTGGGAAAGGTTTCATTTCGTGCAAACGGTATGTTGATCATATTTAATGGGCTAGTTAGACTCGCATTAAAGCTGAAGTGCCATTTCCAGGCAAGTTTGCGCTTTTCAAGCGAGTGGCGGGGAGGAGTGGAGATGGAAGGGGGGGGCGGGAGGGGGACAAGGATCACAACAACTAAGTTTGATTTACCCGGGGCAACAGCCCCAATTCTTGTGGGCGAACTGCTTCCTGATCAGGGGGAAAGATGGCTGAGAGCATGGGCACCCCGCTCGACACCCTCGCGGAGAGAGGGAGCAGTGTTTCGGAGGAGAAGGCAAGTGCCCCTCACCGAAGCTGTCTGCTGCAACCAACGCAGGGCTGCGCTGAAAGCGACTCTAAAGGGCTCGGCTGCGATTTTACATCTGCTCCTGCTGGAGACTGCTTAGCGATGAACTCGTTCCCGTATTGTGTTATACAGAAAAGAAGGGCGGGTAGGGAGGGTAGCTAACCTCAGATTTGCCAGCCCATCCATACCCCCACTCCCCAATCTGACTTTTTTTAAAGGGGGGAGGGAGGAAGAGATCGCCCAGGTTCTGCCGACTGGGGTGAAACTCAGTCCTGCTCTTCGCGCCTGAAACACCCCGATGTGCTCTTCGCAACTCGCGGAGCCCGGACCGTGAAACAGCGAAGCAAAAGCACTTGTCCGGTGGTGCCCGGGTGTTGTCCTGCCTCCTGGCGGAGGTTTCCCCTGCTGCCTCTCCTTGTGCCTGCTCCCCCCTCCCCTTTCCAGCTAATGCCTTCCCTAAACAGGTACCGCACATGCATGTTTCCTTCCTCCTAAGGCTCACGGTTGCAGGGAGCTCTCGCTCTAGGAGCCCTGCATGTTTGCTCCTCGCATCCCCGCGCTCCTGTGCTGCCCTGCCCCGATCTGTGCCGCGGGTCTCCCGGCCGGCCGCCCGCCCTGTCTTTCACCCCTGTCCGCTCGCCCGCTGCCGCCGGGGAGCGTGACCCTGGCCACTAACTTCCCCCAAACTTTGCTAAGGCCGGCTTCCGCCCCCCCACCCCCGGGCAAACTCTCCCCGCCTGGCTATTCCTCTGCCTGTGCCAGAGTGCATCATTCAGATCCGAGCGATAGCGCAGAGTTTCCGGAACAAACGGGGAGCTTTCTAGAAAAAGGGAGAGGATCCAAAAAAGGCTAGGCTTTCTTCTGTTCTTCCTAAGTGGGGAACGAGGGGGGGGGGAAGGGGTTGGGAGAGAGGAGCCGCCAGGCACCGGAGGGCATCCCTCTCACTTCCACCCTCCCCAGCAGCGTTGGGAACTGGCTCCGGTTTGGGGGGCTCCGGGCTGCTGCTGCTGCTGCTGCAGAGCCATAGAGAAGCGCAGCTCGCAGCCCAAGCGCCAGCTCATTAAGGGTCACAGAGATGGCAGCGATTAGACTCCGCGGCTTAGACACTGGGAGCCTAAAGCAGACGGCTGTCTATCCAGAGAGCCGCCCCACAACAACAAGCAGCAGCAGCAGCGGCAAAAGCCACCCCTGCGAGGTACGAGAGGTCAGCGCCTTCGCATCCAGGAGGGGAACCACAATGGCAACAACGAGTTGTTATTACCCTCTCAGCCGTTGTCACAGCGGAGGCTTAGTCCGCTCCAGGAGCATCTCGGAATTATATATTTTAAAAGCCTCCTTCTTTCCCACTAAATCCTCGTCTCCCCCTCACCCCCCTTAGATAATGTACTGGGTTGACAAAAGGATCTTGTAAATATCGAGCTTCTCCGAGGCCTTTAGCTACTGCCCCTCTCCGGGACACACACAAACACACCCTGCTCTGATTAGACCCCCGAGCTGATCCCTCCCAAGGGCTGTTGGTTGACGTTTTCAGTAGATATCGTAGGGGGATTAAATCAATCAAAAAACAAGTTACTGCATCGTGTCTTGGTTGTGACACATACCTTGAAATTAATTATAAAACATGGATTGCGAGGACACGCCTGGGATGGCAAGATATACTTAACAGTCCAACGCCTTTTGCTCTCGAGAAGTGGGGAGAAGGGAGCTTTCTAAGGAGATGAAGCAATTAATGCTGGTATTCTCTTTCTCCCCCCCCCCTTTAATACAGATGCAGACCGAGAAAAGGAGGTGGAACTGGGCAAATGCACCAGCCTGCTTGTGGGAGCGAGGTACTGCAAGGTACTCTGGCACTTGAACTGTTGGTATGTAGACAAAGCTGATCAAGTGCTGGTGGTCCCTGTTTTTATTCAACAAGGCATATCTTGACTATGACCTAATGATACATGTACTATTGAACTTAACAAAACCCCCTGGCAGACCTAGGTGTAACAGCTGATGACTAACAAAAGTAATATAGATTAGAATCAATTCACCTTATCTGGTAAGAAAAAAAATAACATCATGTCAGCAGTGTGAACATCCTATCATCAAATGACACTATATAAGTTGATTAGTTGAATAAATAATCAGGTATTTCCAGACATATAGGTCACCTACTTGCAAATTAGATTACTCTGCTTGGTAACAGGCAGCACTTGATTAGGAAAGAGCTTCTCACTATCATCAGAGCCTCCTTTTAGATAGAACTTCTAATTTGGGGACCTAAGTATTGGTAAAGGTACTTTCAGTATTTTTACAAATCATATGTATGTGTGTATATATATGTTCATGTACGTGAGTGCAGATGTGCTTGTACATGCATGCATATATACATACCTCTGCTTAGTTGTCAGGGTTGGCTAAACTGTACCCAAGTTTTCTATAAGGGTATTTTAAACTTTTAAAATGATACTCAGTGTTGTGGTCTGAACTGAACATAGTAGAGCTAAATCTTACTTTTGAAAAGCTAAAGATCAAATGTTTCCCAAGTGATTTTGGCTAACTTGGTCTGAGTGAACACCAGGATAAATAATAAGCATGTATCTCATTTACAGAAGTGAAAAAGGATAAGGCACTAGGTACTGAGCAATGGGAACATTTAATTCCTGATTAGTTTCTGCAGTCCAAACTGAGAAAGACCATCTAATCCAAAGATAAGGATGCTGGCCTTTAAATGTTAACCATTGTGTCATGTTTTGCAGGAATGGGAGAAAGCTTCTAAGTACATTCGGAAGCCACTTGAACTTTGTGGTTTCAACTGGAATGGAACCTTTTTGCAAGACACTGGTCTGTGAAAGCAACTTTCTTTTGTTTTTAATGTCACTTTTTTCTGCTGCTGGTGCAGTTAACTGTGGTCATACAAACTGCCAGAGCAGTAAATACTGAGTTAACTGGCGGTATACCTTAATACAAGGTAACCTGCATGAATTTGGAAATGTGGCCTGGATTAGTATTAACAATAGAGAAAAATGCAAGGAGGATTGGGAAACAGAAAGTGTGCCCTACCACATATAGTACATATGTGATAAAGTTTCTTACAGGGGGAAAAACCCCTACAAAAAGGCAGCTTGGAAAGTAAGAGGGGAGAACTGAAGCCAGCTGAGCAAAAAGATGGAAGGGGATAAGGGGAGAAAGATAGAACAGAGATGGTAGGAAAAAGCAATGATTTGAGAAGGCAAAGTTGGAATCCCTGAAAGAAAGAAGTATCTGGAAAAGATGAGAAGGGACCGAGGCCTTTGGAATGAGCCAGCTATACAAGAAGTTTCAGAATTATGGGAGTTTATTTTTAACACACCAGCTATTCCAATATTGGAAAAATCCTGTAAACTGTGGATAATTTTGAGATGTGTAGCAGACTTAGAACTTTTTCAGAGGCATCGAGACACATTAGAATGTTTGAAAAGGTTCCAGACATAAACTGACACAAAGGCTAATATTTGAAAGGATCACATCAGGGCTGCCTTTGATATTTGGGGAACACTTCTCAGAAACCTTTTTTTTCAGCTGTTCACAAACCGCTTGCAAATGCTTCAAACCAGTTAGATAGCTACAATAAATGTGAGAGCAAAAACTCTGTCCTTGGCACACAACTTTGCTTTACTGGTTGACAGAGTCAGATAATATATATTACATTATATTATATTATATTATATTATATTATATTATATTATATTA
>JAGPOW010000261.1:102724967-102742578 GCA_030014935.1 Caiman crocodilus | reverse complement strand
ATTATATTATATTATATTATATTATATTATATTATATTATATTAAACTGTGCATGATGCAGCCAAACAATACGGCCCCTTTCCAAGCATGTGTTCTATTTCTTTGCTAATGTCACCTGACAACACTTTCATTCAAGGTAAAACAAAATGGCAGCAGTAGTATTGACTTTCTGTTTTTTCATCAGTGAAATGTATAAAATGGTGGGCCTTTTTCAGACAAAATTGATAAAGTATCACCTTTGGATTGTGAACATTTACTTAAATAGTGCAATAATGCTCTCATCCTGTGATTTTGGCCATTATAGCAAAATCTCCACCATTATTGTGATCAAAATCAATTGATCAGTCAATCATCCTGTCTGCCTCTGTCTGCTTACAGAAAGAATAGAATTGTAGAACCTATTTTCACATTCCTTTGTGTATGTTTGACTTCCTAGTCTGAAGTATGTCCTTTGCACTGTACTGTGTAGGATGTGTATGTATTATGTGCATTATATTCAGTGGGTGTAGGCCTATTTTAAACACAGAAGTATACACATATCTCTATATTACATATGAGAGAGAGAGACTTTTTTCTAATTTGTGCACTCACATAGAGCTTGATTCAAATTAACATCCAAATATGTATAATATCTCTTTGCAAAACTGACCGGTCTAAGAAGCTGAAGGACTGTTTGCACCTTCTGCCCATAGGCACAATTGTGCTGTGTTGTTCTTCAGGTGCATAAGGTACCTGTGGTTGAAGGGGATAGGGGTGGAGGAGGGAGGATGCTTCCCAGAACAGAAGATTTTAGCTCTATGTGTACATGGTTTGGTTTTTTTTGCATCATCCTAAAGGAAATAAGTGCAGCAGTACCACATTCCAGGAACATAATTTTTCAGAATGCAAAATCCATTCCTCTTTCCTATCAGGCCAGACCCTGAAATCAGAATCCTGGAATTTAGATTTGAAACTGGTCCATTGTGTGGATTGGAATACATTTCTAAACAGAAGCATGTAGATAATATTCACTGTTATAAGACTAGACAAAAAATATAAGGGAGGGAAACTGTTATACTTCAGAACTGCCTGGAAATAGGAAAAAAAGTGACCCTAATGCCTCTTGTTCTCCCAGTCCCCCACCAAATTATTCTATACTTGTTTTTAAGAGAGCATCTTGTATTCTTCTGAAACATCTAGTAATGGCCACTATCAGAGACAAACTATAAGAGAAAGAAGGCTAAGAGGAGATTGTTCACTGTCTTTAGCAAAAATGACAATTTGTGAGTGTCTTCCTTCTCTGGGAATATGTAGGTTTACATCTGTACATTTATGTAGGGTTTTTATCAATAATAATTTATGTAATCACTTTTAAACTATAACTCAATGCAAATAACTGGTTTTGAAATAGACTTCCTTTTATTTAATTGTTCAGTAACCTAGGTAGGAGAGAACAAAACTGTGCTGTGTGTGGGAGGATGCTATATGATTATGGCACTAGCCTGAGAATGAGTGGACCATGATTTTTGCCTGTCTTGCTACCAACTCCATCAATGACCTGGGGCAAGTCACTTAACCTTTTTCTATATCTCCGTTTCCACATCCATAAAACAGGGGTGATACTACTACCATACTCAAAGGAGTAGTAGGAGGATAACCTATGTGTTTGGAGAGGTACTAAAGCTGTTGGGACCATAGAACAGCCAATTAATAAAGCAAATTCAATTTACTTTTACAATATCAGAACATGGGCTGTAGCATTTTGTAACTGCAGGAATTCCTGTGAGGGTGACCCCAGCACTTGTTCCTGCCATTGGCGGGGGGTCAGACTAGATGGCCTGCTCTAGGCCCCTTCTGACCCTAGATACTATGATACTATGATACTATCCTGCAGCCTGCGTGGTTATCACAGCCAAAAAGCCAGCTTATGCTGGGTGTTTACTTTTGTCGCGAGGCACGGTACATGCTACCAAAAACTATAAGCCTCACTGCAAGATGTTGCAATGCATACACGGTACATAGTGGTATTATTTGTGTGTACTTGAAGTACAAATACTCTTAACAGTCAGAAATAGGATAGGAGTGATGGTGGCAAATATATGTACCATGTTTCCTGTTTTGTTAGCTGAGCTGTTTGGACCCTGCTGTTTCAGAGAGAGATTTTGTATTTGTCACATCATGCTAATATCAGTCATTAGGCTAGACTGTGTCTGATTGGTGCTCTATAAATACCTATGTGCGAATGATTTGCAATTGTTGCTCTATAAATACCTAGCAGAGACAGGTATGTAATGGCCAGTAAATAAATGGATCAGATTGTCTGTCCTGTGGAAAAACCCATAAAAGTAGGTAGTGGGAGAGGAACACTTTATCCACTCCTTTGTAGATAGTTTTCACCAGAGCATGTTACTGGGGGCTCTTAGGTTTGCTTGGCTGCCAAAATTTGTGAATCTCAGAAATGCACTGAAGTACCTGTTCCTCTGTTGTAGCTTCAAAGCTTTCTGTTTCTTCCTGACTTCCTGGTTATACAGTTTCAAAGCTTCACTGACTGCTGGCCCCTCAAACTTTCTTACTGAGGGTGGATGGGTGTGAGGCGGGTTGACAGCAGTATAGGGTTCTGCAGAATAATTAGAGCTGTATGGTAGAGTCTCCCCTCCCCCCTGATGAGACTGGTTGAAGAAAGGCACAGTGCACTGATCTCTAACCTCTCCCTGAAGATGTATGTTAACACTGTGTGGAGAGCTGGGTTCTTATTCAGGTTTTAACCCAATGCCCTTTACCACCCTTTGACCCAAGTTTGGAGGTGCTTTAAACAGTAGTTAGGTGACTTGGGGGCATGGAATAGGACCTAGTTTAATTTGGATTAGAGCCTGTTTACTTTGTAGTGATGATACCACCTAAATCACCTGAAAGCTGGGAGTTCTCTCATGCCCTTTTTATAATTGGTCCTGAAGGACAAACCAGTTTTCCTATGAAGTGATCCGATTGTTTGGGGAAATAATCCTGAAGCATCTCAGCATAAAAAAAACCCAGGCCATATCCTCAGATCAGTCTAGATAACTACAGACATCATGAGGATATAGGCAGTAGAGCTTGGATGTGAGAACCCTCAAAACTGTGGGAGGCCAACCTGGGTATTAATCATCATCACTGGGTTAACTGTGCAGTAATCACTGCACAGTTAATCACTGGCTTACCTTGATTTTCCCCTTTTTGTTCACACAAGTGGACCTTAGACAATAGTGCACTGGAACGCACGTAACTATTTCTGGTTTCATTGTTGGGCTCATTCTTAAGAAACCTGGCCCAGATTTAGATGTTTAATATAGCTTAGTCATAAAAAGGTGGCAGTAATTGGCAGAGTCGTAACTCGTACAGATTTGCCATTTAATGGATATGGGAAACAAGCATAATATCTCACATGCTGAACAAGGAAAGAGGACAGAATGCTGCACATTCTCCCCTCCTAAAAACTGATAGGTAATATAAGATAATACAAAGATGATGTTCCTGGTGAAACACCACTGAAGGCAATGGTTTTTCAACCCTGATGAATTTGATCAAGTAACATCAGTGGGGAATACCTTCACTCTTCTCAGGGCTGAATTTGATTTTTGTACTATACCAAATAGCTGCAAGTTAAAATCACTGGTATTTTATTCTATGATAGAATCCCCAAATGTTAATGCACACAAATTGTTTCATTTCATTGCAATCATTTCCTTACATAATTATACCAAACCTCTTAATGACCCAAATTTTTAGAGCACCACTTTGGGCCTGCATATTCCTGAATTTGAGCCTATATATTCCTGAGACTATGGTGTTCTTTTTTCTGTAACTCCCAGTGTTCAGGGATATACAGAAGAGAATGTTTATTTATTTAATGTAATAAATACACAGTACATTGAACTTTCAACATTTAATTAAATAATAAAGATACTAGAATAAAATCCTTTTGCAACTCTGAGAAACCACTGATGAAATAATCTGTAAATAAGATTAAAAGATTCCAGTACCACTAAGATTGCCTTTCATGACCTTAAATGTCATTCACATCAGATTTAATACTAGACACTGGTTCTTTTTGTTAATCAATCTCAGGGAAAGATCATAACATTTTATCATGATGTAGTAGGAGGGTTTTAGTATGTGAATACAATTTTATTTTACAGAAACATATACTGCTTGAATTATAGTTCTGTATAATCAGTAAAACCTGTGCTGCCTAATGCATATAAGACTCCCACCTGCAAACATGATTATTCTGCCTTGTCAACATTACATTAGTATGCAATCAATACTTTACACAATTTGCATATTTTTGGTTCCTCAGGAAACATACTACTATTTAATTTTGAATGAATAAAAAAAAACTTACTTTCTGTCCCAGTGCACTTCTGATTGGTAATCAGGCATATACATATTCAGAGCATATACGCTTAAAATCTGCATTTTTTTTCTGTAAACCATCAAGATGATTTAAGATGCTTGAAAGCTAGAATCATGAACAAGAAAGAAGGGAAAATAACAGAAATAACATTTTTATTTGGTATGGCAGCAAAAATTTAAGTTGAACTAATCTGACACAAAAGCTGAACCTAGACTATGCATTATTGAGCACAAGTTTTACACTGCTTTAACAAAACTTCTGAGGATTATTAAAAATAATAATGCCTTCAGAGAAAATCTATAACAACCGGATACAGTGGATACAATAGTTCCAAATAAACTGCCTGAAAAATTACATTACAAAATGACTGGGGGTATCAAAGAAATTACTGTATAAAAGATGATTACAGCTTCTTTTCTAGGGATGAAAACAGTGGATGAAATCTAGACTCTAGTGAAGTCAATGGCAAAACTCGCTGGCTACTGATGCCAAAGAATTTTGCTCAGTGTTTCTTTCCAGTTTTGAAAAATATGTAAACTTAGCCCAGTATTTCATATTTCTTTGCATTTCAATACAGCTGCACTTGAAAGCATCAGACATGTCAGTTCAAATGTTCCCTGAACTCTACTTCAAAGTAGCAATTACTGTGATCTGTTATGGAAGAAAGGATACTGTATACCCAATGATTATTCTTGCTTAATTCAATGGCAAAATTGTCTTTGATATCAACAGGAGGTGATATTAACAACTATAAGAAAGATTCGGCTTTAAGGGTAAAATCCACCTCACCTGTATAAAGCTGAAGTTATTGATGTTTGGGCTCAATCCTGCAGGAACTGCAACCAAAGAGAGCATTGCCATTGACTTCTGTGAGTAAAGGATTAAACCTTTAGTCTAAATGAACCTGCATGAGGAAGAAGTTGAAGGGTTGGAATCCATTTCTAATTCAGGGCCAGGCCATATGGATAAAGAACATTCACTCCACTCTGTGCCTGCAGGCTATATAATAAAGTATGTGATGGTCACTGGTGAAAACTTGGGTTTGTGAAATTTTGAAATTTGCAGCTTTGAAACAAAACCAAGTATTTCAATGTCTTCCATAAATTCGAAATTCATCTATGGCTACTCCAAAGTCCTGTACAGCTCCAAAATAAGGCTCAAATGGTTGGAGAGCAGATGGAGAGGGATGCTGAAGAACTATGTTCATTATGGTTTCTGTGAGAAGCTATGGCATGTACACACATTTGCTTTCTCAGAAGAAACTCTTCTGGAAGTGGTTTAACCTCGGTCGTTCCCAGGCTATTTTTCTCTTGGAGCAACCATTTGTACCCTGGGAGAAAGAGCCTGGACATCTACACTTGTGGTTTCTGCTGGGAGAACAGCAATTCTTCCAGGAGAAAGTGAATGTCTGTACAGGGCCTAAGGCCAGGGAGGCATGTGTGACTCTGTGGACTCTGCTACTCTAGCATGGAGAATACACCCCCTTCATTATCCTTACCTTATGCCACAGGAAAACACAGGCTGACCATGGGCAATCTAGGTGAGCCATTCAGGGCTGTCCTATGCACTGCTGTCATCTGTCACCAGACTAAAGGAGTCTGCAGAGCATGCTGAGATGTGTGCACAGCACCTCCCCTACCAGCAGCACAGTGTCAGCACTTCAAGCTGTTCACTCTTCAGGGCCTTAGCATTCAGATGTCTGTACACATGACTGTGGGTAAATTTATTTACCAGAAGAAATTTGGAAGATTTCTCCTCAATTATTTGGATGTGTGTACATAGCCTGATTATTAGCTTTGCTTACCTGGGACTTAGAAACAAGAAGTTCTAACTGGAAGACCTTTGGATCTGGGATGTTCTTCTTAGTTTTTTTCTTCAGAACCTGTGTTTGCTTACCTTTGAAGTCAATTCTTTGAATGGTTTTGGGTGGCATATCAATGAGGCTACTTCTTAACATTGATTGAGATATTATGCCTATTATTTTTAACAAAACAAAAATAATATTCTTAGAACTGATCAATTCTTCTGCACATTTTAACAAAAGGAAGTTGACATGACTTGATAGGCATAAGTGACATGGTAGGCATAAGTAGAATTTAGCTCCACATTTATACTACAATCACACACAATCACTTCAAAATGAAAAAAAGTCCATCCTGAAAGTGTCAAACATGATGTTTCAATCTTATCAAAATGTCTTTTTCCCCCATCAAAAAGGAATTTTTGTCAAAAAAAATAACTGAAGAGGAAAAGTTTTAGTTTCAATGAAAAGTTTTTTTTTCCTTAGTGAAAAACATTTAGATGGGAGATTTCTGAGTACTGCAAGTGAAAAACATCCTCTCCAACTGAAAGCATGGGGAAATTATAGACAGGTAGATATAACTGCCAACCTGGAATTTAATCAGAATGCTGGGGCTAACAAACTCTTATATGGAAGATAAATGTCACAGAGAGTTGGCTATAGCAGTAGGATTTTCTTTTCTTTAGCAAATCACTCTGAACTAGTCCACTATTTTGTTATGCTTAAAAACAGATATACATGCAGCTATCCCATTTCCTTAAACTTATAGGACAAATACATATTTTTTTAAAAATCGAGTATTTTTAGGAGCTGTAGAAGTATGTGCCATTTGAGCAAAGATTTTCACCTCCCTAAATAAGTTCAGAAGAGGTGTTGATTGGCAAGTCGGTTACATATTTAGACATGTATCTTTTTTCGTGCTGCTTGTACAAGGACTGGTAATATGCTCATTCCTGGAATGTGAAAGGGATCTCCCTCTACCTTAAGGAAATCCATGCCAAGCAGTACAACAAGGGGACCAGAATGTAAGAAAAATATTTCCCCTTGCTAATGCAAATTAAATAGTGGAGATTAATTGGCTCAAATATAACTGCTTCGTTTCTCATTTGAAGGTATTTAACTATCAAGGGTCAATAATCATTTTCATATTGAAAGGCTGGGATGCTTTTTTATGATGACAAGTGTGGCTTCATTTATTTTGTCAATTTTTCTAGTGAAACAAATTAAAGCATCACATTCAAGGTTATCATACTGTATTCCATTAATATATTGTTGCACTTTACAAGTTCACTACAAAAGAAGCTAATTATTGTGAAACTGTGTTTGCATATTGAACTAGCTGTCTGGAGATTTCTGGCAGTGTTTTCATTTTGCTCTAGTTTTAATGCTGAAATAAAATTAAATGATGGAACTCCTCATCTTGGTTAAGCCAGCATTTAATTTTGTATCAGCCACTTTCTTCTGGCTTTCTGTTTGTCGGATTTCACTCTACTAGAAATGGCCAACTGTCTGAGAAAAGTAAAGACTGGTGATACTGAAATAGAATATGGCATAAGAGTTAATAGGGAGGTCCAGGACAGATTAAACATTGACATAGAACTGAAATTCCAGTTGTGTAAAAAATTAACAGATAGATGATGCAGACCTTGAAACAGGGGTATATTTGCCCGATCTGATGGAAAATTGTCCCTGAAAGAATCAGGGGAAAACTTTATTGCTGAAAATACAGTGGTTTACATTTCATCTGTCCCTGGCTATCCCAAATAGTTGTTTACAGTGGCAAGCAGACTATTATCCATGCTGAATTAGTGCTAGGGTGGCAGCACAACTGTCTGGTATCCCAGGATAGATGCATATCTATCTGTTGCTAATTCCAGTGTAATTCACAATGGCGTACAAAACTGATATACTGGACTGATGTATCAATCTTACTACCAGTAAAATGGGGATATCTGACTATCTCACCAGGACACTGTAAGGCTCAATTAAATCAGAACTGATTTTTGTTCCCCTTATTTATAGTGAGGAATACATTATGTAACTTGTATAAGATACTATTTAGTGTACAGTAAATGTGTCAGGCTCTGGCCTCTTAATATGTTCCAGTGAAAGTACTGTATAAATGCCAAGTATTAATTATTATTATTACCATTACTATGCTTCTGCCCCTGCAACAGGACTCACTTAATCTAGTATATTCATTTCTACTTAACTCTTGTGTCATTGGTTTAATATTTTTCATGTCTGGCAAGTTGTCTGGCTTTCTGCCACTCTTAGAAGCACTGCTATGGACAATCCAGTGCTCTGAGCAGGGCTTGGGGTTTGTGGCCAGAGGTGAACGAATTACTCCTTTTTAATTTGGACAATCTATAAATACAGCAATACTTGTGGTCTATTCTAGTGCTTTCCTTACTGTGCCTATCTGCCTGAAAAAAAGAATTACACTGTTTCTTTGGACCCAATTGATGCATTAGATACATCATATACTATCACCTGAGTTACTGCATGCAAAAGGGATTTAAGGCAATAGTCTCTCCTTCTTCCCTATGTAGAATCATGATAGGAACCAATGGAAAATTAGCTGCAGGTGGTTCAAAATCACTGACACTTTATTACCTGCTGATTTCTCATTGGGGCACCTCAGTCTCCTTTCATTTACGCACGTTTCCTCTTTTCCTATGAAAGGACCATTTAAGAGCAAATAACTTTTCTGTAAATTGGGCCATATGTCTAGTCCTCAAGAGGCCAGTTTCAGTCCTGATCTAGAAATTTCAGTATAAATCAGCATACAACAAACCCTACACTAGACACACTTTATTGCATATATGAGAGTCCTTTCCTTCCAAATGGACTGACTACTTGAATTTGAAATCCCTTGTTCGTTCTGAGTGCCTCTGATCCCATGTCTGACAGGAGAAATGGCTCCCTTACCCCCATTCTCAAAAGAAATTCTTCCTAGAGCCTTTGCTTGAAAAGATGTCCTATAGCACATTGTTAACTATCATTTCTCAATGTAATAAATAAGCAATCATTCTTTTCATTAAACTGGTTTTAAATACAAGTTATTCCAAGTGAATTCGGCAGTCTCCCAAAATAGCACAAAGTAGAGACATGTAGATGTAATAATGTAAATTACAATATATTTTCAGCCCACCAAAGCCATTTCCTCCTCTTTTGTTTCTTTTTATGACCCTGATGTCATTTGGAATAAACTTTAATTGGGTCATTTTGTCATCCACTGAGCAGTCTCCATTAACAAGCCTTTACTGCAGTAAGTACTAGTAGTAGGGTCTCTGTCACAGGCAGTTGCCACTTAGTGAAGTTTCACAAACATATCTTCATTATTTATGCATGCTGTGCTTTATTACCGACACCAGGTGTGAGCTAGGAACACTTCACTACACACAAGCAGCTAAAGAGGTCAAATGTCACTGTTAAAGTAATAACGATAAAAAACTGAACCACAGAGGTGTGTTTTCACGTGACTGTCAGTGTCCTGTGCCTAATAAAAGCACTGTGGCTATGTTCACATTTTATAGTAATGTTTTAAATGACTGATTCATCAAGTTATTACTGAGAGAACACAGACATCTCATTTTCTAGTGAACAGAGAGACAACCTCAGGCTTGTCACATTTTAATTTGTGTATGGATTATATTACATATAACTAAGTACATGCATTTTCCCCACAAACACATAGTGCATAATTCTGATTTTGCACACATTTTACACTGGTATAAGCCTACTTGCATTACTCTGTCCCCAGTTCCAACTGATATAAAGAAGATTACAAACAGATCTCCTGTATATGTGTGTGTACATACATACACATGTGGAAGTATACACAGAATTATAACTTCAGAATGAAAAGTGTTAGAAGAGAATGGATAGTAGTAAATAGAGGTGTTCATAATCTAGAGAGAGTACATTGTATTTGCAGCATGTACAATAGAAGGACTGCAGATTTACACTAGTGTAAAACAGATCACAATCTGTCTGTACTCATATTTTATTTTCAAAACCTGACATTGATTTCAACCAAAAAAAAGTCTCTATTGATTTTAATAGGGGCAAGATTAAGCCTTAGGTTTCAAATCTAGTCATGCTAACACTTTAGAAGTGTACACGGGAGTTTTGAATTAGCTGTTATGTTTCTTTTGCATTATCATATTGTAGTTGTAATATATGAAAGAATTACAAAATTTAATTAGAGAATGTTCTTAGGTCATAGCAAAATTGGCACACTAAACACATAATAAATGTCTACTTTACTTTTAATTAAACAGCTTCTCCTTAAAGGTTTTTAATCACTAGTTTAGATAAGTGGGATTTGTAATGATTGTTAAGGTACTGTGGAGAGTGGCTGAAAACATGCACCTGCATGCAGTTAGAAGGGAGAATTATGGAAAATGTTATTGAGAAGAAAAGCTTTTGCTGTATGCTTAGTGTGTATTTGGACTGATGGATAATGTCATAATTCTCACTAAAACAGGGCAATCCTCTTACAGTAGCTGGTTAAAAGCTTTCTTGATGTTAAGCTTTTAAAGAAGCCTTCATCATTAATACAGTCCTTACTTGTAAAAGTGTGTCTACCAAAAGAACTGGTGTACCATAACAAACACTAACATAATGAAATAACATTATTACTATAACATTTAAAGAATGTATGCAAAAATGTAGGACAAACCATTACTTTTTTTTTTAAGAAATATTTTCATTTCAAACTTTAGCTTTTCCTATTTAGCTTTAAAAACAAGCCCTGATTATATGTGTTATCACATCTCTTTGCATTTAGTCTCTGAATTAACTGACAGAATAGCTTAATTATAACTGTTAAACATGTGGTGCATTTATCTAGTAGCTTTGACATTTTTTTTGCCACGTATTTTATTTGGAGAGTGGTAAGATTTAAAAATCTTATGTGACACTAATTACAGTAAAGCTTCAAGAACTCTGACTCCCCCCATCTCCCCCCACACACCTCGTTCAGTCAATTCAGGCAGCATTTTGTTTAGTCATTTTTTCATGGACATGTGTACTGCAATTTAAAACAATATGAAATAATGTGGAGCGACCCTCTGACAAGAAATTAGGAATGACATGTTTAAGATAAAGGGGTGCAGCCATTGAAACAGTGTCTGATGAAGATTTAGAGTGATGGCTGAGCCACGTGAATTGTTTATCCATTCTGCCACACTATTGCTGCAAGCCAAGAGTGGTGTAATAATTTATTTGGAAAACCACAGTTTAGTACAGTGAGAAAAAGTAATCTACTACAGCTCTGACAGGCCAGGCAGATAGATATGAAAAAGAGAAACAGATCTATTTCTTGAGATGTGGGCAACAATTATGAATGAATAGACAGCCGTAGTAATGTATACGTTGCCATCTCTCAGCTGTTTCGGCAGATGGCCTGCTTTGTGTGTTTTACTCTGAATTCCTCATTTGAAGGTGTGATATCTCTGAATATAATGTATCTTGTGACTTTTAATTGCTCAATACATTTATATCAACCCTTCCCTTGTTCACGTGGAGCTGTTTCTTCCAACGGGAGTAGATGCTCTTTCTACAATAGATGAGAGGAGACCTAGGTCAGCTTAGCAACCACAAATGTTACCTTATTTTGGCAGCCAGGACCTTTCATTGTATTTCTTCCCCACCTCACTTATTCCTGGTTCATTCCTTCTCCCAGCAGCTTTCAAGTACCTGCCTTCACACAGGATGCCAGTGCCAATCCACAGCTGGCCAAAAGAGCCTGAGGCCTCCTGAGTGATACAGCAACATGCTAATGCTGCTGCTTCACCACTCTGCTGGCTGGATGTTTTGCATGTCCATTAAAAATGAGAAGTCGGCTGAAATGCCAATTAGACAATGTCGACATTTGGCAAACAGAGTTGTCTGCCAGTTTGCAGGCAGTCTGGGCAGTGTCACAACGAATCTGTCAAGAGGCATAGACTCTCCCCATGGTATTCAAAATCCAGTTGTCACTCAAAGATACAGTATCTGGGATTTGGGTAGCTAGGAGAACCGGGGGCTTGGTTCTCCTATAGAAAGTGGGTGAAATGTCTTTCCTAGATTGCTATGGCAGCCACTTGACAACCACCAACACAAAGTGTGAGTTACCTTCACAAAAGAAAGGGGTATAATACCTTTCTACAGGAAAATTAACTAGAAAAGTTCCTGTAAGATACACACATCAAACACACTGGAATTTATAGTGTTTGCTTTACCATTTCAATGGCATAGTAAAGAAAGGTATTGCATCCCAAAATACATGGCTTTATAGCTACCTCACTTGGAAACAATTAGCTCAACAACATACACATTCTAGCATGTACAGATGTTAAGAAGGAATACTGTGGAAGAAGTTTCTTTGAAATCAAAGTACTGACCCTGACTCTTCTTTTTTTGTAGTTGTTCAATAATGAAAGCACTTGCTGACTGAAATATTACTTTACTAATTGCTGTAGAGAAAAATCCCAGAAAAATCAGCACAACCCTGCAACATTTTTGCTTCCTGTTTTCATTTAACTTTTTCTACAAATTGCCAAAGAAGAAAGAATGAACAGTAGATTTCTTGGAGGGAGTTATTTCATGTACAGATTTCAGCAGGTGCTTGAAGCTAGAACTGAAAGTCTTGAATGATACTGTGCCTGTGCCTCAGAAAAGGAAAGGACTAAAACCACACTGATGAGGCTTAATCTTATTAGAAATCCATGTCTCAGCTGACCTTGTAACACTACTGACTGACGACCGTGAGTGACACAAGGTTGGAATTAGGGTGTCAGGGGACCTAAGAGAACAGTGTGATAGTGCTATGTGGGAAAGTGGTATTGGCCTAGAGAAGACCAAAGTATTTAAAAGCAAACTACTTTATTAAAAGGTGCAATTATCATTTTGTTTATGACTGTGCTGCATACTCAAATTAATATGTTTGCACATTTGCACCATTTTTACCAAGTATATCTTAAAAATTGATCTGTGTATTGATACATTCTTCATCACTTTATTTTTGCAGATACTAAAACAGTCTGATTCTCCACTGCCTTGCACCTTATGTAGTCATTTATACTGTGCAGAGAGTGTATCATGCTACCCATCCAGAATATGTCATTCATTTGTGACTGCTCATTTAAACCAATCTGCAGAGATGCAAATGACTATGCAAGGTCCAAGGCTCTGGAGCATTAGGCTCAGTATGTTGTATATTCACATGTCTTAGCACCTCTCACCTGAAATGAGGAATTCTTGTAGCACTTTACAAGCCTTAAAACCAATTAATTAAGTGTTACCATTCCCCTCTATGTCAGACAGAGATTATAATACCTAGTTTACCAACAGGGAAATTGAGTCACAGCAAAACCTCTTTGATTATTTTGAGTCCCTGGCTCTAATCACACAGTATCAATGTTATCAACCTGACTCATTATCAACCTGAAAAATGATTTTGGAAAAATGAATGTTTCTATTTATATCAGTGGGAGAGATATTTGTATCAATATTGCTCTTTCATTTATTGAAAGTAGCATCCCTATCAACTCATCTTCTGTTTTAGGTGTTGTATTGTATAGACTGTCTCTATTTCTGTTGCTAATCCAAGGCACTCACAAATCATGAAATTGGATTAAAAGCAATGGACTTTGGCTTGTTTGGTTTCCTTACTGATTTCAAGCCTTTATGACTCACATTTTTAATCTTGTCTTGCACCCTAGAGGGATAGAACTGTCTTATTTCAAAAGTATGAGCAGAGATACATGCCTAATGACTTGACTCCAGGAGCTTCAACTTTAGGGGAACTAAAGCACACTGGTTACTGCAAAACATCTCATACACTTGCAAGCACTGGTAACACTGTGTGTTGGTGTACAAGTACTTCCAGAAAAGTTCAAGCCCAATATTTCCCCTTGCAAGTTTATCTTTAAGTGTGAACTAAGAGGACCTTTTACATTTCTAGGTACCTTAAAGCAACTCTAATGCCTCCCTGACAAGCTTGAGAGTCCAACCAAGAAATGAGCCTTGTCCACTACCTCCTGCATTAGTGTAGGTAGCTTAGAGTAGCAAGCTTGCAACAGTTCGCTAAGCCACTGATGCTGCCTAAATACCCAGCGTGGGTACAGACAGAGTACCAATGAGTATGGTCCTTGCTTGAGGTCCAGGGCATTGCAGGGAGACAGTAGAGACATGGCCTAAATTGATGGGAGATTATCTGGGGCATCAGGCTCTTCAAGTTTCAGAGACTGAAGGAGTCAGTGTCAGACCTGGGATTAGCATTTAAGGCAGAAATCCTAATTCAGAACACCATATCAACTCCAATAAGAGATGGATGAATGACCTCATGTGGAGTTACATGAACTACTGCAAAAAGAGGGAATTTTGATAATGCAGCCTGGTTTAAACATTTAGAAACTGAAACAACTGTCTCTTCTTGTAATCCCTGCTAGAAGGCAGACTGATTTTTTGCACCCACCATTTCATTGGGCTACAAGGGATTTTTTTGAGGGAAAACAGAGATCTCCTCTGGGGAATGCAATAGAAGGAGGATGAAAAATAAAATCCAGAATATTATTTACTCCTACCCCTAACTGAGAGTAGTGATATAAATTTAGAGAGGGTAAAAAGAAGAACTTTGTATGTAGAAGAATGATCATGTGGAGACACAAATGTGGGGGGTGATGAAAAAGAAAAATTAAAACAGAACCTGTGGTCCTTAATGGGAAAAGGAAGAACCCAAACCTACTTCCCAAGATTCTCCTTTTGCAGACAAGAAGGAAACAGCTATTTTGAGAGGGGACAGATGTTTATTGGAACAACAAAAGTATACTGGCCAGATGACAGAGAGCAGAACCAGCAGTTCCTTGTCTGCCTTTTGAAAGCTGGGATAGAACTACATTGCCTGAATTCCACATGCAGAAGTGTTTGTGGGAGATCTTCCCCCTTCCCCAATTTGATTCCTTCCACTCTAATCGATTAGGGAACTGAAAACTACCAAAGTCTTCTCTGCCATGATATTGTACGTTCCTTCTGTTCTCCACCATGTAGAGGGAGATGGATCTATTTTTCACCTCTGATATCAGGTGGTCAGTGTATTTAGGCAAATTCAATTCATTTATAATTCCTTTCAAACAAGTTTTTACTGGTCTAATATTATGTGCCTTCCCTTTCAATTATGTGCTTATTGGCTTGTATTACCTCCTCCACTCCCCTTTCTCCACAGCTTGTTCAGCACATACTTATCTTCTTCACAGATGACTTTGGATTCCTGCCCAACCTTGGCTCTTAGGGTTGGTTAGAACTTGAAAAATATTTGGGTGAAATTTAGGTACCTGAGTGCTGGAAATCTCCACTCAGCTGCTACTTAATCCAGATGCATCCAAGCCCAGAGATGGGCAATTAAGACAATTGTTTCTTCCATATTTTTTAATAGCTACCTCTAGGTGGCTCCCCACTCAGTGTGTTTGTTATTTTGGATCCCATTCTGAGGTATCTCATTCTTCTTATGAATAGTGGGTGCTTAAGTGTCTAGTTCAGGACTACAGATTCCTCACTGGAAAGGAAGGACAGGTTTTTAAAAGGCAGGTGTTGCACTAGCCAGTATTTCAGTGCCAAAGTCCTGTTCTGGATCTAGCTTCTACTCCATCATTCTTCCCCAACTATATATGTCCCTCCCCTTCCCTTTAGCCCCTTCACAAACCTCTCTCTCACATTCTCAACTTTATACATTTATTCTAGATATCAGAACTACTACTAGTCTTTTTCTAAGCAACACAAGCATGAGAAAGAAAGCACTATAACTCTCTCTACAACTTGGAACCAGTGAGAAGCTGCCCATCCTTAACAATCCTCTTTTGTTATTTCAGATCCCTGCCTTCCCTATTTATTTGACCTGACTTTGTCTGTCCTAGATCACAAGTTCTTTGGGTCAGGGACCTGGTAATCTCAAATGTCTGCTAAGCAGCCTGGTGCTGTATCAATATCCTTTCCCATGCCCTATTTGGGTTTTCCTTTTCCCAGATGGGTTGTATCTGTTCTTTTCTCCTTTCTCAAAGCAGCGGCAGCAGCAACAGCTCAGTCTCAGAAAGTGAAGAAAGACTGGCTAGGTGGCTTTTAATATGCAAAAACCACTTTGATGATTATTATGACCTGATCCTGTAAAGGGTGCACACAGGAGAAGTGGTATTGAAAGAAGGACCATTCAGTAATGCTACTTCTGAGTATAAATGTTTGCAGGTGCCCTGTTCTGACTTTTTGAGGCAAAAAGGCTGCAGAGTAATGAATGCATTTTTTAAAACTTCTATAACTCATGTCTTATTTATAGAAGCTATTTGGCAGATGATTAGTCCACCCTGCATCTTATTCACTTTTAGTATTTGGAGGGAAAATTTAAATAGTTATGTGTTGTCAGTTTCTTATCATAAATTTAGAGCTTTACCCTGTTTCCACTGAAGCTAAAAGCAAAACCTCCCACCAACTTCAGTAGGAGTTGGCTGAATGTTAATTAGTTCCACATATGTAGTACATTGTATGCATTGCTCTACTAGAGTGTACTACTTCAGAAGCAGTGGTTACCTTCTGCTTTCACTTTGAGCTCTGTGATTTAGGAAGCTCTGTGATAACTATGAGATATTCACTCTTAGAGAGACAATATAAACTTTAAAAAAATCATGTCTGCATATATATTTTTATTCACTGTTACTATTTGCAACACTTAATATTAAAACAAATGAAAAAGATTTGAGGGGGAAATTTTTCATTTAATTCGTGCCTTTGACAGCATTTTCCATAGAATCAGCTTTACTATGTACTCTCCACCATCAGATAGTCCACTTTTCCTGCTCTCTGGATGAATTTACGTCAGTTACAGTAATGGAGAAGAGGTAAAACATGTTTTTTTTTAAACATAATAAAGTGTGCTTATAGAAACAAATGCATCAGCAGGGGGACTCAAGGGAAGGTGTAAAGCATGAGACTAATTGTAACAATTTTTATAATTATGTTCAACCTAAAGTCTAGCCATTTCCTGAATGTCTGGGCTCAAAAATGTTTAAATGCTATATTTCACATTTCTTACGTGGCATGTTGGTTTTGTTCAGTATAGTTACTTTGTAGTCCCAGGTTTGGAAGGGTTTATCTCCAAGCCCTGGTATTAGCTTTCCTTTACAAAGTTCATCACCAGAACCGACAGGAAACAAACTGCATATAAAATTGAACACAATGGTTAAGTAATGCTGTAATGCTTTAAATCTTGTGTTTAAATGTTTTAAGGTCATTTGGTAAGCATACTTAAAAAATATTACACTAGCGAATGACACAAGCAATTATTATGTCCTATCAGTCACTGAAATATAAGGATTAATGTATGCTAGGAAAGGATACATTTCTTACCCTGGAAATGAAAGCGCGCACGCGCGCGCGCACACACACACACACACACACACACA
>JAGPOW010000261.1:102599483-102724867 GCA_030014935.1 Caiman crocodilus | reverse complement strand
CACACACACACACACACACACACACAGATCTATCTATCTATCTATGTGTGCATGTTTTCATTACACACACACTATATGTATATCTATATACATATCTAATATATCTATCTATGTAGCTATCTAATATATATATATATATATATATGTATGTAGTTACTGAGGCAGCAGATACAATTTTACAGCATTTGTTACTCAGTTACAATGATATAACAGCACTGTATTTTGAACTATTAATAACAACACAGTACTGCATATACACTAGCAAAGAAATCTTTGTGAATTGTAAGCTCCTTTGGACACGGTCCTTGCTTTCTTCTGCTGTGCACATTGCTGAGTCTACTCCCAGTGCTTAGCTAATAAGGATACAAAGAAATCCAACACAGCTACTTAAAACTTAGGAGAGTTTTGGTTTTTTGGGTTGGTTACTTATTTGGTTTATATTTTCTGATAGTGGCCTACTTTGAAAGTTACTGTAAGTGTGTCAAAAAGAAAATAAATGCATAAATGGGGTTGATCTTTTAGATTGCCTATATTGAAACAAATAATTTGTATTCCTTTTCTTGTTTCATTTCAATTTGCACTCTCACCTAAGTGTAAGTAAATCAGTAAATTGAAATAACACTACCCTGAACAAATGAAAACCACAACAAAACACAGGTTAAAATAATTACCTATACACTGTAAAAGCTTAATAAATCAAACAAACCTTATTGGTCATCTGAATGTAAATATGCAGAGCAAATGCAGAGAAACTATGAAAAGAAGGTTCAGGCCTAAGCAGGAGTTTCTATAACCAATTTATTATGAATGAGTATGTAAGTATCGGGTTAGTCTTACTACTGCTGCTTCATTCAGAATGTTATTATTCTGGATGATTTCAGTGGTTTCACTGATTTCATATAATTGCATTTTTGTCTTATTGTAATAATAGAAAAACAAGCTGCAGCTAAAAACATATAGCATTATTAACAAAGGTATACAGCTTACTAATATCCTAAAAGATAATGCAGACACACGTCTCCATAAAATACATGTAAGACAAAGATATACTAAAAGTGAATGTGTGTATCATCCCTATCTATATACACATGCATACACAGTATATCTGCTATGAAAACAGGTTTCATAAATTGCATACTGCATATAGAGCACACTACAAAACATGCTCTTCAATTGTACTTATGATGTCTTTATGTACAGAGGAAGAATGGAGTACGAATGTGATAATTTAACATGTTATTTATGCTGTAGTCAATGCATCTGCCCAAGCAGTTAAGGAAAAACAAACGTTATTAATGTGTTAAAAGAAATACTTGTTAATAACTAGATAATTTTAAGATGTTAGGTTCATACCATCTGTTAATCTTAGTTGTGATTAAGGAGGTAATCCTAATGCCCATTATTCCTAATGACAAGACCAAGCAGGCTTAAAGCATTAGCCGTCGGAGGCCAAAGAGAAGAAGCAATGAAGGATATCAGCAATCTTAGCCACAATTGAGGAATTGGCCAGTCCTCCACACAACAAAAGTGATACAAAAGAATTACACCCTCACTAAAGTCTATTTCCTCGTATAATCACACAAAATGATTTTTCTTAAATATGATAATAAATCACAGCAAAAAATCAATGTGGCAGTGCCCAACTGCTATGGCCTGATAACGCATCAATCAATATTTAGTATTTAGATTTTAATTAATACATAGCAGAGCAGAGGCCTTTTAAGAGAGAAATATTATCTCAGATAAAAAATCCTGCACTGTTAGCATGCAAAAGTTGTTACTCATATCTGTCATTGATCAATCTGCTGGAGTTGTGATTAAAAACCCTTGAAAATATCAGACAAGAGCATAAAACAGATTGAGCCAAAAAGAGTATGTCGTAGGTATCTCAGTCTGCAAAGCCCTAGCACAGGATGCTGGGTAAACCATCAGCAGAGCACAACTCCTATCCCCTTAGCATCGCTGAGTAAGTCTAACATTTATGTGAAAGTTACAATGCTTGAGACACCAACATAAATATATTACTGGGATCAAGGCACAACTTTCAGTTATAGAAACTGAACCTTCTCTGTTCATCACAAAACTCCTATCACATCACAATTTGTTAGTAAGCAAGAGAACTAACGTGGTCAAACATTCATTTAACACACAGTTTTAAGTTTTTGGCTAAATATGATGACCAAGGATTTGTTTATTGGCTGCTTACACTGCAGGTGAATTAGTCTAATCAGGAAACGTAATGTGAGAATTATTTTCGCCTTCTTTCCTTCCCTTTGTCTTTAACCTACTTGTGCACATTTCTTGATCACTTTCCCACTTTTTGTTTAATTTTTACAATGAACACATTTTCAGGATGTTTGTCTAAATCTGAATTATTGTGCTGATTCCACGTCTGATCCATCTCTCACTGAAGTCAACAGCAAAATGCATACAAGCTTCAGCAGGAAAATAATCATTCCCTGGAGTCCACATTCTGAGATAAAAAAAATCACAAACACATCTACAAATGTCAGTAGGCATTGCCTAAATGAAATCTGAATTTGGCTCTGAATTTACCTCTTAAATTTAATGTGCAGCTGAATTACATGGAAAGACTTTTTTCAAGTATAAGCATTTTAAAATCTATGAATGTAGAGAGAGTGTAAGAGTCTCTTGGAATATAAAAGTGATCCTGGCAGCTTTAAGGTAAATTCTGATATGGGAAACAGAAGTGGAGTTTCTGAATTTCAGAATAGTAACTCTAAAATTCTCAGTCAAATTTTAAGGCAGGTAGGAGTTAATGGATATAAAAGTAATTTTCAGAGTAAAAAAAGATGATATTGCTTGTTTTCTGATACATGTATCATTCAGTTCTTTTAAAGTGATTTAAAAATTGAAAGTAACTAAGAAGTTATTTATGATACTTAATCAACTACTGCATGTATTCTAGAATGTGAAAGAGTACACCATTACAGTATATAGGTCAAATTTATAGCTGGTACATATGGAGACATCCCTCATGCATGAAAGCCTCATCATGAGATGCAGCATGCATGAGACATGATGGTCATATTTCTAGCATGAATTTGTCCAAATCAGAGAATGATTATGATATGTACAGGTCTGTTTAAGTTATGCAGGTCACTCCTATGAGGCTTTTTATAGCTACACAGTGAGTCAAATTTACTTGCTGAGCACAGATGGAAAGACCACTTTCATGTTGACAGCTCCCTTCATCCTGTTGGTATAAAAAATTGCATTTTTTTAAAATCACTCACTGTGTGGTGCAAATTATGCCACTTTGCACTTACATGCATCTCACCTACATTAGGCAAGTATCTGATGCTACCTTGTATGAAATGGCTGAATTTGGCATTGTGAGTTTAGGACAGGAGTGGGCAATTATTTGGGCCCATAGGTCTTCTGACTTGGGACCAATAAGGAGTTTTTCTGAGCTGTCACTGCCTAGGTCAGCAGTCCCCCAACTCTTCTATTCCACTCTCCCCCTGGCACCAGCTCACCAAAACTCTCTATGTGTGATGAGGCTGCTATTGGGCAGGGACTGGTGTTGGGTAGCAGGGTAGGAGGGTGAGGCTGGGATCATGGGATAGGGATATGGGGCCAGAGCTGGAGCCCAGGGCAGGACCGTGATCCCTGCGATGGGTGTTGGTTCTGTGGGTAGCGGCATGCAGGGAGTGGATCACGGCTCTGACCTGGCCCTGGCCCCAGCCCCGGCCACATGCTATCACTGCCCCAAGAACCTGGACCTGGTGTCTGATGTAGCTCTCCATCTGCTCAGCCACACTCACTGCCCGTGTGGCTCCCAGCTGGTCTCTATGGAGCCCCTGGGATTAAGGGGCAGTGACAGCATGGGGCTGGGACTGGGGCCAGGAAAGAGCTCTGATCTCTCTGCACTGTTACTGCCCCGCGATCCCAAGGTCTTCATGGAGATTAGCCAGCAGCTGTATGGGCAGGGTGCATGGGTAGGCAGACAGGGACCTGTATCCAGGGCTAGGACCTTGGGGCAGTGACAATGCAGGGCTGGGCCAGGGCAAAGCTGCAATCTGCTCCCTGCGTGCCACTGCCTGTGGAATCTGTGCCCATCGTAGGGGCAGGAGGGCAGTGGATTACAGCTCTGTCTCAGCCCCATGCTTTCATTGTCCTCAGATCCTGGGGTCTTCCCAGCCTCACCCAACCATCTCGTTCCTGGATGTGGCTCCCTGCCCCATCCCAGCCACCTGGCCAAGTGCCCTGCCTGAGTGGGTCTTGTCCCTGGTGGTGGTAGGTGCAGGGTGAACATGCCAAGGTGCCTGGGCAGCAGGGCCAGGTCCAGTGGCTTTAGCAAGTAGAAGGAATCACCACTGCTGAAGCTGCTGGAAAATGGTGTCCAGCTGCTATGTTGCCCCAGCCCCACTGCATGCCTAGGGGTGGTGGGACTGCCTACATGCTCCAGGGCTTAGGCTGCTGCCCAGGCCTGAACAGTGCGGGGTGGAGGGACCTGCTACAGACCGGACAAAGTCCCTTGGCAGGCCAGATCCTAGCTGTGAGCCATATTTTGCCCACTCCTGGTTTAGGAGCTCCGACTTTTAGGTTATAAAAGTTCAGTGATTCAATTGTTTTCATTTCTGAATGTCAAATCTTACATACTGCTTGGAGCCAACAGGAGCTGGAAATGTCTGTTATCTCTAGAAAGGAAGCCCTAAGTCTCTAAGGCTAACAAACAAAGTTCTCCAAACATCTTGAAAATTTGAACTTTAAAACCACATTATGGAGCCCCACACCTGGAGGTAGCTTTCTGTTCTTGAGTGGAAGAGTTCCCCTTAAACGTGTGCAGCTGTAATGGTTATACTCATAGACTCCCACTCTTTGTGACTTCTTGACTCTGACATACAATATGTAGTAAAAGAACAGTAGGGAAGGAAGTTATGGGAAGCCCTGAGCACTCTTGGTGTTGCCCCTGATATGCAGATTGTAAATGCTTTGTGGCAAGGATTGTGCAGTTCATTTTGGAGGGGATTTTCCCTGCTTAAGCTAAGCAGACATGGAGCCATTAGTTCTAAAGCTCACTGTGACTGGAAGGTTCACTCTCTTCCTTGATTTGGCTAGATGGGCCTCCGATCTGTCTCACCACAGTCTTTATTTTTTTTTCCAATTCCCCTTCTCATAATTGGTCTGCGTACTGCCCCCTCTGCCTATTGCTCACATTAGAGGGTAATTCCTGTGACTTTCTTAAACTCAGAGGAACCTAATGGGAGAGAAATGTACCTAGAATGGAAAATGCTGAAACTTACTGGCAGGCAGATCATTTACACATCTGCTTGCCCCCAGACTGTGTCAATTCATTTACATTTTTTCCCAGTACTCCAGTCGAAGCTGTTCCCAGAGTAGAATAAGGTGATATATATCTATATATGTATATATCTCTAAATGTATATGAAGATCTATAACTGTTATGACTGTACACCAGTGACTCTCAACCAGGGTTCTCTGGTGCCTTGGGGTGCCTTGAGATCCTTTCAAGGATGCCACACAATGTTAGCACTGTTAGATGTGCAAACGTGTCATAAGGTAAGCCCAGAGACTTCAAATAGAAATTCATAGTATTAGAAACATTCTGCCCTGCTGTGGTATTTCTGAGTTTTTGCAACAGAAATATTTCTCTATTGCTTGCAGCCATGCACTAAGTGAGTTACAGTGGGGAGCTGCACTTCTGTCTGCGTCCTTTGTTCTTTCTAACAAAAAGTTCTCTTTGCTCTGTGGGTATGGAAGAAGCAAGAGGGGAAAGCAGTCTTCATTCAGTCTCTTTGCTGACTGATAGTTAAGCTACTGAATTAAGCACACCTGGAGGGAGTTTAAATATCTCCACGTTGTGCTATATTTTAGAGCGGAGCAAGGTGAGGGTAAAGGATGTTCTATCCCTTAAATAGTAAAAACAGCAGAGTTTTTCCCTCAATCAAACTACACAGTGAAGTTACTTTTTCAAAGAGAATAAGTGAAAAACAGAATTCAGAATTGCACGAGTAAGACAACCCCTTCCTGCTGGTTCTTTTTTTTGCTAGCACCATCCTCACCGTTTATCAAATGCCTGAATCTTCACTAGTTTCTGGCCTAATTTTTCCTAGTTCAGTGCTCATAAATTGTGCTAGAAGGAGATGAAGAAATTACTTAATTCCCCAGAACTGGCACAGGCTCACAAACCTGCAAAAATAGCAGTCTTACAACAGTGATTTTTCTTCTAGGCACAGAGAAAGCTCTCCCTGCTTAGTTTGTAACTTGCTCTCAAACTCTTCATTTTGAATATCTACCAATTGACATTTGAGCTGTTTTGATTGGACACAAAGGTCACATGGCATGTTTTTGTTCCCTCATTTGATGAACAAATTAGGGTCTTGGTACAAATAATCTTGTAAAGCCAAAGTTCAATTTTTAGGAATATTCAACCATGGTCCATCTAAATGTGTTGGTGTGGTGAACCTTCCAGTAAGCTTGTTTGCTAGAGCAAATACAAAAGGGATGTGAATAAAGCCACAGCAAACTTGCTTGAAATGTAGGTTCTTTTTGTCTGTCAGTCTGTTTGTCTGTCTTTCACTACAGATGAGTGATTTTCAACCTTTTTCAGTTGTGGACCCCTAAAAAAATTCAAATGGAAGTGCAGACCCCTTTGGAAATTCCAAATGGAGGTGTAGACCCTTCCGAATTTTAAGTGTGTGTATTCACATACTTTTGATTGATCACAGTCGTCATTTGCAGACCCCATAGATGTAGTCTGTGGACACCCCAGGGGTTGAAAAACTTGGCTACAGGTCCACTTAAGGGCAGAATTTTGTCTTTCTGTAATTGTTGCTGCATATTCTATGAGTAGGGAGAGGATTTGGTGTTATCTTTAAAAGTTATATAGACTTTTTCTTTTTTTGTAACTCTCTGAGTCTGGATTTTAAAATCCAATGGTTGTACTTCATTCTGTTAAAAAGAACAACTATAGACTACTATCTGCAGAATTCCTTACCCTGTCTTTATATTTTCCTCTGTGGTTTCTTCTGTACAGCCAATTATTAATGTGATCATATTAGGAACATACTCTTATTGGAAACTTCTGTACAAAGGCTTCTATAATATAATTTATTCTATGTAATCACTTTATTCTGTCCTAATCAATGCAGGTTTTCTATACGGACCATTAGTACGGTATTTGAATGCTTAACTATGTATCTATCATACTGCTGCACAATTTTCTAAAATAATCTTTATGAGCATAGCTCTCCTTTCTTCAAAGGATTGTAATTTTATTCCTTGCTGTCCTTTATTTCCATAATGCCTTGACTTTTATGAATCCCAGTATTTTCTGTTAGGACTGCATGATTTCTTGCTTTTTCTGAAGAGGTCACCCTATGACAGCAATTTTTCAAGACGTGTATTCAAATGCCTTGCTTTCAGTGAATCTGTTAAAAGAAGAAAAAATGTTGAGTCATAGGTGACTCAAAATAGCTGAACATATTAAAAATACTTAAACAAAGCCCCTGGTTTTAATATGATAAAACAATAAAGAAATAACATGTGTTATACCATTATGTATTATTTAAAAAAACCCTCAGAGCCACAAACTGATAACCTCATTCTTAACTGTAAAACACCAGCTGATGAATGCTGAATGAAAAAATAAATTTTTGATTCAGTGGCAGTTTCAAAATTTTGAAAAAAAATCATTCTGTTCAAACTGAAAACAAAAATCTTCACAATTTGAGCAAATTGACAACACGATTTTTAAAATTTTAGGTCTAACGTCACATTGAACACAATAATTCAATTATGACTTTTTACATTTGTGGATTTTAAAAATAAAATGAAAGGACATTTTTAAAGATAAGTCATGTCAAATGGGAAACAGAACCCCAAATGCTTCAAATGACAAAATTGGGAATTTCAAGTTTATACATTTTTTTTTAATGGAAAAAAAAGTGAGTTGCATTAATTCACAAATTGTTGCCATGTAAGGCTTTCTAGATAGAGCAAGATCTAAATCTAAATTTAAATAACATTCATAACAGTATTGATAATTAATTAGGCAGTTCTGCAGTAAATATTTCATGTAGATGTGCCCACAGAGTCCTAAGTGCACACAACTCCACTGGTAGAGCTCTGTCTTCTTATGCTAGCTCCCCAGACCCTACTACTATTGGTTAATAAGTACGTTTCACTTTACCCTGCAATATCACAGCATGGTGGCAGGGTAACTTTAGGGCTTGTTACATGTTAATATTGGGTATTTTTTGGCACTCTTAACCCCTGGATTGTCCATACATTAACACCTTTAAGTGGCTTAAAGCACTTGTTATGTGGCTGAAAGTTATGCCGCTCTAGGGCAGGATTATTTCTTGAACACAGCTCCTGTTCCATGATGGTGTGGCCACTTCCCACAGATGTGCTGCCCAAACTGAAGGTGTTACTTCACGCTATCACTAAATCGATCCACATTTGTGCAGCTCATAGTACAATGTGTAACAAGGCCCCTTATTAGAACTGCCACCACTTGGATGGGACATAAAAGCAAAAATCCTTCTGACTGCTTGCAACAAAAAAGTTCCTATCACAAGGCCAGCCAACTAGTTTGTATTTTAGAGATGATGCCTATGAATAAGTCTTTCACTAGTTTCACTGCAGTTTCATTGCAGAAATCTTACCACTACCTTCAGTTTAGCTGGCTGTCACTGCTTTCTTACCCTGAAAGAAAAAGAAGGAACTAGATCTAGTTGCTTTCCCCTTTATCCCTAGTTTCCTCACAGCATTATAAGAATGCCCAGTTCAGGTGGGTCTAATTTTCAGAGATGTAGGTAGCCATCTGAAGTCAAGCAGGAAGCAGAGCAGATTTGTACTTTATAGACTAACTAAGATTATATCTATCTATATCTATATCTATCTATCTATCTATATATATATATAGCATCAGCTTTTGTGAACTGGAGTTCACTTCACCAGGTGCTGTGAAAAAGCAGCGTGTAGGATGGAAAGACCAATTTGAATACAAAAGCAAGGAAGGGAGGGAGAGAATGGGGTGTAGGGACAGCTGAGGGGACAGTATTGAGAGAGGCAAACACACGAAGAACTCATAGGAACAAAGGGGTCACAAAAGCTAATCCAGGTAATGGGACAAGAATCTGTAGGCCCCGTTTAAACCATGCTTAACACAATCCAGTCTGTTGATGATTTCTTGTTTTACAATTTCTGGTTCAAATCAGTTTCTAAAAGTTTGCTGCCTAAGAACAGCTACCCTGAGGTTAGTCCTGGGACATCCAGGGAGGTTAAAGTGTTCTGTCATAGGTCCTGATACCTTTCTAGAGCTGATGGCAGATTGCTATTCATTCATTCTTTCATGTAGGGATCACCTGAAAATCTACCAACATCATATATGCTATCACCTGTTTTCAGTGTCCCCGTACTGTATACATTGGACAGATGAGGCAATTCCTATGTGTTCAATTAATTAGTAATTTAGTTTGCCTATAAGGTGCAAATCTTGCCTTTCAGTTACCAGGCCATTGTCTCTTGGCACCCATATAGCTACTGGTGAGGAGGAGGTGCTATATGGAAGTGATTCGGAGAATATAAGCAGTCCACAAGAGGAGTGAAACTGGAAGAATCAGGGGTTGATTCTGGATGTGCTGTGATTTGTACTGCAAATCATGGACCAAACATGTTGGCTTAGAGTAGCACGTTTCTGTTCTTTGTTACCTTTGCCATTTTTGTGTTTTGTTATCTTGCTTCTTCCAAATATACTAAGTAATTACACTAGGCCATAAACTTATTTCCTTTTTTAAATTCAAAGCCATTTTAAGTTATTTGCACACTAAAACTATGTCTTTATGCCACTATAACTTAGCAGCCAAATGGATGGTCAAAAAAAATTGCTCCTGGGCTGAGACCCATTTGCCAAGTTTCATTCTAGAGTGAATATTTAGAGCAAAGCTGTAAATCCCTATAACACTGGATTTGTAATGAAAATGCTGGCACAGCTTTGACTATGGCAATACAAATGATGTTGTTAGAATTTGTGTCTGTATTATATATATATATATATATATATATACACATGTTCCATAAATATGAATATATGTCAGCTCTCCATGTAAATTTGTAACACAAGGCTGCATACTGGCATATGACTTTTTTACTTCCTAATATCATTTCAACAGCAAAATGACATGAATGGCATGATTTGGCAAGAAAATTACAGCAAATAAATATTCCACAATCTAAAAACTAATTTGCCATTGAAAAGAGCTTGGTGCACGATTAAATTACATGTTTTTTCTCCATATGTAGTTTTATTTGAGTGCTTGCTTTAAGGCAAAGAAGATCTTAGAGGAGGGAGGATGTACAGAGAACAGTAGGCACCAACAGATGAGCACTGTGAGCAGAAGATGGAGTACCTTCCTGCTCTCAGTTTTATGCTTGGTGGCACAGCACTTCCCTATACCCAGGAGAAGCAACTGTAAGAAAAGTCCTGCTTATCCCTAGCAGGTGTTGACTGGAACATACTACAGATGAGACCTTCAGGGAATTTAGACACCAAACGCTAAGAAAAGTCCCTTCTGAGCACATGCAAACAGAATTTTTCAGAAGTGTATGAATACTCTAAATCTGGGTTGATTTTCATAGAAACAGAAAAAGGTACCTCTCAAAGCCAAAGGTGAACCCTGTATGAAATGTCAAGCCCCTGTTATGCATGATGGAAGTATTAGAGTTTCTTAATGAAACAAGTATATGAATATTGTAAGAATGGCAAGGCTACATATTCTCATTTATTGGACTTCTTGAAACATTTTTTGCTGACACTCTAAAAAAATAAATATTCCTGAGGCAGATGCTCAGCATGAAAAATCTCAGCCTGAACTAGTTTAGCTAAGTTGCACACAACTGAAAACAGTGTCTCTTACTGGCAGGTGTTAGGCATCTTTAACTAGGCACAGCACTTTCAGTGCTACTGTCATCTGTAATTAAACCAGATTACTTTAAGAATCCACAAATAGCCACCACACCTTCCTAGATGTAGCATTATATATTAATAAGTATGAATTCACTAAACTCCCAGACCCACTGTTATACCTCAAAAATGGATGTAGTTTGGAGCACTGCAGAAGTCATGGTTCCTAGGACTATGCCACACCTGAGTGCATCATTCTTATCAGAACAGCTTGGCAAATGCTAGACAACATTTCCTATAAATGCCAATTTTTATTTTAAGGAATTTACTTCAGCTTTCATTCCTTTTTCTTGTACTTCACACAAATTTTGTGCTATAAGATTCTTTGGAATGAGTGTTTGCAGAAAACCAAAAAGTCACGTGAGTGAGAATTTCATAGTAACCAAGTTCAATATAAATATGCATGAGGAGTTACATTGTAAGTTCTGGTATCCCATCAGAGAATAGAAAATATACCGGGTGACTTAGATAAGTAATCACAACTGAACGTTGGAAAGCTGTGGCTGAAGGAAGGGAGGTTGGCTTGGGACTTACGTTAACCTGGTTCTAGCCTGGACATTACCATCACCTCGCAGTTTATTTTGGGTAAAATGCTTGTCTGCTCTGTGACTTCTCCAAAATAGGGATACTGGTATTTATGCCCTGTGTGAAGTACTTCTAAGTTTACAAACAAGCCCTGTTTAAGAGCTCACCATTATTTATTAAGTTACACTGTTCAGACATACACAACAAATATTCACAGAGAACTGTTTTTAGCCATTCGAAAGAGAAAAAAGAAAATCCCAAAACATTCATTAAGTAATTTTAAGTGACAAATAAATTTGAGGAAATTGTGATCTGCTTGAGAGAGATTCTGTGAACTGAAAAAGTGGCTAAAATCATGTGGTAAATTACTTACTGTAAATTACTTGCTGAGCTGTACTCATTAGGGATCCCTAATGTTTAATTTTGCACTCTCCATGCTGATCATCATGAATTTGTGATGGGTGGCACTGTAGAAACCTAGATAGCTGGGTAGAAATGTCAGGGGGGAATTGCCAGTTTTTACAATATGCTGTAAAGGTACCTCCATATAATTGTGGTTCTATGAAACTGCTGCATAGCTTTTCTTTGTAAGATATATTGTACATATTGCTTGCAAAATATCTTGTACTCCCTAAGTGGCTGATTCAAAGCCCATTGAAGTAAATGGAAAGACTCCTATTTTCCTAGATAGTATGGAATTAAACCCCATGGTTCTATATAACTGCATATATTCAGGGCCAACATAAGCTTGTAAAAACAGGTGGAAAAAGTTCTGCATAGATTTTTCTACAAATCTAGACTCTGGCAGAGTATTAACCTTCAAGCACCAGCTCTCAGTGCTAAGTATTGCAAAAATATCTGCTTAGCCTCTCTTGGCAGAATGTAGATGTTAGCACTTCACAGAGCTCCTTCCAAGTTTTCAAAGCTGGAGTGGCATTGTCAAAGTAGTACAGACTCAACATTTGGACTTTGTAATGTCATGGATGGATTTTAAAAGGGTCAACTCAAAATAAGTATTTCCAGTGGGTTTTGTTTTTATAAAGCAAATGAAACACTGTTCTGTTTGGAATTAGATGCTCTTCTTGTGGAGGTTGTACCCCAAAGTGTTACACTGATGGTTGAACACCAGGAAACAGTGCTGACTTGAATGTTTTTTCCCTAGTTTTTCCACCATCATGACAGAGAGGCCTATTGAAACTGATGGGATTACTGATGGACTAAGGTGTAAGCATAGCAGAACTGGGTCCTGATTAGTCACATGTTGGATGATAATAGCTCATGCTGAATTCTCCTGGTGTGTTACCTAACCAAAACATAATTAAAAATGATCTGATTAGGAATGGGAAAATAGTATGGTTGGATTTAGAAGCCGCCCCAAATTGGTGTGTTCTCCTGTTCTATAGTTTTGTACTTGCTGTTCTAAATACTGAATTGATCTCAGGCTTTTTGCATGCTTTAGTTCTAATTAAGACAAATAAAAATGAATTCTTTTAGGTCTTAGGCAAGATGGTACTTACTGCCTTCCAGCCTGATTGAAAAAAAATCACTATAATCATTCCCCCTGACATCTCTACCCAGCTATCTAGGTTTCTACAGTGCTACCCATTTCAAATTTTCTCTGATCAGCATGAATTATATGAAGGAAATCTGAAATGAAAGGAAGGGAAGTAAAATGAAGCCAAAGGGCTGAAAATATAAAAAGAAGGAGGTTGGAAAAGGGGAATGAGCAAGAAACAAACAGTGAGACAAACGGGACTGCAGAATGAATAGTCTCAGTTTCTTTTGGGTCAAAAAGACAATCCTTAGTTAAGCTGTGTATCTGATGACTTCACTGTGGAAATAGGGCTCTCTAAGTGCTGAGATTTACTTCATAAAACACCGAGGAGGTGTTGGTTGTGGGACTCATTAGTAAAGATGGGGATTTGAGCATGAGAGAAATTTCTATCATTTGGTACCTGTCATACTCTTCTTTGGCTGAGGGTATGCAGCCAATCAGGCCTGGAGAGATCTGGCTTTTAGTTAATTGTAAAGTGTGAATTCTACTGCTAGTACCTCTTAGCTTATATTGTTTTCCTTTCCCTACATGCATAACTCTTGCTGACATTAATGGGAGCTGGGCATGAATGAGGAATGGTGAATATACAGTAAAGCTGTTCTATGAGAAAAAAATAGCAGCCATCCCTTCTAAGTGTCCCACTGGAAACATTTTATATCTTTGCAATGAAATACTGAGACAGGGTTAAATGCCAGATGTATGCATGTAAACTGGATTTGGGTTTCTGCTTTTGCTACAAATCCAAGATTTTTACATGTATTAAAATAAATGTGTAAAAAGTTGCGCCTGCCAAAACCTGTATGTGAACAATCTGACCCCTACTTGATAGTTTAAGTTGAAACATCTTTGAAAAGCTGGGCCATAAATATTCTACAATCATAATATATGTTGTAATAGTGTTGGGGGAGGTGTGCAATGAAGGAATCCAGGCTTCTCTGATGGCAAGAAGGTTGAAGAAAAGAGAAATGGAAAGAAGATGGATGGTAGAAGACCAGGATCTGGAAGCCAAACAGTTTTTAATTGGTTTTTAATTGGTTTTAATTTTAATTGGTTTAACTGGTTAGCTGGTTAGCTGTCAGACAGTAGTATTGGACTACTAGAAGGCTAACAGCATACTGGGCTGCACTGGTAGGTGTGTTGCCATTAGGTCAAGAGAAGTGATTATTTCCCTCCATTCAGCATTGGTGAGGCCACATCTGGAGTACTGTGTCCAGCTTCATTCCTTTGCTTTGTGGTGATGTGTTTGTCAGCCATCTGGGCACACTCCACAGCCTGTCTCTTCTTCCTCAGTCAAAGGAAGTGGAGTGATGGTTGGGTACTGGTGGTGTGTGAAAGTGATGGTGACTGTGTGAAGAGGGTATTATTTGGTTTGTTTTATTTGTGCTACAGAAGGCTTGTTTGATTTGACCTTTGGGTTGCTGGCAGTTCTCCTTTAAAAGATTTGTCAAGGCACCCAGAGCCTTTGGATAGTCATTGGTGGTATAAAAGAATAAAATATTCAAATATATGTACCAGGGAAGGCAAGAATTGACATCTTTGAATTTCACTTTCACTGCAAGAACTTCCTTCACAGTAGCATGCAGGAGGTAAAGAACATAATGGTTGGGCAGAGCCTGATGAGTCCAGTCCCTCTAGACAGACTGCTCTAGTCTCCTGCCTGCTCCAGTATTCATAGAGACTTCATTTTGTGGAACACCTTAGAGGATCAGGCCTCTTGTTTGGTTTCAGCGCCAACTGGAATCATTCAGTTCAGCATATGCAGGCTCATGAGAACTACAGGATAGGAACTGTCACCAAAATACCAGAATTAAGGCACCCAGAAAGATGCAGGTACAGGGGGACATTTTGGCCATATTGAAATTAAGGGAAGTTTTGCCATCTTTCATAGTTTCATGATTGGTTCTCTCGGAAGGGACCTGAGCAGATCATCAAGTTCGACCCCCTGCCATGGCAGGAAAGAATGCCTGGGTCAAATGACCCTGGCCAGGTGTCTATCTGGCCTCCTTTTGAAGACCCCCAGGATAGGACTGAGCACCACCTCCCTTGGAAGTTGGTTCCAGATCCTAGCCGCCGACTGTGAAGTAGTGCCTCCTGATCTGTATCACTGAGGCCAGGATTTCATCTTAAAACTATTCTCTGAGGTTAGCCACTTGGCTTTTGTGAAGTTGCCAAGTTATTTTATTGTATTTTATAATATTATAGGACCAAAGTTCATCCTCTCGTGCATGTTCATAGCTCCCCCTGAAGGCAATAGGACCTATACATGTATGTATTTGAGGGCAGAATATGTTTTCTGTTATTGTGCTTGATCTAAGCTTTGCTGTTACCATATCTTGCTGCTGCCTCCTTGGTTTCTCTGCACTCCATTACCCTGTACAGTTTTTAGACATTGATTAGAAGCTATTAAGCAACATCTAACCTTAAAATATAACATTAAAAGGAAGAGGCCAGATCCTCAAAAACGTTACACTTGTTATAGATTTGATTTGATGGATAATGAACATTTAAAATAAAACATGTATTGTGATATTGACTATCTTGTAGCTGAAAACAATGTAATGTATGCATGCTTATTTTCACCTTTATTTTTGTGTGTATCCAAATATGTATACAATCTCCCAAACTGCTACTAATCTACAGAGATACACATAAATAAAATATGTTGGTATACACACACACACACACACACACACACACAATATATATATACACATATACACACCTCCCATCTATTTCACATGCACACATGCATGCAGATAAATGTGCACACACAGATAGTATATGTATTCATTCTCTAGATAATCAGAGACACAGATAAAATAAAGCTTCCAGAATGACAGACATTGTGCAGACAGGGTTGTTAGTTTATGTAGGCTATAGGCAGAGTCGACTGGAAAATTTTGATCACTTTAATTTACTATATCCAGCATGCCTGCTGTACTCGTCCAGCACTTTTATCAAGCCCTGTGAGGTGGTATTGATTTTTTTATTTTCTATGTAGGATAAGAAGACAGAGAGTTAGGAGCAAGAGTGAATGAAGAACTTTCCTCAGATTACTGCTATTCTCTAGCTTATTGCATCCTGTCGTTTGTAGTTTCAGATGATGTCCAGTATGTCAGGGTTGCTTGAAGCAATAAACAGGGTGAATAACAATGGAAAGGCTAGATGAGAAAGATTGAAAAAGGAGAAAGAGGCAGCAAAGAAAGTAAGAAAGTGAATGTGAGAAATAGGAAAAAAAAAGTAGAGGTTGAGAAAAAGTGTCCTAGGTGTAAGGAGCTTGATAAGTGCATTCCTTTAAAGTAGCTATAACCAACCATGACAGTTTTTTGGGTAACAGCTAAAATGTAAAACCGATAGAATAGTGAAGTAATAGAACTAGTGGCCTTTATGTGTTATTATTTTGTTACAACAAGCAACAAACCAAAAAGATATGTTTAAAGGATGATATTATTGCTTTTTTTTTTTTTTGACTGAAATCTTAGGCTATTGTGGATGGATGAATCTCTATTTTGTGTCCAGGTTAGAATGTGGTCCTAACAATAAACAACAGTATAGCAAAATTTGCATTACTCCTGGGCTTTTTTCCCCATCATCTTTCAGGACAACATTTACCATTTTGTTTGTTCTGCTGAGCACTGCCACCATGGAACTATAACCTATTAATAGCCTAGCAGGTAAAGGGGAATGATTTGGACTTGTTAATAAATGCTGCTTTATATTCCAGACAATATCTTTCTTGCTGATCCACACTGCAGACCCCTGTTCTGTTTGCAGTGTAGATCCTTCAGTCTCCTATACTGTGCTCATTCCAGGCATGGCATTTGCACTGACATTGTTGGGACATCACTGCACAGCCTGAGTACCAAATAGGCACTAAAGAAAGCAAGGCCCACAGATCTGCAGAGGCTTGTGGTGTGGGTCCCAAAGGAAAATTTTGCCTTTTGTTTTGCAGGATTGCCTCTGTTGAGAAACGGAATGAAATTTAATCAGTTCCTTCATGTCTCCAAATTGAGAGTGACTTCAAAGTGGAGGTGTGATCCTAATAACCTGAATTATAGTGTCCTGAACCTCAATAACTTGAATTACAGTGTTCTACAGCTTGTATAATAAAGGATCATGGCAAAGGTATAACAACTTTATAAAAGCATTTTTATAATATATTAAATAGAAAAAGCATAGATGCTTAAACACGGGCAGGTTTAAAAGCCAATGGTGGCTCCTGAATTAATGATATAGAACTATAGGGACAAGTTCTTCAGACTTGCCCATATGATTGAGGCTGACCCATGCAAGTAGATTAATTGACTGTTTATGTGTTTCATGACTATCTGTTGGCTGAGAATTCTTCTGTCTGTTAGTGCCATTTTGCATCACGTATAGGCTCATATATCACAAAGCGTAGCTGCTCGTTTTAACAGAAGTATAAGGAATGCTAAAGAAGAAGTCCTGTTATGGTGGTGGGTTCTCTGCCTCTCTGAAGTGCATTGACCGAACAGCTCTGAATCAGGAATCCAGGATCCTGCAGGCCCTTTTCCACTCCACCTAAGCTGCACTCAGGAGTGGAGAATCAGAGACTGCTAGTATTTTTGAAGAGATAGGCTGCCTACACACATTTGGTGACCATATCTGCATGGTAATGTATAGTATATTTGCTTTGTTACTTTGATTAAAGCAAGATCTATTCAGTATCTAGCATGTGTAAGTAATTCCCATAGTACAGAATGCTGGGTTGATTCTTTTTGGCTTCAACTCAAAAGTAACTCAGATGAAGTCAGTGGAAATATTGTTGATGCAAAGCTAATATAAATAAGAACAGAATCAGACCTATGTACATAGTGAAGATAGACTAGCCAACAGTTGCCATAGTAAGAAATGTCATTTGATCAATTGTAGGTCAGGAAAAATGCAAGAAAGAAAACTAATCACCTGCTCCCCCTGTTGACAGTTATTGTTCAAAAAGTGCATATTAAAGCCATGACTACATCGCACATTTACCATGCTCCAGAGCAGTGTCCTGAAGCCTCCTGTGGCCTTTGGTCTTTTCTGTATACCAGTTCAGGCAGGTTAATCAGCACTGACAGCTGGCTCAACCTCAGTACTATGTGGACATAGCTACAATGGTTCCAGTTTAGGATGCAGCCTGACTTTCACACTGAAGGGATGCTGTTACTCAAATGCAGTCCAAAGCTTAGATTTTGCAAACCAGGATTTTATGGAACCCAGGAACAATGGCCGTGCTCCCACTAAAAAGGAAAAAGTTAAAAAAAAAAGTTATTCTGAACAAATTTTCCTCTAAACATTGCAACACTGAGAACCTAGAAGTGAAACTGTCTAAAAATGAGGTTTTGAATACTTAAGTAGTCGGGAATGATTGTTTTGATAGGGCACTATCCTGCATGGTGTTCTGCCTTCCTGGCATGTAGTCAGCACCCTCAGCCATCAACTTCAGTGAGAAGATCTGCAGTAGGTGGCAGGCATGCCCATCTTGCATGGCAGAGCCCTATAATAATAGACACTAGGGCTGTGTGAAATTTTGCCAGCTGTTTCATTCCAATACCGTTTCAACCAATTTCAATGTTGAAACAGCAAAACTGGAATGAAACAAAGGCCATCAAAATAGTCTTGAAACAAAACAAGACTGGTCAAAACATTTTGAAAGTTGAAATGTTTCGACCACAGGCTGGGGATGGGGAAGTCAGTCCATCTGGGCTGACTTCCCATTCCCAACACAAGATCCAGCAGGGGGTGAGAGGCAGCCCAGTGGGGCTTCTTCCTTGTCCTATGCGCTTGACCACGCTGGGGGTGGGAGGCAGCCCAGCTATGCTGATTCCCAGTGCCCCATGCTTGATCATGTTGGGGGCGGGTGGCAGCCCAGCTGGGTTGCTTCCCTGACCCCCGCGCTTGATTGCACTGGGGTGGAAGCCATCCCCAGGAAAACTCAGAACCGTGTCAAAACAGCCTTTCTGTTTCGACAGAACAGAACAGCTGTTTCGATTTGAAATTAAATTTGAGATGAAACAATGTTCCCTTGAACCATCGAAACTCAAGGTGAAACAGAATGGTGCGGTTTTGCACAGACCTAATAGACATGCTTGCTTGCATTTAAGAATACTGGTGCTCAAAGGAAAAAAATCCCTAACCATTTTTTGTCATTCATAGTTCTTTTTCTTTAGTTAATTTTTTATTTAATTTTTTCAGATATCCAGTCATAGGCAATAGAAATACTATGTGACTTGGGTAACTGACTGCAAGAGTGAATGGATGAAAACTCCTCCAATGATGGCTGAAGTTTCCTCATCCAAGCTGTGTAACAAACATTTATGAATCACAAACACCTTCAGAAATTTGGACTGATTTTTATATATTAGGGGAATAAAAAACTAGATAAATTAGTAGAATAATTTAGTCATGATTAATAATTTAGGAGGCCCTCATAATAATACTTAGGGCTTTGCTTGAACAGTTAGGAAACTTACAACTAAAAATAACACTTGGTTTTAAGCAAATATGCTGTTTTTGGATTTCACAGAAATTTCAGTAAAATTAGCATTATTAAGTACCATTGATATATACTTTGATACATACATACCATTGATAAGTACTTCACTTTTCCATTTTTGTTTAGCTTAAAGTTAATTTAATAAGTTGTTTTTTGAAGTGACTTTTTCAGCTAAAAGGAAAATGAGTAACAATAGTTTCTTCTCAGTATTAGAAAATGCCTGGTACCAACTGTCAACATAGGTGTATTGTATTGATGATGGGAAGCCATATTTAAATCTTCAAGAGAAGATGGCCTTTACTTAGGAATTATACCTAGGTCAATTACATTAATTCTTATGTAGAAAACTTTAAACCACATATAGCCTGATTCTACAGAGTGATAAGTGATATCTTCACTGCCTAGAAGATTAGATCCTTGTTTGTTTTCTAATATTTTGGACCTTGTCTTGTAGTCTAGATACAGAGGTTCAAAAAGCCCAAAGTGGAATAGATCTAAACTACCCACTTTCTGCAAGTGGCATAGTTTAGTTTGGTAGCAAACAAAACATACGTTTGTCCTTTGGTGGGGGGAGGGAGGAGCAATCTTTGACTGGGTTTCACCATTTTTGAGCCAGTCTGCGTGTGCCAAACTTCTGTTTTGTTATGGGTATATGCTGGTAACTGGTAAAAGTGAAATGTCTGTACCTGGCCATAGAAGAAAAGAAGGAAAGTGCAGGAAGAGCTGTAGGTATTAGTAAGTTAAACACTCTACATTGGGGTATGCTGCTTTTGAGCCAGAAAATGAAATAATTCTTCCCTATGCAGCTGCACTTTAATAATATGGTTGTATTAAAGTTGCAGGGAAATGTAACTTAGGTGTTCCTTTATTAGCATGTTCTGTATACACACTCATATAGGATCTTTTAGTCAGGAAAGTTGACCATCATGGCTTCACTTTTTAGAATGAGCTGTCTTCTGTAAGATGTTATGGGTGTCCGTATATTGCTACTGTGGAGACAAAGGTATAGCTGAAGGCAGACAAGCTATACCTTAGAGGATGGTAACAGACAATCACGATACCAAACGTATACAGAAAATACCATGACTTTATCAGGTCTCAAACAGTGGCTATGTTTGCTTACAAACATTGGGTTTATGTGCTCAACTTTAGAAAATTTTGCACCTCAATTTCCACAGCTCTGTTATGGAATAATAATCATATCTCTACTTCATTGGGATTTTATGAGGCTTCCTTCGTTGAAATATATAAAATACTTTGCCAAAATAGAGTAAAAGTGGCTATCAAAGTATTCTTAATAGTTAAATCATCATGCATGCAAAACCTACTATATGCACAAAACAGCTATCTGAATACGATGCTATGTAACTGAATGCTACAAGAGAAAGTTAGTTAAGCAGTTGTTCCATCTCCATTCCTAGATACCTGTTTGAGCTTATAAAGATTGGGTTATACAACTCTGTAGCCATACTGGTTGGTAGAACTACTGTGCTTATATCTTAAAATTAGACTTTATGTTTCAGTAGATTGTATTGGAACTAATGACACAGCTTTAATTACAGAGGAACATTAGTAGATATTGCTGTGATACAGGAAATGTTTTTCAGGATACTTTTGTCTATTGAAAATACAGCACGGATTACATTACTTGGCTAACCAGATTAAAAAAAAAAGGCTTGAAATTGAAAAAATGGCTTCAGTTGATCCAGGTTATTTCCAAACAGTAATGCAAAGATGTAACAGAAATAATTTAGACATATGGATAAGAACCTTCAAAATCAATAGTGCTGGAAGAAATGAAACATATGCTGATGCAATCAAACAGAATTGAATTTCATACAAATGTTAGCAAATCTATATCAGATTATCACGGCAAAAACTTCATTTTCATTGATTTATAATGTATTATTATTGTTTCTACCAAACTGCCATAGACAGCCATTTAGCAGCTGCCAAGCGCCTTAAGGGTAAATAAAGGATATCACTGACAGTGTTGGGTTATAGAAGTTTAAGAGACTAATAACTCACAAGTGCGGCAGGTGTGACATTCTAGATATTCTTTAGTATTTTATTTTAATCCTGTTGTCTAAGTCTTTTATATTTTTTGTAATGGGAGGAGGGTCAGTTGCAGGTACATAGAAGAATTGCAAAGGGTAAAAATGTTCAAACTAGCCCTGTACTCAAAGACGAAGGCAGAAGACTTTTATAAAGTATTTGGATAATACTAAAATATAGTAGGACACTCAAATGCAATTTCTTGTTAGACACACAAATAACTGTAAGGGCCCAGTATTTCCCTCCCTGTGTAATGTGTTCCAAGGTTTGGTATGGGTGGTTATTTATTAACACGCAGAGCCCAGACCTGAGAACTTCTGATTGCCTGCCACTCTTAGATAAGTAACAAGCTCTGTAGGCATGCTTCTCAGCCAGGATTGCTTGCTTTGTTTTAACCTAATGAGAAGTCCCTTATAATTAGAGCTCAGTGATTTTTTTCAGGGGTGGAGAATATTAGTTACAAAATGCAGTTTTAGGGCAAGTAAACCTTTTACAAACATGGCTTGATTTTAGTGAACAGATTCAGCAAGAGGAAAAAAAAAGAAAAAAATCATAAGTCAAAGTGCTTCATTTCAACCTTTTCAAAACCCAATTATTTGATTTTTGGTTTTAAAATGTGAAAATATCAAAATGGTTTAATATTAAAACCTCCCAAATGGAGCAGCTTACCCCAAACAAATATATATCTCTGATTTGGTTCAACCAGCAAATCTGTAAGTCCATTTTCTGCTGCATCATGTGACCAAATGCACTGGGAATACATAATTTTCACAGGTTTATCTCTTGTCAAATATATTTTTAAGTGAATTTCTGGCATTACAGGGCATAATAAGTTTGCAAATGCAAAACTCTTATATTCATTTTAATAGGTCTTATGGGGACATGTGTTTTATTAAAAAATTAAACATTTAAAATGGAGATGATATATTTCCTTTATGGTTAGTGACTGGAGTCTAAAGTTTAGATTTTCTTACATGGCACAGGAGAGTTCTTTGTCAGAAAACAGAATAACCATTCATTGTTTTTTTTTTTGCAGAATAAAGAAGGAAATATTTAAAAACAATATGATTTATTTAATGTAGTTTATATGGTTGTAATGTATGTGTTTGGGTGTATTGTATTTGTTGGAAGAAAGAGATGATACTGGCAAGCTATAGTTCAGATGTCTGCCTAGATGAAGAAGTTTAGAAACCTGTTCAATAATTCAAGCAAAGATGACCTCAGAAGTGTGTGTCTGTTATCTGGTTTGGCTTGTGGTGTGATTTTTGGCTCAAAAGAAATCTTTTGGTGAAAACCATATCAAATGGGACAAAACCCAAGGTAAACACATCTACATTTTTATGTCATTTTTGGCCATTTAGATCCTTCAACCTTAGCAATATTTAAAGAAGAAAGAAAAAGTTGTCATGATCATAAACATTTTATTTACTTTTTCCTCTGTTGCAGCATGATTATTTTAGGCAATAAATCTAGCCAACAAGGAGCTAAAGGACAATTACTGCACATTCACAGCATATGTTCACTGTCATACTAGCAAAGTTTAATATGAGCAAAAGCCTGACATGTGGGCTAAAATCAATGACAAATGCAGTGTGGGAAGAATTGGGTGGTCTTAATGTGGGCTATCAGGGGAAGGAGGGAGAGGGGGATCACCACAGCTATTTCTTGCTGGCTCCCTTTCTTTGAAGTTTCAGTAGGAATTCACAGAATTGAATGCGTATAGCTACGGCACCACTCTCAGCCTTAGAGATCATACTTTTACAGAAGAGTCAGCACATCTGCAGAGAAGCCTGCACTATTGCTGTCTGTATTGTACTGCACCAGTCTATTAACAGAGAATTGTAGCACTCAAGGCTGGCAATTAGACACATTACAATTTTTATGACTTCTAAATTCATTTCACTCTCACAACTAGAAGTCCGTACAAGCAAAACTAAAAAACCGCTACTCCTGGATCCCAATCCCAAAGCAAGATTCTCTAACATAATGCCTCTCAATATTTTTAGACTTAAGGCACACCTCAGAATATGCTGCCTCTTAGCTTTTACTCGTTTTTTTCAATTTGGAAAAATAATAAAGCAATTATTTTGTAGCAATGAGCTCAAAAAGACTACAATAGATTTCACAGCCACTAGGGCTAGAAGGGACCTCCCAAGATCATTGGGTCAAGCCCTCTGCCCAAGGAGCAGGAAGTCAGTTGGGGTCAGATGAATCCAGCAAGATAAGCATCCAAATGTTATGTTGTCTGACACTATGGATTCCTATTTGAAATATTTGAGTTCACCTTTGAATCATGTGTAGGTGTTTGAGCACCTAACCATGTCAATATTGCATGGCATCCTTAAAAGGATCTCATGGCACCCCCAGGTGCTGCAGCACCCTGGTTGCGAATTATTACAATGGTTTTCAAACTGTGTTCTGCAGAACCCTGTGCTCTTCAATAGGTCATCAAGCATTTTGCAAAGAGACTGGGGGTAATGGGGCAGTGAACTAGGAGGCAGTATGCACCATTGCCTGACCAGACCACCTGGTTCCACATCAGCTCACACAGCTAGTGGAGCCAGGGGTTGGGGTTTCTGTACCAGAAGAAGAGATATAAAAGGGTTCTGTCACTTTAGGAATTTTTAAAACCACTGCATAGGCATAAAAGGTCCAGCTGATAGATTTCAATGTAATGTCTCTCCTGAACTTCACTGTATCTTCTTAGAGAGCTGCCACTCAAAATACCATAACATGCTAGTACAGAGAGTAAAGGAGGTAAACAAATACCTCAGCAAGGTTGCTGGATTCAGTACCTCTGTGTCAGGAAGCACAGGCATTTCTAAACTGAAGAGGTCTGATTCTATTCCCACTATTCCCATTTATAGCAATGTACATCCATTGACCTCAGTGGAGTTAAAGTTGATTTCCACAGATGAAAGTAAAGGGGAACTGGAGTCAGTTTACCCTTTTCTAGTTTTGTTATTATACCAGTATATAATAATATACTCAGCTTCAAAGTATAGGTATAGATTTGGTGACACTGGCCGCGTATACATGAGACACTGACGGTGCAGAAGCTCATTACTATTGCACAGCAACTCATCACTACTGCATAGTAGTGTCACATGGCATGCAGTGTGACATGATGCTACTGCACAGTAGTAACAAGCTACTGTACAGTCAGTGTCACCAAAAAGTCATTTGGGGATGCTACTGCGTAGTAATTCCAGTTACTGTGCAGTCATTTAGTACTTGTGTATGCATATACTAAATAACTGCGCAGTAACAACTACACAGTCAGTGTCTCATATAGACATGGCCATAGAGAGGTAACAGAGGGGCAATAGGGACCCAAGTTGAATTAAACTGTTCAAGGGCGTCTTGTGTTATCAGATATGAATTACTGAAAAAAATACATAATTCAGCAAATGGGAAAAGCTTCTCCATATCCGATGTTTGCAAGATGGTTTAGGGCACTGAACTGTCGAGGCCTGGGCTCAAAACCTGACACAGACACTCCTGCCATGACCTTTGATGAGTCACTTAATTGAGCTTGTATTTAACACCGTAGCTTTGATGGTCCACAAATTACATCAGAGGCAAGGATTTTTTGGGGGTGCTATCTTTTTTTGACCAACTACATGGTTGGAATAAAGTTAGACAAGCTTTCAAATGTAAGATATTCTTCATTAGGTCTGAAGAGGGAAACAAGCGCAGTGAATGTTAAGAGCTGAAAGTAGAGTTGTGAAATTGGAGGGAGAAGAGAAATTCCTAGGAGCAGCAGACAGTGAAAGAGGTGTAAGTGTCTAGTCCTAAGTATCTAGATGAATTGTAGGTAAACGATGCCTCCTTTGGAGAACAAACATGTAATGTTTATGTGGGTATTTTGACCTGGCAAATATTGATTTTATATTATTTTACAACATAATCTTCTTGTTTAATTTGCATAAAAGACTGTGTGGAGGATGGAGGAAGTTACACAGGTTCCAGAGTGTCACATCCAGGATTGTCCAGATTTTGCAGCATTTCTGCTTCACTAAATATTTTCAGTTTAGAATTCTAAGTCATTCAAGTCTCTCATTTTAGTTTAACTTCACCTATTTCTAAATCTACAGAAAGATGCAGTGTAACCAGAATCATTCATTAGCAGGAGAAAAATTGTGCTCATTTTTGAATGCCACAACTTATGTCACCCTGAGCAAGGTGATGAAAATGTTACAAGTAGGGCTGTCAGTTAATCACAGTTAATGCATGTGATTAATGTGTTAATTGGTTCTTGCATTATTTTTTTTAACACAATCACACATCTGGTTTTGGAGGCCATGCCTGGGCTCTGCTCCACCGCCTTTGGACCTCCCAGTGGGGCAGTGGTGGGAGTGCAGAGGACTGACCACAGGGCAGCCCAGGTGCAGGTTCCAGGCAACTGCAGCAGGAGGGGGTGGAGGAGTGCACACAGACACACATGAGCAGCCACAGCCTACATGCTGCGTGTAGAGTGCACTGCACTGGTAAGTCTGTGGAGTGGGAGGGGGAGGGGGAGAGGCAGATTGAGGCTCCCACAGTGAGTGAAGGAATGGGGCAGGGGATGGATGCGTGAATGGAGCCCCAGGGCTGGGCCAGGTCAGATCATGGGATGGAGCCATGGGAAGCTTGTCCAGGGGAAAGGAGAGGCGTGGCTTCCCGTAACTGCATGCACCCCTGGGAAAGGCCTAGGGGGCACATACCCCCTGGATTTGTCTTTGGGGTGGAGGCAGGATGCCTACTGTGGACTGGGACTCTGTGCCTGACTGCCTTTGCCCCAGGGGCCACGCACTGACCATGCCATGTGTCTCCTGCCTTCCCCACGGTGGGAGGCACAACATAGTGTTGCATTACTCCCAGGCAAAGGCATCAGGGTGCAGAGCCTCTCTCACTGCGGTGGCCTCAATATGCCCCACCCCGACTGGGACTGTGCAAAACAGTACCATTTTGTTTCAGTTTCCATTTCAACATTTCAATGGGATGGTGTTTTGTTTTGAAACCACTGTTCCATTTCATTTCATCAAAACAGTTTAGCTGTTTCAACACTGTTTCGACATTTTGCCCATAGGTTATAATGGGGAAGCATGAAACCGCCTATAACTTTGTCATTTCTTGCCTGATTTCGATGAAATTTGCAAGGGTGGTAGCCCCTTCTGAGGCCATGAAGTCTGCCAGGGTTCAAAGAGATAGGTGCAGGGGTTTCTGGGAAACTGCACCCCAAAATCTTGAAAGCAAATCTCATGTCACGTGTGTATGTGTTAAGGCACAGCGGGATGAAAACTATAGGCATGGTAGCCCCTGCTGAGGCAATGAAGCTTGCCAGCTTTCCAGGAAGTAGGTGTAGGGGTTTCTGGAAAACTGCATCAGCTGCATTTCTACCATGCTTCATGGTGTGTTTCATAGTGTTCTGTTTTTATAAAAATATATACATATATCTGCCTTCCTATATAAATTCTATAATATAATATGCCACAAGCTATAAATGTATAGAAATAAAAATATATAAATGTATCTGCCTTCCTATATCAATTCTATAGTTAATATCCAATATAATTATGAAAGTGAAAAGAATAGATGAATATAATCATAAAATAAAAGGGTCTAGAAAGAAAGTAAAAGGTATTGTGGAATCCCACTTGCTAGGCTAGCAAGTAAGAAATCAAATCAATGGTAATAGTAGCCTTTGTTGTCTAATGCTTCTGAACTGCTGAAAGATAGCTCAGTAACTGTCAGACCTCAAGGCACTGGGACTCCCAGAAAGCAGGCCAATTCAAACAATGTTGCCTTTTATGCTGTTTTTCCATCCCTCTCCTAAAGCACTGGGATTAGAAGGGACCTCAGGGAAGGATCACAGTCACTGGCCAACTACACAGTCAATATGAGAGTAATCCTTTCCCCCCTCTTCCCCCTCCCTCGCCTTACTTTCTGTTTCCCTGCAAGCAAGCCCAGCTTGAGCTTCGAAACTCAAAACATTTAGAAACTTTCAAAATGTTTTGACTGCTCTCATTTCATTTCAAGGCTATTTTGAAACCCTTCGTTTCATTTAGATTTTGCTGTTTCAAGCTCAAAACAAGTTGAAGCAGTGTCAAAATGAAACAGCTGGTGAAATTTTGTACAGCCCTATCCCCCACCCCTTCCCTCTCCCATTATCCCTCACCCTCCACAGACTTACTTGTTGGGTCTTGCATGCGTGTGTGTGCATTTGCCCCTCACTCCTGACCCATAGTACCCCTCAACCTGCCAAGGTGTGTGGGGACCCCCCTGGTTTCCAAAACCCCCACACCATCACAAATTCTACCTCCCCACACCCCATCTCAACCATACAAAGTACCTGCATAATTTTGCATAATTTTGAGTTTTTTCTGCGTATTTTTAGTTTTTAGCTCTGGGATTAAAATCATGATGAATTGAGACTCATTTTTTCAATTGCACAACTAATCACAATGAAATTTTTAAATCCTTTGACAGCCCTAGTTACAAGTAACAATTTATTTGCCTTATAAATTAGTAGACATTGGTCTGGTACATAAAGCTTGGGCATGGTTTGGTTCTGTTCAATATTCTAATATAATAAAGGGATTAGTCTGTCTGTCTGTGTGTCTATTTGTCCATAATGCTTTTGGCCAACTGTGTGTGTGCTGCCAAGAGGGTGGGCAGCAATTGGCTGTGTGGGCATGGGCCCAAATTTGAGCCACTCCAAGAGAAGTTTGTGGTGGCAGTGAACATGCACAGGTATCACAGATGTTTCATGGCTTTTCCATGCCTCCCTGCCTGAGGGTGATGTAGAGGGGTTACGGTGGTAGTGCCCCCCTGCTACCCATTCCTTATGCCCCCCAGAAAAGCCAGCAGGGAAGGGGAGGTGATGGGAAGGCAAGAAGGGAGGGGAGTAGAATAGGGGGAGGCGAAGGGGGAGTCACAGTGGTGGTTGTTGTAGGGGACAGGTAGTGGGGAGGGAGGGAGAGAGGGGAGTGGGAAGGGGGCCCCAACAACAGCTGGCAGGGAGAGGAGCAGGGAGGGGAGGTGGGGAGAAGCCCTGCTGCGAGGTGGAGATGTTTGTGGGGGGAGCAATGAAGGCTGGAGGAGGAGGCAGCAGCGGCAGAGGGAGTCTTTACATGGCTAGCCCCAAAGGGTAAGTGGTGGGCAAGGTGGGGCCATGTAAACACCCCCTGAAATCTATCATTCTAGATGGGCAATTAGTAGTACTTATACTGAGCTCATCACAGTAGCTAGTATATGAGATACTTTCATGACACCTGTTATATGTAGTTGTTGTCTCATCACCTTCTCACAGAAAAGGATGTGGTGTGGAACATCTTGTTTTGGTAGGGTTTGATTTTTTTTTTTGTCTTTTATATCTACACATGCCTAGGGTTTGGACAGAGTGCTTTCCACACCCTCATCCAGGTCGCTGATGAAGATATTGAACAGCACTGGCTGTAGGACCAAGTCTTGGGGGACCCCGCTGCCCACATCTTTTGAGGTCAATACTGACCTGTCTACCACCACTCTCTGGTTATGACCCTTAAGCCAATTTGCCACCCACATGACTGTGTAATTATCTATGGCACAGCCGTTTAATTTATTTATAAGAAAAGGATGGGACCAGACCAATGTCTACTACTGTGTTGAAGGCCTTCTTAAAGTCCAAGTAGATGACATCTACCTCAACTCCTGTATCTAAGCTTTTACTGACCTGGTCATAGAAAGAAACAAGGTTAGTCAGGAAGGATAAACCTGCTATGGATGCATGCTGGTTGCTCTTCAGCATTATATTACCTGCTGGACTCCTACAAATGTGATTCTTGATAATTTTTTCAAGGGCATTCCCAAGCATAGAGGTGAGATTAACCAGTCTATAGTTACCCGGATCCTCCTTCCTCTCTTTGAAAATAGGGACCACACTGTTCTTTTTCCAGTCCTGTGGAACCTCACCTGAGCACCACAAGTGCTCAAACACTTATGGCGGTGGCTCTGCTATGACACTGGCTAATTCTTTCAGCACCTTTGGATGGATCTCATCTGGTCCCACTGATATCATTGGAAGCCATCCTGCTTGCCTGCCTGGCACCACATGGACAAATCCCATGAGTTGGTGGCCACCTGCCCACAGGCTGGGCACAATCAAGTAGTGGGCTGCATCTGACTTTGGGCCATACTTTATCCACCTCTGAGCTAAAGGCTGCGTGTAGATGTTTCCTGTTTCAAATCCAAAATCTCCCTGACACTGAGGAGTTCATTTCCATTGAGTGTTGTATGGAATTAGAGGTCAGTTACAAAATTTGTTTTTGAATCTGAACTTTCCCAAGTTTGGGGGGAGCTGGATCTAGAAACAAAAACTTCTGTTTATAAATGATAAATTTGCTTTTGGGATAGTGGCTATTAGAACAGTTGAGGGATGGTAGAGAACAGAAAAATCAGTAGAATGGAGAAGACTACAACAGCTAATGCTTGTGGTATAGAAGGAGTCAGATTGTCAAAGGCTTGGGTACCCTAGCAAAGGAACAAAACAGAGGAAATATACAGAGAATGGGAAAGTGCTAGCAATGGATCTAAGTCACTATGACTAGATAGAAATACCTCAAATATTCATGAAGAAAGGAACCTATCCTGTCCCTGAGCTCTGCCAACAGATGTGGGATATAAATTCCAAATGTTATCAGGTGTGTGCACCTATTGTGAAAGGTTAGCGGTAGATATGCTTCGTGGCTAGGTTCCAATTGGAAACTCTTCCCACAGTTTTAACATCTAACTAGAGTATTGCTGGCTGTGGTCTGTGCAGGCTGTGAACTCATCACAGAGTTATGGGACTGAAGATTAGCAAAAGAAAGCTTCATAAAATAATATTGCCAATAAAAATAATACTGCAAGAGCAGCAGCTGATAAACCTGCTTTCTCCACATCAGGTATCACAGATGTTTCATGAGATAAACTAAGTTTTTGTGGTGTACTGTGCATTTAATGTATAAATATGAAAATAAAGGGAGATAAACAAAAAAATGGAGGTGTACCAACTCACTCGTAAGAATCACGCCAGCCAAATACAGTGGTTACTTATTTATATAAAACCCAGATGCAATAGCAGGGTTCTTAATTCACAAGACATGGGAAGAGAGCTTATTTTACATTGCCAAGACTTCCCTGTCAAGCACAACTCTCAAACTAAAATAATTTCCTCTACTTACAGTTTGAAGACTTCCAGTCCTGCTTCTAGAATTAGAAGGACACTTACAGCAAAATATAAGAGAACACACAGCAACCCAGAGTTACTACAAAAAAGAAGTCCATAAACCAACTTCCCAATGTAAAATGCATATAAGAGCATGCAACACACCAGCACCTTACCACAGCAAAATTATATGAAAACATCCTGTGAACTAACTTTCTCAAAACACTTAAATGTACATAGAAACTAGCCACTTGACCTTTAGCCAGACTAATGAAAGTGGAAACTCTAAAGCTATTAACTTTGGTTCAGTTAAGTGTCTCAATGAACTGAATCTACTACCTTGGATTCTCTAAGCAATCCAAGGTAATGGAGGGCTTCACTAGATATTTGCTCCTCCTACCCAATTTCTATTTTACCTCAAAGCTTGTGTGGTGATTATAGCCCTACCTTCTGACATTTTCTGGGAGAAAAACTTGCACTATCTTAGGCTAGCAGCATTTGTTTGCCTTCAGCAGCACACTTCCAACAGTGCTGGTCTATGTGATGAACACTAGTCACAGTGACTTCTGACTGTTGGTGAGGGATATTGGAAGTTCTTAAATGGGCAGATACCCTGTGACTGCTGGTAATGGAGGAGGAAAGGCTAGACCCATGTTACTGGAAATGTGGTTGGGCCACTGGTACAGGATCAAAAGTACATCTGCCTATATTGCTTCTGTTTAATGCTTGATTCTATTATCTGTGGTAGATAGTCAGCTTGCAACACCACTCTGTTCTGTGCCCTGTCTCTCACATAGCCTTGAGAAAATAAGTCTTCTCATGATCCCCTTGAACATAACCTCAAAACATACGAAGACTCAATCAAGCAGAATTTCTACAGTACTTTCATGTGGCAGAAAAGCAAACCCTAACCTAACCCAATAATTCACTGTGAAACATTGGACAGAAGTCCTTAGCCAGGTGCAGACATGACACTATTTTTGGTTTAGGTTGCTGGAAACCAGTCTAAACCTGTAACAAAACAGAAGTTCAGTGCACATTGCCTGGTTTAAAAATGACAGAACCTTGTCCAAGATAGAGCAGGATGAATGTAGTATCAGATTTAATTGGTTTAAGTTATACCAATCAATCAAACTTCTGTTCTAGATCCTGCCCCTGACTCAAATTAGGTCACATTCCCCTGCTATCCCAAAAGCTTTTGTGGCTCCCCTGCTGGCCTCCCATTGCAGGTGGGTGGGCTAGCCTTGGCTGGTGCTTGTCTACTCCAGCTGAGCACTGAGCCAGCCCTGCCCTGTCCTATCCCTCTCCTCCCCTCCCTATCCTGCCTCAAGGCTGTCATGGAGCTGAAAGCAAAACCTCTGCTCCCCAGCCCTGCATCCTGCCTGTGCCTGTCAGGTGGAGCTGGGGAGAGATTCTGTGCTGGCTTTCCCTGTCTCTGTGGCTGACAGTGGAGGATTGGGGCATGTATTGGTAGCCAATCAGGGATGGCCTTTACATGGCTGTGCTTGGTTGCCCTCAGCAATCTATGCTATGTGGGGAAGCATGCGGAAACACTGCCCACCTTCTGTCCTTGACTAGCACAAGGGCAAATATATGTTCACCCACCCACAACGAAGGGCAAATACATATTCTGTTGGCTCCTGATCCAATTGATGCAGCTTAGAGACACCTGCACAGATTGGATTGATTCTGCCTCAGACTTTGTGACTACCTGTACTTAGTCCTTGTTAATGAAAAATCCCTTTGCAGGGACCCCTCCATTTTCCTAGGAGACCTGTAAAGCTGTAACAGTGTACATTTTGATTTTAAACACTTTGCAAATAACATTTTGCATGGTCTACTTTGAATAAGAAAGTCAACTCTTGTTTCTTACTTTGGCAAAAGTTTAATAAAACTTGAGGGGACTGCTGGCTGTAGAAGTGCTGAGCACCACTATTTTGCTCAGTGCCAATTCTTTGAACTGTTATGGTGGCTTCCATTAGATAAACTCAAAGCATCAACAAGCAGTAATGTATTATGACTCACAACACCCATGTATGTAAGTGGGTGGGTAATATTGGTTCTATTTTACTGATGGAGAAATTGAGGCAGAGTTAGCTAGGAATAGAATCAAGATCTCCTGCTTCCTTGTCTCAAATTCCAATTCCAATTCCAGATTGATCACATGAACTAGTATCATCTGCCATGTGTTGGGAAATATGATCTCATGTGCAGGTGGGCTTCTGATCATTTAGGTCTGAAAAGTTAAAGGTGAAAACAGAAAGTCCAGTTCAGTAAATTTCACCTAGGCAGTGACACAAATAATTCCACTGAAATCACTTTATATTTAAACTAAGCCTGTCAGACGATTAAAACATTTGATCGTGATTAGTTGCACAATTAAAAAAAATAGTCACAATTAATTGCCATTTTAATCACAGCTAAACATTCAAAACCATGTGCAGAGAACTCAAAATTATGCAGGTACTTTGTATGTTTGGGGTGGGTCTGTGGTGGGGAATTTATGAAAGTGTGGGAGGCTGTGGGTATGTGTGTGGGATTTGGAGCCTAGGGGGGGTCCTCACATGACCTGGCAGGATGCAGAGAACTGTGGGTCAGGAGTGAAGGCCAGCAGCAGGGCTGAGGGGGTATGGCTTGGGAATGAGGTGCACGTGCGCGCGCGCACACACACACACAGACCAGCAGTTAAGTCTGTGGAGGGGGAATGGTGGGGGGAGAGGGAAGAAGGGGGGACATATCAAGGCCCCCACAGTGAGGGAAGGAGTGGGTCTGGGGCAGGGTGGGGGTGGGACAAGGGAAAGAGCTGTGGGTGGCTTGTTCAGGGGTGCATGTGTGTGTGGAGGGGGCGCTCCCTGCCACTGCGTGCACGTCTGGGGGAGGCATGGGGGGGCATGTACTCCCCAGAGTTGTGTATGGGCAGGCTGCCCACTGCTAGCTGGGGCTCTGTGCCCCAATGTCTTTGCCTTAGGAGCCACACAATGCCATGTTGTGCCTCCCATGGCAGGGCAGGCAGGGGACATATGGCATGACCAATGCAGGTCCTGGGGCAAAGGCAGCAGGGTGCAGATTCTCAGCCTGCAGTGGGCAGCCCACCCTTATCCCATCAACAAATCTGGGGGGCACATGCCCTCCATTCCTCCTTTAGGGGTGCACACAGTGGTGGGGAGCCACCCTCCCCAGCACCCCTTGATAAGCTGCCTATGACTCCATCTCATGACATCTCCTGGCCCCAGGGCCCCATTCACCCAGCCCCTGCTCCTGTCCCACTCCCTCCCTCTCCATGGGGGCCTTAATCTGCCCCCTACCTCTTCCCTTTCCTTTACCCCTCTCCTCCACCTTCACAGACTTACCACTGTGGTGCTGCTCTACACACAGTATGCAGGCTGTTTGTGTGTGTCTGTGTACATGCACCCTGCTCCTGTTGCAGCCACATGCTTGGGCTGCCCTGTGGTCCTCTGTGCTGACACTGCTGCCCCACTGGGTGGCCCAGAGGTGGTGGAGCAGAGCCTGGGCACAGGCTGCAAAACCATGCATGCAATTAATGCATTAAAAAAATTAATGTAAGACCCAATTAATGCATTAATCATGTATCTTAACTGTGATTAATTGACAGTCCTAATTTAAACAAGTTTCTTTTTTAAAATCAAAATCAATGCAGTCAATAGGACTACTTGTGTGTGTGTTTGTGTGTATGTGTGTGCAATTGTGCATATGTTTGAGAGGTGGTTTACATTATCATGTGCACTTACTGCAGTATGATTTCTGCTATATCTTTCTTTGATCAATATATATTTATGCAGCATATAACTTAATATCATGTGTATGCAAAAGATCCTTCTGTATATTACAGCAGAATAATAATAGTAAACTGTAGAACTCTTTATAGAATATAGTATTCTTATGGAACAGAGTATTGTGAGATAATAAAGAATATTTTAATAGGTTGAAATGAAATGCAGTTTTTGCTGAACCAAGGGATTTGGCTGAAAAAGTAAGAGCTTGTTTAAGGTCTGATTACCCTCATGACTTACATGAACAGAGCTCCTATTAATGTCAGAAGGAATTATGCACTCAAAAAGGAAGGATAATCGACATAAATAGTAAAGAGAGTGAAGAGAGGGGAAATATACTTCAGCGGCACTAGAAAGTGCATGGTTTTAGTTTCCTTTGCTATGAAGTCTGCTTGTTAGCAGAGAAGTACCATAGTGAGGATCTATTATACTGCATTCTGCTACCGTGCAAGAAAACATAATTCTGAATTGGGCAAATACTCATTTTGATGTATCATCATCTTGGAGAAATGCCATTTGAAATGAAGGAAAGGAGGTTTCTACTCTGACTGCTCACATATGATAAAAATAAAACACTTAAGCCATGCTGAGTACAGGTGGGCAGGGAATCAACATGTCTTAACCTATTAACTTAGATAACATGGCTCCTGTGTGGCTTTTGAAAGACAACTCATTTTGTTTCAGTACTTAATGCAGTAGACATTTTAGTGCATTTTATTGTTGCAGAAAATTCTTACCTCATGCACATTAGACCAAGTCTCTGAAAACCTGCAAGCTACATTTTTGGCATGTATGGGCAATACAGTATATAAGTGCAAATAGTAGAGAATTTCTTTAGCATCAAATAAGTAAGATGGTGCTATTTCTTCTTAAATGAAGGCCCTGATTCTGACCTTATTCCAACTTTTTTTTTATACCTGCCAAACTTTGTTGACTTCAGTGGAATAACTCCTGATTTATCCTGGTTTAAGTGAGAGGGAGGATTAGGTTCACTGAGCCAGATTCTCTTCTTATGCACATCAGTTCTACATCAGTATTACTCCATATGCTGTAAAACTGTTACTTCTGTAGTCTGGTCCCCAGGCACTATCACAATACAAAGAACTGATAATAAGAATGTCACAAGCTGTCTCCTAAAATTTGACAAGGTTTCCTATTTGGGTGCTTTTCTGTCAAAGTAGATACAATTTGTAGTTTGAAAACAAGATTAGTGCAAAATTTTACAGGTTCGTTGGCTATTTTTTAAGTTTTACATCGTTACTCCAGCAATGCCATAATAAATGAACATATACACACCCTGTAGGTTTTGTAGGCTGAACTCATTGCACATGTCAGGGAATCCTTTCACTCCTCCATACAACAAACTGTCTGAGTGCCACCCCTATCCTATTCTATTTGAAGTATTTCCTGCACCTCCTCCATGCAAAGGTCTACCTGTTGTTCTGCAGTTTTGTGTTTCTTCACTCTGTCAGGGGCAATCAGTGTCACCTACTCCCTACTTCTATACTATGGCAGGATCTCTTTGTGTCCCCATATTCTCCTCCGCCGCATCATTATTTCCAATTTGCCATACTCTACCAGCCAAGAACTCTATGTACCTTTTATCCCTCTTTTTCACTATGGCAGGGGCTCTGTAAGCTCTTCATTAACCCCTGTCAAACACCAGCATCTCCACCACATTCTCCTCCACGCTGCATGCCAGGCTTTTTTAATGGCTCCCCATTCTCATTTCCTTTTAGTTGTGTTAGATTTAAGTCTTTTAGAGTGTTAGCATTTTTATTATGCATTGGGAGTAGGCCTGTGTGAATAGGGAAGTACTCTATTCAGATTTGGCTGATTCAGAGGACAGTGATTTTTGGGGCACTGTCCTGAATTGGCTTCAGAAGATCCAGTGCTGATTCAGAGATATTCGGCAATTCAGCCATAGACTATAAAGGGGAATCACTGAAATACCTATAACCTTGTCATTTTTGGCAGATTTGGATGAAAACAGATAGTTCCTTCTGAGGGCATGAAGCCTGCAAAGTTTCAAGGAGATAGATTCAGGGATTTCTGGGAAACTGCACCTCAAGTTCTTGAAAGCAAAACTCATGTTACTTGTGAGTTTTAAAGCAGAGCAGGGTGAAAACAGCAGGGATGATAGCTTGTAACAGGGGACTTCCCCGGTGCTGGTTAGATCTCTGTCTGCCCACCTGTTTCTGAGCCAGCCACCTGCCCCTCTTTTGCTCAGGCAGAAACAGCTCACAAAAGGGACAGAAAGGCTGCAGATAGAGGCTTATGTGCTGTTTCTATGTCCCTCCCCCAGAGCACTGTGATTGGAAGGGGACTCAAGGAAAGATCACAGTCACTGGCCAGCTACAGATGTCAGTCTTCCCCCCCTTCTCAGTTTTTCTTCCCCAAAAGACTGTCTTTAGAATCTCTGTATCTTTTTCAAATCAATTTGGAGGGTTTTTTTTGGTTTCCTGATTCAATTTGGATTTGGTGATTTGGCCTTCAAATTGGGCCACATCTTTTCTGAATCAAATCAGTGACCGAAGCTTCATACACCCCTACTGAGGAGAATGGTCAAAGCTGAGAAACAGGAGGAGTTGTGTTACGCTGGAAGATGTTAATGGCTGCCATCAAGTGTTTGATCAAGTGTTTCCTTGATTACAGAGCTTGTTAAAGTTTCTTGATTTGCTACCCAGATACATGGGTCTCCATGGGTCTTCATTGTGGCTCCATTAAGATTTAATCTAATACAATGAGATTTTGCCTTCAAAAGCTAGGAATTTAGGAATTTGATTGGAGATGGCATTCAAAAGTTATCCCATTGCAGACAGAAAGGCAGAACAACAGAGAAAGGCCATTGTGTTAGAGTAAGACCTTGCAAAAAGCCAACAATCTGACACAGGTCTACATGTCATAATGCAGTGCCACATAGACATGACCTGATTGCAATACAGTGTCAAGCAGGGTTCATGCATACCCCACCCCCCCTTTTGCATTTTCCGAGGTTTTTTTTACAAGGCATGTTTCTTATGTGGAAAATTAGAGACAGGGTTCTAGCAGACAGTGAATAGCCATTGGCTATTTCTCTTTTGTTCTGATTTGATTGATGACAGGATCAGAGCAAGACTAGTGAACGTCCCAGTTGAGCATATCTCCATAGTAGTTTCCAGTTGAGGACTTTTGTAAAACAGGAGTGTCAGCTTAGTTCACAAAAAGCTCACATAAGTGATGCATCTATTCACATATAGTAGAACCAGAATAAACTGACATAAAGTGTTTCTTTTCTTCTGTAACTTTCATTTCAACCATACCAAATATTTCATCATCATTATTTGTCAAAAAGGTTCTTTTCTTTTATCACCATCATCCCAAACTTTGTCTTCCTGGAGTCAGATGCCTACTATGCCACCATTTGACCCTCATTTTTAGAAGAGATTCATGATTGTGGTGGGGACCTTAATTTCTGTGTCCAACTTGAGTCAACTGGAGATTTTTGATTTTGAGAAAGTGCTGAAACCTGACCTGGAAAAATCAGGTTAAGGCACTGTAAGTCACTTAGGAAAAGAAGCATCCAGAATTATTGGCCACTTTTGAAAAATTAGGCAGCTGAAATTGCTGCTGAGGTAAGAATTCAAGACCATTACTATTATTATTATTAGTTACTAATAACTATTCAAAATAATTATGAATGAAGATGACTTTTAGTAGTTTATAAGATGGCTCTCATGTTGTAAAATAATAGATTAAGATTGTTGCAATCTTTATAACAGTGGTGGAATGACTCTCCTTGAGTCTCATCCTGATAAGCGTGGCTTCATACACCATCCCTTTTTTAGGAATTGTATTAAAGTACTTCACTGGTGTAGGTGTCTGTACTTTGGTTGTAACTAGTCTTTGATGTTGCTCTTGCTCCTCTTTTCTGTCTATCTCTGTCTGTCCCTACTCTTTGTTAATAAACTCCTATGTACTTTGTTCAGAAGTGTCTTAAAAAAACCTGCTGTACTGCACAGTTACATGTGACTTCAGTTTGATTTCATTTGCATAAACTAAATGGATTTTTTAAAACCATATCATTTCACTTTTTATGATCAGCAGCATCCTCACCATTGCTGGAGTGGGCCTTCAAAATTTGTACAGATACTACCTGTTCGGTACTTCTTTTGTGTGCAAACAGAGGACTCTAGTCTCTAGTGCTGTCTGTCCTTAATTCATGCACACAAAATTTTAGAAAAAACAAATTGTCTTTGTGCTGAGTTATGGCAGCCAAAGAAAAACACATGAAACTATTTCACTTAGATGCATCTTGCACCTTCCTTTGGTTAAAAAGAGCCATTTCATTTTAAAATAATGTAATAAAAACACCACTGTCAGGCTGAGAACTTGCCTGTCAAGTTTCACCTTAGAACAGTTTTACCGACAAGTTATAAATCCCTAAAAACTGGAGTTGATAGCAAGCGTATTGACAAGCCCTTATCTAGTGAATGCTTCTCTGAGGTGGCCCTTAAATGGACTGTTTCAAAACAAAAAAAGGCTGATGGTATACAGTCGATCAGTCATACCGATACATTCAGTCATATGTTATAAGCAACATGTTAGTTTATTTGTTTACCTACATGTATTAACCACCAGGGTTTGTATATTCTTAGCCTTCCTTTGATTCTTTTTTTAAAAGACATGAATTCTGCCATCTGTAAGCATTTCTACACTGACCATGGCTTTGGCTTTGCCAGCATATGAAATCTATAAAGACTTACTTGTTGATAAAAGAAAGAGCTAAAGACAATTGACACTGTCGTTTGAAGTTTGTGGCATTTCATGCTAAATTAGTGAGGTAGACATGGAACAGCCATCCAGAATTGTGTAGGAGAACTTGCCTGAGGATGTAAACCTGAACAAATTTTGTGCTTTTACTCTGTTTCATAGTCAAGAAATATAATATGATTTTCATTAGGTTCTGATGAATTGCAATTTTAGTAAGTGCAACTCCCGTATTGGTGTTCGCTGCCACTGCTACATCTGGACAATAATTTAAGAAGACTGCACTGTTTGCCTTATTGATGAAATAATAAAAGACAGTATCTAATAATGTCACACAGAGATAAAACATTCCTACTGTAAACTTAAATCTCTGCTTGGATCTATATACAATGTCTTTCACAATACTGTTGGCCAAATTTAAGCAAATCTGGGTTGAGTGCTGGCTATCCTAGAAGAATAAAATCAAAAGACTCCTGGCTTCTGTCTGTGATAGACTCACTGACTTTGTAACCTTAACTGAGTTACTTAACCATGGTGGCTCAATTTACCTACTAATCTGTAAAATAGGGATTAAAATACTTATCTGTCTGTCCAGGATGCAGTGAGTCTTATTTGATGTTTGGAAAACCATGAGATCCTCAGCTGAAAGGCACGGTGTAAATTGTTACTATTCTACTTTTTTAAAAGGTAGAAGCTGATTTTTCAATACAAAAAAGTCTATGAACCAAAAAGCCTCCACTGAGTAGTAACTCAACTGTTTTGGTACAAGGACCTTGGTAAACTTCAGATCATTAACTTGTTTGGTCCATGAAGAGTACACAGGACTTGTCAAGGCTGGGACAGCCAGTGCCATTGAAAACTGAGTCAAGTTCCTCACAGAGTTGAGGTCAAAATTCCTGGGACAGTGTAAGACAGTAAAAGATGTTCAGGCCAGCACTGTCACCCGGTTTATTCAGGAACAGCAGTGGATCCAGGAAGACTGTCCTTTGAAGCAGTGAAAGATGGAACTTCTCTCTGGGAGCTTGAAGGAGACTCCATCCTTGTTAGGGTGCAGATCTTCAGAGGACTACCCATGCAAGGCGCTATGTGTAGTGGGGCTCTTCCTGGGGTGATCAGGGATTCAATAAAAGTAATAGTGCAGGACCTGAAACAGCAAACCTCAGTGGGTACATTTTCCCCTGAAACTGAATTTTGCATTCTGTAGTCTAGCCTCTCTTGCTGTGTTGGTAAAAATCTATAGACAGGAATAATGACAAATGCTTAATATGTTGAGATGCAATAAATGCTGGATTGCTTGGATCCATTACTACATAGCCATTATTCTGAAAACAGCTCCATGACTAGGTGCTCTCTTCCTTGCCTGTGGAGCAGTCACTTGTAGTAGTGAAAAGTAATGCAAAGCTCCAAGCTTCTGATTTAACAGTGGTTTGAGTTTGCAAAGCTCAGGGCAATGGAGAATCTGGCCATCAGCGCTTACGGATCCAATAGGAATGGTCACAGTGTGAGAACACCGTGAAATTAAGAGTGCAAAGGATATTAATCCATTTGTGTTCCATGCAGGAGTTGGTCATAATGACAGTACCTTAACATTGTCACCCTGCAGGAGTTAGCTTGCCTGCACATCTGGGAGCTCCCAGTGCTCCTGATGCAACCCAAGGCTCTAGCTATAACGCCACAATAGTCTTACCTGATAAATACAATGATATCGTACCTGATAAAAGTACATACCCACTTGTATTTGTATTTCAGCTATCACAGTTACAAACTGTAGTATCACTAGGACAATAGGGAGCAGAGAATAGTTTAACATCCATCAAGGGATGGTAACCACAGGAAAAAATACTGCTAACACAGCTGAGGAGAAATTACTAAAAGTTAAATTAACAAGCTAGTACTGTAGCATGCTGCATGATGATACCAAGGTCATTTTATAAGGGCAGCCACTACGCTTAGAAATGCTCCACCCCTGAGGAAGACCAGGATCTTATTTTCATATTTCCTGTGCTTTGGAATATAAAGTTTAGTGCAGTTGTGCGGAAGTTCAAGGAGATGTAATGGCAACTTGGTTGGCATATAAATATAAAATTTTACTTTGGACCCTGCATAATTACTCAGTCAGCTACTTTAACATAGGTGAATTAGCTTTGTTTATATACCACAATCACACCTTGGACTGCAGTGTAGACATAACTAATCATCTAGGTCGTGATTCTCAACCAGGGTGATGCAGCAACCTGGACTGCCTTGAGATCCTTTGGAAGGTACCACGAAATGCCACACAATGCAGTTAGGCACGCAAACATGATTCACATGGTACAGACAGATAAAAAGCCTGAGGCTGAATTAATTCAGTCTTTGCAAGTTAGTCTAAACTGCAGAGAATAATTGAAACAGAAGGGAACAGACATTTACCTTTGATTCAGGAAATACAGCCACAAGCCTGCAGTGGCTCAGGTCAGAAGCTTCTAGGTGCCTATGAGATTTATAGTTCACAGTTGCAGCCAGCAGTAAGGTTGAGGAGGGGCTGTTTAACCCCCTACCCTGGCCCCAGATCCCAGCTTGGGTTTGTCTGGTGGAGGGGGGGACAGTCACCCTTACCCCCCACCTATAGACTGGGCGGCATCCCCAGCTGGGCTTGCCCTTCCCCACCTACTCCCTTGTCAGTCAGTCCTTACTGCTTCAGCAAGGGAGAACATGCTGGGATGCTGGGGGACTCTGATTTAATGTCAACCAGGAAGGGGTCTGGGACAGAAGTTTCATAAACTGGTTTGACCCAAATCAGTGAAGTGTGATACTACATTCAACCAGGTTTATCTTAAACCAGTTTCAGCTATTTTGAAACTGGTTTACATACATTGAGCTTCTGTTCTGTTACAGTTTTAGCCAGTTTCTGATCATGTAAACCAGTGTATGTGTAACTTCTGTCCCTAGCCAAGATAAATCCAGAGATTTCAAATAGGAATTCTTAGCGTCTGACCTGTTGTGGTCTTTCTGAGTTCTTAGCATCAGGAGGTGTGCTCTATTATTTGTTTGTAGTACAAAAACAAGTGAAAACTAAGTGCTGGTATTTTCCAAGGGGTACCTTGAGCCTATCAAGGGATGCTTTTAGCTTGAAAAGGTTGTCCTAAACCATGGAGGCTGTGATGGTGGTTATGAGCTCATGGCTCAAATCTTTGCTAGGGATAACCAAGACTTGAATCTTTGCTATGGGTTTTCCATCCTTGTTGTTTTTCATGCATCTTTCCCATGTCATGCAATCACAACTAGCAGCATAAAACATCGTTAAGCAAGATTTTAAAGAATAAGGTTTTAACATGAGGCCATTTAATCCATAATTCCCATGGTTTGCCTTTCAGAAACATTAAGCATTGGCTTCATTGAGAGTTCAGCAGTTCCTTACAGGGAGTTTTCAGAAATTTGTAAGAAAAGGAATTGGAAGTGGGCTGGTACTAGAAATACAAGGAATGGGAGTGGGTCAGCGAATGCTTCCTGGGACAGCACCACTTTCTCTGTGTCTGTGGACTGTGCTCTTGGTATTCCATTTGTCACTATCCCTCCCCGTCCAAGCTGGTACGGCTGGACGAGAGAGAGGACTCTCATTTGCATTGGCCAGCCTCTTCAGGAAGTAGTGCATCACTGGGAATCCCACCCCCTCTTAGATCCTCGCTGCTTCCTGTTGGCACAACCGTTCTGTCACAGCAGAGCCATTTGCTTTGGATCACATTGGACTTGACCAGCGGCACCTCCTTTGGCATTCTAGAAAGGAACTTACCCCTACCCAGGCAAGACAAGTTACAACACTGAAAACCAGTTTATTTTGTTTTTGGTCTTTTTTCCCTCCTCTTTTTCTGCATTTTGAACAACACATGTTCCTGTGGAAGATTATGGGGTTTCCTGGGGTTTACTAAAATAGACAAATGCTCCCAGTGATGAATTAATCCTCCTGTGCTCTGTTTTGTTCCATATAGGTTCTTATTCCACCCTCGTCAGTGTATTATCTGAGAGCCCTCCAGTTGTGCATTAAGCGATGTGACGAACATCTGTCATGTGTGGTTCATTCTCTCTCTCATCCAGAGGGAGAATTGTGTGAGCAATGTGTAATATTTTGTCTCGAGAGGGCTTTTTCCTTAACATTTACATACTGCTGTGTGTTTATATTAGAGGAGGCAAGGTTGGAGAAGTGTGCTTTGCACTTGGAAGGTAGTTAGGTTTCTGATGGTACTGAGTTCCTGTGGGAGTTTTCCCCACCTGCACAGGAACGTATGTGGGCACTTAGGGAGTGGAAGGGAGTCAAAGGGAGGGAGAAGGAGAGGGCAGGGGAAAGAGAAATTGTGTGTACGTGCATGTATTTGGTCTAAGTTGTTTGCCAATTGTCCTTCCTCCCCAGATACTTTAACTGAAAACAAATTTGGCTTGTTTACCAAATACCTGAAACAAGACTGTCATTGAAATGAATGGTTCATTGGGTTATATAAATGTAGAAACAGAGACATACACCTAGACAAATGAATAAGCACAGGGCTGATGCGTACATTACAACCAGCATTAAAGAAACTGCCTCAGATAGGTCACACAGTGTTAGCTTTCATGTGGAGCCACTTAAATCATAGTTAGAAATGAAAGATAGTGAGAACTATTGAAATGTGTGTATCTATGTATGGAAACTGATAGCTTAGGATTCAATGGTCCATCTTTAAAGATTTCTGGAGATCCACAGAGTTTTGTGTAAAAGCAGTCAAAGGATTTTTTCTTCTTTTTTTGCTTTCTAATACTTTACTGCAGGTTTAATTGCAGCAATATTTCAATGCCAAAGAGAGTAATTTGCAGCTTGAATACAGCATTAGATCTGCAATACCCTACATTTTAAAACCTCAGTATAAAAATGAGCATTTGGTACTAGTACCAGTAGAATTCTCATTTCCTGTTCAACTTTCAAAGAAATTGAAGTTAAATGTCTATAGTAACGTTTATAAAATTTTAGGAGTGATTCCCTTATTACATAATTAGCCTAAGCACTCTGAATATCTGTATATCTGCCGATTAAAAACATTACTCAGAACATGCCCTGGAACATCTGCATTCCTAGACAGAAAAACCTCCTAATGTGGCCCTGGGGGAGAGTGCTCCATTTTGACGGAATATAGCTTTCTTGGAATACAGTTATTACAATTCATAATTGTTCACTTTGGAAAAATATTAGAGAAAAGGATCTTGTTAACAACAACAAAAAAATCTTTTCCAATAGCTTTAAAGTCATACTTCAGATCTCCACACCTGGGAATAAAGGTAGGCAAGGGATTTCAGATGCAGTCTATAATGAGAAGGAACTAGGAGGTACTGTCACCACCTACAACTCTTAAAACTGCTTCAATGGTGACAGTAGGTGTGCCAATGATAAGAGTCAGATATTGGGTTTCAGCTGATGAAATGTGAGCTAATGCTAAATTAATTTGAAAGTAATAAAAGCATGAAGTGTCCTTCTGTTGGGTTAAATGAGTGCATATTTGAGTTAAGGTTAGCGAGTTGTGGAATTCCATAGAATTACACATATAAAATGGGTGGTAAAATAGATATACAATCTAACTGGTCTAAAGGTATCACAGCAATTCACATATGCTATTAGGTGTTCTACATGAACATACAGGCATATTCACAGATGCTATCTTGGAGAAGTGCAGCTCGAATAATTGGAAAGACCAAGCAAGTGATTCAAGAAGAGGCAGGAATATTACACAGAAAGCACAATATCTATTCTTGTAATCAGGAAACAAAAAAATCCAATTCCAAAATCTGGCATATAAATTGATCCAAATGTAATCTCCACGTGCCCTGAACATGGGGGAATTGTTTTTTTCATTCCACGCTTTCCATTTGAATACTTTTTTGGTCTATGTTGATTAACAGCCCTTATTCAATTGAGCATATCTTGAGTGCATATGCATTATATTTATAGCAGATATGCCATGATATAGTTTTTGTTTTTTTTAATGATGCAGAATTGCATTCTTGTTCCTGACTGCTGCACTAAAAAATATGATCGAACTATCATGGTGCAAAGAAGCTTTCACCATCCACTTTAGAGTAAAGAAATAGAAGAAAAAAGAAAAAAAACTTGCATACTTGTGCTGCTTGAAAGACGAGAACACTGTTTCACAGGCAGTTTGAAACTTTCACATTTGTTTCCATTCTGCATCTGAATTAAAATGACACCTTTTGAATTTTTTCATGAAACCCAGAGTGAGATTTCTCCCTTCACATCTCAGGTGAAAGTTCAAGCCACTGAATTACTAGCTATTCTGAGATGGGCGTTTATCTTTCCAAATTACTAAGGTGTTTGTCTAAGGAAATATCCCAGTGGTTTCATCAAAACCTTTAATTTTCTGCCAGAAGTTTCAGTTTCAATGAACCTGCATTTCTGATGGAAGAGTATCAGCCAATTCTTGATCAGCTTTAATTCATGCACATAAATGGCTCACACTTGTGTTACATAAGAACCTAAGAGAAGACTTACTGGGTCAGACCACAGCTTTATGTAGCCCAGCATCCAGTCTCTCACAGTGTTAGAGATTGGATGCTATAGGGGAGAGTATTTACACAGATCTTTTCTATTCTATGCCCCCAGTCCCTCTTTCTTTACAATTTCCAGGGCGTAGAGACCTAGAAAGTCCTAATTTGGAGGCTTGAGCCATACTATGATTTACTTTACTTTCACATACCGTTTTTTCCCAAAAACTGGCTGAAGGAAATTGGAGGGTATGTTATATGTGAGGAAATATGGGAATGACAGTTTCTGCACCGTGCAAAATCAAAAGTAAAGTGTGCATGCTATCTACAGGGAGCAGAGCAATGAGCAAGCTTGGCTCCCTAGCCCCTGTTACTCAGTTACTTACAAGGACAAATACTTTTTTCTTCATTCTGCATTTCAAAACAAGGTGCTTATCTTATTCTGGGGGCACATTGAATGTGAGAAAATATGGTAAATGTCACTGATGGACCTATCCTACATGACTCTGTATAATACTTTTTTGAGCCTGATTCAACTGTCTGCCTCAGCAATATCTGTGGCTGCACTGAGCAGCTATACCATCTAGGTCAAAGCTCTAGGTTCTAGGCTGTAGCCTGATTTTTAGCTGCCCCCAACCCCTTCTAGGGGGCTTTGATTTCAGCTTTTCCAGTTGGTCCTCATAGAGTTTTTGCATTAGGTCGGGGTGTAGGTGTTTTCCACAGGCTTTCATGTATATTCCTCTGATCCATAACCCTCCCAGTCTACTAGATAGTGAAGTTTTCGTCATCTCCACCTTGAGTCCAGAATCCCTTTAACTAAGTCATCTTCTTGGCTGTGAACCATTATGGGTGGTGGAGGAGGTTGAGATTAGTGGGGAAGCAAGTTTTCCCATGTAGGGCTTAAACAAGGACGTGTGAAATACCAGATGGATTTTCAGTGTTGGGGGAAGCTGCAATTCCAAGGTGATCATATGAATTTGTTGGGTAATACAGAAGGGGCTGTGTACCTATGATCTGGTTTCTGTGAGGTCTGGTGGGTACAGAGGTGTGCTGTTGACAGCCATACGTTTTGTCTTATTAAGTAAGCAGGTCTTTGCTGCTGATGTTGGTCCGCATATCACTAGTATGCTTCTTTGTCTTTTCCAGATGGTCTTTTAGCTCCTTTTGGACCCCTGCACATGTTGGACCCAGTCTATAACTGCAGGTATCAGAAGTGATGGGTAGGGCAGGGTATAGCTGGGGGTGGAACCCATAATTGGCAAACAATGATGTCTATTCAGTCAAGGCATTCATTGACTTGTTGTAGGTGAACTCTGCGAGGGGGACCAGTTATCCTTCTCGAAACTGAGGTAGTACTAGAGGTACTGCTCTATGATCTACATTGTTCTCTTAGCTTGGTATTTGGTTTGTGAGTGCTATGTGGATGAGGCTGGGCATGAACTCCCAACAGGTGCAGGGCCTCGCACCAAAACTGTGAAACAAATTGAGGTCAGAGGCTACATGGTCCATGAGACCATGGAAGTGAACCACATAGTCCAACCATAATTGAGCAGTATCTTTGGTTGAAGGAAGACCTGTGCATGGGATAAAGTGGACCATTTTGGTTAACTGATCTATCACTATCAGGATTATGGAGTTTCTGTTAGATTCAAACAGAAAGAGGCTGGAGGAAATCACACTTCTGCATGGATCTTTTAGTGCAAGTGCAAAGGTTGCAGGAGTGGACAAAGTCTTGGACTGTTTCATGCAGGCATGGCCACCAGAAGTATCATACAACCAATCAGCTTGTTTTCTCTGTTTCCCGAAAACCTGCTAACAGTGAGTCATGGCTCACACAGAGCACAGTCAGTCTGGCCAGACCTGGAGGTACATAGATCCTATCTCAAAAGGAATATAACATCTTTCCATACCTGATGAGGTTGTTGATAGAGGGTGGCCTGCTCCTCAGGGAAGATTTCCTTTTGGGCGGCAGCTTGGAGCAAGGTTAGCAAGTCTGTTGGTTGTGTGGCACTAGGGCATTTTGCAGCTTCAGAATAGGGCTGGGTTCTGCTGGCACCTGCACTGGGCCAGTATCATATCCTGCCTTTCAGGATAGGATATCTGCTTTTCCATTTCTGGTTGTGGGCTAGTATGTTAATTTGGAAGTTGAGACGGGAGAAAAACAGTGCCCAATGCAGTTTCCTTTGATTGAGACCTTTCACCTTATGGAAGTATGCTAAGTTCTTGTGGTCTGTGAACACCTGTATCTTGTGCTGCACTACATCTAGGTAATGCTGCTATTCCTGAAGACCACACAGATGGCCAGGAGTTCACAATCCAGGATCTCATAATTCTCTTCTGATAGGGAGGTGGCAGACTGGGATGAGGAGCTATGCCACACAGGCCAGGAACCTGGTATTAAAGCCACAGCCTGACACCCAGTCACTTAATTTTATGATATCTTTTTAATTCTTCAGTTAGCTTTTTTTTTTACCACCCTGAATACTTTGGCGTCATCCACAAATTTGGCCACATCACTATTCACCCCTTATTTCTAAATAACATATGGCAGACCCAGAAGGAACTCCACTGCTTACCTTCTTCCATTGTGAGAACTAACCATGTATACCTATTTTTTGCTTCCTGTTCTTTGTCAAAACTTTGTAAACTATATAGCTGAGATGGTGGTATCAGTATGAAGCCTTCAGCTTCTTTGACCATGGGAGGAGGCCTGCTATCAAAAGACAGGATCCATCTGATGAGAATGGGGAAGGCCATTTTTAGATGTCATCTGGCCAACTTAGTAGGAGGGCTTTAAACTAGGTTCTATGGAAGATGGTGAGGGAAACCCTCCAGCAACAGAGCACACAGCCCATAGGGGAAAGGACTCAAAGGAAGAACCTGATTCTGGGTAAGGGCTAGAGAGCAACAGGACTGCAACAAGTGATGCAAAAGGGAAATGAGTATGTCAAAATGTAAAATATGTCTGGTGCATGTATACAAGTGTGAGAAGTATAGGGAATAAACAAGATAAGCTGGAAGCTGCATCCTGTGAAAAGAACTATCATCTGAATGGCATCACAGAGACCTGGTAAGAGTGATAAGTGCTTATGACTGGAATGTCAACATTGAGGGTTACACTCTGTTTCTGCAGGACAGGATTGGTAGAAAAGGTGGTGGTATTGCATTGTATGTGAAAAGCACATGTACTTGTTCCCTGATTCAGGAGGAAGAAGACAGAAAAGCAGAATACATTTGGGTGAAGATGAAAGGTAAAAGATGCAGCACTGATATACTGGTTGGGATTTATTATAAGACACCTAATCAGGAAGAGGAGATGGATGAGGCACTCTTTAAGCAGGTGACAAATCTCTTCAAAAGCTATGGGAAGGTACTGATGGAAGACTTCAATTTTCTGTAAATCTGCTGGAAGAACAGTGCAACCAAACAAAATGTCAAGCCGGGTTCTAGCTTGTTTGCAGGACAACTTTCTGTTCTAAAAAGTGGAGGATACAATTAGGAGATCATCCGTCTTGGATTTTGTCCTGATCAACAGAGGAAAATGGGTGGAGGATGTGAAGGTGATAGATAATATGGAAGGAAACATTCACAATATGATAGAATTCATGAGGTAAGCAAAATTAGAATGCTACTTTTCAAAAAGGTCAATTTCATCTGACTCAAGGAGTTATTAGGCATGGCGTCATGGGAGGATAGATTGAAGGATAAAGGCAAGGACCTGTGGGGACAAAATCAGAAAGGCAAAGATAAAGGATGAGCTGCACCTGGCAAAGGAGGTTGAGGACAACAAGAAGAGGATCTATAAATATGTTAAGCAGAAAAGAAGGACCAAGGAAGCTGTGAGTCCTCTGTTAACAAGCCAGGGGGAGCTCCTAACTGAAGATACAAAGTAGACAGAGCTACTCAACAGCTGCTTTGCCTCAGTCTTCACAAAAATATTAAACTGCAGACAGACACCTAATAAGGATTATCTGGATAAGGAAGGGGGCAAGCTAAGAAAGGACATAACAGAAAAGGTGGTCAGAAAGCATTTGTTGTGTCTGAATGAATTCAGGTCAGCAGGGTTAGATGAACTTTGTACCAGGATACTGAAGGAACTGGCCGCGGAGAGCTCGGAGCCCTTGGCAATGATCTTTATGGAACTGTGGGAGGCAGGCCAGGGACCAGAGTACTAGAAAATGGCCACTATAATACTTCTTTTTAAAAAGGCAAAAAAGAGGACCCAGGGTACTACAGACTGGTTAGCCTCAGCTCAATACCTAGGAAGTTACTGGAGCATATCTTATGGACGGCCATTTGCAAGCGTGTGGAGGAGGAAAGGGTGATCACAGGCAATCAGCATGGATTTATGAAAAAAAAAATTATTAAAAAAACCCCTTGATCTCCTTCTTTGACAAAATAACTAATTGGCTGGATGAAGGGAATGCTGCAGATATAGTGTACTTGGAATTCAGCAAGGCTTTTTACAATGTCCAACATGACCTTCTTATAACCAAATTGGAGAAAGGTGGGCTAGATAAAACTATTACAAGATGGATAGAGAACTACCTCAATAGCCATAAGCAAAGGGAATTATTAAAGGGCCCATGTCAGAATGGCAGGAAGTTTTGGGTGGGGTCCTACAGGGGTCTGTCCTGGACCTGGTGCTGTTCAATGTGTTTATTAACAATTTGGATGTTGCCATAAAAAGCTTCTTGAGGAAGTCTGCAGAGGACATTACATTAGGAAGTATTGTAAACATGTTGGAGGATGTGAGTGCAATTGAGAGGATCTCAACAGACTGAAATGTTGGGATAGAGCTAACAGGATGACATTCAACATGGACAAAGGCAATGTGCTACACTTTGAGAGGCATAATCAAAAGCACAAATGTACAATTGCAAGTTGATTGTAAAAAGCACAAGTTGATCGAGAGTAGGTTCAGGATAGACATCAAGAGGCACTACTTCACAGTCAGGGTGGCTAGGATCTGGTACCAGCTTCCAAGGGAAGTGGTGCTGTCTCCTACCTTAGGGGTCTTCAAAAGGAAGCTTGATAATTACCTAGCTGGGGTCATATGAGCTTAAACTTACCAGGGGTCATATGAGCCCAGTATTCATTCCTGCCCATGGCAGGGAGTCAGACTTGATGATCTGCTCAGGTCTTTTTTGACCCTACATCTATGAACTTATGAACCCATGAAAATGGTTGGCACCTGTCTGGATGGCAGAACTATGGAAAAGGACTTTGGAGTCTTTCACTCAATATGAGTGTGATGCAACTACACAAAAACTGAATGTGTTTTTGGGCTGCATCAATAGAAGCATTAAGTGCAGGACATGGGAGATGATATTTAGGTCTCAACTGGAGTACTATGTGCAGGTCTGGGCTCCACATTTTAAAAAGGATGTGGAGAAGTTGGAGAGGGTCCAGAAGCAGGTGACAAAGATGATAAAGGGCAAGTCATATGAGGAGAAGCTGAAGTAGCTAGGCATGTTTAGCTTGCAGAAACGGTGCTTAAGAGAGGATATGATAGCAACCTTCAGACACTCGAAGGGCTGCCATAAAGAAAAGGGAAAGCACCTTTTCTTTCTTGCTGCAGGGAGGAAGATGACCAATGGCTGTAAGTTTTCAGCAAAGAAAGCTTAGATTGGATATCCAGAAAAAACTTCTTCACTGTGAGATTAGCAAGGCAGTGGGATAGACTGTCTAGGGCAGTTGTAGTAGACTCTTCATCTTTGGAGGTGTTTAAGGAGAGGTTGGATAGCTGCTGGTTGGGAATGATCTAGGCATAGCCATGTCTATGTTCTACTATGGGTATTTCCCGTGCTTCTGGGCTTTGCTGGTTGTTTCCTCACCCCATTCCTGTTACACAAGATGTTTTTAAACCTTCCTCAGAGGCCTTGGGCATTAGCTCCAGCCAAGGCCGGGGACTTCAACTTCCTTTCCTATATCCTTGTGTCAAGGTATTTAATAGAATTCACAGGTTTGTTGGAATCTGACAGGCTGCATCATGAGGACTTCTGCTGTAGATTCAAACTTGTAACCTTGGGACATCAATCATGTGCCTTAGCACCTGGCCACCCTAGCTGCCAGAATTTCAACTGGGGTATGTCAATGCTCTTGCTGGGACCAAAGCCAGAGGGCTCCTGGATAAGGGTATGACTAATTACCATATTTGGGGTGAGGAAGGAATTTTACTCTATGGTCAAATTGGTACAGACTGCGGGGGTTTTTCCTTTCTTTTGTAGTGGGGAGTGTAACCCTCTACTTGAGATCTCTTGAGCACATGACTTAAAGAGTTAACAATCAACCCCTTTAATTGCATGGGTTCTAAAACACTTCCCTCCTCTGCTCTAAGAAAAGAGATGAAAGAGGTGGTGTGGGACAATGGAATCTGTCACTGGAAGTTTTAAATGTACATTAGACAAACAGGATGGTTTAGATAGATACTCCTGCCTTGAGTAGCGGGTTGGACCATATGATGTCCTGTGCCCCTTTCAGCCCTATTTTTCCACAATTCTATAAATTAGTGCAGGGCTTGGCAATACATAGGCTGGATACAGAATGCAGACCCATTGGATCTGGCCTTCAGTGGCTTAGTCTTTGCCCATGATGTGCTATGCTGTGCTGTGACTGGGTGGCTGGGTACTTTACCAATGGCTGGGTTTAGCATTGGCTTACCTTTGACCTGAGCTGGGTGATCCCAATCTGCTGCCAAAAAATGTTGCCAACCCCTGGTTTAGTGTATGTCCAAATCAATCTGAAAAATTCATTCTGTTTTGCAGTTGCCATTATAATTGTAAACTGCCTGTGCCCTTCATTTTTTGCATTGTAGCCTCTAACATGATGTGGACTACTCAAGCAGTGCTACCTGAGGGGCAATCAATGACAAAAGCCATTAACAGTCATTAACCTTGATGTTTCTCCATTTAAATGGGTCCACTCTATAACAATAGGCCGGCTATAGTCCAGAGAAACCATTTCCCTATAGTGGCTGATAGGATTCTGAGGCTGCTGAAGAGGTCACCAGTTATGGAAACAAGACTTCTTTTCATGGGTCAGCTGAAAGTCTTCCATAATTAGCAAAGGTATCCTTTTATTCTTCATGCTACCTGCGCCATGTCTCCTGATGACCTTCTGAGAAAAGCTCATCTTGATATTTCAAAAAGGCTTATATTGAACTGGCTTATTGCAACTTTCATAGACACAGGAACAAGAGGCAATAGGGAACAGTTTGGAGAAGGTCTGAGGAAGCCAGTCTGTGTGCATAAGCCTAGAATGGTGCCTGCAGTTGGACCAGTTCTATAACCAGACTGAGTTTAGTTTTGGAAACTAAACTCTTGTGTACTACCTGCCGTACATTATATAAAATGCCACTGGTAAAGTGGTTCAGGTGACCCATACCTTTAACATTATGAATGCTCTTGGTGGTTACAAATGTATAGGTTGTTCTACAATAAAAACTCTTTATGCTGCTATCAGATTATGACCCCTCATCCCACTATTCTGTTAGTGAGCATTAAGGAGAAAAGAGGAATTCACTACTGTATAGGACAGTTACATTTTTTGGCTGAGGTCTTTAGTCCATGAATGCCACCTGGAACCATAACAACAGTGCAAAGTGGTATCAAATCATCTGGAGGCAGCTAATGGAGAATTCTGTATGTGAAGAGGAATCTTTTGTTGACAAACACCGTGGCCATGTATCTAGCTCTTTTTGCAGCTACCCCACCGCTTCTCTCCTGTGTAAAGTGAAATAGAGGCCCAGTTGAAGACATAGCAGCACACGGGCAGAACAAAATGGAAAGGTATGCGGTGGATGCGGCAGCTTGTCTAATGCCAAGGCAGAAAGACCGTAAAGAGTTTGAGGCCATTAATTAAAGCTGTTCCTATGCAACATATCCTGAATCAGAAAAATTCCTTTTGTCTTTCTGCAATCTTTTTCTTTTACTTTATTTTAGCACTACTTGAATGAAGTGGAGAATCAAGGTTTTAGAGTGGCGTATAGAGTGGCTCTACTGTCCACCTCAACAGTAATCTAAGCATGTGCATGTTCAGCATGTTGGGCATGCTGCTGCAGGATACAGTTTGTTTGTCATGTAGGAATGGTCTAAAGTATTTTTAGGTTATCTGTGAGGGTTGAAGAAACTTACATTTAATTCAAATAAATTAAAAATTGTTCCAAACAGCTCAGAAGATTGGCTGGTGAAATCAAATCTCATTCAGGAGAAATTAGATAATTGTAAATCTTGTTGCCTCTGGGACTCCTGCTGAATTTCTGTCTTCCTTTTTTGTTATTACTAATAAAAACCATTACCACTCCTTTTTGTGGCAACATCTACATCTCTATTCTCCCTGCTTCTGTTACTGCCTATACTTCAACATGACAGAAATGACAGATTGTTTGCCAGATATTTCTGACTTGAAATTCAAAATCTGATTTGGAAGATTGTTTTAGATGAAGAATGGGAGGGTATGAGAAAAAATGAAATATGAGATCAAGTATTAGTAATCAGCAAGTTTTCCTTTCCACTCAGTAGTGGTGAGAACACTGGGTTCAGTTTTGTTCACTATACTTCAAGAAAGTTGTGGAAAAATTCTAGGAAGTCCACAGGAGACCAACAAAATTGATTACAGGTCTAGGAAACGGCATATATGAGGAAAGGTTGGAAGAACTGCAATTATTAGTTTAGTGAAGAAAAGCCTGGGACTGGGGGTGGGGGTATAGATGGCAGTCCTCAAGTATAAAGAGGGTTGTTATAAAGAGGATGGTGATCAATTGTTCTCTATGTCCACTGGGGACAGGACAAGAAGTAATGGGTTTAAACTGCAAGAAGGGAAATTAAGGTTGGATATTAGGAAGACTTTTCTTACTATGAGGATGCTTAAGCACTGGAACGGATTACTAGAAATGTGGAATCTCCATCACTGGAAGTTGTTAAGTGCATGTTAGACAAATAAATGTCTGGGATGGTTTAGATAGAAATGATCCTGCCTTAAGGAAGGGATTGGACTAGCTGACCTCTGCTGGTCCCTTCTTGACCTATTTTACTATGATTCATCTCAAATGCAAGTCTGTGGAGATTAAGACTTGAAGTTGTGGTTTGGCTTATTGTAAATAAGGCCTATATACAATATCCTATTGTGGGCTTAGATTTTGACTATTTCAGCTCTCCCTCATCTCCTCCCAAACTGAAAAATTTTCACATGTGGAGTTTTGATTTAGTTTCTAAAAACAATGCTATTTATAATCATGTAATTCGGATTGTTCAAAGTAAAGATTGGACTTATAAGTCATCCACGTACTCATGTGACCTAGCCTCCACCTCCCTTTGTTCTCTTCCCTTTCCCTTTTTTCTCCTTTTCCTTCTTTCTCTTTTCTCCTTCCCTTTTTCTTTCCCACTTCCTTTCTCTCTTCTTCCCTCTCCTCTCCTCCCCTCCCCCTTTTGGATGCAGTTGTTTTTGCCCGTGAAGGATGAACAACAGTACTCGTAAAAGCATTGTAAAATTCATATGTAATCCATTACTTATTATTTTAGTCTAAGAAAGAGGGAGCTCGTTTTGTCTAATTTCAAACCTGCTCTGACACTGTAGCTTTGTAGGGCTGAGTTAGTATTCTGCCAAGGAGAGATTGTGGAGAAAGTAGAAGAGATTAAAAAATCCAATGGAAAAATAGGGTGAAAACAGGAACAGATTGTGGCACAATGAAAAAGAGAAAGGCTGCAAAAGAAGCAGGGAAGGACAGCAGTGGAATATAAAATATCTAAAGTTTTGTATCTTTACATACAAAAGAGATGTATATCAGCCCATAAAAATCAAATGCAATGTTATTTTCTCCACTGTAAGGCTGTAGCTGGAATTGATCTTCCTATTTACTATATTAATCTTTGTAATATAGAATTTACTGTAATTCATGTTTCTTCCCATCTTATTTTGGATAATGAATTATATGCTTGCCATCTGGCCTACCACTGGGGTTCTCATGGAATTGTCCATCAGCTCTGATTTCCCTTTGCTTCAGGGATTTAACAACTATTTATTTTCTAAGAAGTGATGTTGAAATGCTATGGTTATAGGTCAATGCAGATGCTTAGCTGGTTACTTTTGAATTGAACAGTAAGAATTCACTTACTGAGTGAATCACACCCAGATGCATCATGATCTGTTAATAATTAGAAATGGATTAGATAGGAACACAACCTATTGCTGATGGAAAATGATCATATGTTCTCTGCCATAACACTGAAATTTTTAATCTGTCAACCATGCACAGTCTTCCTTTTATTATTTATCCCTTTCTATGCTTTGTTTCTGTGGTTGTGAGCATTGAGGGTCAGAACCCAGTGTCAAATCAGTGAACCTATTGGAAAGGGTTGGGTCTATGTTACACAGTTCAGTTTTAAAAAGACTCATTATTACTTGGACACTGGATGAATAATGCCTGTGATAGTGGAAGCAGTCTGCCAGGCTGGGAACATTGTAAGGCAGATGGTTCAGGAAGAGATTTTCTGGCCTCTCCTGAGGATGGTTGTCCAGCATATCAATAAAATCAGCTTGTGTGCATTATAAATCATACCTCTCTTACTGTCCTTGTCCTAGGCCCGGACATACCATATGCAACATTCACACAGCATTTTGATCAGATGCTTTCTCATCCTTTGTTAATATGGTCTCCTTTCTACTCCTTCATCAGGCTTTTTGGTTTAAGTCACTGGTTTTGGGATGAGTACAATTGCAAGAACCAGGCCCAGTGACCTAAACTACAGGTAGGTTGTCTGCTTGTTGTTGGAGACAAGTTGCATGGAACCTTAATAGAATATTTTTCCTGCCCTTGTTCAACAATCTATTATCAGTCTCTGAAATAAGAGATCCTCTGATATCTCTTCTGACTGCCTTCATAATGGCTCGGATGCTCTGCTTATTTCAGAGAGAGAAGAGGCCTTAATTTCCCCCTTAGACTGGACATAAACTTCATAGAAGATGCAATGGCCAATGGTTTATACAGTATGTTCAGCCCAAAAAGGCAACTAACAGCTCTAACTAGCCCTTGGCTTCCAGATTAGGGAAGGTATCTGATACAGTAAGCACATAAAGGAGAGATTTAGTCATGGTGACAGCTGTTCTTCTAATGTATCCTTCAGAAAGTGCTTCACTATGTCTTTACTGACTGAGATCTGCAGATGGAAACTTAGATCCTGGTCTACAATGCAGGCGTTATCTGCATGCTCCTCTATGGGTGTGAGACATGGGTGACATATCAAAGCCATCTTAAGTGCCTGGAATGGTTTCATCAGTATTGCCTCAGGAAGATCATTTGAATTAGATGGTAAGACCACTATACCAATGCCAACATCCTGTCTGCAGCTAACATAACCAACGTTGAGGCAAAGCCCATAAAACATCAACTCTGCTGGGCTGGCCACTATGTGCGGATGGCTGACACACCTTCCGAAGCAGGTTCTCTTCTCTCAACTCAGTCATGGCATGGATTGGCTTCTTCCACCATCTTAAAACTCACCAATAATCCCACTCCCCTGGCAGACTTCATCCTCATTTTGAGGGATAGCTGAAGACTTCAGTATTTTCCAGACAGCTGAAAATACACAAGCAAGGACATGAAGTTTTGGCTGTGAAAATCCAATCTTTATTAGCTCCCAGATGGTAGAGCTGAAGGCTGAATTTACATTAAAAAGATTCAGAGCTATAATAAAGATATGATCTAGATATACAGTAAATTTATATTAAAAATACTTACCATATTCAGGAAGGAGAGGAAGGTGGGACAGGATTCTATGTATAATTCTTCAAGTCTGTAGGAAGTTAGACCCCTGTCACTTATTAATTGGGCTTGTAAAACTGCTGGCAAAAATTCTTGCAGACAGCCTGTAGGATATGATCTGTAAGATTATTAGCCCAGATCAAGTAAGCTTTGTAAATGAATGACTACAAACTGAGAATTACAATGAAAATACTCAATATGATCTAAAAGGCCAGTAGCAGGCTGGAACCCTGGCAGACACTTGTTTTGCAATCCATGATAAAAAGGCCATTGACAAAATAAATTTGAGATTTCCTTTGTGTGACTATGAACAAATGAGCAGAAAATGCAGAAATTTGGAAGCCAGTAAAACTCTTCCTATAAGGCCCTCAGAGGAAATTGCATTTTAGAAATCACCTCTTTGAGGAATAAGGCAGTTAGATAAGTAGAAGTGCTGAAGAAGTCCAATGACTGGAAACTGAAGCTAGACACATTCAGAATAGAAATAAGAGGCAGATTTTTGTGATGGATATTAATCAACTTACTTAGGGTATGGACAAAATACGATTATACCATGTTAAAAGGGGGCAAGCACTTACTGTGCAGCACCTGCTCTGTGGTAACTGCCAGTGTGCCTGCCCTTACCTCAGAGTAAGTGAGATCTAAATTATGGTACTATACTTTTCAATGAGATAGGGCTAAGTTACTGTGGTCCAGCATTCACTTACTGCAGGGTAAGAGGGGGCACATGGTCAGGTACCATGGAGAATCTGACGTGCGATAAAGCTGCATCTCCTTTTAATGTGTTATAATTTGTTATTTGTCCATATCTTTAAGGATGTGATGGATGCACTATTTCTTGAAGTCTTTATATCAAGATTGCTATAGCTCAACCAGAAATATGGGCTGTTTATAGGAATCATCAGTCACATTCCATAGCTGGTGTTGTACAGGAGTTGGATAAGAGTCCCTGCTGGCTTTAAAATTATGAATCTATGAAAGTATCTCTGGGATGTAACTAAATCCAGGTAACACTGAGTTTATTTCATGGAAAAATAGCATGGTGCTGGATAATTTAAAGGCAGCTAGTTAACTTATGTTCTGGCAAAATCCAAAAAATACTGGAAACAGAGAATAATCATTGACCACACTCAAAGACGGGCCCTGCACATTATTAGAATGGCTGAAAGTAATGACTGAAAGCAAGATGGGATAGCAGTGGGATGCTAGGTTCAGTTTTGTAAATAATGGTAAGAAAACTGAGAGGAGCAGAACCTTGCAAGATACAGAAGTATTGAATATCAAAGTTGCCATCAGAATCTAAATCTCCAGACTTTTTAACTGATACAAAGGAAAAAGGGAAGTGGCTATAGAATAAATACATAATTCAGAACATTTATTTTTGTGCCCTATTCAGAAGGAACTGATTTTCCCTGCTTCATGAACATTTAGATAGTCATACTGTTCAGCCCATCTTCAGTGTTTGAAAGATTCTCCCTGCTTTCCTAAGAAGACACAATACTTCCGGGGTATGGAAATCCATAGAAACAATATATTTTTTGATTTTACAGTTTAACAAAAACTTTCCCAAACAATGAATACACTCTGCTTCAGTTTGTGGTATCTGCTAAACTGTTTCACTATAATGCTGACAAGTCACATCATTTTCAAGGTTCTTAAAAGCACTTGGAAATAATGTTCATACTAGCAATAATTAGCAAACAGACTATATGAATAATCACACTCATTCCCACAAAGATTTCTTGTTTTCACAGACCAATCCATTACCTGCTTCAATGAACCGTCTTGTTGTTAATTTGCAGGGCTTTCACCCCTAGGTGATGGAAATACCTGCCCTCTTTCCAGTCTCCCATTAAGTATGTTTTTCAGTAATATGTATAATTCATGAGAAAAATTTGTTTGTCAAGCATTCCAGACAGGTCACTTAAATCCTAGATCAATTGATAATGTTCACACCAACATGGACTAGAATGAAAATAGCCCCAATGCTGATTTCATTCCTTGCTTTAAAAAAAAAAAAAAGGATTTTTAACTTATAAATATACATCAGTATCATATTTTTAGAAGAAAAAACTGTAAGAATAAAGCTCTCCCCCCACACCACCTCTAGATTTGTTGTGACAAAGTAAATGTCTCAATATATTAGGTATTATGTATTCATGGCAGGCGCTACCGAAGTTGGTAAAACACGTACATGATGTTGTTACAAATGTAAACAGAACGTTTAGAACTATATGGTCTTTTCTTGTGGTGGTGGATGAACAAAGAAGAAAGTTCAGGGACTTTCTATTCTGTAGGCATACTAGGCAGGATCCAACAATAAGAGTAAAGCCAATATCCTCTCTATGCTGAGGGTCTGGGATAAAATTTCCTCCCCAATCACATTCTTTTCCCCTGAACAAAAATCACATCCTCAGCGCATACTGCTGCGAGCAAAATCTAAACATTGATACAGTGAGTAGCAAATACATCCAGTTGTATGTTTTCCCTACCCCTTTTTATGGAAAAATGTCTGTTCTTCTGTTGCTCTGCACTTTATAAAGCCATTCATATCATTTTAAAGTAGGCGTACAATATTACTACCTGGGCATGTCTATATGAGATGCTTTAATGCACAGTACTGCTCAGTAAAGTGCATGTGTCTACACATGCACATGCTTACTGAACAGTAAATGATGCTGCTTGTGAGTAAATTTGCTACCTGCAAATGCAAGTAGCAAATTTATTCATGATTAGTTACTGTGTATTAATGCACATATAGATGCCAACTAGGAGCAAATCACCTCCTAATCAGCCTTACCACTAGGGGGCTAGCCCCAGGGCTCTGGCCTGGGAGCTTCTCCTGCCCCAGGACTGCGCCACCTCCATGCCTGCCCCAGCCTCAGGCTCTTAAAATCTGCACGTATTATGAGCCCTGGTCACACACAGGGATCCTGAGGCCACTCCAAGCCCTTGTGTCCCCCTGGGCAGGCTGCAATCCAGTGCCTCTGCCTGGCACCACAGTGCCGTGAAGCTGTCAGGCCCATGCCATCCAGGCCTGCAGGCAGCTCCTGGCCACTGGAGACAGCTCCAGCTGCCTTCAGTCCACCCATCAGCAGCCTGCTTGGAGCCTGCAGGTACTGTGGGGCACAGCCTTGCTATGTGGCTCTCAGTCCCATGTTGTGCCCCTGTACTGGGTGTTGCAGGCAGCTGCCCAGGCTTGGCAATACAGGGACAGCTGCGTGGAGGCTCGGAGTTCTAGCACAGGAGCCCCAATGGCCTCATCATTGCTGATGCCTGTACCTGCCACCTGGGGCCCCAGCTGGTTGCAGGACGAGACTGGCAACTTTGTGGTGCTGTGGGATGAGGCAAAGATGCAGCCCCAGTTCACATTGTGTGGGTGCTCCAGTGCCTATGTCTATGAGGGGCTGTCAGGCCAGATATGGGAGCATGAGCACAACCAGTCAGCATGGTAATGCCACGTAAAGGTCAAGGCTTTGTAGGCACAGTGGGTGGCCATCACTGACCACAATCACCAGCTGGGGAGTTCCCGCAAGTCCATGACCTTTAGGTGGCAACTGACAGTGATCCTTGTGCCCCAGGACCCAGGATGCAGCCATGCTGTGTACAGCAGCTCAGGTGGCCTGTCTGAGACCTAGCCCAGGCCTGGCATCTGCAGTGATGTGTCACTGAGGGAAGGCCCCTCAGGCCTCCAGTAGTCTATCCCACCAAGCTCCCTGCCTGCAGTCTCCACCAGCAGCTTGGGGAGTCTGGGCCAGTGCCTGCCCTGATACCTCCACAGCCTCAGCCTCAGCCCCAGCCATAATATGTGGCTGGCCACATCACCACTGGCCAACAGCAGGGCCAGCTCCTCCTCAGGCTGGGTGCCCACGCGTCATGTCCCACTGTCCAAGGACAATTTCACATAGCCATTTGCAAAGCAGTTATGCAAATTAAGTATAAAGAGCTTCCACTCTAAAGGGACATGTCCACATCTGTATTTGATCTGAGATCAGTAAACTTGCAAGTAAACTACTTGTGAGTAAACACTCCCAGGCAGATATCTACGTCTGCAGGAACACAGCAGCAGATTTGCTGCTCTTAGCACTAAACTGCTGCCACTTCCTGTGGCTCGCCATGCCAACCCCCAACCACATAGTAAGCTCCACACTGTGGGAAGGGCCCTCCTCATCCTAGCTCCTGACCCTGGCCATCAACCCTCAGCCCCCATGCCTGCCACCCCTCCCAGCTCAGCCCAGCTGCACTCCCCTGGTGCCAGGTTTGCCCCACCCCCCAGCATTCAGGGAGGTGGGAAACAGTGCAAAACTTTATGGAGCAGCCCATGCCCCTGTGACAAGGCAGGAATGGGCCTCTCACATACCAAGAAATGTGTCAATGCCAGTGGTGAGGTTCTCCTCAGCTGGGGGGGCAGGAACACGTATCATAGCCACCATAGCCACAGGTAGCCCTCCAGGTGGCAGTAGAGGTTGCAGGGCAACCTCTACTGCCCTCCAGGTGGCAGTAGAGGTTGCAGGGTAGCCCTCCAGGTGGCAGTAGAGGTTGCAGGGACAGCCCAGGCTTGTCCCCCATCAAAGCTCAGAGTCCCATTCCAGGTGTGCAGGTGCACCTGGAGACCATGGCAATCAGTAGCAGCAGGGGATAGTGGGTCAGACACCTCTCAGTCCATGCAAACAGCTCCTCATGCACTGCCTGTGGCATGTGCAGCAGAAGCACACTTGGGGCTTAAGTGCTGGCCCTGGGACACCTGCCCAGAGAGGCCCCTTGCAGGGAGAGCAGAGGGATGGGTAGCGCTGCATACCAGTCATCCAGGAACCCTGCACCTCCTGAGCCTGGGTGCCATGGGCTTGGCAACAACACAGGAGAGTGGCTGGCCTGCAGTAGGAGGGAGAGGGCAATGGGGTCTGGAGCCACAGCAGTGGGTGCTGCCAGGTGCCTGTCCTGTCCTGCCCTGGGAATGGGCTGGGGGAGGCTGCCAGCACTCAGCCTACCCTTGGGAAGTAAACAGGGATGGGGATCAGCAGGTGGCTGCCTGGGTCCAGGTTTGCCCGGCTGATTTACCATGGTCCTGGGCTCCCGTGTATGCCCAACCCTCAATCTGAGGCCAGGCAGCATATGGCCTCTAATACAAAGCATCTTGCCTGAGAATATTGCAAATTGTCACAAACAGGTTCTTTATCATGGCTCTGCAGGTCCTGCAGCTACACATTGGGGAGAGGCCACCGTTAGCAGCTGGGATGAGGGCTTAGGGTTGCTACCACCCATAGCTGGGGGTCCTTTAGATGCACCAGCTCTGCCAGAGGTGGACCCAGAACTTCACCATACTCCTGGACCAGCTGGTGGTGGTGTCGGAGGACAAGCTTGTGGACACATGGGCCTCGTGGGTGGAGTTCATGGCCCATGAGGACATGTGGGACAAGGCGGACTGGGAATTCTGGGTGCAGCTTCTGGCCCTGGAGCACAAGTGGGCAGAGGCCCTGTGGGAACAGACTGTAGTCCTGGCCAGGGCAGTGCAGGTCATGGGCGATGGCTGCCAGGTGCTGAACACCATTCTGTCCCTGGTGATCACTTTTGTGGCACTTGGCCCCTTGGCCCTTGGCAGCCACCTGCCACACAGCAGCAGCACCCCCACCCCATGGGCCTAGGAGGAGGTCCTGTGCCCCTTGCATCAGCCAGGAGCCCTTGCCCCAGATCCTACCTTGGGTTCCCCACCATCCAGGACCCCTGCTTGCCTGGCTCCATGTGAGTGTGGAGACAGAGTGCCTGCAGTGGGGCCAGGACTGTATGCTGGACCTGGACACCAGTTGCCAGAAGGGTAGCCATCCACACAGGGGGCCCACTGGCCACCATCATCCCTGGGGGAGCTCCCCACCTGCTGGGCTCACTGCAGCATACACATCTGTGTGGGAACAGCAGAGGCTAGGGGCTGGCTGCCTGCCTGCTCCCTAGGTGCTCCCACTCCATGGCCTTTGACTGTGGGACAGCACACAAAGCACTTTGTAAATAGTCTGCACAGGGAAGAGGGTGGTTTATTGTTGGGTGGGGTGGATGGTGGAGGGGCTCTGTTATTGGAGGGGAGGGGAGCTCTGTTTGTTGGGAAGGGAGGCGGGAGTGGGGTGGGTATGTTTGATGTGAGGGGAATAAAAACTTGTTCTTCTGAGATATGTCTGCAGTGAACCTAGTGATGGGGGTGGGTGGGAGGGTTGGAGGGCTCACAGGTGGCAGTCCAGGTGGGCTACAGCGGGGAGTGCAGGAGGAGGTGGTCAGCCAGGGCCTCTTGCACCTGGTGCCCTGCCCTTTGGGGGCAGGTATGTGGCTCACTTGTGGCCTTGTTGAGGGTGGCCTGCCACTGTTGCTATTGCTGCTGTCACAGGTAGTGCTCCTGCTGGTAGGTGGCCTCTTCCTGCCATGTCTTCTCTCCCCCAGGCCTTGCAGATGTTATGCAGCGTACAGGCTGTGATGTTGACCTGGGGGAAGTTGTACTTGGTGAACTTGAAGCAGGTGATGAGGGTGTGCCAGGATCCCTTGAGGAGGCTGAAGGTGCACTCCATCAGGGTGTGTGATTAAAGTGTGACTGGCAGGGGTCCAGCTGGTTGGTGTAGGGCTAAAAGAGCCAGGGAAGGAGTGTGTAGGTGGGGTCCCCAATGAGGAGGGGTGGGACCACCATGGTGCCCAGCTGCAGGTCCGGCACCCCTGGCCCAAAGCAGCCACTCTGCATGAGGGCTGTCAGGGCAGAGTTCCAAAATACATGGGAGTCATGGGCATTGCCCACCCAGCTGTCACTCATGTGCCTGAAGGCCCCATGATGGTCCACAATGGCCTGGAGCACCATGGAGTGAAAATCCCTCTGGCTACAGTAGAGCCAGTCACCATGGGGCGGGCAGGTAATGGGGATTTGGGTCCTGTCCAGGTCCCTGAGGCACAGGGGGAATCCCAGGGCATGAAATCCTGCAACCCCTGCCAGAAGGTTGTGCATATGGAACACCATGTGCCACAGCATGCTCTGGAGGGTGCTGCACACCTCCAGGAGTGACACCCTAGTAGCGGCCTTGCCCACACCAAAGGGATGGCTGATGTACTGGGGGCTGGCCAATGTGGCTAGTTTTATAAAAGTGAGGGCTAGCTGGGTACGGGGAGGGACAGCTGCACAGTGGTATCCTGATACTCCAGGTGTGGCTGGAGCTGCCCCAGGAAGTCCCAGAAGGTGGACTGAGTCATGCAGAATGCCTCCAGGCACTGCTCATCATCCCAGGTCTGCTGCATGATGTGCAGCCATCAGTCCTGGCTAGCCTGGTGAGCCCGGAGTCCTGGAGTCCCAGGAGGGTGAGAATGACCCAAGCAGTTGCATCCAGCAGCCCATTGTTGGCATCCCTGCCACAGTCTGGCCAGCTGGATGGGGCTCAAGTGGCAGCAGCCCTGGGATTGTGAGCTGTGGCTGGACAGGTGGTGGCTGTGCTTGGGGGAGTCAGGAGGGCCCAGACAGCTATGGGCCAGCTGGTGGCCAATACAGTGGGCCACTGGGGACAGTGCATGGCCAGCAGGAGCCTGGGATGTTGGTCGTCACTGCCATGGGCAGACTGGAGTAGGTCCAGTGTGGGGAGGCAGAGGCGGCAAGGTGAGAACTGCCGAATACTTGTCCCTGCACTGGGCACGCTGCTCCTGGCCAGGGAAGTGGCTGGCCAGGGAGCAGAGAATGGGGCTGCCTTTTCAAGAGAGCTGCTGGCTCCTGGCAGCTGCAGCTGGAGCCTGAAGCTCCCCACAGTGGTGGCAGGGGCCCATTGCAGGGCCACAGGAAGTGGCAGCAGTTTGGTGCTAAGAGCAGCAAATCTGCTGCTGTGTTCCTTCAGATGTAGATGACTGCCTGGGAGTGTCTACTCACAAGTAGTTTACCTGCAAGTTAACTTATCTCAGATCAAATACATATGTGGACATGCCCCTTTAGAGTGGAAGCTTTTTACTTAATTTGCACAACTGCTTTGCAAATGGCTCTGTGAAATTGTGTGCAATATAGAATCAAGCCCAAGTCTTTAATCTTTTTGATGTAATGCTTGTCTCATTGATGGGGAGTTTTGCAACGGAGGTCTATGAAGCCAGGATGTGAACCCAGGACTTGAATGTGGGACTAAGTCTAATGAGCTCTAATAAGCCAGTTCATAGAGCTTTAATGCTCATTAGGTAAGACAGGTTCCTTTTATCAAAATTCTGAAATTGTGAAGATAATGCTTATTATAGAGAGAAACTATTATTCATTTTACCTCCCATCAGAAAAATCACACTTTAGTTATTCAATTTATTCTTTCCATTTACATTTAAAGCACCTAGCCATTACTCTAAATTCGCGCAGTGTAAACTACCCTGAAAACTACTGTACAATAAATATAATTAAAAAATAGATATATGTAAATGTGACATTTTAGTGAACAGGTGTAAATATATCAGTCTGCTACAACCTAGCATTTTTTGCTCATAAACATTATTGCCTCATTGTTCTGTACTCACTGTGCTTAATTCTGCAGTAATTATGATGTTTGTTGCTACGTTGCTAATGTAGAGAGCTTTACACAAATATATGCAGAAATAGAGCAATGAAGCTTGTATAAATGATTCTGGCCAAATAAATACTTGTTTTTTGGGGTGCTTTATAAAGTCAGTCAAGAGAATCCTATGTTGAGAGCTCTTACATGTATTGCACACTGGAAACCTGAAAACAAATAGAGTCCTGAAAACAAAATGCCACTTAAAACTGTGTGACCCCTGGGCAAATCGCATAAGGTGGGAGGAAATCAAGCAGTTACATAGTAGGGCTGTGCGAAATTTCACCGGCAGTTTCATTTTGACACTGTTTTGACTCGTTTCAAGCTCAGTCAGTTGCACAAGCACCCGTGTCACAAGTTTTGTCTGTCAGCAGCCAGAGGTGCAGGGCCCCAGAACCCTTGCACTGATCTACTTGACAGCTGGCAGGCTTTGTGGCCACAGCAAGGGCTAGAAGGCCTGCAGCTTTTACCCTGCTGCACCTTAACACACACAGTGCCACCCATGTCACAAGTTTTGCTTGTCCACAGCTTGAGGTACAGTTTCCCCTAAGCCCCTGCACCTATCTCCTTGAAACTTGGCAGGATTTGTGGCCTCACCAGGGGCTACCACCCCTGCAGTTTTGACCCTGCTGTGGCTTAACACGTACACATGACATGAGTTTTGCTTTCAAGATTTGAGATGCAGTTTCCCTGAAACTCCTGCACCTATCTCCTTGAAGCTTGGCAGGCTTCATGCCATCAGAAGGGGATACCATTTCTACAAGTTTCACCCAAATAAGGCCAGAAATGACAAAGTTATAGACTGTTTCAAATTTTATTATTATAGCCTATGGGTGAAATGTTAAAACAGCATCAAAACAGTGAAACTGTTTTGACAAAACAAAAAAGAACAGCCGTTTTGAATTGAAACAAAATTTGAAACAAAATGCTGTTCCTTCAAAACGTTGAAACACAAGGTGAAATGGAACAGTGCCGTTTCACACAGCCCTATTACATAGGCACTTTTGAAAATCCCATGTGAGTATCTCTGTTCCTTACGTGCTCACTTGTTCCTTACATGCTATCCTACTTTACAGAGAATTCATAAGGCACTTGGATGCTATAAATATAGGGGCCATGTACAGCTTTCAAAATAATGGCTAGATAAAACAACTACTGAAAAAGAACTGGATTTACTGTGGTTATCTTTTGCATGCATCTATGAACCTGTGTTACCTTCTAATATTTTTTATACATAGATCCCTCAAAAAGATTTTAGATATTTTGCTTATTATTTTTTGTTAATGTTTAATAAAATAATTTTTGCTGGGAAATGCAGATTTTGCTACTACAAACTGAATCAGCAGCTTCTGATCATACAAAAACAGTGCAGTCCTACACAAGGTATTGAGATCAATGCAGGGGTATTCTATAACTTATGTCACACAGGAGATCAGACTGAATGACCTAATGATTCCCCTTCTAGCTTTAAAATCTATTAAGTCAATGGAGCTTCACCAATTTACTTCAAAAGAAAATACGCCATAACATTTATAAAACTGCATTTAATTTGTAAAAATAATTTCTGGAAATAATCAAAACAGGTATCTGAATAACTGGGAAAGGAATATTCAATGAAGACTTGAAGATATACTGTCAAGGCCAATTTCCCCCTAAAACCCCAACAAGGATATTTTTAAGATTACTGTATTGTTTTATGTAATATAAAGCTTATATATATGCTTAGGAGTGATAGAAATACCTGTTTTATTTAGTAAATGGCATAAATGTCACAAAAAAGATCCTAAAAAATCACTGATATCAAATAATAAACTATGGTTAATGTGACTTAAGAATAGTTTCTCTATCTGTAGTTAAGATGTGGCCCATAAATCTTATCTGGGATATCTTGTTCCTTACAAGACATCTGTTTCTTATACCTCAAGAGTGATGTGTTGTACTGTGCTCAACAATAGTTGGGCAGCATGAGGAGAATCCAGGGGACTTTAACCTAGTGCAAAAGCCTAGAATCTTAAAGCTAAGTCTTGTGATCTTAAAATCACTCTTAGATCAGCGATTAACAAGGATTGTGAGGAGCAAGATATTCCAGAATATATTTATGGGCCAAATCTTAACAACCTTTCTCAGTTCTTGCTCCAGCAAACAGAAAATATCTAAGCTACAAGTAGAAGAACTGTTAATGTTAATTAAAGTTAGTTATTTGTTATGAAGGACTTCTTAGGGCAAGGGCGGGCAATTATTTTGGGTGGAGGGCCTCTCAATGAGTTTTGGTGATCTGTTGAGGGCCTCATGGGTAGTCCTGAGCCTTGACAGTTGCCCTGCCCCCTTGTAGCCATCTTGGGACTAGAAGTCCCACCCCTAGACCCTGATCTTTTCCACCACAAGTCCCTCCCCTTGGCCCCTGGAATTACTCCTCTTGGGAGGGGCGTTGCCATCTTAGAACCAGAAAAAAACCTAAATCATACACTAAAAGTCAAACAACTACTATAACATATTTTAATTTTATTACAAAAAATATTTTTGTCATGATTTGTGTTTTCATACTGTATATAGAGGTGACTGCATAATAACTTAAAAATAAATCCTAGTTTTGTATATTCTGAGGGGTGTATGGTGGGGTTTGGGTGTGGTGTAGTGTGTGCGTGTGTATGTATGGTGGGGTGTGGGAGTATGTTGGGGGTGTGGCAGGATGTGGGTGCATGTGTGAGGAGGTTGTGAGGGGGTGTGGCTGTGTGTGGGGGGCATAGGGTATATTGGGAGTTGTGTATATATGTGGGGGTGTGGGGGAAGGTTGCAGGTGTGTGAGGGAGGGTGCAGGGGTGTGGGGACCCCCCTCAACTCCCTCCATGGCAAAGCAGCAGCAGGCAGGGTTCTCAAGATGCAGGTGCCCAGTGGGATGCAGCTCCAGCCAGTGCTGCACATCTCAGTGAGGGTTGCAACCTCCCCTGGGCTGTCTGTATTGCTGGTCCTCTCTGCCTCTCACATGTAGCCCCTGCACTCACACAGCAGAGAGGGAAGCTCCAAATGCTAGAGCCAGCTGCCTTTCCTGCCAGGGCTGTGCAGTACAGGAGAGAAGCTTCAGGCATTGGAGTCAGCTGCTTTCCCCATTAGGCCTGTGCTGCAGGGGAGAGAAGCCCTAGGCACCTTCCCCTGTGGGGTGGGGAAAGTAGCCAGCTTCAGCACCTGAGGTTTCTCTCCTATGCTGTGCAGCCCCGGTGAGAAAGGCAGCCAGCTCCAGCACCTGGTGCTTCCCTCCCATGCTGTGGGAGTGCAGGGGCTGTGCATGAGTGGTAAGAAGAGCCAGCAATATGGACTGCCTGGTGGAGGTTGTGCCCCTTGCTACAATGTGCAGCACTGGCTAGGGGGGGTCCCCTCAACCCCCACCCTCCCTCATGCCCACACACTGACCACCCACGCTTTGCACTGTTGCCAACCCCTGGGCACATGATCCATGCTGCTGCCAGCCCCAGGCCCATCCTTCATGCTCCTTCCCAGCTGCAGCTCTGCCCCTGCTGCTTCCCTACCTGCTGCCTGGAGCCAGCAGGAGACCAGGGAAGTAGAGCAGATCCCTGGAGGTTGCAGCAGCTACAGCAGCAGCCCCGCACAGAAATTGCATGCTGGTTGGCTGGGCCCTTCCACCTATGAGGCCATAGGGTATGTTTGGGGCTGTGTGTACAAACCCCCTTGCTTTCAACCTTTTGGGAGGAAAGGCTGGGTGGGGTACAACATGTTGGTGGGCACTGCGGGCTGTATGAAAGAGCTTGGTGGGCCAGATCTGGGTGATGGGCTGTATTTTGTCCATCCCTGTTTTAGGGTGTTTTTGGTGACATTTATGCCATTCATCAAATACATTTGTATTTTTATCAGTCCTAAGTTTATATATAAATTCAAAATATGGCTCAGCTCACAATGCAATGCTTAATACCACACACATTTTACTAATATGGAGTGGTTGACACAGAGAAAAAGGCAGAGATCCTCAATGAGTTCTTTGCTTCAGTATTCCTTAATACTGACCAAGACAATTTCCCTACCTTGAGCATAGACAGGTGTCCAAAAGGCACCAGAGCACCAAAGGTTAGTGCTGCCTTAGTTAAAGAGCACTTGGAAGGTTCTGGATGGGTATCAGCCAGCCCAGATGACCTCCATCCATGGGTGCTGAAGGAATTGGCCAGTGTCATTGCTGAGCCACTGGCACAGCTGTTTGAGCTCTCATGGTGCTCTAGCCAGGTGCCTGAGGACTGGAAAAAGGCTAACATGGTGCCCATTTTTAAGAAGGGAAGAAGGGATGAGCCGGGTGACTTTAGGCCAGTCAGTCTTACTTCTATCCCTGGGAAAATACTGGGAAAAAATCATCAAAGAGCACATTTTTGAAGGCCCAGAAGGGGAAACAATGCTAAAAGGAAACCAGCACGGGTTCATCACAGGTTGACAAACCTGACAAACCTTATAGCCTTTTATGACCAGGTCACACACTGCCTTGACATAGGAGCTGAGGCTGATGTCACCTTCCTGGATTTTAGGAAGGCCTTCAACACAGTTTCACATCCTATTCTTATAGGGAAGCTAACGGGCTGCGGAGTGGATGCCTAGACAGTCAGGTTTATGGCTAACTGGCTTAGGGACTTCAGGGACACCCAGGGAGGTGGTGGTTGGGTTGTTCTCAGCCTGGAAGGAGGTGGGCAGTGGGGTCCCACAGGGTTTGGTCCTTGGACCAGTGTAATTTAATATCTTCATCAGTGATTTGGATGGGGCTGTGGAGAGCACCCTTTCCAAGTTTGTAGATGGTACCAAGTTATGGGGCAAAGTTAATACACTGAAGGGCAGGGAGCAGATACAGGCCAACCTGGACAGGTTAGATCAATAGGCGGAATGAAACTGGATGAAATTCAACAAAGATAAATGTAAGGTACTCCACCTAGGAAGGAGGAATCCCCAGCACACCTACAGGTTGGGGGACGACCTCCTCAGCAACTCAGAGGCTGAGAGAGTTGTTGGAGTCATAGTTGACTCCACGATGAACATGAGCCAGCAGTGTAATGGGGCCATCAACAAAGCCAATCTCACCGTGTTGTGTATTAGCAAATGCATGACCAACAGATTGATGGAGGTGATGCTACCTCTCTATTCAGCATTAGTGAGGCTGCAGTTGGAGTACTGTGTCCAGTTTTGGGCCCTGCACTTCAAGACGGTCACAGAGAATCTGGAGAGGGTTCAGAGGATGACCACTGATACGATTAGTGGTCTTTGAGAAAGATCCTACAAGGAGAGGTTGAGAGATCTGGATCTCTTCAGCCTTTGCAAAAGACGGCTGAGGGGTGACCTTGTAGCTATAAGTTTATCAGGGGAGGACAGCAGGGAATTGGGGATGTGCTGTTTACCAGAGTGCCCCAGGGAGTAACTACGAATAATGGGTGCAAACTAATGGAGAATAGATATAGGTAAGACATTAGGAAGAAATTTTTGTGGTAAGGGTGGCCAGAGTCTGGAATGGACTTCCAAGAGAGGTGGTCTTCAAGAGGAGGCTTGACAATCACCTGGCTGGGGTCATCTGACCTTGGTCCTCTTTCCTGCCAGGGGCAGGGGGATGGACACGGTGATCCACTGGGTCCCTTCTGACTCTATAATCTATGAATCTATGAATACTACAGAGCAAGACAAGACATAAAGGCCAAGTACAGACATTACATGTTTACTGAGATAAGTGATCGGAAACCAGTCTAAACCCATAACAGAACAGAAGTTCAACATACATAGACTGGTTTAAAAATGGTGGAACCTGATCGAAGATAGGCAACCTCTATGTCCCTCGCCCCACCAAAGGGCAAATGTGTGTTCAGTTTACTACCAATCTAAATGACATTGCTTACAGAAAACTGCATAACTTAGACTGATTCTGCCTTGGGATTTTTAAATGTCTGTATCTAGCTATACTGACAAAGCTTCTAAGTAATATACATTTTAAGTGTTTTCTATGCTTAACCAGGTATACGTTAGGTGCCTGTGCAAAAGGCTGTGGCCAGATCCTTAGTTGATGTATACTAGCATAACTCCATTGCTTTCAAATGGATTTTGCCAGTTGAAAATCTAGCCCTAGAATTTAACTTAAAAAAATTGCCTATGTTGTTGTTCCATTTGCTGAGAATGGTGAAAACATTTATATGTTTCTGGCTCAGGTTTTTTATTTCAATAAACTTCTAGTTGGCTGATCATTTCACTACCAAGGCTGCAGCTCATGCAATCTGTTAATGAGGGAAACATGTGGACTTGGAAACTTTACTTGTTTCTTACTCAGAGAGGTAAACTCTTCAGGTTGTCTCTTTTTTTTGTGCTTGTACAGTGCATTTATTTGTATTTTTGTATTGTTGTAGTTCTGGTAAGATATATACTGTATAGATGTATAATAAACAGATGCCTATTCCAGAGACCTCATAATCCTGATCATGGCCAATGGACACTAAAATAATATACTTATGTATTATTGAACTATTTTTGTTCTGTAGTGTTGCAAGGATTTTATTAATGTATTTCTAGACTTGGTTGTCAGAGTAATACTAGACCACAATGTATAGTACAAAGTGCAGGTAGACAGTGGAATAAGGTAAAAGAAAACTTTCCCTTCCTGAATTACATGCAAAGTTAATAGTCTTTTTTCTCAGGCAAATGCAGGAGTAGATTTCTTTTTGCACTCCCAGAAATTCACATCATACACATGGGGGCAGGGAAACTGGCTCACAGCCCAATCCCTCTGTGTATGAGACTGCAGAGAATATACATGCCTCCCACACACCAGGAAGCTGGGAGGGGAGATGTGGCTCTTGAGGCAGTGGCCATCCCAGAACTCTTGTGCTGTCTTGTGACCATCTCAAGGTTGTCAGAAACGGTCTGGCCCTTTCTGATTATACCATGCCCTCATCCCCCAACTTGCCCCTTCCCTTCCCTTTAATCACATTCTAAGAAACAGTGCAGAGAGATGAGCATCTATGTAAAGCAAATTTGAAATGTTGGGTTACGTGATAGAGAAAAAAAGCACTGACTGGAAATGCATGTGAAATGAAGGGCAATAGGAAGTGCAGACATTGTATATGCTGTTCTATATGCATCAACTATACCTTGCTGTCCCAGTGAGGGCCTTTACTTATTAGAGTGGGGAGGGAAAGTAAGTGACGTTTTTGTGACAGAAACACATGGAATAATGTTCAAAAGAGCATTATTTTCCTTTTTTCATCCTAAATAAACACGAAACAATCAGAATATAAATTGTGTTAACACTAGCAAACACTTGACCATCTTTAAAGTTTAATCTGACAATAAGATGCTCTGGTTAATTCCTAAATGGGTTTAATTGATTAGCTGCACTTTTTTTTTTCCAGGAACTATGTCATCTTGCCTCATGACATTGCTGAAGATTAGGTTAGTATCATGTTATAACTACATTTTCAAGAGATACATTTTAACCTTGGCATGTTTCAGATTGTTTTACTAATATACCAAGAAGTCTTAGAAAAAAAATGCAAAAACTTGTAGTTCTGGTTATAGGATATACTTATTTCATACTTAGTTCTGAACACTTGATTATTTTTTCCCTTGGGTTGCCAGAGACAAATAAATTCCAGTTTGTATTAGGATCAGGATGAGGATATAATACAAATACCAGGAAGAAAGAACTCTCTCTTCACAGAGACACCACTCAACCTGGAGTTCCTGTGCAGCCCTGAATTCCCGTGATAGGCAAGAAGGTCTAGAGAAATAAACTAAATGTTCAGGAACCAGATCCCACACCAGCTGTCATTCTATAATTTAGTTTTCCCTGCTTGTAGAGATCACTTCCATAGTATCCTGCCTTATCACTGGCTGGTCCAGAAAATGTTGACTACACAAATTTCTATTACATACAATTGTTTAACAGAGTATGGATTCTGCTTTATGGGTGCATTTACACATGCAATTAATGTACAGGAATAAACTCCGGAGCTTATTACTCTGGAGTTTTTTGCTTCTGAATATACCATTTGAATGTGCTCCCAGGAGCAACAAACTCCAGAGTATATTGCTCTGGAGTTTATTCATGCATAGTGCATTGAGCCTGGTCAGAGCAGCCCTGGCTGGTAGCAGCCCAGATCTGCTATGACTGGCTTAATGTGCAGTGGAGGGGCTGGTTGGGACATGAGGGTACTTCAGTGGGGGGCTAGCTGGAAGGCAGCCCCCAAACTGAAGTACCCTCATGCCCCAGCCAGCCAGGTAGTATCTACATGTGTGCTGCTACACACAAAAATCCTCTGGGTTTTTTTTTTAAGTTTTGTGTTTTATTACTTTTGGAGTTTGTTAGTTTTGCACACCCTAACAGGGGCACATGTGTAGAAATGGAGATGTTTACTGTGGAGCTAATTAGGCAGCTCTGCAGGAAACATCTCATGTAGATGAAGCCTATGACACGTAGCTTAGGTTCACCCAAAGCCTATTTTATTTGGAGAGAAAAAGACAGGAACTTAGAATGTTACAAAGTGACAGCTGTAGAAGAATGAACTCCAGGTTCTTCACAAAAGTTTTATTGACTTTGATTTTATACTTTCTTTTAGGCCCTTCAAAATTCTACTGAACCATCAGGAGGAGCTCTAGTGGAAGAGACTTCAGATGATTATCTATAGAAGGTTTTCCCCACTTATTTATTTAAAATGCTTTGTTCCAGGCCTACAGCTCCACAGGCTACTCAAAAAGACATGTACATGATCTAGATACTGACCTCATAGAGGTTGGAGACGCTCACTCACAGGGGATGGCTTTAGTTCCTCCCACTCTCCCCCTAACTGTATTCTCATTAGGGGAATATTTATTTTTAAAGACACACAGATTTTATATATAAAAAAATTATCCCCAGTGTGTAGTTCCCTACTGACCTCATGAAAGGACAATGAGGTCAATGTCTTGATAGCTCAATCCAGCTTGCTATTTATGACCTTCTGTTATTCATGGTTCTTCTCATTGCTACTTTTTGACCAACTAATACCAGGAAGAACCCCAGGGGTAATGCTTAGGAATTATTTGGTTTCTGAGGTTATGAGTAGTGCCATAGAGATCAAAGATCCCAGTATACTGACAACTAACATAATTTTGCGTAATAGTGGAAAACTTGGCAAAAAAATCTGAGTCCTCCCACCTGATCCTCATTTGTCTCTTTCTCTTATTCCATATGAAAAGATCTTTGGGTAAGAAATGTTGCTACAGATCTATGGAGCACCAAGTATATTGGGGCTTGCAATATACATAATAATAATAGCTTGTTTTACAAAGGTTACAAAGCACTTTGAGATTCTTTCATATGCCATATAGTTAACAGCTTCCTTAACCTTCTTTTAAACATGGAGAGCTACTCTTGTTTATTGCTACTAGAATTGCCCAGCTTTGCTACTGTTACATTTTGTACTTGTGTGGTCATGTTCAAGGGTAAATTCTTGGCATTTATATTAGGTGGGGAGTGTAAAACTGGGTGGACTTTCACGGAGCACAACTCCTTTATGAACTTATTTTGCTACAGTATATCATATCTTGACACAAAAGGTTGCTCATTAACTAGACTTGTGACTACATGTTACTTTAATTGTTTTTATTTGGCTCTCTGCATGGCCAGGGGCCTTTTCTATGTATTAATAAACATTACATTAATTTTCCATTGTTCCTGGTCTTGAGATAGTGTGGGTCAAACTGGAGTCTCATTGATCCCACTGGAAAACAAGACCAAACAATAATGCCATGTCGCATCAGGAAGTGATGTCAGTAGCTGGAGTTTTGCTTCCAAACTTTTGTGTTTAACTTGACTTGTAAAGCTGTTTTCCTATGTGAAACCATAGGCATAATACTTGTGGGAATGACTGAGGACAAACATCTTGCAGTTTTACTGACTATCAATGCATCATTCTTTGACAGACTATTAACAATCTGTTGACCTACGTAAAAATTGGAGTTTCAGGGAAAAAGAAAGCATCCCATGTCTGCTTATCGATAAAATGCTCACGCTGCATAGATACATGAGTATATTGGATTGAGTTGCTCATGGTTAACACATTCAAGAGCCTACTTATTGTCAATATCTGACCCCAAACTAATGATTCATGCTCCAAAGAAAATGCTGCTTTTATATTTTTCCACCAATCCAGTCTCTCACCACAGACCTGAGTTTATTCCCCCAACTACTGCTCTACATCTGGGTGACATGAGAGATAATTGCAGGACGCTTACAGTCCTGATAAACTATGGTTTCCCCTGCTCTGCAGCCCTTTGAAGTTGCAGACAGTTTCATGATAATTGATAATCTAATCTCTTCCTAGCCTGTGTTTGTGTGGTGGGTTTTTTTTAAAGGCTGCTCTGAAACAGCAAGAAAGGGAAATATTACAGCATAAGTATTGATTGCTGCATGCAGAGGTCACTGTGTGGGGATTACACTTTTATCACAAGGTTCTTGTGAAAGGTGAAGTGCTGGCAAGATCCTAATAATAACTGCAGAGTGCTAGTTAAATATGGGGGGTGAGGGGAGGAAAACAGTTTTTTATTCTTAGTACCTCAAGGCTATACATGGCAATTACTATTGCGGAGGCAATAAAGAAGTTGTTAATTACAGGTTTTATACCCTTGTAGCCCAAAGTAGGAATGAAAGGACTAAAGGTTACAAAGTGGTACTGAAGAAGGAAGGAAGGAAAGAGAGTTGCTTAGGATGGTTTTTTTGTGCAGTGAAATAAGTTACTTACTGTATAGTTACTGCAACCCAGTTTGCTAAAGGAAAAAAAAAATACTTGAAAACTTAGAGAAATTAAACAAGCCATGAAATCTGCCTTATTTTCAGTGCCACCATGTTTTTCCTTTAATGAAATGATTAGCTGACATCTTCCAGATGCACTAATATTGTTCTGTGGGACAGAGCTGTTGTGTTATGACATCATGTGAAATTTATGTTGGAATGCTGCCATGCCATGGTGTGTCTTGGTCCTAATATATTTTAGGGTTGTTTTAAGACCCTACAAGGTATGAAATGGTAGATCTAATGTCATTAGTTCCTCTTTGATATAAAGGAAAGGTGGTTACTTTTTGTCAAATGTGCTTTACAAGCATGATCTACGATGATAACCAAATATGTATCTATATTTATGTATTTATACACATATATACACAAGGGTATTTCAGAAGGTTACAGCAGTTTCAAAATAAAACCACTATGTGCAATGAGTGAGAAACTATGCAGCAGTGGGGAATCACTGATGGCAGGCAGCATTGTCAAACACACCCATCACTTATGACTATGCAAAGGAGCGATATGATCCAGTAAATGATTACTTCACACAAAATGGCTTTATTTTGAAATTGCTATTACTTTCTGAAACACCCTTGTATTTAGCAGAGGTCGTTTTTTGGAAAAGGGGAAAACATCCATTATATTGTAGGGAATTATAGGCTCCTTCCTTTGTGGTAAGTGATATTCATGAGAATTTATAGTACTGTACAACATGTTAACTAGGGGCATGTAATTTTCTGAATGCTGACAAGGATAAATATATGCGCCTGCACACACACAAAACTCACACATACTTAATGAGAGCAAAATTAAAGTCTTCTGAAATAAGCCTGATTGATTAAAACTCAACAGACCCATACAAATATGGCCACTAATACACCTGGCTCAGAAAACACTTTCAACCTGTGTCTTTTAAAGGGAAATAGAAAGCAGTACATGTACCACCTCATGACTGCTGTTTTTAGACACTGGGCTAAATCCTGAGCTTGGTCAGGGAGAGGTGCTGTTGGCTCTAAGACATCTTTTCTTCCTTTTCTACCTTGGAGGCTAGAGCATGTTAGAGCAATGTAAAGACTTCTCTGACTTGAGCCAGGTTACAGTGCTCTAGTAGGGTTTGCTGGCTTATAATAGATTGCAGGCAGACCCCACACTTTCACACCTCAGTGGGCACATCTACATGTGCAATTAATGTGCAGCCAGCCAGGCAGTGCCTACATGTGTGCTGCTGCACATGAAACAACTCTGTAGCAGGCTAGTACTTTTATTTACATGTACATGTACTAGCCTGCTCCAGAATTCATTAGCTTTGTGATCCCTAACAGGGGCATGTGTATAGCTGTGTACTAGGGCTGTACAAAGCATTGGTCCCTGATATGATTTGGCAGAGATTCAGTCTAATTTGGCGGCTGAATCTCTGAATCTGAATTGGATCAGTAGACCCTTTAATCCCTCTGAATTGAATAGGAACCAATCTGAATCAATTCGGAGAGACTCAATGGTTTGGACATAGATAGACACAGCTTTAAATGTTTTTTTCTACATAGCTCAAGGTACCAGGCAGCTCGTGAAGACTGAGATGGTGGGGTGGATGGAGCATCCCACGGGACTATGAGGGGGTCCCCAGTGTGCTGGATGGCAGACCTGGAAGTGGACCAGAAGCACTTCTGGTCTACTTCCAGGTTTGCAGCAGAGCATACGGGGGACCCCACCCCTACCCCCCCAGCTCAGCAATGGGTGTCTCCTGGATCTGGGGGGGCACCCGCGGTCCCCCCGTGTCTGATCTACATCTTTCAAGGGAGCCTTTTCCCCTAATCTTCCTCATAAATCAGAAGCAGGTGAGAAATACCGAGATATTTCAGAAGACACCTGGCTGGTGGCATCTCAGCCTAGCATATGGCTTGTTAGTTTTGACATATATTTCCACTCACCCATCTTTTTCCAATTGTGTCTACTTCTGTTTTGTTATATTGCTTTCTTTAACTGTCCAATCCTTGTTGTTTTTCATTTAGTATTTGGTAAAGCTAGTACCAGGTGTGCAAGTGTAGATGGACCAACTAAGTAGAATGTTGCCTGCAGAAGCCCACACCTCTGAGTTAGTCTGTAAGGTGGAGCCCTGCCGTGCTTTTTATCTCTTTTTGTAACGCAGGATAACTTTCTCCTATACATGGTATCTCCCTGAGTTCCTTTTCCTCTTTGTAGACTCGCACCTTCCCATCACATGTTTCCCCTGTAATCTTTCTTCTCGTTTTCTTCCCTTTTCTTTCAGCCCAGATCAGACACAGCAAGTACTATTACAAGGATAATCATAAAAGCTGTGTGTGTTTCCAGACTTACACCAATGAACGAGTAAAAGGAACACATTGCTGCAGTGCAATTTTTTTTTTAGAGATAGGTGTTAGCACTGAAAGCTGCAGACACTAAAGTCAAAGTCAGTGCTGGGCCAGTGAATGAGCTTTATATGGATCTTATATAGATGGAAATATCTTCTGGTTTTCCATCCTCTGATGAAGGGAAATTAGTAACATTTTGAGTACAAATCCCATAAACTAGTAATATCAGTCCACAGTTTTTCCTTGATTGTTACTTAATTGAGCTCTTGTTCCTTCAGCTTTCTGTTTGTTTTCATCCATTTGTAGCCTTTGATAAGACTATAACTATCTAGGGGAAGAATGCACTTCATGCAGTCATACACCCAATCAGTGTCCTCCAAGATAGGAGTCAGCGGTTGTACACATTTTTTTTTCACCAAACCAAATGAACCTCTGGTTATTTTTATGGTTGTGAAGGACTTCTTAATTTATTGTTTAGGATGATCCCTGATTCCTAGGTTCGTCTTTGTATTCTTTGTTTCCCTAATTATTGCTTTCTTTGTGGGCTTGTTTGTTTCCATCAGTTGTTTCTGTGTCCATTCAAAAGCAAAATAGTCCTTTCTAATGTGCCTTGTTTCTTTTGTGACACCTGCACGTCTGCTTCTACTTTCCTGATAATTTCACAGACAAATAGGTTAACAGAATTTAACGTTACATAGCAAGAGAAAGATTGTTAGATTTTCTTTTGCTTTTCTGAAGAACTTTGGTATAACTTTCCTTATGCTATATTTTGCTAACATTTTCTGCTTATTTCTTTAGCCTAAGACAGATGGTCAGGAGTATCATTTCATTTAGATTGAGACCTGGATCCTTTTGTCAGGTTATAAGTTGCAAGCAGATTTTACACCTACTTTTTGGTGTCTGTAAAATGAATTACATGCTGAAATCTGAGAAAAATTACAACTAATTAACTTGGATGGTAGGCACTAATCAGCAAGAGTTGTAGGCAGTGTCACAATTGCACTCGCAATGAAACTATGGGCATGTCCACAATGAAAACACATTGGGCATGGCTAGATGAGTAAGCACATGCATTTTCCCAGGGACAGGTAGCAGTGGCAAATTGTTCCAGGTGAAGTAGGGGAGGCTGGGGTCCCAGCAGCCTTACCTGGAGTTTTGGGGGCCTCCCAGGGATGCAGCAGCAGCAATCTGGGGACGCGGAGCCTGGCCAGCAGCCAGAGCCTGGCAGCCTGCTGGCCAGGCTGCTTTTTTCTTACACATATTTATTTTTAGATAGCAGGATTTTCCAGTATCTAATTTGGCTCTGCACAGCATGGAGAACCTTCCCCCATGCACCACATGCATTTTGCAGTGCCTCAAAAGCCTCTGAGGTACCTCAAAGCATATGTTCATGCTTGTCTGGATGAGCCCATTGGCTGTATCCAGATGAGCACGGCTGTGGCATGTGGTGCTGCAGCCACAACTGTGATGCACATACTGCATGTTCCATTGTTCTCCATGCTGCAAGGATATCCAGAGGGCAAAAAAACCCATGGAGAAAAAATGGGGAGTGGTGCACATGGTGTATGTGTAACATGCATGTGCTGCCTGAATCTGAAGCCTATCTGGCTGGAGCTGCACTCCACTGCTAGCCAGGATCAAAGTAGTAGCCCCAGGGGGCCTCCAGGACACCACCAGGGGGTTACTTGCTGTGCACCAGCACATGTGCAGCGCAGGCATTTCCTGGGGACAGCTAGTGGTGGTGCAACCACATTTTTGTAGGTACATTCCTTTCAGATCATAATCTGACATAATACATGATTGTTCTCAGAAACAGTATTTGATGTAGGTGCTTTGTAGGCAATACTGGTTTAAAAAACTGCATGCAATGAGGTTGTTCTGTTATGGAGTTTTCCATTGTTTTTCTTGAGTTTGCAGATTCACACTGATATTCAGGGACTGTGTTGATAATAAGTACTTGGAAGATCTTAAAGGGATATAGAAAGACAGTCTACATGTAAGGGGATTATAAAACTATATATATACATGTATGTATATGTGTATATATAAACTATATAGCTTATGCCAAATGCATTTTCATCAACTAATATGTCAGAGCTTGCCAAATTTCAAAACAAAACAAAACAAAACAAGAAACAAGAATTTTATATCAGAAGTTATAGTTTTGTGGGTCACTGTTCTTCAATTATAAGTCACAGTGCCACCTTTTGTGCCATTCCTATTATACCTGTGGCAGCAATTTTCTGTGGGTAACAAAGAAGGGTGTTTTTAGGAACAGGTGTTGATTTAACTGTCCAGCAACATACTACATGCTCTGTCCTTTCTGAATGTGTTAATCCTGGTTGAATTAATCTTTGTTCTTTACTCTTCTCTTCCACTCCATCTGTTCTGATTTTTCCTCCTTCTCCTCCCTTGTCACTCTTATGTGCCCACAGCAATGGCAGGCATGTTGGTACCCAGCTATCCATGTATTTGCTATGAATGGCCTGAATGCATGCAGAAGATAGAGAAAATGAGGAGGAGCCAAAACTGTGGGTACAGATTTCCTTGCTCAGAGCAGCCACAAGTGTTTTGTGATTGATAATTTGAGAGTGATTGTCCTAAGCCATTACTCTTATATCAAATTATTTTTTAGTTTATTTTGCATCTTAAATAAATAGTTAGACTCAATGTCATTTAATAGACAGGTTGTTCTCAAGAATGTCCTACTTACAGAGGACACAGTCTGTAAACAAAATTGTATTTTGTTCATTAGGTACAGTACAAATCAATTCTGGGTAAGAGAGACAACCTAATAAGGATTTTTTTTGTATCACTGTCACCAAGGTGAACCTTAAAATAGGTGTGTTATATACACATATATTAATCAATTATTAACCATACATTATAGATGGGTATTTCTTGAATGGATTCAGTCTAAGTATAGAAAGGTGTATAGAGAGGATGTTCTGAGGATTATGGTAGGTCATATATTTAATTACTTGATTATGAAGGGGAGTAGATGAGAGATGTAATTATTCAATTTACTTACATCTTCTTCAACAATGCTATTGCAGAAATAGTGTGTATTCTTTGGCATTATATGGCATTAGACAGACAGGAACTGCTGTACTGGTTCAGGCCAGGGGTTCATTTACTTCTTTCTTTTTTCTGACATTGTTTAACACCAAACATATCAGAAGTAGGAGCAGGAAATCTGCTTTAGGCATCATTGAATGGCCTTCCTGCAGGTTTTGTCTTGTCCTGACCATTCTTTCTAGTCAATGTCTCTTCCTACCCTAACCACCTATTCCTGGTTAATGTCGTTTTGCTGTGGTTCAAACATTTGTTTAGCTTGAATTTATTTTTAATGGATACTTCCAGATTGAAAACAACATAGACACTATCCTTCATCTTCTTTTGGAACATACATACCATGTGGTATGTATCCCCATTACATTTAGATTGACCTAGCTAGAGTTAGGTCAATCCAAATACTGATCTGTATAGAAGTTTGTGGGGGTTAAGTGTGGCCAAAATGGAAGTCCTGGTCTCAGTTAGTTCATTCAAGTAGGTGAACTAACTTAGATTAGGAAGGGGTTAACTCAATCTACGAAGTGTCTGTGTGCTTTTGGAGTGCAGACTCAGGGTTGGGAAAGCCTAGACTTCCACCACCAGACTCAGGGTTGGGAAAGCCCAGACAACCACCACCAGACTTTTTGTAGTCCTTGATCCTCCTACCCTCAGGCAGCCAGCCAGCCCCCATCCCAATCCAACCAACCAATCTCCGCCCCCCACCCCTCCGGAACTCACTAGCCCTTTCCAATCCCACCTGCCAATCCTCCCACCTCAATTTTCTTATACTAGGTTCCTGGCATGGGTCCCAGAATTGGCAAGCACCTGTTCATGCTGCTCCTATCTATGATTATGTGGCTTAAAGTAGGTAATGTGATCATAGGTCAAGTGCGGCAAACATTTTTATGCACCCATAGGCAACATGTGTGGTCTCACAATGCTGACCTCAAAAGATGGTTTATGGTGGTGAGGAGTGGTTCATTTTTAAGATCCATTCTGTCCTAGGCACCTTGTTGTCTCCTCTGTTGAACAGAGGTTCCAATTGTGATAGTGGTCTCTGTAACTTGGATATTTTTCAACTACAAATTGGACCAGATACACCAATCAGTTTCATGCAGGCTGCCAAACAGCAATGAATTTTGACCAGCATTAGATTTCATACATTTGTATTTGTTAACCATAAACTGACAATACATATCAGATATAAGGTAAATTATGGTTCTTGCTATGAAGAACTGATTGTCTGGAAGATGATACAACAAGGCACTGTGCATCCAGAGGATGCCAACTTAGAACCTTTTATGTGCATTGATGGGAATATCTTATAATGGGTTATAGCAGTGGATTTCAATCTGTGGTCTGTAGACCCCTGAGGGTCCGCAGACTATGTCTAAGGAATTCACAAAGATAACTATGATCAATCAAAAGTATGTGAATACTCATGCTTACAATTAAAAGGGTTCCGCACCTCCATTCAAAAATTTTTAGGGGTCCGCAAGTGAAAAAAGGTTGAAAACCACTGGGTTAGAATTAAGGCCTACCATAAGAAGAGGATTTTCAGGAAGGAATTAAATGAATGGAAGAAACTGGGTGCCTTAAAGGACAAGTTGATCCAAGTCCAGGGAGCTGTGAAGATGAACAGTGGGAGAAGGAAACAAAGGAAGGGGTGAGAGTCTGGCAAATGAAGGGAAAATGTGACATTATACAGACGCTAGGTTAGAAAGCCTGAGGCTGAATTGAATCAGTCTTTGCAGGTTAGTTTAAGCTGCAAAGATTGAACCAATAAGTTAATGAACAGACATTTACTTTTGATTCAGAAAATGTAGCCACATGCCTGCAGTGGCTCAAACCAGGAGCTGGGGGATGCCAGAGAACAGCATTGGCTGTGTGTTCTCTTCCTTTTCCTGATGCCTCCATTGTCTCTGGGATTCACAGTCCAGATTCACACCAGCAGGACCTTGCAGGGTGGCTCATCACTTCTTCTTCCTGCTTCCAGGTACCTCTGTGATTTGTAGTCTACAGTCACAGCCAACAGTAAGTTTAGTAGGTTAGGGCATCTCTGTACTTAGGGGAAGGGAAGTTTAACATTCTTCCCTGGCCCCAGCACCCAGGCAGCCCTCACTGCTCAAGGTAGGGAGCAGAGGGACAGAGCCAACAGTGCTCTCTGGAGCAGACAACTCAGCCCAGGACTGCAATATACTGGGATGCTGGGAGACTGATTTAATCTGAACTAAGAAGGGGTCTGGGGCAGAAGTTTCATAAACCAGTTGACCTAAATCAGTTAAGTCTGATATTACATTCAACCAGGTTTACCTTAACTGGCAGCCAGTTTCAGCCATTTTGAAACTTGTTTATGTGCCCTGAACTTCCGTTCTGTTACAGGTTTAAACCAATTTCGAATCACTTAAACCAGTTTATATGTAACTTCTGTCCCTAGCCTAGATGGTGAGGTCAAGAATTTTAAGATGAATTTGGAATATAATGTGGATAGCAGGGATTATATTTAAAGCCAGGTGTGATATCGTTTGAGTGGCTTGAGAAATATTTTGGTATGAAAGGCATATCAAAGAATTCTGTTTTGCACAATAAGCATTATCCTCAGAACCTTATACACTCCCTACAGGTGAGGTGTTTAGGGATATACAAAAGCAATACCACAAATAAGTGTTTTGATATTCACTCATGTTTTATGAGAAATCCATGTTGTTCTGTACTGTAACCATCCTAGACTTCCCACTCAAGGGACCTGTGATGTACTTCATGGTAACCATCCTGAATCATGTCTAGATCAGCGGGACTAGACATTGTTACTATATGATGGTAACAACATTAAATGAGTTTGATAATCTTAGTATAGGTAGATATCCATATCAGGACAAACCCAGCTCCACAGTCAGTCAGTGTCCACAGTTTGCTGGGGACAAATTTAGCACAAGGCATGGAGATGAAAATATCATCCCTAGAACCATCACTTCTTATCTGCTATACTTTGCATGTAGGGACTGTGTATAAAATCTGAAAAGCTACCAACTGTGCTGTAGAAAGACTTTAGTGCTATCAGTGCTTCACTCCACCTTTGTCAACCCCTTAATTTCACCTGCAACATTTTTATGAGCAGCAGAATAAAGTAATTTTGAAACAAACTAAAGGGATTAAAGTAATTACAAGCAAATACTTGAGATCACAGTGTAGAACTTTCGTTAGTCACTTAGAGGAATGATGAATTGAACCAATATGCTGAGGAGTACCAAATATCCCCCCAAAAGGAAGAACTGCTTATGGGGTATCAACTTATCTTTATCTGTCAGCAATGAAAACACACAACAAGACTTGCCCTTTTGAAATGTAAACAGAAAATTATGCCTCCAACACAAATCCAAGTCATTAAAAAGGCAGCTTTTATTCCTTCACATAATGTTCAGCAACATAAGGCAGTAGCACTGATGTGACTCCACAGCTGTTGCCAAGGGAAAGTAGGAATGTAGCCTGCCACATCTGGGGTGACATCTTTGAAGAGGCACTTAATCTGCAGTGCTGAGGTATGCTAAGCTTCTTTGCTTTTCTTTGCCAGTTCTCAAGCTAATACTACTCCTGGAGAGCAATGCTGATTTCAAGTCAATGGCTGAGATGAAAGAACAATTAAGGACAGTGATACTCGGATGCACTGTGGAAAATATAAAGAAAGGACAATAGCATAATTCCTTGATCAGTCCGGCAGAAGATTTGCTTTGCCACACTTTAAAAGTTGTAGGGCCCCTGCTTCTAAAAACAAAAATGAGAGGAATTTTTAATCACTGTGTGTGTTTTTTGTGAATTGAAGGTGTATTAAAAGAGTGGAAAATAAAAGGTATCTGCTGTTATTACACTGGCATGCTTCTATTGGATCAAAGCCTTTTCTTCTCTATAGCTCTTCAGACACTACTTGCTAGTATTGCTAGGCAGACATTACCCTGAAAGAGACATCAGGTAAAGAAATTATAGAGTAGCTTCAAAAAGTGATAATGCATCTTTCCACCTGTTTTATAACACTTGAAAATCTCAGAAGCCAGAAATTCTGACAGTTAAAAACTTATTTTACATTTTAAGATCAAGTTCTGACTTCAGAGTTATATGCACAATTTTCCATTGATTTGGGCAAAACAAGTTGTCATTTTTGGAAACATAGTATAGGGCTCAACTTTTACATACAGGTACTTCAATAGATTATCAGAACATCTGACTACTCAATTTGGTATGCAGGTGAGTAAATGAGCATTTCTATGGTCAAGTGTGGGATTAGGATGTCATGGGCAGGTGCTAATGTTTGCAACTGAAACATGCATTTCTAAAAACAAAATCTTTCTAACGTGAAGGGGATTAATTTCTAGTTCACTTTGATAGTGAACATAATTATTTATGTAAGTTGTAATAGGCTTTAAAAATCATTCTTGCTGAGCTAAAAGATACTGTAAATAACACCTAAAAATATAGGAAATATAGGAAAGTAATCCCCAACATCTACACTCAGATAAACACATACCTTTTCCAGAACTTTTTCCAGCATGAGCTCCTTGACTTTCCTATGTGTGTGTATGACAATATTAACATAAAATAGTAGTCTACTCTAACATGGTATAGCCTAGCCAGACTTCTTTCTTTTAAAGAAATACAAGCGCTTACACTAAACCCCAAAACCAGAACTCCCTTAACCTTCAAGGACGTTCAGAGCTGGATCCTAAATAGTTTTGCTTGGATGTATTTCTTAATAAAAATTAATAGAAAATATGTTTTTTTTAAAGACATAACCAAAAAGGCATGGTTCTTAAAGCAGAAAATTCCAATGCTTAATCAACTCTAAGCCATTATTTCATGTAATAAAAAAGTCACTATAATAAAGGTGAACCTTGGGTTGCCATCAGGGATCAAGATATTTTTAAATATGTGAACTTGTTCACTATTCCATGAGCTTACATTCTACTCTATGGCCTGGAAACCAAATCACAGTGGACAGAAACACACACCTGGATTCTATTTCCACTCTACCTCTGATTAGCTGGGTGATGTTGGATAAGTCATTGAAGGTTTAAGCCAGAGCCTACTGATGTCAGTAGAAAGACACCTGTTGATTGCAGTCCAAATGCACTGAAATCTCAGGTGCTACTTTATAGAAGGGCTGGGCAACTCTATCTTTCACTTCCTGCAGTGGGTATGAAATATGTATGACTTGCAGGCTCTTAACCTCCTTATGCCTCACTGCCCCCATCTGTAAAAGCACTGGAAACTATGGAAGAAAACACTATGAAAGCATTAGCAAACACCATTTTCAATTTTACTTAGAGTACTACAAATATATAGATATTGGACATGTCTACATGAGATGCTAACTGTGCAGTAGCACATCACAGCACAAATAGTGTTAATACACTACTGTGCAGTATTATTAGAGTACTGAACAGCAGCATCACTAAAAAGGTGTTTGCCAGTGCTACTAAACAGTAACTCTGGATACTGTGCATTTATTTAACATTTGATTATACAAGCACTAAATAAATATGCGGTAACCACTGTGCAGTAGCGTCTTGGGTAGACATGCCCACTGAAACCAACGAATATATCACAACACTGTTATGGTGGTGCTCAAAAATATAAAGAGAGAATTTACTACTATGAGTCAATAGTCCTTAAAAACATTCCCCTTCATAAACAGAACAGAAAGCCCTAAAAGACCACAAGTACTTGCTTCTATAGAGATGTAGGGGCAGACATACAGACGTGCTCTTGAAGTACGAGAGAATGGCACCACAGGGACTTGAGTTTAGGACTCCTTTATCCCAGATGAAGACCACAAACACCAGGCCACTGGATATTCTGGGGTAGGCGGTTGCTGTGCTCTCTCTCTCCTTTTTTAGAAAAGCTTTGAAGATCTCAACTTCATCCCTTTGTAAAATCAGAAAATATTTCAAGCCTCTGAGATTTCAGGATCGGAAAAACAGTTTTCTATCCAACTCTTTCAGGAACCTGTGGAACTGCACTGTTTAAAAAACTTAAAATCGGGCAACTGGACAAAATAGAAAAAGGCTGAAAAATTTTAAGTGGAATCTCTAGTAGAATTGAGCTCTCTCTAGTTGTTATGCCAAGCAGCCAACATAAAAAATTGCTTTGTAGATGGGTGAGCAGTGGAGCAGGGCTGGACTGGGACTGGGAAAGGCTGCCTTAAAGAATCAAATGGCTTTTACTTGCTACATGCCATGCCAAATTCCCAGTCTGTTTGTGGTAGCTCACTGTGTGTATGGAACACTGCCACTTTAAAAATCTATTTACAGGTGCTGTTTTTGTATGGACAAATTATTTTCCATAATTACCCATATTCTTTTAAAGAAAAGATCCCCAGGAGTCCCTCAGATGATAACACAGTAGAATGACTGCACCACACAACGACAGCATCTCCCTCCCCAGAAGCAGCCATTGAGGTGAGGTGAGCTAAAGCTGCCCCAGCCACAGCAGGTAGCAGGGAATATTCTGTTGCCTCAAGTGTAGATGTCTGAATGGGTATCTGTTTTCCCTCCTCCTTTTCAAATTATCACGCAGTCCCATTACTCTGCATGCGTTGGCTTGCCCAGCTCTACCCTTTTATGCCTCTCATATTCAAGTACACAAAAGCTCTGTGCTTTAAACATTAGTTCTGCCTCCAAATGATGCACATTCCCATTTCAAAAATATATTCACAAGGCCCCTAACTGGAAATGGACAAGCTGTAGCATTACAAGCAACCTCATGCATAACATGGGGAGACAAAACTGGCATGCTAAAAGGATGCGGTTTAAGTTTCTGAACAGTGGATCTGATTTTAATCACACCCTGCCCTTACTGCTCCATCAGCTCATGATTTATACTGGTGAAAATGTGGTCAGAATATTACCCCTTGTTTTTAGACCTCCCCAACCAAACGTCTGTAGACATGCTGCACACACATACTCCTCTTTGATGCTCAAAGCTTCAACTTTATTAGTTCTGTGTCAGCCATACTCAATAAATACAGTAAAGCAATAAACAGCAATGGTAAAAATGAGCAAACTTAAGCTAACCCAATATTTTATGCCTTTCCACAAAGGCAAACAAGCCTGGAAATGCTTCTAAAAGTGCAAGTGTAAACATGAATTCAACTCGGAATAGTTACAGCATTTGCAAATAGCTTTTTAATGACCTTCCTCACTCCCATGTTTGCAGCATGAGAACAATCACATGACCTGAATGGCACTAAGGCTAGGCACAGACATTCAAAAAGCCTGAAGTGGAACTAATGCAACTGATGCGTTTTTCTGTAAGTGTCATAGTTTAGGTCGGTAGCAAACAGAACACACATTCAACCTTGGGCGTGGGGATGGAAATCTTAGTCTGTTCTTAAACCAGTCATTTTTAAACCAGTCTACGTGCACTGAACTTCTGTACTGTTATGGGTATAGGCCAGTTTTGTGTGCTGATTTACTGGTATAAGTGATCAGAAACCAGTCTAAGTGTGATGTCTGTACCTGGAGATGTAGGGTGCTCTGAAACATATAAATGTATTTCACAGTGGATAGATTCTCTCTCTCAATTCTCCTTCATTCCTTCTGAAACAAAATGGTGAGGGACAGATTCTATATTTCTCAGACATACTTTATCAGGAAAAAAGTCATTAAATCATTTTTTTAACCATTTTCACCAGCATTCTGATTTTTGCCTGGTGTAAACCTCGAGTCTGCCAGTGTCTGCCCTCCGCAGGCTGTGGGCACCTCACCCTAGTTCTCACTTCTCTAGGCTGTGGGCCCCTGGCCCTGGTCTCCCTCCCCTTGGGCTTCAGGCCCCTGGCCCTATTTCTTGCCCCTCTCAGGCTCATCACATATCTGGGTTGCAGGCCACTGGCCCTGGTTCTTGTCTTGTTCTGTACCCTGTCTCCACCCTATTCTGGGCAGTCTCTCATCCCTGTTCAGGGCCCTGACTACACCCTACTCTGGGTGCCTTTTCCACTCTGCTCAGGGTACAGTGTCTGCTGACCCTGTCTGGCTTCAGTCTTGCTCTCAGCTACCAGCCTGTTTAACCCAAGCTGCTTCTGGGCTTTGAGTCCCTAGCACATGGTAAAACTCACAACAAACACATGTTCTTCAGGCACTTCTGGAACTTCCTCTCATCCCTGATAATTTCAACCCCAAACTGCTGGTTCAAACTCAAACATGACATATGAACACTGGTTGCAAATTAAATTAAAGACCACTAGCTGGCTAGTAAAAAACTCCTTTTATTTAGTGTCTCTGTTCCCTAGCAGCCCTTAGCTTCTTGCTTGTTCTCAGGCTTGGTTGGATCTTAGTCAGTCTTCCAGCAGCAGGCATCTCACAGCAGGGCTTTTTCCCTTTTAGCTTCCAGGGCCAAATTGCCTGTCTTGGCTAGACCTGGGTTTATACGTCTTCCAGGCCTTGCTGTCTTCTGATCAGGTGACTCCCTGGGCTGGCTGCAGGTGCTTACCGATTTAGCTTACTGACTTAACTCCAGGTTAGCTTACTGTTGCTGGTCACTGCTCCAGTAGTATCTTGTCCCCCCATGTAGTGCTGCAGTCTCTAGTAGTACTGCAGAGCAGCTAGGTCTGCAGTAGGTACTGGTAGCAGACAAATCCTTGGGGAGCTGCTCTCTGGCAGCTTATAACAATCAGCCTTCCCCTCCTAAGGCTCTCCCAGCTGATCTTTCACCTATAGGTGGCAGAAGGGGGAGGGCTAATGGGGCTTAGCCCCACCCCTAAATGCAGGACAGTGGTAGGGCCACAAGGCAACAAGGCCATGGGTTTCTGGTGGCTGCAGCAGGGGTGGGGAGGGAGGGAGGGGGGCTGGGGCCAGGGCCAGGGCCAGAGCAGGTGCTGCACAGCTGGGGCAAGGTGTAGGACTGAGCTGCAAGTGGCTTGTCCAGGGGGCATGTCTCCTGCTGCTATATGCCCCCCAGGAGGCATGGGGGCAGGGGATGCATGCGGGGCAAAGCAGGATGCTGCTGTGGGCTGGGGCTGGGGCTGGGGTTGTCAGCTCTTCTTGGTGTGGGGCTCAGCCAGGCTGCACTTGGGGTGGTGGTGGTGGTGGTGGTGCTGGGAGAGAGGCTATGGGGGGGCCCTCAGCCACCCCAATATTCACCATAGCACCCCCACTCACTCCTCCCAGTGTTGCTGCTGTCTGTCCCAAGTGCAGTCCAGCCCACCCCCCTGCGAGGAAGAACTCAGCGCAGTCCCAGCCCCAACCTGCAATGGATGCCTGCCCTTACCTTGCACAGATCCGGGGGCACATGCCCCCCATAACCTCCCAGGGTGCATGCTACAGCGGGAGTCACCACCCTCTCTCTGAGCCAGGTGCCCCCTGGACAAACTGCTTACAGCTCTGTCCTGCATCCTGGGCGGGGTCTTAATCTGCCCCGCACCCCCGGCTCTTTCCCTTCCCCCCCACACCTTCTCCCACAGACTTACTTGCTGAGGGGTGTGCGTGCACATGTGTGCATGCTCAGCCCGCCCAGATGATTTTTTCTCCCTCCTCCTATGCTTTCACCCTTAAAGTAACAGGAGCTGTAGGCTCCTTGTTACATGCAGCCTATGACCCTTAGCTCTTGCAGTAGAAAAAATAACTTCCAGTATATGAACAGAGCAAACTGATATCTGACTCTGAGGTACCTCTCCATTACAGGCTTAGCACAGTGTACAGATAGCTGAGCTTGCTTTAAACAACCTAGTTGGTTGGTAATAGCAGCAGCACAACACTTGGCAGGGGATAATTATCCTGCTTTTTTGATGCTGCCATCATAACTAAACTGCTTCTAGGACCATAACTACCATGTCTAGAACTAGCTGTATCTTTAGATCACCCTAAATAACTCCAAAGTAGGCCTCGCCCGCTGAAACCTGATGGTAACCATGAATTCTAATTGTGACAATTTAACTAGCAAAACTGTAACCATTTTCCCTGCTGATCCAGGTGTTACTGATGGTTACTAATTGTGTTTCCCTCTACTGGCTGCCCCACATACAATGTTATAAGGCTGTACAACCTGGGCAGGAAAGGTCTTTTAGCTCACAGGTTAGAGGCTCACACACTTAGATCTAGACATCCTAGGTCTAATACCTGCTGGTATTGTGCTGAATGTTGTGCCACTCAGGGTTACTGCATTATACAACCATGCAAGACAAGAAAACAGCAAACAGCTGATATCACTGCATGCTGACCATGCATAAGAATAGAGATACTTTTGGATTAGGGAAGATCTATACAGTGAACTACTAGCAGTAACTCATATGAACATCTCAAGTTGGTAAGGCTTGGCCTGGGACAGAATCACTCTCTGTTTCTCCAGTTTCATCCCTGCTTGTGTGTATCAATGTGATCTAAAAGGAAGAGTAGTATTCTGCTATATTTAAAGTGTACACTGCACAATGGACCCATCCTACTTCTCGCCTACTTTGCGGGTTGCAGGGAGGTCTTCTCTCTAATCTGCTTACTCTCACCAGGTACTGAAGTCTGCTGTGATTTCTAAGGTAGGCACTACAGCTGGAAGTTGTAGAACTGCAGAGATTATGAGTTACTTCCCAAGCCTGAAAGCCTTTGACAAATTGTCAGTGTAACCCCTGGTATTATTCCCAAGGCCTACAAAGGAACATACATTAATCAAATAAAGATTGTCATCCTCCAGTGACAAGGCTTAAAAAGCCCAATCTATTTACAAATGTTCAGAGCAAGACCGTTTTGTTAGTGAGTAGAACAGAAAGCTGCTGTCTTACCTAAATCCCGGCTCAAATTTCAGTCAGCAATAAATAAGGCATTGTCAGTTCTTTGCTTTTAACAGAAAGTAAACAGTACATTTCTAACTAGCAAATCCCGAAGTGCAATGAGGATTTGAAACAACCACAATTCTGGAAGGAGTTACCCCATGCAATAAAAATAAAGACTGCTACTTTAATTGTGTGTCAATGCTAAAAACTTGTGAAAGCAGCTAGGAAAAGGTCAGATAACTACCTCTAAAGTGTGCTTTTATCTGAGTACTTTTGGGCTATTTGTGCCTTGTTCACCAGATACTTTCAGGTCACAAAGTCTGAACTCCTCTCTGAACTCAACATAATTCTTAAGGGATAGTTGTGCTAATTTTTATAAAGGGGCTTTTGTTCCCTTGTAGACACCTTTTTGTTCATCACTTGTACTCATGGTAGTTGCTTCTTGTAACCATTGTCATGCCACTTTGCGACTCTGGAAATGTCCCTTTATGAATACCCCTAATCCAATGAGTAGAGAGCTTCTCACCTTAATAAACACAGAAGGTCAGGCTCAACGTTCAGGTAAGCACAGGAAGGCAGAATTTGGTTTTGGCTCTAATACCAGTGCTTAAAAAAAAAAAAAGATTAGTTGACTCGTGGGATGACTGCCCAGTATACTTATTCTTAACGTTTTTACTCTCAAGGAATTTTACAAACTTGACATTTCCAGAGCTTTTCGGTAATGTGTTAAATACCAGTTCAGAAACAAAAAAAGGACCCCTAGAAAAGGGCTAAAGGAGATACATCTTCCAAGCAATATATATACATTCTTTAACAATAACATATTTGGAACGGTGTGCTTTTTACTGTAGCGTGATATGCACTGGCAAGAACAACTCACTGCTGAAAAGGTCTAATCAGTTTGAAAGGCTTTTATATGTATGCTATATCATCTGCCAAGGATCACAGAAAGTTAAAGAATCAAATAAATTAGCAGTGAAAGAGACTTACTTGATCCTCTGATATATTGCTGCTCCTTTCCATTGCATGTATATTCTTGTCATCTTTGTGGAGTTTATCCATCTTTTTGTACAAAAAAGCTTAGGGGTGGTTATGTCAGTCTCTGATGTCTTCTCAACTCTTACACTTCACACCTGTTCAAAACCAAACCCATTCCCATTTTTCCTTTCTTGGGAAGCTCTAGACTACAGAAACATATAAGCTGCCATATTGGATTCCTCTAGGCAGTCTTTTAGTTTAGTATCTCATCGTCAATAGTGAGCAGACCTAGATACATTAGAGGAAGAATCTCATGGTGGCCAGATGTGGGATTATCTCTCCTCCATACTTATGCCTTATCAGAATCTCAGATGTGAAAGATTGGTTTAAGCTCTGAACCATGAAGTTTCATATCCCTTTCAGAATTTTTATTAACAGCTGTAATAATAAGTCTAGCTATTTTTATTATGCACATAAATGTCCATTCCTTTTTGGAAATTTGCTCAACTCTGTGCTCACAGACTTTCTATGGGTAGAGAGGGGTAGTTAACTATGTTAGTCTGAAGTCAGGCAGAAGGCAGGGCAGCGTAGTACCTTAGAGAAGTTTAGTGTTGATTTGTTCTTGTTTAATGTATAGAACATGGAGCACGTGATTCCTAAATTTCTCAGAATGACTAAAGCACTGCTTGTCAGCACAGGCTGTGTGGTACGTAGAATGGAGTGGACAGGTCACCAGGTAGACTGGCACCTCTAAGGTGCTACTCTGTTCTTCCTTCTGTCAGACTTTTTATGGCATAGGATCCCACAGTCCAGTTATATTGTTTGAAAAAGTATTTTCTTTTATCAGGTTGGAACTTTCCCATTTTATGGGAATATTCCTAAAGGGGAGGATGATCTTTCAACCTGACTGCCATGGCCAAAGAATAATTTGGTATGCGATCTGTTGCATACAACTGGTGACAAAACTGTCCTTCAGAAATATTTTTGTGAGTCTCATGGAAATCTTCATTATCCAGGATGATTGTAAAAGGGGATAACCTCAGTAAGAGGCAGGGAAAAAATTTTCATATCCCTTCAGTTTAGCAGTTGATAGTGTATGACAAATGACAAGTCTATGGAGATTAGCTTGTTTCCAAACAGCTAACACACACTTACAATACCAGGTATATGTTACAATGTAAGGTAGAGGGGCAGGTTGGGTCCGCTATTTATGATCATGTTCTTTGTGGTTGCTATCTGGCATAAAGCAATTTAGAGGAAAGCAGTTTCTTTGTAGAAGAGAGTCATTTAGCTAAACATATATACTTAGAGTCCTAAAAATAAGGAGATTACTTGTGAACAAACTACTGCAGCAACAAGACAGAATCACTGGGCACCTATACACTAGTGTGGAGGCTGCTCTAGTGCACAGGAATTCAAACATGTTGGAACAGACTTGCTGTGCTCTGGCAGTCTCCTGTGTCTCACGTATCAGCGTCCACACCGTTAAAGATGGAGGCAGGGGTGCTTTAACTAAAGCTGGAATGAGATTTAGTTCAAGAGCCCCCTCTGCCATTTTTAAGCACAGGGATGCTGATATACAAGATGCAGCAGTGCTTGAATTAGAACGGCTCTTGAAGCCTCCCAGCCTCCAGAGCACAGGTAAAAGTGCCCATTAACATCGTGAGGGTTTTCTTATGACTCCCTCTCATCAGTTTCAGACACAAACATTTGAATATGCAACATAGCAAACCCTGTGCAACATAGTAAACCCTTCCTTTTAGAAAAACAGTTCAAGTGTGTGAACTTTTCTTTCTCAGAAATAAAGACAAGTTAAACCCTGTTACTTGCACCTAATTTGATACTAAGTGGCTGGACCAGCTTCTTAGTTCCAGAGGGGAAATGTGAAGAGATGAAAGGAATACACATTATGGTCTGTTATAGATACTGGGTGGAAATAAAGGATGATATAGGATGTGAGGGAATGCCTTTTGAAATACTACAAATTTGAATGCCTTAATAAAAATTGAATCCTAGGAGTCTTTCTATTTCAGCTTTTGCAAGGACTTCTTGTTCTATTTTTGATACTGAGAGAATTATGGGGAAATGCTGCCTTTCTCATTCTTCCGATAGACTATCACAAGATACATTTAAAAATAGTTTCCCTTCCTTTGTATAGAAGCAAGACTCTGTGAACAATGGTTTCTAACAGCCACACTTGTATTTATTAAGGAGGCAGACAGTGTGAAAAGAAACATGTGATCTTTGTAAACTTATTTCACAACAGTATGCAGGAAATGTCTGGAAATGTACGAAGCATCAGTGTCTGGTAAAGTAAAGTATTCTCAAAAAACGTTTTGCTGAGACATTTCATATTGCCTTTAAGAAAAAGCATTGCTTGGCCCATTAAAAACTGTGTCTCATTGTCAAGACTTTCAGCTGTGGTTCAGCACATGGCATGTTGTTCAGCTACCCTGGATTAAGTGACCCTTGTCTCTTGTGCTTTGTAGTTAGAAACAAGGTACTACATACTTGCTTTGTGTAAACTACTATGACCTCAGTGGTGTCCCCTCCAATTCTATATTGTTTCCCTCCGTCTTCTATTTAGATCCATAGATGTTAAGGCCACATTGCTCCCCCTTACCAACTTTAACAAACTAAAACATCTCTTGTGTTTTTCCTGGCATTTAGATCTTGACTTTCATTTCTTATCGTGTACCATCCCCATTTCCTCTGTCAGTAATGTTAAACTCAACTCTTCCATTTGATGGCCTCCCAACTTTATGTTTCCCTCAGTGGGGTCCCTATGCATTAACCAGCATCTCTATACCAGTCTGGCAGGCTTCTAACCTCTCCTTTTGAAGCTTCCTCTCTGTAGACTCAAATCTTCTGCAAATTGCATGGATGCTAATCCATGTCAGCCTATTGTTTATTTGGGATTTGCACCTTTTAAGAGGTAAGAGGCAGTTGAAACTTGTTAAGTTATTCAGAGACACATGCTATACTGAGTTGATCAGTTATAACTCAGACACTGAATGAAATAGATCTTTGTGGTTCTGAGTGACTTTTAAACAACATACACTCTGCCACAAAGCACATTTCTAAACCAGGGATGGCCAACTGGTGGCATGTATGCTGCAAGTAGCATGGACAGCCCATGTGAGAACCATGGCTGATCAGGGAGCAGAAAACAGATCAGCAGATTGGGCAGGGGAAGAGGAAGGGGATCAGAATGGTGCTTATGGAGTGTGTGGAATTTAATTTGTGGCACAGCTGCCAAAATGTTGGCCCCCGCTATTCCTAACTAATCTCCTCCTGTAGGTTCCTAAGTGTCTTTTCTCTTATTAAGACTATACATTACATATCATTGAAATGTCTGTGCATGTGCCTCATACAGTACAGAATGTAACATTATAGCCACATATATAATAAATAAGATGTGTTTTTATGCCTGTAATCTCTGTGTTTGTACAATCCTGTGTTCGGTAGGATTCTGGCCCTTCACTGAAGAAGTCAAAACAATCAAAAAGTTTAAGGTTGTTCTAATTTATACCAGAGCATGGAGTAGTCCCAGCTTCGATTCAGAATCCAGAGGCTACAAAGGTGACTTAAAACCACATCCCTCAGAATCTCTTTAGTCTGGTGTTGACCAAAATGCAAAATCTGGTCCAGTACTTGCAGGTAAAATTTCAGCTGCTGATCTTTCAGAATACAAGTAGCAGAAAAGCTTAATACAACAAGACCTGACAGGAACTAGAATTCAGTAAAGCAGAGACGTTAATGGAAGTGATATAGCTTTCCCTCTCCCCAAACACTAACTTTGTCTCCTTAAGCACTTTCACACAGTTTTTTTTCTATTTCTTTCTGTATACATTGAGGGGGAAAAAAGGTACATAGCCATTTTTACGAGAATGTTGACTGAGGGTGGTCACCATCTGTGTACACTGTCTGAAATTGTGACTTCCTTTTTGCCTCCTTCTCAGCCAGGGAGGAAACTTCTCTTTTTAGATAATCCAAGGAATATCATTCTCTACTGCTACCACCACCCCAACCTCAAATGATTGGCATTTTCCAGTCAAAACATGTTTATGCCTTGCCTGAAAGGGCTTCTTTAATGGAATAGACATCCTGTTTAATGTTTGAGGAGGTGACAAGTTAGCACCAACAAATCTGGTATGATTCTTTGGGGTATTGAAACAGATAGGGCTAGGAGCTGTTGTTTAATTAGCTTGGAGAAGAATTAAACTTAAAACTTATTCACAGAATAAAGAGCCTGAAGAGAAATGAGCCCTTTCTGGCTGAATGCTAAAGGGGGGATTTTGATGTTGGCTATGAAAAAAGAGTTGCACTGGTTTAATTAAATATATATATATATTAAAGCGATCTTTAATTAAGACAGCACAAACTAAATGTAGACACTCTTATACTCATTTGATCTTTAAACCTGTTTAGCTTGTTCTGGAAAATAATCAAGTTAAGCTCTACCAATTCAAACAAAGGTTAAACTAGCTTAGTTCTGTCTACATAAGCCTAGGAACAGACTTTGCCTGTTTGTCTTGGAACAAAAATATCCTGGGATTGGCATGTACAGACATCACCTTTCTAATCAGGGTTTAGCAGGCAGCTGACTGCAGTGTCTGTTTTCTGCCATTGCTTCAATGATACACCCTTGGGATAACTGTATAGATATACGTTCAATAGCCTGGGATGAACTGTTACTATTTAGCTGCAAAATGATGTTGCATTTATATTGGGATAAACCATTTTTTTCTCAGGACAAAAGGTGAATGTACAGAAGTCCATGTCTGTTATCCTGGAATAAATCCTAAAAAAAATTTCCCAAATAAGAGGTAATAACAGTTTATCCCAGGATATTGCAAAATATGTCTGTACAGTTATCCAGGGATCATATCATCCTTTTTTTTTTTTATGATTTATCCTGGGACAACATACAAGCAAACAGACATCCATGTCTCTTGTCCCAGGTTAAAATGGTTTGTCCTGGGATAAGTGCAACATCTATTTGCAGCTGTAAGCCAGATCCAGACATGCAGGAGCATGTAGTTTGTGGTGTCACAGACCTTTTTGTGGTGCTACAGACTGAATGTGTTATACATTAACCATGTGCAGCGCTGCTAATTTACAGTGCCAGGGCAAAATTTGCTACAGGGAGTTCCCAGTAGCAAAAAGAAACCCTGAAGAAAAAAGCAGCACAAAGCACACCAAGGTGGTGTGCACTGGGACAAACATGGAGACTGGATCAGGCAGCCTGCTCCCACATCTCTGTGCACTGCAGAGCTCCTGTGCTGCAGCAACCTGTGCCCCAGCTAGGCACTCTGGCTGGCTGGAGCGCAGTACGCTTTGAGACAGACATGTAGGCAGCCCTGGGCTTGCTGCTTCCCTGTCTCTGTGTGCCTCAGTGCGGGGGTTGCACTGCAGAGCCCCTATGCTGAAGCCTCCATGCTGAGGCATATGGAGACATAGAAGCAACTGGCCTAGGGCTGCCTGCTTTTCCATCTCCATGTGCCACGCCCCAGCCTGCCCCCCCACAGCAGATGCAGGACATGTTCTGCTGCAAAGTCCACGGGCAGGGCGTACACTGCGGCACAAAGCAGTGGTACAAATTTTTGGTGCTACTATTTGTGCTGCTGCAGATGCATGCCCCTGCTCATGTGGATGTGGCCAAAGGCCTAACAGCAGTATAGCTAGCTACTTGTAATGTTTTTTAATGTAGACATGGCCCTGTGGTGTATGTTGAATCCTGCAGATCTCTAATAAACACATCTGACCTTTCTCCTTCTGCTAATGTCAGTCTGTTTTAAAGACGTTTTGTAATGACAAAACTATCAGTGCTTGCTACTTTTGTTGTAACTTCTAGACATAGATCTAAAAAAATTCCTTTACAAATGAGTTCATTTATTTGGCCTTTCCCACTGAGACAGACAAATGTGCTTATGCTTGTTTTAAAGATGGATAACGTGAGGATAAGGGGCATGCCAAAGATCACAAAGCATGTTATTTGTAGACCCAAGAGTAAACCTCAAGAAGTGACTATTGTGAAGTGAAGGAGTGGCTATTGTCTCCCCTGGAATAAATTACTTATGCAGAACTTTTTCAAAATTTCACCAAACATTTGTCTTTGAAAAGAATCATATGATAACAGAGACACATATACAAATGACACAAAATGTGAAGCAGGCAAAAACAATTTTTACAATAATTTAATATTTCTGGGGAAAAAACCATATTAAAATGTTGAAAATTCAAGGAATTTTGACTAGCTTTAATTGACAGTCTTTGAGGATGGTCTTCATAAGAATGAACACACAAATATTCTTTAATAGGAGTTCCAACTCAGTAGTGATGCTATTGCAAGCTGTAACTTTTGGGGAAGGGAGGCACTGCTATAAAAATGTTGGGGTGGAGATGTGCACCATTTTGAAATAGTGTTTTTTCTTTAAATTGAACCAAACGTATACGAGGTTACAAAAAAGGATTAAATTAGTCAAAAAGATTTTTTTCATATTTTTCATTTCATCCTAAAAAGTCCCCATGTTTTCCTTTCAGTTTAACCTAAACTGAATTTTCCTCAGATTTTTCTTTCCAGAGGCCAATTGCTTGCTCAGCTCTAGTCACAGCGGTGGTGAGGAATTTGTGTGGTGCAGGTTTTCCTCAAGCAAACTTTCTCTTGTCCCAATGTACTGATTTTCACTGCTCTCTCTCTAAAGAGTATTCATTATTATGTAACTAGGGTGAGGGGATCTCTTTCCAACTCACCTGGGGCAAATCATTTAACCTGTTTGTGCCTTATTTTCCATTATTTGTAGAAAGGTACAGAACTTGTTTTGTAAAACTCCTTGGCATCTAAGGCTTAAAAGTGTTTGATGAGTCCTAGGTGGAATTACAGGTTTGGTATTTTAAAAATCTTACTGCAATAGGTTTGAACCATGTAACTTAATACTGGGAATAGGCAGGGGATGCAGCATCTGCTGTCCCACTCATGTGTTCAACAAGTTTGAATGCAAATGAGGATCCAGAAAAACACTGTGCTCTGTAGGGCTAGGGACAGACATTATACATAAACTGGTTTAAGTGATCAGAAGCTGGTTTAAACCTGTAAAAGAACAGATGTTCAGTGCATATAAACCAGTTTAAAAATGGATGAAACCAGTTTGAGATAAACCCGGTTGAATGTAGTATTAGACTTAACTGATTTGGGTCAGACTGGTTTATGTAATGCTTGTCCCAGGTCCTTTGATGGTTTAAGCTAAATGAGACTCCCTCAGCATCCTGGCATGCTTTCTGGGCTGAGCGGGACTCTCTGCTCCACAGCAGGGCTGGCCCCTCCCCTCCGCTCTCTGGCCAGAGCTCCAGCAGAGACTTGCAGGCACAGCAGGGTCTGCTGGCTTCCCCATGTCTCCCTCCTCCCCTCTTAACACTCGCTGCTTAAGCAGAGATCCCTTCCTCCTCTCTCCCACAGCATGGACTGTAGCCAGCATGTGGTATGCTAGCTAATGCTATGTAAGGCAGATAGGGCATTGTCTGCTTAGGGCTTTCTGTAGGTAATCAACAGCTCAGATGGTAATGCCCCTTCATTTCTTCCTTTGATAAAGGCAGACATGGTTCTTTGGGTATATCTGATATCTTTTATTAGACCAACTAAATAGTTGGACCATTTTTTTTAGCATGATTTTGGGTTTAAAAACCCTGTGTCAGGCTAAGAAAGCATCTGCAGTTGGTATGTGGTCTTCCTGTATGGAGTGAATAGTAAAGAAGCCAGAGGCTGCTATGCATTTTTATTTGGGAAAAGCTGTTGAAGAAGAGCTTGTAATGAGCAAGCTGTTGTTTTCCAACAGGGTATTAAAAGCTGATAAATGCTGTTATCAAGAGGGAGGACCCCTCCCTAATTACAGTGTCCTGTGGGAACCTGGCCATGCCCCCCACCCTCAGCTCAGCCCTGTACAGGGGAAAGGAAGGCTGCTGTAGCCCTCCCCGACTGCTAGCCTGAGCCACTACAGGCATGTGCCTGCATTTCTGGGATGTCTGTCTGGTTACAAAACTGATTTAGCCTAGCCAGGTTAGACATACCTGCAAAGACTGAATCAATTCACACTTGGGCTTTTTGAATGTCAGTCCCTAGCCTAGTTGTTTTCTTTTCAAATCAGCTGGTTTTCCTCAGTCACCTCCCTCACTATCAATAACAACTACACACTATAATTCTGGTTGCCCCTCTTGTGGAGCACAGATGTGTTTTGATAGGGCAAATCAGTCCTTTTTTAGCACAGGTAAGGCTCATGGAGAACCTATGGGCTTGTTGCAGTTACCATTGATGTAAATCAGGAGTAAGCTGACTGAAGTCAGTGGATTTACTCTGATGTAAAACTGGGTTAACTGAGATCAGAATCAGGCCCAATGAGTTAAAACATGTACCTATGTGACAGCATCCAGTACCAGGGAGCCTGAGGGTTATACATTTCATGAAATTAATCTTTAACTATTTGCTAGCTAGACAAACTGAATGAATACTTGTTAGTCTTTTCATTTCAGCAGAATATGACACTGCCTTGAATCTTGAGTGTATTGTAACATTTTATGACTACGAAGTCACAGCGTCCACCCCACCATCAAAATGAATTAAGCAGTTACTACACAATGTTATAACAGTCACAAAGTGGGGAAATACTTAGAAATCCAGAACTCAAGCAATGCATGCGATCTGTTCAAAATTAAAGTAGATGAACATGCATTTTTCAAGTGAGGTAAACTTACGATTCTTCAAAACAGATACAACATTTTTCAGATGGACACTTCCTGCATATGATTCTACAATTTCTCTTGGAACAGATGAAGTTGGTATCTCAAAAGCCTCAGTGACATGCCATCCTGAAACCATATTATCCTCTGCAGAAACAAGCAAACAATTTAGCCTGACCTATAGCTTAATGTGCAAGAAAAAGAAAGAAAGATGGTCAATGGCCAGTGCCCCACTGTAGTAATAAAATGTCTAGACAGCAATTAACATCCATTTCCCCCAAGAATGCAACTGTGTCATCAGCAAATCTTTACTACTTTGCAAGGGACCAATCTAAATATGTTTAATCATTAATCAATTTCCAAAATCTGAGCAGGAGTTACTTTTCACAGGCTTTGTCTTCAAAACTACAGCTGCATTATGACAAACAGCAAACCTGGGGGAATTAGTTTGGCCCCACTCCAGTGTGTGACCCTGTTCAGAAGATCACTGGTGCTATGGGTTGTTTTGGAAGAATATTGCACACTTTCTGCATACATTAGATCTTTTAATTTCTCTGAGCCTTTTCTGTTTCTTTTTCTAGCATGTGTGCATGTGTGTGTGTGCATGCGTGTGCTTCTGTATGTATTTGTAACACAGACTGAAAGCCTTTTGAGGATTCTGCATAGGGAGCAGTTGTGCAGTGAGTGGTGCCTACACCTGCCCTGTGAGCTGGCTTTGAGAAGCAGCCCACTTTTCTCCCCCATTTATCCACTCTTCCAATGGGTGCTTTTCCCTCTGTCTCACTTTGTGGGTGGAGACTGCTGCATCACTGACTATTGTAGTTGTTTGAGATTATACATAAATTCAGTGTACAGGGAATTAGCTTCCGTCAGCAACTAATAGAAAACTTACCCTACTCCCACTGCTGATATGGCTATTCCAGACATTTTAAACAAAGAATGAAGAGAAACTGAGAAAACTTGTTACCAGGCTATAAGTAAATTTGCACAAGAAAGGAGGGAATCAATAATCTTATATATATGTATATCAGCAATCTGCATATACACACACGTGCATTCCCTCCCCTCCCCCCCACATTAAATCAAACAGATCAGATATATTAGACCAAAGCCATTAGTTCTGCTATCTGATCTAAGAGTCACTAACTGGAATAAACCCACTGAAATCATCAACAGAATTTATCTTAATTTATGCTGTTATAACTGAGGTCAGATTTTGAAACAAAGAGTGTGCACTGAATATGGGAAAGAACTCAGCTGGAACTAATTGGTATGAAGGTACTCAGGTAGCACCTTTTTTACACTTTGGAAACTCCTCCTCCCATCCCAGCCAGAGGAGTAAAGGTTTATCCTTACTTTTTATAACACTTAGGCTAGGGACAGAAATGACATGTAAACCAATATAAGTGATCAGAAACCAGTCTAAGCCTGTAACAGAACAGAAGTTCAGTGCACATAGAGTGGCATCAAAGTATATATAATGCACATGGATGAAATGCACAGAGACTGATATCAGTGCACATAGACTGGTATCCCCTGTGGTCTGCCCTGCCTCAGGAACAGAGGGGGATTCCCTCCACAGGTGGGAAGAAGAGAGCAGCCGCCAGGCTGGTGCTGTCTCCACTCCATCCCCCGAGCGAGGTGTCTGCTGATGAGGGTGGACCCACATGCCTCAGGGTCTGCCCTGCCCTGGCCTGGGGTCCCCTGAGTCCTCATCTGTCCTGCTGCAGAAGCAGAGGGGGATTCCTCCCCATCTCCTCCCCAGTGTGGTTAGGCAGACCAGGGCTCAGGGGACCCCCCCCCAAAGCATGGGGTTCCCCTCACATAGGCAGACATCCAGCTTCAGAGGCCAGCACCTGGATATGGGGCATCACCATACTGCGTGTATGGCACTTACATCATTTTTAATCCTTAATCTCTTCTGAATGCATGTGTGCCCAAGCAATAACATGGGCACCTTGGACTTCCTTTAAAATTTATTACCAGGTTATAAGTAATGAACATAGTTTTGAATGATTGATATACACACCTATTATATACTCCATGCTAAGTTGCACACAGTGGAACAAAGGTATAAAGAGCCAAGTTATCTTGTCCCCTACATATTGCATGAGTTAATGGGTGCTCTGCAGGAGCTGGAAAGAGGACAACAGAAATCCCACAGCAGTAATTGAGACACTTAGCAGATGCTCTACATACTTATATTTTTTAGTGTATGGATTTGAGTAGTAAAAGATCCCTGCACTTTTGTGGAACCCCAATAGCACTCAAGCACACGGAGGCCTCATGGAGTACAGCTCCAGCTTTTAAGGGAGGTAATTTTGTATTCCTGCACTTTGACACAGTGGACATTTTATCCATTCCTTTGCATCACTAAAAAATTGGAAGGGGAAGAAATGGAGATAAGGGGATGAAGGAGAATTCTGGTAAATTCACTAGGCTCATAGTAGTACTTGTAGCCAGGAGGCTCACAGTGAATTGCAATTCACACACTGTAGTTTTAGGATATATAAGCACCTAGAAACAGTTTTAGAGCTTCCTGAAAAAAAATTCCATCTCATAACTATATATTTAAGTTAAGTATACATGAGTTCATCTGCATTTGCTTGCAGGTGCTCATGAAAACAGTAGCCATAGGAAAAAGTCAATTCTGCTTTTGCATGTCCCTCTTTCCTCACTGTGTTTTATATTGCATTAACTCTTATTTTTTTTTGCTTAAGACATCACCTCCGTAAAGTTCTTTGAAATATTTGCATAATTGTCCATTATCTTAGTCCTTTATTCTCCATCTTTCAATATTTGCGCCTACTAACATTTTGCAATATATCAATCACTGAACCCTGGCACTGGTACAATTCATTTTCTACGAGATGTTATTGAGATTGTAAATAAATGCCACAGCATCAAGGGGCAGACAAGACGGAGCCTGTCAGATCTGGAAGTCGGCAGCAAAGTTATAATTACAGCAGAGTGGTGTGAGGTGAGTTCCTTACATCCATAGATTTAATTGTCATCAGCCGCTGGGGTGAAAAAGGAAGATGGAGAGTGACAGAGGTAAGGAGTCTTACCAGATATCTCCCAGATTGTTTTTGCCATTCAAAATACTTAGGTTGCTAATAAACCAACCAAAGAATGATGACAGCCCTTAGCCCTCAACCTCCTCATATTAGATTGGAGGTTTTTCACAATGATGGCTTTATATAATGAGAGTATTTAAATGCACAAATTCTGAAAATTACAAAACAACATGAACTGCACTGATACAAAATAAAAAACCTAACAGTTCAGTTTTTTCAAAGGGATCATATCCTGAACTCTATGCAGCTAATTTTACTCTCATACTTTACTGTTGCATTTTTATATGCATGCTGTTAAGGACTTGATTCTCCAGTCTTTTCTCTCATGGAGTTGTGCTTCCTTATGTGAGCATTTAAATGAAACTAGCCATGTAATGCAATACTACCTAATGTGAGAAAAAGTGGCAGAATCTACCCTCAAGGGATCTGCACATACAAATATTGATAGGGCTGTGTGTAATAATCATTTATCTGCACAAGAACATCGAAATGCTTTGAAAATATGGCTCCCTTTCACTTCCTGAACACAGAGAACACCATAGGTGTAACTGAGCAATTCTGCACCCTGGGTGGTGGTAGCACATGGGTAGGGACCTACTTAACTCATGGTGAGATGAAGTCATTTTCATGGCTTGCTTTTGGCCTGAAGGACTAATTTTGTAGGCTTTTCCCAGTGGTTCTGCCCATTGTTGCTGATTGGTGGAGAGTCCCTGCTGTTGCAGCAGATTGGTTGAGAGGTCTCATTATCATTGCAGACAGTCAGTAAGTCTCAAGCACATAAGAGTGGTTGCAGGGATTGCTGTGCTGTCTAAGTATTGCGGTAAGAATCAGGAGATTCCAAAACAGTGTATTATATAAATAATATGCTGGGGTTTTCTTATGGATTGATTTTGCAGGAAATCATGGCTTATGGAATATTTCCTGGTGATCACAGGTAACCATGGGTTTTCATGGTTTCTGTAAAAATGTGAAACTTCAATTAAGTAGGTCCCTACACATGGGATGGTAGCTGTGACCAGTAGCAGCATGGCAGCCATGAAAGCAATGGTGATAGGTGTTATTTTATGTCCCTGCCCCACCACCAGTCAGTACCTGTGGCTGATGCCCCGTCACACTCCATGTTGTCTATGTAACTTATAACCCTGGAGGAGAAGGGATAAAACTTTGGAATGGTAAAACCAATTATTTGCTAACTGTATGCATGGTCTGAGCCAAAAAATTCAGATTCAGTAAATCTAGCCGCTGCCCTTGGCTCACCCTGGCCCAGCTCCTGGGAGGTAGCAGCGCAAGATGGTGGGTGGTGAAATCTATGGGTAAGTGGGAGTGCAAGTGATAGCAGAGAAAGCACGTGAGAACAAGTAAGATTAGGGAGGGATACAATCCTCTTGATGAGTACACATATACATGTACACACACACGTATACACATGCTCGTGCTAGTGCTCTTCTTCATTAATTTATTTATTGAAGCTATTTTACAGACTATATGTTATGTCTGAGGGATGTTTACACATCACTGTGGGAATTCTATTCTTTTTGATAATAGGAAAGCCAACCCGATCAAATTTTATTTTTAAATATTCACCATTGAACACTTGAATTTGTTTTTTTATGTTCTGGTGGCTGTTACTATTTTCTGGTTTTTAAACTGGTCATCTTGCAACTCTACTACTACTATTCAGATATCTTCAGAGCTTAGTGAGTTTCTATACTGCTCACCTTCTAAATCAAGTCAACTACATAATAGGGTATTTCATAATTCTGAGCATGAAAAAAAGAATTTAAGACAAAAACGTTTAAGCCCACAAATAACCAAAGAAGTCCATTTTATAGCAAGACAGGAAATAGAAATGCTATTGGTAGCATTGGAGTATTGTTATTGAAATCCATAACCTGAAAAACTATATGGCTGGTCCAATAGAAGATATCACCAAAAAAACCCCTTGCTTCTTGCATAAGACTTTCAAGTCACTTATTCATCAGAGCATTGTTCCCCATAGCTTGACTCTGTATATTTTAAATATTAGGGAAATAACCACTTGATAGATATACAGGTTTCCCTTGATTTATGCAGGTTCTGCATTTGTGAATTTGCTTTTATGTGATGACCCTTTTTATACCCCAAATTTGTTATCTGCAAGGTAAATTCACTCGTATGTGATCAGCATAGGCTTTCCCCCCAGCAGGTAAGTCTGTGGGGGAAGGGAAAAGGCCTCTTCCATCATCATGGCCTGCCCCAAGCACTGGGAAGAGTCCAGTGCCACCACTTGCCCCTGCAGTGGTGGTCTGCTTTCATTTCACACAGATTTGGGGAGACACTCCCCGCCCCGCCCCCCCAGGAAGAGCCCGGCACAGCCTTCTGGCCATGCAGCCTTCCTGGCAAGAGCCATGCTCCACTCCATCCTGCGCCCTGTACCCACTGATAGTTGCCTCTGCTTTGCTCCCTGCTGCAGTCCAGGGAGCAGCTGATAGGCTGCACTGCACTCCTCCCCCTGCCCCATCCTAGTCCTAGCCTTACTCCCTCTCTCCCTCACCGCTGTAGAAATGTATCCCTATTTGTTACTTTATAAACTGGGTTCCCTTTATGTGAATTTGTTTCATGTGCAGTTTTCCAAAAGTGCATGTACCACATAGAGCGAGGGAAACTTTTAATGTGCAAAGCTCAGCAGAAGATGAGAACTTTGTTTCACAGCAACTTTTGAGGTTTTAAAATTTGCTCTCATTCTGCGTTGCAACAAAAACAAAATCTTTAGAACATTTCTATTGAAATGAAACTATGTTGAAACTCCCATTGTCAGATTGAAACCTAAGTAGTACGGCTTAGAGGAAACAGAAATGGTGCATTGGTGGATAGGTATTTGCTTTGGACACATCAGATCCAGGTTCGATTTTTAATTTGCCTGATTCAGAGCAGTTCATCATTCCTATCACTCTGATTAAACCAGAGAGGAAACTTGAACCTGGATACGCAAGTGATTGCAGGTCAGTATTTTTAACCTAGGTCACCACAGCATCTTGAGGTCCTTTCAAGGCAGCTTCAGGGTGCCACACAATGTAAGCATTGCTAGGTGCGCAATAAACCTAGAGATTTCAAATAGGAGTTCATAATAATAAAAATGTTCTGACCTGTTTTGGTCTTTTTGAGGTCTCTGCAACAAAAGACATGCTTTATTATTTTTCTGTAGTCAAAAATTGAGAGAAAACTAAGCATTGACATTTTCTGTGGTGTACCTTGAGTCTATTGTGTGGTGCCTTGAGTTTAAAAAAAGCTGAGAACCATTGCCCTCTCAAAGAAAACTCCATTGGAACTGATAGCCCTCCTCATGACATTTATATTTTGACCTGAATAATATGCTTCTCTTTTCAAAACACAATGTAATTTTTTTGATTGATTTGGATATGATAGCATACAGAATATCTTAGGTTAAGTCCTCCCAGTACTGAGTGCCTGTGAGGCCTACCGAAGCAGTCCCACTAGTTAGTCCCTAACTCTGTCCTGCCTTTTGCCTGACTTCAGATTAACATGGCTAACTACTTCTCTCCACTATAGTTAATGAGACTGTTGCAGGAATTCTCTGCTTAGGTAGATGAAAAGTTAATATAAGACAGTTAGAAAAGGTCTGATTGTCGGGTATCTGATCATCCGGAGTGCTTGTTACAAATATTTATATTGCAACTGCAGTGCCAAAATAGTGGAGGAGAAGAGACTACTATTGCAGGTCTTTTATTTCATATTATATGAAGTTTAAATAAAGAGGTGATTAAGAAACTGAAGGCCAATTTTTGAAAAAAATCCTCACAAGAGGATAATGTATCAGAAAATTCCTACATTTTAGGGACTACATAATTTTCCTTGCCCATGAAAACTGCTGTCTTAATCATAGCTATTGCAAATTAAATAAAAAAGGTTATTTTAATAGATTACAAAACCCACAAATCCCACTGGAAATTATAATGCAATTTTACCTTCCCTAAAACAGAAAAACATACCATCCGCCAGTCAGCAGCAGAAAGTGCCCACTCAGGTGAAGTCTGTAGTGTCTGGAGTTAAGGTTTCATTTAACATGATTTTGGAAATACTGTATTTAAAAGTAAAAGTGTAAGGTAAGTATGAAAGTGACTTTGCAGTTTGGTTTTTGATACCATCAGGCTCCAGTTAAGTGTACTGAATGTGCTTAGGGTTGCTATTGTGACTTTATGGAATTTACAATACTTGCACTTAGCCACTTAGAAACAGCAAACTTCTTAGGCTTCATTTTCTGGCAGATGTAGTTAAAGCTCTCAGCCTATAGCTGGGAAAAAGTCACATTTTAGCGTAGTTTCTTTCTTGAAAAAGGTCATGTGTACTTGAATTATTTGAGGGATCTTTCTACAAAACAGAGCCTGGGTCTCTTTCTTGTGTTAAAGTTTTGAGAAGATAGTTGACCTCTTGTCTAGAAATCTCCAATACCCCTGCCCTGTGATATGTTAATATTATGGAAAACCAGGTTTGAGCTACAGACAGGAAGAGTTTATATAATGTAAAAAGATCATTATATTATTTTCTTAAAGGAATGAAAATTCTTTAGAACTTTAATCTAAAAAAATCCTATAGAATTTAGTAGACAGAGAAGTAATAAAATAGGATTCTATAACATTTATTAAAACACTTGGTTTACAAATTGCAGTGAAAGCTTTTCGTTCTTCATTAAATTTTCCATATGGGAAAGATATAGGTGGACATCAACCTACCAGTGATCTTAAATAACTCTTTGAAGCCTCTTTAATACTCTCAGTCCTATTTCCAGGGGTGCACTGCGTAATTTGAGAAGCAGACTCATGAAAATAGGTCATGTATAAAGACTGACTTCATCCTCTTATTTTCCTGTTAATGATAGAAGCGAAATAGTCTTAAGTCTTGTGGAAGGTTTTCTTAAACAGATTCATAATTTATCTGAAGAAGACACAAATAAATAGCTGACATAAACACCACATTTTCTTCTCTCTGGGTGAAATTCATACCATTTGTGGGGAGTTATGCAAGTCCCTCTTTACCACTTAAGCCATGCTTGACCTTTCTGCAGGGAGTAGGACAGAGGACCTGGGTTTTCCAAGCTGTGCTTATTTCTTTTCCCTGGAATATGCAGGGCCAGCACCTGCAGTTCCAGGACGTGGGCTGGATTAACAGTCACTGAGAAGTTTGCTTCTCTTTGCCTACAGACTGGTGAAGGCGAGACCAGTCTCTCCCATCTCCGTGGCATAATCTACAGACAGATCAGTCACTAGGACTTTGAATCTCCAGTTCTAGAAATTAAGAAAGAGGACTCTTGCAAATTCCTGTTTCTATGGTTTCCCATTTTGACAATCAAGTAATAGTCCAATCTTTGCTAACACTCGAGTCTGTACCATCAGGCCTCCAGTTAGGTCATTTATAGGGCTTTCTCTTGAAGGTAGAGACTGTAGTTACAAAGCAAACACACATGTGCCATGTCCACGTGAGTGCAGCTGTTTGTTTTCCCAGGGACAAGAAGCAGCGGTACACCTTGTGCCTCTGCTTCTTGTCTCCAGGGAATGCCCATGCCACATACCCTCTGGTACACAGCAGGTTACCCTGGGTTATGGGATAGTGGAGATTAGGACCAGTAACTGTGACAGCCTCACCACAGGTCCTGGGGCCTCAGGGAGCTACAGCCACATCACTCCTGCATCTGGGAGCCTGGCTGGCAGCCAGATCATGGCTCCAGCAGGCCAGGTTCCAATTTTGGGTGGCGCATGATACTGCCATGTGCGCTGCCCTGCTTGTTTTTGGCGTGGTTTCCCTCCCCCTCTCCCTTGCCCCTCACTGTAAGGTAGGAGCACAAGGAACACCTGAATGTGTTTGTGTGGTTCTTAGATGGGACTGCAACATCATATACCGCATGGCTGTGCTCATTTGGACATGGAGACAGAGGCCAGATCCAGATGTGCAGGCATGTGTGGTTTGTGGCACCGCAAATCTCATTGCAGTACCACCAACTGCATGCTCAGCACATTAAAATGTGCCCCATACTGCAGATTTGCAGTGTGAGGCCAGACTTTGCTTCTGGGAAATCCACCATGATTTCCACATGCATGCCACCAGAGCATGTGCTGGCAGATACAGAGGCTTGGTCCTTTGGGGAGACACTCTGGCTGCTGGCCAGAGTGTGTCCCTTTCTGTAATTCTGCCCTGGCTCCTTTAGCACTCCAGGAGCCAGGAGAAATGGGGAAACAACAGTTTCCCTGAAGCAGGGCATTTTGCCGTACACCAAAGCACACATTCCAGGGCATGCACAAGTTTGTGCTGTTACTTTTTTTGCCACTGTACATGCACACCCCTGCATGTGGGGATGTGCTCAGAGAAAGGAGGGGAGGTGGGAGGGGACTTATGGCACTCAAATTATGATAACATAGTTTTGCTCTTAGTTTTTGCTTTTTCATTACTTGTTAAGGCTTCTATATCAGTGCCAGACACTGATGAATACTCATATTTAAGGGCAGAGATAGGCATAGATCAAGATCTTGGATGAAAACACCTTCCAACTTCAGGAAAATTCACATCCAGAGAGATGAAAATAGCTTGGGTTGGGCTATGCCATCAAAGTAACAGCTAAGCTGAATTACTCCTTATCCCTTGGCAAAGATGATATGAAAGGAGAGAGAGAATCTTTTTGTTCTGTTCATCAAGGAAATGTGAAGTTTGTGGAAAACTGGAAGGTGTAGAGAACTTCTCTGAAGAGCAGGAGATGGGTCCAAATTGAAATACCAGATCCCAATGCACTAAAACTTAGGGGAAATTTGGGTCTGCGTTTTGATGTTGTTGCTTGGCCCATCTCTCTTGAACTCTTTGAGCCCTTGAGCTCTGATAATATATAAAGAAATGGAAACCACATAAGCTGGATACTATTCTGGGGCAAATACCTTTTATGGGAAGACATTCCTTTCCCTAAAAAGCCTCTACAGAAACTGCAGACTGTGCCCTTCATGTTCCTAGTTATTCCGGATTCAGTCACTTGAGGGAATGGTTTGAATTTGTGGATATTAATATTGGAGTGGATGGTACAAATTGGAAACTCTTAAGCTTTATTTATCCTTTCTGACTTCCCTAGCTAGTGGAAATGGGTGGGGAAATTCTACTGGACTGGACTGGGTAAGCTTGGGGAGTGCAACTGCTTCCTCCTCAGCGCTCTGCTGACAACATCTGGCTGACACTGCAGCTGTCACTGTTACCTAAGAGCAGACAGAGCCAGTAGCAGCCTGGTGACAATTCAGTAACATAAAGCCAGGTAGAGATAACAGCTGGCACTCCTGGCTTCCTGTTCTGTAAGTGCTCCTTCCAAGTCTTACACCGCCACCTCTATTTGCCAGCGTACTTTCTGCTTTCTACCATTTCCCCACCATGGACAATAACTGACTGTAATCTCAATGAGTCCATAGAGGCTCTTCCCAGCTCAGAGCCTGGAGATGTATCTCAGTAGATCCTGCATTAATCTGTTCTTAAGAGTGACTCACTCCACATGCCAGCTTTGGAAGACAGGCTGCATTTCTATATGTCTCAGAAAGACTTTACATTTTCACACAATGGCATTCAGAGCTCAGGCAAATGTGACCATGAAAAGAAAAGTCCCCCCCCAGTAACCCCCTTCAATTTCCTTTCATCCACAGTTTTGCTTCAGTAATTTAATATTAGATCTGAAAATGCAATAAGCAGTTTAGATTTCATGGCAAACTACAGCATGATAGAGCAACACATTTGCAAGTGAGTTTATGAATAAGATTGGTGGCTGTATCCTTCTTCCCTGTGAATCTTTAGTCATAGGATACAACTGAGATCTTTACCTCCAAGTAAGCCACAGGGCTTGAATAATTAGGTTTCTGAAGGTCAAGATTGGCATTATCACAGTCATGGGGGAAGCTTATCTTAAGGCAGTGCTACTTACCTTCTATTTTTATGAGAATTACATTCATTTCACACAAAAATTAAACATTTCAGTTTATCTCTTATTTGACTAAATACAGAGAGAGTTGTGTATATACACATGTATCAGACTTAGGGTGGGCTCCTACTGAAATATTTGACATCCTGGCTGTCCTTGAGTATCTCACACTCTTACAGGTCAATTTTAACAAAGGCAGAGTGTACTGAATAAATAGGACAGTCATTTTTTAAGCAGTGCCAGTAAATATTCTAGGGAAATGTGATGCCATAACATTAGGCAGGTAGTATTAGCTGATGCTGTGATGCATTTGTTTGAAGTGATACTTTCCTTGATGTTTTATCTGGGAGTGACTTTATTGATGGTGCCAGGGCTCTGACCAGACATTAGATCTAGTTCTGAAAAGCCTTACCTATCTATGATCCTCATAATGTCCTGTACTTGGAGGCTCTCACAGTTCATCCAACCTGTTCAGCCTAGCTCTAAATCTGAACAAACACAAAGCAGTCTCGTCTCTTCTGCAGCTCTCGTGTGCAAAATTACCAAGAGAAGACTGCGTGATCTGCTTAAGAGACCAACATCATCATGATCAGCAGAAAATGTCATTAAATATTGGGTGTGTTCAGAAAATAAGCCTGCAAAACACACACCCACAAAGGGCATCAAACCGTCATTTAAACATTTCCTAAAAAAAGTCCCATCCACTTAGGCCACCCATGAGCTATTTGCCTATTATTCAGACAGCTGGCCTAAAAAAAAAGATCTGGCTTCTGCTTATTTTTATTAAATCTGCAGGAAGGATCCATCAATCACAACAATGGGTTTTAAGTGTTTGCTGGACTAGGGGAGAGTCCCATAAGCACTCTTTGAAGTGTCTTTTGCTGAAGGTAAACATCTGAAGAACATAAATAGCTGCTCTTCTTTCCAATGAGTAACCTTGTCAAAGTGGCTAGAATAGAGAGTCTGGGGGAGGGGTGCCATCATGAAAAGGAAAAGCAATAAAGGATTCCTTATGACAGCAATTTGCACATTTACTGCTCTTTGATATGTTAACTAGATTTTGCAAAATGGAATTCTTTGTCTTTTAGAGGTCCTTGGGCAGTGATAGCTCACAGTCAGAACAACATTTTGCAATAGGCGTAATGCATCTTCTAATTAATAAGGTAACTTGGGCAACCTCAGTAAATCAGTGACATTATCATTATAACAGGATACAAGTGAATAGTTGTTCATAAGGAAGGAAAGATCCTCATAACTTCAGTATCATTATTTACTGTGTGCATTGACTAAAGTGAACTGGATTGAATACAAGGGGATCAATAGGTTACACGCCCTATTCACTAAACTTTTACAAGGCCTTTATGAACCTTTAGTTCTAGAAAACAGTTTTTCCATTCAGGAAATTAGTGATACAGTACTGCAAAGTTCTAGTTTTTATATTCAGCATAACCTAAGATCATGCAATAAACTTTTCCAGTTATATAGACTTAAAATAGCTGTAAGCAAGCTAAGTGAACAACATCTTAAAATATAACTTGTGTAATGTTAAATATCCATGTGCATGCCAATTATTACAATGAAAGAGAATGCATAAATAGCCAGTCCCCGGAATGAACAATTTAAATGTAGCAAGATAAAATATGATAGATTATTCAGAAACATTACAATACGAATGACTAGAACAGCAACCATATCAAGAGAAAGTATGCTGCATTCTGAAACATGGCTAACAGACTAAAAGTCTTTCCTGGAAAAAACCCCTCAGTTCCCAAACTGTGATTATATCATAACAATTGAGTATGTTTTCATTGTACTTGCAAACACATGCAGAGATGGTTGCATTTCAAAGGCAAGTAGAATGATTCACATGGCTTAAACGAAGTGATTCCGGTGGGGAGGTGCTATATGTATGTAAGCTAACTATAATTATCATTAATGACATAGGCCAGTCAGAATACAAATAAGCATTTTCAGCAACTCCGTTCAAGTAAACTACTATTTTGCTATTTAAAATGCCCCATATCTGTGCCCAGATAAACCTGAGTACATGTTGTCATCTTCCACATTATATGCTTTGCCTTCTTTCATAACTCACAAACTTCTCCCAGTGCAGACTCACCCTTCTTATTTTGTGTGTCTTCACTCTGCCACCATGAACACGAACTTTTGTGTACCCTCCTTGCTAATGTCCATCACAGCAATCTCTTTTTCTTCTTTTCCTTCTCTTGGTCCCTTTTTAAATTCCCCTCTATATGTCTACGAATTCACCCACTTCAGTTGCACTTACAGGGGTCATATCAATGGTTATGGGAGTGACAACATATCCACAGCAGAATTTGATCTGTAACATTTTACACACTCATTTGATTCAGGATTATTTTTGCAAGAGATTACTATTTACAAACTATCTTATTGACAGTTTCTAGACAACCTACATAATTTATTTGCTCCTCAGTAGGGACAATTCTGAATTTACCTTTTGGAATATAGTCCATACTATAGGACTTGATCCATTTCCCAATGTGAGCTCTAAGGAGAGCTGGATCAACCCCATCATTCGTGTATTCCTTCTGGATGTTCTTATTTAGGTTGTGGTACAGGGAGAATGTAAAATGATAAACATGGAAAGGGAAGAAGTGCAAAATAATGGAAACATGGTTGGCTATGGGTGAAACCATCCAGCAACAGAACCAGTGTTACATTCCAGATTAGGTTCTTATTTAGGGCATAGGCCTAGAGCATGGACACAGATAACAATTAAACCATTTCCAAGTGTCACTGACTTGGAACTAGTTTCCAATTGTTGTGGATCAGAGGCGTCTACATGTATAAAGCACCAGTATTCCAGGTAGAATAGTCATCTTTTAGGATCTGAAGCGGTGTGGTTCTGACATCAGGGGTTGGGAGTGAGCTCAGGATACCTTGCTATGGATGAGCGGTTAGTAAGGGAACATTTGCACCCATGCTTTGAGGATTTCTGGGATAGATGGCCCATGGTTGGGATTGTTTTAACTTTTTTGCTTTCTCTTCTGTCCTAAATATGAGTTTAGTAGACTTCAGCATCCTGCAGTTGACTGCAGTTGGTAGCATGCTTGCCTGTCTTGGGGTCGCTAGTGGTTGCACATGCTTGGTAGGACTGTGCAAAACAGCACCATTCTGTTTCGCCTTCAGTTTTGATGGAACAACGTTCCAATTTGAATCTCATTTTGAACTGAAACAGCTGTTCCGTTTTGTTCCATTGAAACAGAAAGGCTGTTATGATGCCATTTTGACATTTTACTGGGGATGGGCAGTCAGCCCATCTGGGCTGCCTTCTACCTCCTGCGTGATTTAGCACCAGGGATGGGAAAGCAGCCTGGCTGGGCTCCCTCCCACCACCGACGTGATCTAGCATGGGGGATGGGAAAGCAGCCCAGCTGTGTGTCTTGCACCTCCCACACGATCTAGTGCCGGGGGATGGGAAGTCAACCCAACTGGGCTGACTCCTTGTCCCCAGCCAGATTTTGTGCTGAGGATGGGAAGTCAGCCCAGCAGGAATGACTTCCCATTCCCAGCCTATGGTCGAAACATTTTGACTTTTAAAATTTTTTGACTAGCCTTGTTTTGTTTTGAGGCTATTTTGACAGCCTTTGTTTTGTTCCAGTTGTGCTGTTTTGACTATTTTCTTTGAGAAAAAGTGCCAACAAAAGGAAAAAAAATGGTTGGGGGGAGGAGGGAGGGGAGAAGAGGAGGCCACATAGCAGAGCAGCAACAGTGTGTGGGGAGGTGAAGAGTGATATAGTGTGCATTGCCTGGAGGTCCAACCAGACCTGTGTCAGAGAATGCTTGTTTTCCACATGTAACTGAATAAGTGTACTGTGAAGCAGTTCAAGAGAGTACCTGATTTTCCAGGTATACCTTTGAGCCATTCCAGATAGCTTTAAACCAATACAACAGGCTTGTGTGTCTGTCTGCTTCAGTTTTAAACTCCACTGAAAGCAGTCTTAAGTTCTCCATGTCCATGCCTCTAGTTGGATGGTAGTTGGGCTCTGAATTGAAACACTTGCCACTATTTCCTTTTGTGGCTAGCTAATAGAGCAGAACCACAAAATAATCTCCCTCCACAATGCTCTTCCTGTGGGCCCAGTAAACAATGGCAGTGAATAGACCGTTCCAGTAGAGTATGGGAAATTCAGGCAGTTGTGGCTGACCCTTATATAGGGTAGGAGGAACATATGCTTGCTAGCTGGTGCTCCATCAGCTAGCCACAACCTGCCTTACAGTTACATCTATCACAGATTTTAGAGATAGTTATTGATCTTCCATAATTTTTTATTAAAAAAATGTTTCTTGGGGTTTAAACTTGGCTGCTTTAATACCCTCTTTGCTGAAATGTGCCCCAGGTATTCCAATCCAGTTTGTGGAATCCCTCAGATTCTGATACAGCATCCATCACTGTAGTGTTGAAGCCCCTTCCTATAGTACTTTAAATGATATGACTGATATCTCTTATATGTTCATTCATTCTCTTATCCTTTCTGAAGAGACTGAGAAATGTCACGTGGAGATTTTATTGTTCTTTTTCATTTTCCTCTTCTGTGTTAGGTGTCTTTACTAGTAAAGGCAAGGTTGAAAATGTACATTACTTGTGCTTGGAACAAAGGAGAAAGGATGGATTTATCACTAAGTGAGAGATGCACATGAACCATAAGCATGGATCACACCCCTGGATGGGTAAAAGCCTTGCTCTGAAAACACCTCAAGTCCTGACCTGCAAGTGAATTTTGTGCCGCTAGCCCAAAACTGCACTATTAAAGGAAAACACATTTAACATTCTTTGTGTCCCCTGTTCAAATAATAAAATCATCAGGCCACTATCTGCTCTCAATTACACTGGTATAATTCCATTGAACTCAGATTTATGCTGGTATCAACTAGAACAAAATCCAGTTTCCCCCTATAGTTGCTGTTAACCTTTATCAGTGTCATCCAACAGTCCTGAAAGAGTAGTGTTTGCATGTACAGCAAAAGGCTGAGCCCAGATAGCCATTCTCCAATTTATTTTTTGCTGATTTATCACTTCACTAATGACACAATAGATTTTCCCATTACTTTATTATTATTATTTATTATTGGTATTGGTATTATTCTGAAAGAAAATGAAAATAAAGTACAGAACTGACCTAGTCTCAAAGGCAGTGTATTTTTTTCCCCCAAGAGTTCAAAAACATTGCACTGAAGAGACAGTTTCCATTTTACTGATGTTCAATCACTGGCATTTGTCTTTTGTATCCCAGAGCAATTGCATAACTCTAATATTGACCTTAACCAGAGCCCTTTGTTTCTCACCCTAACAGCCAAAAGCATTAAAAATGCGTGTTTACTTAATTTGTCCTGGCATGCAGTGTAATTACAAGCAGTTTGTTTTCTCTGTTGTAAAATATGGGCTAGAGAAGGAATAAAGTAATGTGGAAAATTAACATTGTGATGTACTGTATAGTGGAATAACACTAAAAACACTTAGCAGTGTTAGTACTGGAGGTGCTATTTGTGTTGTGTGCAAGAGCAATAAAGAATTAAATGCCTCTTTCCAAACTATATTTGCATGATTTTCAACTGCAGTAAAATTAATCTGAGCTGCCTCTAAGTACAAAAGAAAAAAAAAAAAGAAAATCAAAGAAAATCAAAGTACGAATGGAGCTGAATAGTGCTTGTGCTAGCTTTAAAGTTATATTCCTCTGTTTTTTTAATATTCCAGCACTACTTAATTAAATAAATTATAAGGGAAAAATCCTGACCAGGAAGAAACGCATTGAAAGGTTCCTAAGCTCTGGTCCCTCCATGGCAGTTATGGTCTTACCTGTAAGACACTATAGTAAAGAGGCAAACTGGGTGTGTTTTAGCAGTCTGTCTTCACTGATTGTTTCCTTTTTCCATTTGGATGAGAAACCTTGTACTCAAATGTATACATTAATTCATCTCTTCTAATTTTTTCTGCAAAGCATTTCTCCTGTCTTTTCTAGTTTCTATCTCCTTAGTTGACATAAATTCTGATCCTGAAGGCACTGGTATAGATGTAGTACAGTCTGACTTGAGATAATGTATTTGCTCTGTATTTATGCAAGAGTAACTGAGAACAGAATATGTCCTCCTCCATTCTATGTTGTACCATCTGTAGTGCTCTGTATGAAGGAACTTAGAAAAGGATACATTGTGTTGCAACTTTCATTACTTGTGTATGTTTAAAGGGATTGCAACATTTAAATAACTTGAAAAGATAAAATATGAGCCCATCTATACATAGTTGTGAGGTGATGGGTTTGTTTTGTTTTTTTTTTTTACTTCAGTACAGTAGACATTTTTCCTCTGAGCAATGCCACTTAAAAAAAATAGAACTACTGATTAAAACTAAACATTTGAGCCCCTTGTTACTCTGAAAGCAAATATGAATTAAACCCTGCAGAGCTTTATTTCTGACTTTTTTGTTTAGGATTAGCCCAGCAGAATCACAAACTAAAGTTATGATGCTGTTCCATTAGTGTAAGCCAGACATGCTTTCTCTATAGCCCAGTCTCCTTGTTCTGGCCTCTGTGTAATATGGTTTATCCATTTTGTTATCTGACTCATTTATATTTTTAATAACAAGTTGGGATGAACCTGAAAGACAAGGGAGCTTTTAACAGCAGTCAAGAAGAAATCCAGCTCTATTCTAGTGCTGGCTGGAGGTAGGAAAGTCATTAGATTAACCTCTCTTGACAGGTCAGGCTCAGCAAATATTCTTAAAAATAACTCTTCCAGTAATTTATGACCTTTTGGGAGCATAATCAATAGTGTTAAGAGGAGAGGCAGCCAGACAGCGCTTCCTGGTAGGAGAAAGTTTCTTGTCTTTGTAATGTTTGCCTTCTGTCTGCTTGTATGCAATAAGACTGACTGCCAGTGATATCATACCCCTTTTACTCCATCAGTTTCGGAGACATACATTTTTATTGTCAATTTCCCGTCTCCTCTGTTATTTCATACAGTATCTAATTCCAACACAAACCAGTGTGAAGAGAAAGTGCATAGTTCAATTTCTGCCATGTCCATGGTATTGCATTTGGATCATTTGATGGAGTGTGGCTCTTCTGCCCTAAGACCCTTTGTAATGCAAAAATTTAAACATATACTTAATTGTATGCACTGTGAGTAATTTCACTGACTTCAGTGGAACCACTCATAATGCTCAATTAAGCACATACTTATGGCTCTGCAGGATTGGAGTCTGGAAGAATTTCAGTCTAAGGCTTCACCACTTTTTAACTATTAATTTATTTAGTCACTATTGATAATGTTCTGTTTTTCATATGACAAAGAATGCTTCTTCAACAGTCTAAATAAATATAAAGGAGGAGGTGTTTCCTCAGGGTTCAGTACTGAAGTCTTGGATCCTCTAATAAAAGCTATGGTGGGGAAGGTATTGATTTCAGTGAGATTTTACAGGGACTGAGAAAAAAGCTCAGGAGAATCTGATTGAGGAAAATAAGAGTGGGACTACCCTGGGAGGAATTACTGAAACAATGTTTGTATACAACTTGACAAATCACTTGGTAAAAGGAGCAGTGCATATGTTATAACAATATATGGGGAATTACTGGATGGAGGTGGCTTTCCAAGTATTAAATATAGAATAATGATCTGCACAAATAACAGAATAAAAATAATTTAGAACAAATATATATATATCTTCCTTACACAAGTCTCTGGCAAAAGTGTCAGTGCCTATTACTTCATGTCAAATTCCAGCATCTAGAGCTTGTTGAGAAACTACAGCTTTTCCCAAACTATGGATAAGGTGAAAAGATCCTGTTTTCTTTACTCTCCACTTTCATTACATGTCATCCTAGAGAGCTGAGCAACAGGAGAGGATTTGAGGCATTTACTATATTGGGTCTCTGTGACAGTGGGCAGTCTCCAGCCGAGATCACCTGTCTAGGGTAGTCCACCCTACCTCTCCTGCCATGCCTTTCCTGTTACATAACATTTGGTGTTAATTTAAGCAGGAAGGTGCCCATTCTAAGCCTTGATGCCAGGGGCATAATACAGAGCTCTGACCTACCCTTTACCATGTCTCATGCTTCACAGATGGCCTCTAAACAGTTGACTTAGCCCTTTCCAGGGATGGACTCTGTCCCTATGTTGGGCCTCCTCCATGTGCCCCCATAACTGAGTCTTACTCACGTTGCCCCTTTTACTGCATCACACTCATTCTTGCTCCACCATAGGCCACATACACTCTACCCTATGGCCCCCTTGGTTCTACTCCATACAGCCCTTCAGGCTTCCTCTCTCTCACACTTGGTCCTGATCCCTCACAGACCTTCTGGCTACCCAATTCAGGCCCTACTCTACAATGGGGCAATAGGCTACTGCCCCACAAACTGGGCTGATTCTGGCCCCTGGCCCTCTCTAGCCTTGGGTGTCTTAAACTTGGCCTATGGCTCACTGAGGCCTCAGGTATCTGCCAATGTACCTGGACCCCTAACTCATAGTTTCATAGTAGTTTGAGGTCAGAAGGGACTTGAACACATCATCTAGTATGACCCCTTGCCACTGGCAGGAGCATATGCTGGGATCACATGACCCCAGACAGGTGTTCATCCGACTTTTTTTTTTAAATTTAACCAAGGTAGGAGCAAGAACCACTTCCCTAGGAAGTTGGTTCCAGATCCTAGCCACTCCAACAGTGAAATAGTGCCTCCTAATCTCTAACCTGAACCTATTCTCCAGCAGTTTCTGGCCATTGTTCCTCATCACCCCAGGTGCTGCTGGGGGGAATAGGGTCCTTCCTATTTGCTGCTGATCTCTGTTAATGAGTTTGTAGGTAGTCACCAAATCCCCCCTCAGCCTCCGCTTGCTGGGGCTGAACAGGTTCAACTCTCTCAGTCTCTCACTAGGCCTCACCCTTATTCAGATCTATTCCCATCAGCCCCGGGCCTCAGGCCCTCCTGACGCCTGTGCTGTCACCCAAACCTGTTGATTTTCTGTCAGGGTGTGTCCCCTTAGACTTTTCCTCTTCAGGATACCCACAAGGTAGCGAGGGCTGAGGCTTTCCAGTAGCTCACTAGGGAGGCACAGGTGTGGCATTTCCTGGCAACTGCCCCACCACAAGCAGCTCCATCATATCATCCAACCCCAACAGGGTGAAGTTTCAGGTCTTAGCCACAACCCACTGTAGGCCTACCTATCCTGATCCTCCTTCTTCCTCTCTGGGATCCTTGATGTTTTTCCTGGGCTACTCACTCCTGGACACTGTTTCAGCTTCCACCTTACAACAACCACCTCAGTCGCTGGCTCCAACTGTCTCTTGGACCCCTTACAGGATACCTCCCATCAGGTGACTGAGCATCAACCTCCATCATTCCAGACTGCTTGTTGGCTGACCCCCTTACTCTCTCACCATTGGTTTCCCGCTTGAAAGACCTTCACTTCCTTGAGTCTGGCCTCAGTCTCTGGCCAGTCAGGACCCCAGGCTCTAGATTCTGGAGTCCCTCTGATCTTGTACAAAGCAGCCCTTAACTTCGCTGGGCTAAGATAAGCTCCTCCAGGGTCAGCTCCATTCCCTGGGTTTCCCCAGGTCTTTCTTCAGTCACCCATATTCTCAACAGTTCTATTCAGGGGATTACCTAGCCCCTTTGTAGGCCCACAAACTCTAAACCCCTTCTTCTCAGGTTGGCCTGTGTCTTCTTTAGGCCCTTGTACACCTAGCCTCTCTCAATAGGCAATCCTGGCCTCTCTCTGGGGTCTCTGTGTACACAGCCCCTTACTATAAGATGGCCTTTCTACACCCCAGGCTTTCAGCCCCATCCTGAGGGATCTGGACCCCACCTGGGTCCCTGGGAACCTTCTCCTTCCCCATAGATCCTGCACTAAGCTCCATGATGTTCCAGGAGCCGACTCATCAAGCCAGGCAATATTACTCCATTGGCTTCTCAGCTGCAACTTCCAGCCCTGCCCCCTGGGCCTGATCTTATACTGATAAGCCCTCTTACAATCATGTGGCCTTCTGGCTGCTGTGTGACCACCTGATTATCTCTGCTCTTATCTGCTGGCTGCTCTGCAGCCTGCTCAAGCCCTTTAAAGTGGCAGGCAAAAAAGGTGCCCCAACACAGTCTCATATTAAAGTTATAAAGTCAAGTTAAGCAGAGTGAGATGATTATAACAGGAAGCCCACTGTAATAAATAGGACTAGATCTTGTCCAGTCACAAAGCCTTCCCTCTTTGTATCCCATTGCAAGATCAGACATCATAATAGCATTTGCACTCAGGAAAGCTTTTTCTTACCAGCTATTTTTTTACTATCTGCAAGCATCTATTAGAACAGCAGTGCCCATTTGTAACAGGGTACCTGGATGAGGGGCTGAAGCCCAGCTACAGTGGTTTAGACAGTGATAGCCTGCCTGCCTAGGAGTCCTGGGACAGGTGATAGGGATGATTGGCTGGCCTCAGGGGAAGTTAAAAGTTCCCAGGGAGGGTATGTGGGAGGGAGGGAGAAGGAGTGAGGGGGCTGGTATTCTGAAGAAAAGGCACTAAGCCTGGGTAGCATCTCTCTCTAGGTCAGAGGAAAAACCTAAGGCTTTATTTCTGTTTGTTATTTGTATGTTTGTTTATGTTATTGCTTGATTTGTTTCCCATGCTTTTGCATGTCAAAATAAAGAGACTGGAAATGGGACCTAAGTACTCCTTAGCCTTTATGAGGAAGTTGGCTCCTGGGTTAGGCTAATAGAGGGACATCCTGCTACACCAATGTTTTGCCCCATGGGCTGGATGGACAGTGCCAAGTCCATCTGTCTGTGAGCTGGATCCAGCCACTAGGCATGATCTGGTATGAAGGGTGGATGCAGTTGGGGCCTGACCTGGTGCATGGGGCAGACAGGGCCTGGCTCCCAACTGGCTGCAGTAGGAGGAAGAGGAGGATGGGATGGGAACAGGTTGGCCCCCATCTGGCCATGTAGGAACAGGGCTGTCCTGGGTTGCATAGCAATTACTGGATGCATAGTAACAGCCTGGGCCAGGCCCAATCAGTCACATGGGGCTTGGTAATTTGGCAGCAGGGAAGGGTTGACCATATTAATTTCCACTGCTGCCCTGCTGCTAAATTATCTGATCCATAAGGAGTCTCAGGGACCAAATGCCATAGTTCTATGGGCCATATCTGGCCCGCAGTCTGGGGGTTGAGCACATTAGTACTAGAAGTTTAGCATCAGTGGCAACACTAGAGTCCCCCAAGTAAACAGAGGTTGTATAGAACCTACTGGTTTCGGTACCAAATAGTGAGGCCTAGTTATTTTCTGCAGTTGGCTGCCCTGGAATAAACTGGTCATCAGTCCATTCCATACCCCAGTGCAATTTATGTTAGTGTAGAAAACTTGTGGAAATTATAATGGTATAAACACCTCATGGCCAGCAATTCAAGGACTTCAGAAAGTCCTTGAATTTTACCCTCAAGTTATAATCATTGTGTGATGTTGTAGAATAGATTCCAAACAATTAGAACTATACTCAGTCTTTTTTGGTTTGTTGACTTATGGCCATCACCAAACTCTGCTTTTTCTCATGACATAATGGTTTCTATTACTAGCTACAGCAGGGTACTACAATGTAAGATGCAGAAGAACACTAAACTACTAGAAAAGTA
>JAGPOW010000261.1:102556733-102599383 GCA_030014935.1 Caiman crocodilus | reverse complement strand
AAACTCTGCTTTTTCTCATGACATAATGGTTTCTATTACTAGCTACAGCAGGGTACTACAATGTAAGATGCAGAAGAACACTAAACTACTAGAAAAGTAAACAAGCAGGGAAAAAAAACATTAATATGCTAAATACTTGAAGAAGTAGGGCTCAATTAAGTTTTATGAATTAGTTATGTCATCACACTAAGCATACGGCAAGAACAACTTAAAAGAATTCCCTATTCTTTGTAGCCTAATTCATGACATACACTTCCTCTCATACATAAGAGAACCAGTACTGCTGCTCTTACACACCCAGAATTCTTGTTTATTTCTGTTGTAGTTGTGTATGTAGGGAGTAAATCAAGGAAAATCCTTTAAATATTTAGTCACCAGGCATGGAATATACACAATTTAGGTAGTTCTATACATTATTCAAACCATCAATATATTTTTCCCCTCAGGAAAAAAACATTCATTTTTATACACATACACAAAAATATCTTGTTTCCTCTGTCTGCAGTTTGTAGTCAACATACTATATATCCTGTATGGGGGTTCTTACTTTCAACTGATCAGCTATTCTGCTGATGAGCATGATAGAGGACATATTCTCACAAGCCAAGCTGATTTCTTAGGTTTATAGTTGTCGCTTGTTATTTAGAATTTTAACTAAGGCAAAAATGTACTCAATCTTACAACACACACATATCCCATTCCTACCTCACTATCGTATGTATAGGTTACCGAACACATGAACTAAAAAAAAAATGTCTTCATGTTCAGATTTTCACTTGTTAAAAATGGCAGCAACATTAGAATACTTTCCAGCTGTTTGTATATTTAGTAGTGGCACCTACATTTTAGTTTCATTCATCACCATTCCTGTGCCTCTTGAGAGCCGTGTACTCACAAACTCCTCTGGGGAAAACTGCATTCTATATCTCCCATCAATACGATGTATTGTCTCTCTTAGACAGTATTGTATGTACTGGGTTAATTGACTGCACCAGCCAAAGCATTTTTTTCCATAAAAGTTTTAGTTCATGCAGTGCAAAAGTTATTTTGAAATTGAACATTAATAAGTGGATACTGAGTACTACCGTAACAGCCTGTTTCCATATACAGCTGAACCATATCTCTGGCATCTGATTCTGAGAAAATGAACAAGCTTGGGAATTCAAAGTTTTATAAATTTCTTATGTCTATTTACCAACTGTTTGACAGAAAGGACTCAAATCCTTTCTGCTGGTGAGCTATTTTAACATTTACTAGCTTCCCCTTTCCTGACAATGGAAATTCAAGGTAGCTAGAATTACACATTACTACAATATTATGTGCGTGTCAGAGAGAGAAGGAGAGAGAGAGCTTACTGATGAAAACCTACACAGCTGGAGTGAAATGACCTCAGGTGGGCAGAATGTGACTTCAGGCTGCGAAGAAATGACTCTTGGACACCAGTTAAGCTGGACAGGCATTTTCAGTGATGAACTCTCTACAGGAATTCAAACTGTCAACAGTAGGCAGCAGATAACTAAAACCTTTTACATTTCCCTACAGAAAAGCTTCATAAATCTTCCTCTCCTGCCTGTTTATGAATGTGATGGTAATTCTTTCTTTCTATAGTGAAATCAAACATTTATTTTATTGTGGATTGATGGTATACATGTAGGGACCCTACCTAAATCATGGTTTCATGGAAACCATGAAATCCAGGGTTGCCTGTGAAATCCACAAAATAATCCCAATAGAAATAAGTTTTTTATTAAGCATTCCTCTCCCACATGGACCTTGCAGCCCACCCAGGAGGGGAAGATGCCAACTGGTGGGGTGGCACGAAGTGGGCAGTAGGCAAGATGTCAGTTACCCATCCTCCCTCTTCCCCTGCCTGGGGCCTCTCCACTACATTTTCAGAAAGCTGACTGTATGTCCTGAGGTAGAAAAGTTGAGTATTACATGTCCTTTTCATGTCAGTAAGGTCAGGTTAAGTCTACATGTCATTTCTACATCAATGTCTGCACATCATGAACATTATGTATTCCATGGCAACTCTTATAGAAGGAGTTTGCCTTGGTATCCTTAGATTAAACCAAGATTTACCAAAGCCGTAAACTAAAAACTTAGATTTGTCTGTTGTCTGCCTGGCTGCCATCTTCCATGCTAGACATGGCTAGATTTCACTTACTTCAAGGGCAAAAAAAAAAGAATACTTTATGGTGAAAGGTGATAAAAACAAATGTAGATCTATCTTTTTTCGTTATTTGCCTGTCTGTTAGATCTGGTCACAAAGCACACTACAGGAGATGATACACATTAATGACATTAATGATATACATTAATGTGTATCATCTACATGAGACCAGAAAGAAACATACATCTGATTTTAGGCCCTGACTGACATAGGTGAATTTAAGCAGTTAAAAGCCTGTTTGAAGTCAATAGACTTACTTACGTGCTTAAAGGACTTTATTATTTATTATACTTAAAACACCATGGAGTTTGAGCACCTCACACTTTAATTTGAGCGGCTCCAAGAGCTGCTCTAATTAATGGGCTGCAGTGTCTTGTGTATCCGTGTCCCCTTGCATTAAAATGGCGGTGAGGGCGCTTGAACTAAAGTTTGTTTGATGAGCTTTAGTTCAAGTGCTCCCCTGTCACCATTTTCAAATGCAGGGATGCTGATACACAAGATGCAGGAGGCTGCTGGAGTGTAGTAATTGCCACCCAACATTTGACTTGATTAATTGAGTCTGCTCCAATGTGCTGTAAACACAGCATGTCAGAGCAGCCTCTGCACTTCTGTACAGGCACCCTTATCCTGACAGCCAGCCTTGTGAGGCACTGGAATAGTATAATTTCCATTTTAGAGCTGGGGAATTGTATCCAAGGTCAGAGAGGAACTCTGGCAGAGCAGGAAATTGAACATGACTTCTCCCAAAGCCAAGGCTAATAGACTATCCTTCCAGTGTGCCACTTTTTGGAGGATGCCTAAGGTTTTTGTCATGCTGGTACACTCATAATTATAAGGGGCAAGTGTATACACATCAAGGGATCATCCCTGCTTAAACTTTTGAAAATTTTAGAACATATTTGTTAGGCAGAAGTGGATGATCATCTGTCCTTTTTGTAAAGCATTAAATATTTGACTGCTCCTTCAAAGCAGCATGCATTAGTCAAGAATTGAAGACACACTCACCTAGCCTTTAAATAAAGACTTCTATTGAAAAGATATCCTCTTAGAATGTCTATAAATAACAAGTTCTTGGGTATAACTACAATGTACCAATTTATTCCCATAGTGCTTAATATCATTTTTCAAGGGAGAATATTTTTGTACCTTTTTGTGATGCAATATTTTTCTCCCTCTGTGCATATGTCTTTGACTTTTTTTATGTGTTTATGATACAATGTGCATATCTTTCTAAGTTAACATAGGTTAAAAGAGAGCTTTGATTAATCTAAAATGTTGGTACATTTAAGAAACTTCCGATTTTAAGCTGCTTTTTTAATTTAGTCCAAACTACACTGATATTTCCCATACTATAATTTAACAAACATCAACTCAAACCTTATTATGTTTACTCTTTTGATATGCATTTGTAGCTCTTATTAAAGCTAACTAAATTTTCCTACATGTATCAAAAGAATCATCTTAGATATCTTCCACATTACAGAACCAAAACACAGTTATGGATTAGTCTTTTCTCAGATAGCAGTAGGGGATATTGTATGGTGAGGACTGAATCTTCTCATATAGCTCTTGCTTTTGCTGTCCTAGGCTGAGGTCTTGCTATCATTTTTATGTAGCTTCACTTCCAGTTATATCAAATAAAAATGACTGATTTGGCCCCTGAACTTCACTCCATTATCTAAAGGGACAAACTGGCCCAAAGTTATAATCTTTTGCAAAAATATTTCCTTTGAATTTTGATATATACATGTTAAACAGTGACTCTGCATAATTTATTCACATCAAAATCTTGTCTAATGTTGAAATCCCACTGTGGACTTTCTAACTTTCTTGTTACGTGATGCACATGCTGTTGGAAATTGCATACACTAGCCATACAAGAGTCTGTGGGAACTTGTTTACCAGTGGGGACTCTATACCATGTAAAATATTAAAGGGGCTTTCATTTTTGCAACAGTATAACAATACTTGTAATTGGAATAGACACACATTAAGTAACTATCATATTATATTAATATGAATATTCAAAATGCTCTGCTTCCTCTATCATAAATTGTTAAATACAGAATTTGGGTAGAAATTGTAGCATGTGGGGAAAGCTCTGCAGTGAAAACTTTTATAGTTACGTGAAGGCTATTTACATTTCAACCTAGACTCAACAGGAACGGTAATGCTGGAGACTGGATTAGTTCATCTTCCAGGCAGGTGGCCTTGCCTTATTCACACTATCCATGACAATGTCCAGCTCTCTATCAGAGGAAGGGTCTGCAGGGTTGTGTACACATAGGGCTATCCAACTGGTGGTCTGTGGGCTGCATATGGCCCAATAGGGGTTAATTTGTGGCTCCAGGGTTCTAACATGGTCTCTGCTCCAGCTGGACTCTACCAGCTTGAGGAGGTAAGAATTGGGGCCACATGAGTTAAAAGTTCAAGATGACAAGTCCATATATTCAGTGAAGTGCAAAACAATTCTTGGTTCCATTTTACATATATACATGATAATGTAAGACTGACCCCAAACTGGAATATTTTATCAAAATGGTTTCTCAAATAGCTTAAAGGTAAAATTAGAGTACTAACACTTTTTTCCAGTGCTAGTATGAGGAAGATAGATGGGAAAAGGAAAAATTCAGTGGAATTGTAAGCATTTTGTTTCATCATTTTAAAAAAATTCATGTTATTTTTCTCCAAGTGTGTTACATCAGATTCAGGAACATCCATATCTGAGAGCAGACATAGGCCAAATAGTATAACACTATTAGGAAGAAGATAACATATCCTTGTTCAGCAAAAAGACCATTTAAAAAGTTTGTTTTGTTTTAATAGAGGGCCCTTAAGAATGAAAACAAATAGTACTTGTAGGTACCATTTAAGACAACACCACAACAGAACAGGGTTTGTTTTTTTTTTGTTTTTTTTTACAAAGGGCTTATTTTCTGTTCCACAAAGATGTGAACTCTCCGATGAGGAAAGAACAGTATTTTAATGCTTGCAGGGCATGTCTACGCATGCTCCTATGGTGCCGTTGTTACTGTGCCATCATTTAGTCCTTAGGGAAGTACTAAATTACAGCGTAGTAACAGCTCATACTGCACGGTGCTGGCAGTGCATGGTTATTTTTAGCCACTACATTGCCATAGCAATGTGCTCTACTGAGAGACCATGTTGCTACAACAATGTAGCATCACATGTAGACACATCCACAGTGACTCAGATTTGCAGACTAACACATACTCAATTACATATGCAGAAATATCCATTTGTGTTTGTACACGATCATGGTAATTGCTTCTTGAAGTACAAGTCAATCATTTTAGAGTCTGTCATCCTTGGAAGAGAAGACAGTTTTTGCTCTTATTTGTTCTATAAGCCAAGGCATAGCTAAAGAACAAAAATTATAAATTATAGTCTAATTTCTTTTCAGTATTCCATTACATTCTCTAAGTTGTTCCTAGTTAGACATGAAAGCACATTTGTTTGCAATCAGAGTGACTGTATGAGAACAGTCTGGATCTATACATTTATTTAAGTAGTGAAGAAGTACAACAAACTTCCAATTATGCTTGAAGAAAGTTTAAATTTAAAGAGATGCAAAATTGACCAACTAAACCCCTTAAAATATCTGAATGGCTTTCATAAGTGAAGTAAACTTACAATAGTTAGTTTAATAAAAAAAGAAATTGAAAACCTTGTGGGAGGAAAACTACATGTAACAGTAAAACTGAAACTTCAAGTCATCACAAGTTTATTTTTGAAGTAAAAGTTGGATGCAATATCATCATTTCTGTTACAAACTACAAAGTTAGAACAAGATAAGAGAAAAATATCACCTGAAGTTCAAGTGAGTGGCAGGATATAGTGATACTGAAATATCAAGAAAGAACTCCTTCTAAACATTCGCAATTACTTGGGCATCTTGAAGTGAAGAGGCAGATCAAAAGAAAATCCTTCTTTCAGTAGAAATAGAGATGATTGTCACAGCGGGGTCCTTCAGGAGGGCCGTGGTCTCCTTAAAGCCCCTTACTCATGCCAAGTCCGGCCCAAGGCACCCTCATATTCTCGCCCGCCATGTCTTTGATGTTAAGTGTATATTGGGAGGCTGCCTTATATCGCCCTGGGCACAGCGTGTCGGGACCTCTGTCCCCGTGATCTCCTGGACCCGCCGGGGTATCTCCCTGTATAATGGGTGCCTTCCAGGCACCCTGGCCTTAGGGCCACGTGTGGCTCCTACCAACCCCTAATACCACGCCCCAAGCCTTGCAGATGTCCTGGATGTTGGCGTGTCAGATGTACGCCCGCTCTTGCGGGCCTCTCCAGTATTGCCCATCACAGGCCTCTCCTCGAGCCTCCGATCCCTCAGGCCCACCACGCTGCTACCCTGTGTTCTCTGGGCCCAACCACGCTACTATCCCCTTTGCTCTCCGGGGACAATTGCAGCACCTCAGCCTTTCCAGAGGGCTACCACAGCACTCGGCCGCTGCCGGAGCTCACCATGCCCGTCCTGGGCTTCCCCAATACTTGCCCCTGCTCAGGAACTTCTTATGCCCACACTGGGCCCCTAACAATGCTGCCCCCTCTCTCGGGCTTCTCCCAAATGCCTCCCTCTCTCGGGCTGGACTGCGTCCTCCCGGGCGCTAGGGCCCCACACTCCTATGGGCCCTTATGGAGCCTCCTCCAACCCCTACAGCCTCACCCAAACCACTGGTGTAACACAGCAACAATAAAGCAAACGCAAGCCTCTGGCTATAACTTAAACATAAGGCACCTGACCATAACAACACAAACTGGCTGGCTATAACTTGGCACCATTGCTCCAGCCCCCAGAGCCCTCATCCTACCCTCTGCACAAGTGGTTGCTGCAGCGCTCACATCGCTGCTCCCAGGAGCTCCTGCCTCTCTGGCTGCTGGCAGGGAACTGCCAGCCTGGCCTTGTCTCTGGGCTTTATAAGAGCCAGGCCCTGCCCCTTATCACCAGCTGACTGCCATCAGGTGCAAGTCAATCTGTCCGGAATTGCCCTGGAAACTCACAGCTGCTCTCATTATCTCTGCTCAGGCTTCTCCCCAGCAGTTTTCCCCCCACTAGGAGCAGAGGAGTGAGGTGCCCTGTGACAATGATATTAAAAGGGGTTTTGAGAGATGCACAGCAAAATCAATACAGTTTACAACATCCACATGGATAGACTGTCCTTCTGTCTTGTTTCCTGGCATCATGGATTAGCTAAGACCTATACTGCCATAGACTGACCTCCTTTTACCTCACCCTGCCTTACCAATAGCCAGTTCACCTAAAGGAGGATTTAGTGTTGGTAGTAGGAGGAAACTATGTTATATATTCTTGCTCAGTGATTACAATACAGATGAAAGGGTAAATAATGTAAATTAAAAGCTATAACACTTGCTAAAGCAATATGAGATCAAATGAAAAGAGTAATATCAAATGTAACTCAGTAAGAAAATCCAAAATACATCCTGTGAATGTAAACAGATACAATTGATCAATCATTTATGGTGCCACTTGGTCTTACTGAGGTTGTGGTTCTAGCAAGGTCAACGACTAGATACAAGGGCCTTGATCATGAATGTTAGGTGTCTCTTTTCAGTTCAAGGCAACTGTACTGTAAAACAGATTATAACCATTTGCTTTATATAGACATTATTCTTAGCTATAGCTTTTGATCTATTCAGGAAGTAGTCCAAATTACTTCATCTATGATTTGAGTCTTCCATGAGAACTGGGGTCAGTGAAGTAAATCCAAATTTTGTATAGTCAACACCTCGCTTTTAAAAATAATATTTACTCCTTCCTAATTGTAAGGATTTTTAGCAGTAGGCACTTGTGCCTCTCTAAGCTTCTGTCCTGAATGAAATTATTTTCCTGTCTAAAGGAAACCTTGAATTCCTTTTCAGAAGCAACCCCCCCAAAATTTTTTCATTCAATTAGAGGTTTTGTCTAAGGCAGAAAATACAGAATCAAGACCTATATTAATATGGCTGTTACTGTAAAGCTAAAGAGAACTTTGTATTATATATAATCATTGAATAGCTTTCCAAAGTCTCATTACATATGTATAGCCATATGAAAATTTAGAACCAAGAATCAAACCATGATATATTAAGATTAAGATGATTTGATCAGAAAATTGATAATTTGCTCATTTCAACCCGATAGTTTTACAACTTGTTTACAATGCCAAACATTTTGAGCAATTATTGTAGTATTATTTAGACTTTTCTTTCAGTTAATGGGATTAAGGAATCTAGAACAAGCTTTTTAGCACAACAATGCACTGCCTTCAGTGCAATAGTTACGTATCTGCATACAGTCTATTAACAATATTCATTTTCTGAAATATATGTAAGTAAAAATCAAACAAAATAAAATCCTCAGGAGCTAAAGAATTATTTTACAGTTTCGATTTTAAGTCAAGATTTTCCATTCAATAAATATATGTGGATTCTGTATACCCAGAATCACTGAATTGTCATGTAAAATTTCATAAGCAAACAACCATAACTTTACAAGCACAGTTGTGCTAATTTTGCAAGTCATCAAGTGGAAGAGAAAATCACAAATTTCTGGTTAGATAGATAAGGAAGAGTTGCTATCTTGTACTTGATGCAAGCACCATGGACAGTTCCACTGCTAGTTTGAGCTGGAAATATATATGGTTTTGGAGACTGGAGAAACATGAACTTATAGCAAATAAGTAATCCTGGGTTTTTGGCACAACTTTCACTTACCATATGCAGAGTCTTATGAAATGCACACAAGTTTTATATGCTTTTTATTGTAACAATTTGATGTTCAAACTTTCTATTTAATAATTAATCCCCAAACCTTACTATTTCTCACTTGCTATTTTTTCTTCTCTCTCTTTGATGCCTTGGTGCCTTTTCCAAAATTTCAGCCTCTTTTAATTCTTGTGTTGTGTTATCCCTCCTTTCTACCTATTCAAGGATCTCTATCTCACCTTCCTGTCCTTGACAATCTCTTATTTTCTGTATCAACTATCTCCCATCAATTCATTAATACACGGTATGTATTTAAATATATTCATCCTTTTTACACTCACACTCTGTAAAACACTCATCTTGTCCACTGACTTCCACCAATTTACTTGTTTTTCCACTCAACTTCCTCAGAGTGTTTATTCCCTCCACTCTATCCTTCAATACCATTAAATCCTATGCTTTCACAGTTCATAAATATATGTTTTAATTTTGTAAGGTAAATATTATTGTTACTACTCCAAAATATGTATTTTACCCTCCCGACCTTGATAATATGGAAACTAGGCACTAGACTGTGCACTAGCAAGGGCATACCAATGATACCTTCCTGGTAGCACTGTTTTGGATGCATGCATTGGGAATGAAAAATGGTATTGCACATACATAAAAGAAACTGGGGTTTGCTGAATGAAAATAACTGAGTCTTCCAGCTATAATGAAAGAGATAAACAGGAGGTCAAAAACTGGGGAGTAATGTCTCCAGGTTCTCCTATAGTGCTTTATGCACTTTGTAAACACCACGCGGAGTTAGAGGAATGACACATAACTGCACCACTCCAGAGGGAGAACAGTTAGGGTGCTGCCCAGTGTCATGATTACTACAGTAATTTCCCCTGAATTTATTATGGAATCATGAACAGGCATATGACCAGCTCTCACAAGCTATGTGCCCACAGTAGGTACTGTTACAGGACCTGGTCACAACATGGTGAGGGAGATGCTTTTCATTGAGCAAATAGTTACCGCAGAATGAAACTGACTAGGGGAGAAGATAAATGACATGTTCTATCTCGTATGTTTCTGACACTAAATTTACTACCTATTTTTAAGAAGCAGTTTTACCCTGGATTTGAATGATTTACTACATACTATGTGTATTCTGCTCCACTTTGACTACAGAATAAAGTCAATTTATTATGTACTAAGTGTGCTGTGTGTCTAGACCCAGAGTTATTTTGCTTCAGGTCCTAGTACACGGTGCTAACTAACATCCATTATAGAGGTGATTGCCCTTTTTTGGCCAGTCAGCTCCTAAGGGGGAGACTCAGAACACAATCCTAGGGATCTAGAGAGATAACAGTCCTTGTGTTGCCAGGTTGGAGGCTGCAATAAACATGGCTACTGCTGTTGCTAATTTTTGCACATGTAGCAGGTTCATGGCCACTGGGACAGTTGTAATGCCCCCACTGGGGATATATTCTCTGCTTGGGCTCAGGTTCTGAGGTATCCCTCTCTTGTTCACTCACCCACTTGGCTTGACTATGCCTCTGCAGAGCATCTGTAGCCTTGAGGGTAAATTGCATGGCTCCATTTCTCTCTTACACCATGCCTCAAGTCTCATAAGTGTTTATTTCACTGATGTGAAATAAACATTTTCTTGACCAAAAATTTTGGAAATTTTCTCTTGACCCTGTAGGGCCCTTGGACCTCCAGGTTTCTTAGTCTCTTTCTGAGCTCTCAGTCACCTAGTCCCATATTCAGTCCCTCTCTGGGTACATGGATCCTCGGTCCAGTTCTCAGCTCCCCGACCCCCTGGGTTTGGGGACCCCATAGTCCAGTTCAGCCCTTCCCTGGGCATGTGAACCCTCTGATGTAGGTCCTAGTTATTTCCTAAGCTCCTGGATCCTTTCTATGAGTCTGTGGGATCTTGGGTTACCAGTTCTTTAAATAGGCCTTAAGCCTTCCACAGCAGAGCTCAAGGTTAAACTACCAGGGCATGCCTACATGTGTGCCTAACTGTGCAGTAACTGGCATTACTGTACAGACCTGGTGGTATAGAGGTCACTACTGCACAGTGCAATGAGCTACTGTGCAGTAGTGTTGGCATCATGGTTTGTGCCCACCGATGGTACATTGCTGTAGTGGCAAGCTACATTGCTGTAGCTCATTGGTATGATGACATAGCATCCCATGTAGATGGACTACCAGTGTTACTCAAATAAACATGAAGCATCTCAGTGCTCTGACAGACACCTCAAACCCTCTAGGGGTTCAACATAAAACAAAAAGCTACTTAATTTAGATAAATCCAAGTCCTTTTAGGAGCTCTGCTGCCATGGTCTCCATACTTCATGGCTGCCAGGGAGAGAGCGCTAGTTCAGGGCTCAGGACTTATATAGCTCCATCCTGCACCCTCTTCTGGTCAGGTGAGGCTCTGATTAGCCCCTTCTAACAGCTGCAAGCAGTCTCTCAGGAGGCTTCCCTTAAAGAATCAGGCCCACCCCAGTGCCCTGCTACAGTGCAACAAAGTATTTAAGCCCATGCTTAATCAGGCATGTTCAAGAAAAATGCAGATAGACTACAAAAAGTTCAGTGGAGAGAGACAAAAATTATTAGAGGTTTGGGAAGCATGACTTATGAAGAAAGGCTGAAAGTAGTAGGATTATTTAGTCTAGAGAAGACTAGAGGGATTTAATAACAGTCTTCAAGTGCGGGAAAGGCAAATACAGAGGATGAAGATAGACTTTTCCCTGTGGCTGTAGGGAGATAGGACTAGGAGCAATGGTCTCAAACTGGAGCAGAAGAAATTTAGGCTGAATATTAGGAAGCACTTTATTATGATGAGGGTAGTCACACATTTGGAACATACTACCTAGAGAAGATATGGAATCTCCGTCCCTGGAAATTTTCAAAAGCAGGCTAGACAGACACTTGGTTGGGATACTGTAGTTAGGAACAATCCTGCCTTGACCAGGGGGCTGGACTAGATGACTTCATAGGTCACATCCAGCTAGTGAGCATATGCTTGTTGTGGCATTTCAAAGCAGTTTGAGATGCCTCAAGAGGCATGCTGGAAACAAAAAAGGGCTCCCCACACTGCATATTTGCATTGTGGGCTCTACACTGGGAAAAAGTGGTGCAGAGCATGCTCCTGGAGCATGTCCAGAGGCAACTGGAGGCTGGGTCCTTCTGGCAGAGACCCTGAGGGGTTGGGGAGAGCTCCAGGTGGGAGAGGCTGCCAGAGCCAGGCTTAGAGCCACCCCATTCTCCCCTAGAGCATCCTGTGCAGGTGGAGGCCAGCTTGGAAAAGAAGGGGCTTGCCCAGCCCAGTCCCTGAGCCCCAGTCAACGGCTTCCCAGGAACAGCATGGGAATCACTGGGGCAAAACAGCAAGGGCTAGCACTGCTCAGAGCCACAAAGCAGCAGGTGGTACAGATGCAGGTGGACTCATGTCCTGGCACTAGGATGTACCTGGGAGGGAGCTAATGGGGGCAGGCAGGGGCTGTGGATCAGGAGTGGGGGGCACTGGCAGGACTGTGGATTGGGAGTGAGGGGCAAGGGCAAGGATAAGGCACTGGCATCTCAGTGGTGCTCAGTGCCCCACATCCTCGTGAGCAAAGGAGTAGGGGAAGCTCTGATTTTTCTATCATAAAAAAACCAAAAAGCAAATGCCAAATTGTACAGATATTTAGAATTTGTTTTATGATGATGATAGTGGCACTGGGAGGCTTCCAAATTGCTTTAAACTTGTAACCAGGGACTGAGTGGGAGGGTGGACAATTTGGCTGACCTCCTGGTCATTTGGGGCCAGGGGGACATGCTTCAAGAGTTCAAAATGGGCCATCACAAGGAGCACATCTTTTAGGCAATAGCTGCCCAGGTGGCAGAGCGGGGACATCAGAAGACATGACAGCGGTGCTGTTTGAAGGCCAACTGTGCAGCCACAGCCCACTGGCAGTTGTCCCAGCAGCGCAGGCGCTGTGCTATACTGCCTATACCAGAGCCCAGGCAGCCATGTGGTCCCCAACTGGGTCTGGCAGGTGCACAGCCATGGGACTGCAGGTCCAAGGGGGAAGATGTGGTCTCAGGTGGCAGAAAGTCACAGCCGGGTAGAAGCCCCCACTGCCAGACTGCTGTAGTGGATAGAGGGTGCAGGGGCCACTCTATGTTAGGGCTGCTTCGGTAGTCCAACTGACACAAGGGGCTAGTGTTCCCAGATACCAACTGACTGGGCCTCAAAAGCTCCTGAGGGCAAGTAGCTGAGCTGAGCTGCCCTGAGCTGCTTGACAGGGCAGCTTTTTGTACTGCTGGAGCTAGCACAGGTGCTAGTCTCAGCCTCTAGCTCCCCCTGGTTGAAGATCCAGGAGGAACCTGAGTAGGGTCAATTTGCCCCAAGTGACACAGTTTGCCCAACATCAAAGTGTATATTCAGGCATGTGTGCTGAGTCACAAATTTCCAAAACAAATTTTTGCCACTACTATTTGAGCTGGTGTAAGCGGACATGCCTCCATTTGTGGATGAGCCCATAGGGCATGTCCAGGCGAGCATGGTCATGAGATATACTCTCCTCTGCAAGAGTACGCTGCCTGTGTGTGCACTGCTCTGTTTTTTTTTTCCATGGAGGGGTCAAAAATTCTGTTGAAAAAAAATGGAGCAGCACATGCTCAGGCAGCATGTGCTGCTGCAAAACAGAGCTGGGCCACCCAGAGCCATGCTGTGACTGTCAGACAGGCTCTGTCTGGCAGGAGCACTATGGCAGCAACCCCAGAAGGCCCCAGGATCTGAGGTAAGGCTGGTGGGGCCAGCCTTGTGCTGGTGCCAGCCTCCCCTATGGCCCCCAGGGTAACTTGCTATGTACCAAGGTGCACGTGGCATGGGTGTTCCCCAGGGACAAGTAGCTGCAGTGCAAGGTGCACCATACGTACTTGTCCTTGGGAAACTAAACGTCTGTGCTCGTCTAGATGTGCCCATCAGGTCCTTTCCAGCCCTATGATCTTTTGATCCTATGTTTTTTTGCCGAATAAGGACTTAATAGAAGATTACACAGTATTAAGCAATGTGATATACAGCACGAATCAAGAAATAATGTTTTTAAAAAGACTTGATTATGTGCCTGATTCCATTGTCCTTAGCTACAATGAATACTCCCCCAGTTTTGCCTTAGAAATGCCAAAGTAGAACCTGTATGGCCACATCTTGGATCTCACTGAAGAGTTTTTTTTGACAGTGACGAAGTGAATGCACATTTGAGAGAGTCCACAGGAGAGCCACGTGCATGATTAGAAGGCAAGAGAACAAGCCTTACAAGGAGAGGCTGAGAGCCATGGGACTCTTCATCCTAGAGAAGTGAAGGCTCGGGTGACTTGGTGGCAGCTGGTAAGTACTTAAGGGATGCACATCAGGACCTGGGGAAACACCTGTTCACCAGAGTGCTCCAAGAGATGACAAGGTCCAACAGTCACAAACTCCTGCAAGACTGTTTTAGGCTGGACATTATGAAAAATTTCTTTACCATCAAAGCCTCCAAGGCCTGGAATAGACTCCCCCCAGAGGTGGTGCAAGCACCTACTCTGGACTCTTTTGAGAAACATTTGGATGCTTACCTTGCTGGGATCCTTTGATCCTAGGTGACTTCCTGCCCTATCTTGAAACAAAAGTGACAACAAAATAAAATGCATGATATATTAGCTCTTTTATTAAAGTTTCTTTTTTCTGCTCTAAACTTTTAGTTAGTGAAGTGAATTATGTTTTCAGGGTCACTTGAGGAGCAATGAGGAAAAGGAGACAGACACTATACAGAGCAGTTTTTTGGACTACCACCCTTTCTGCTATTAAAAGACTAATTATTTCCATGTGTGCTCACACCTGAACACCTAGAGACCTTGAAAATTTTTCTTTACCTCCTGAATTTGCCAGGTACTTACTGGCTGTGTCCACACGAGATGCTGACTGCCCAGTAGGTTTGATAGTACTACGCAGTAGTGTCACATGACAACAAGTGACTGCGCCATCAGTGGCACTTAAAAACTGTTTGACTACTGTGCAGTAACTCTCATTATTGCGCAGTTATTTAGTACTTGTTTATATAAGTACTGCATTGTATAATTTCATATTAATATTAATATATGCATTAATAAGATAATGCATATATGACTGCACAGTAACGACTACTCAGTCAGAGTCTTGTGTAGACACAACCACTCAGGAGCTGTTCACTGATTATCCTAAGCTTTGCTAGCAGAGCCAGATGCTCCTACAGTGTGCATTTAATTAACTACATGCGTACAGTTTGGATAGTATGTCTACATTTAATCGTAGTGTCTGAAGACTTAATGATTTTTTTGCCTCAAATGTGTGCATGTAATATTCAGATAATCACAATTTTGGTAGCTTAATCATGTTTTTTCAAATCAAGGAAAAAATGCTAAAGTGAAGGTTATGTCTATATCAAGTTTCAAACTTTTAGCTCTCTTTGCTGCATCCATATTCAATGGAATTGCAGTAAGATTATTTTACTGAAAAAAAGTAAAGCTTCACATTTTCCAATAGTTCAAAAGTGACTAAAAAGTTTGCTTATATTTTAGGTGACAATGAAATTTTACAAATAGCTCAAGCATGGGGCCTGTCAGAGAGATTTCAACAAAGTTTAGGAACAGAAAAACCAAGGCATTTATAGTGCATATTCTTTTCAGCCTTTTCTATAACAGATATTACAAATGATCCCTAGAACAAGGTACAACTGTTCACTCATAGCTCATAGGTAATTTATTTTTCTTATAGAACCATTTATATATGTTTAAATTATCACACACTGAAGTTGAGAGGAACTTTTGAAATCTATTAAATCTTTCAATTTGCTTCACTGGGTGTTATACTTTAGAGCAAATTATTTAACCTTGAGCTTTTTTGGATAATCAGTAAAAACAATGTTTCTTTGTTTTATGCTCTGTAACTGCACATAACTCAACAGGCTATAATTTTACCTTTATATTTCAAAACTTTTCCTTAAAGTACTAGTACTATTTTTAAATAAAATGTCTCTGAGAATGGGAGGGGGTTGGTGAAAGAGAAAATACAGTTATATGTAAAAATATCAAAGAAAGAATCGTTTATGTTCTCACATAATTTAATAAATACAGGTACTGGGACTTTAAGGAAAGAAAACCCCACCAACTATGAGAGTCCAATGAAATCAAAACAGCTGTATCGTAGTCCTAAATAGGTACATTGAAGGGTAGAAACTTGCCCTGTCTTTGGGAAACTTTGTTTCTGTTTCTATGCAGTAGCTAGTAATATTCGTTGGTAGTGATTGTGTGTATAAGTAATGGGATGGAGGATGAAAATGTTCTCTTTCATGGTCCTAGCATTTCAGGGTTTCTGTTTGGATTATCTGTCTCTGTTTTGTCTGTGAAATTGTTAGGACTTATAAAAAAAGAGCACCTTTTTGCCTCAAAAGCATCATTTTGAATTGTTTGTAGATGCCCCATATGCAATTTTACATATATGTGTATATATATATATCTGTGTACATATGTGAGAGAGAGAGAAATTCAGTTATAGCTCTATATCTATATCCAGACAGACAGACAGACAGACAGACAGTATCAAGAACTAAGAATTCACTTCATAAATAAAGTAAGTAAAAGTAAGCAGATTTTACCCAAATATTCATAGCCTGTCAGGTCAGGAAAAGTCCCGCTTTCAATGAGTTTGATTAAGCTGAATGTCTGTGAACAACTTACAGTTACATTTTTGTAGCTGATAAAGAAAAATATGCATGTGTGGTACTGAATAAGAAGGATGTGGTATGTTGTATATTTTTTAGCAATTTGTACTGGAACATAGCACTGGTACAGTGACTTCCTTTATATAAAGGGTGCTATTTATCTCCCACCTGCTTGCTGTCCTCCTACCAAAATATATTAAAAACCATGGAGCTTCTAGAGAAGAAAAGTGAGGCAGATGTCCGATGAGGAATCTGGACCCCAAGGGACTGGAGCTAGGGAACAGAACATAATTTTAGGCCAATAGCAGATGGCTCTACCGAGTGTTCCCATTATGGAAGTATGAAACCAGCTAAGTTTAGCTAAGTGAATTTAAGTTTTGTCAGCCCAAGAAATCAGCAGAGAGGTTAATAGAGTTCTTGTTTTACCAAGCTGATCAGTCCCTCCACTTACATTTCCATAGAAGAGTAATACAGATGCTGTGTCATGCCTTTCTGGAGGGAGTAGCTAGAATATACCTTTCAAATGTTCTTTATGCAGATGGGTAAAACTCAGCTATTTCTTTCTATGGAGTTTGATTCAACTTTACTGAGAAGAGCGGGTGGGAGTTTGTGTATCACAGTTCTCTAGGCTTTGACTTTTACTTTGAGCTATAGGGTCAGCACCTGCCCCCCACTATAATTATGTTGTGACACTAATATGCTAGTACAGAAGTTGCAAAACTGACTCACCCAGCAGCCAAATGATGCAGTTTCATCTTATACCATATTGGCAGCTCCCTTTTCTCAGTATAAGAGACACCATGGTGGAACACAGGGTGACTGGAGCACTCTTGCACTCTGGCCACTTTAGGCTTCTGGAACAATGCTATAGGGAGTGCTGCAGTCAGGCACAAATTAGAACAGCTCTGATGTGGGAATGAACAGCAGTTACCTGGGACTAGGGACCAAAAGGTTTTTTCAGTACCTTCAATCCAGTCAGATTCTTCACTGACCAGAACTCAGCTAGTGTCAAGAGAGTAACTGGATGTTTTGAATGAACATGTAAATGTCAAATGCAAGTCAGCTGAACTATCCAGTATTTGTATAATTTCTTCTCTCCAAAGCATTCATATCTCCCTAGCTTTTGTGGTAAGAGAGGTGGTTTGCACAAAATTCAGTCATGAGATGTTCAAAGGCCTATAAATCTCTCAGCAAACTTTTCAGCGTCTTCCATAAAAGCTCAGACCAGATGTTGGGGTCTCTTATTGTCATAGTTGCTTTTTATATTCAGACTGTAAGATCTGACCAGAAAGGCAGTTGCTCAAGATTATTACCTCTGCTAACTGGATTGTTTATTATGTGCAGTGTGATTAATATTGATTAAATACTGCGTTCCACTATCTCTTAAAAGTTATAGCACATTTTCATATTCATATATTATTTCCTTTAAAACATAAATAGAAGCAATGGGCAGAATTGTATCTTTCAGGGTCTGCTTTGCACTCAGGGCACTGTAGAGATGTCCTGCCACAGAACAGTGGCAAGCACAGCAACAGGAGTTAAAGGGAAGCCTTATCCCCCCAGAAGTAGTGCTGATGATCTGTGTCACTTCTAGGTCACTTGTTCATGCTGGAAGCTCATGCGCCTCTTGCTTTCACTTGTGTGTACTACAAACCAGAGGTATTACCTCGCTTTCACCCTTCTGTCTTTGAATGGTTAGTACAAAGGCTTTTAAGCTGGTGCCCTGGACTGGTGTTTAGGGGTGCATACACACACACTAACTTTCTGACAGTTAAGCCAACTTAACTTTTTATGTCTACTTAACTGTCACAGTGTACACACACATGGAGCAGAGATGACTTAAATGGAGCACAAGATAATACACCTCCACATGAACAACTGGTGTCTCCTGAGACTGGGGAACACCATTTGTGGTTGGCAGCGAGTGGGGACTGCCAGCAGTGGTGTTAGTGGTGGGGGGTGTGATAAGAGGCGAGTGGGGACTGCTCGCAGATGCTGGCAGTGTTGTTGGTGGTGGTGAGTGGTGAGCAGTGAACAGCGAGCAGGGACCACCCACAGATGCCAGTGGCAGTGTTGGGGTGGGGTGGTGAGCAGCAAGTGGGGTTCAGGGATTGGGGACCACCTGCAAATGCTAGTGGTGGTGCATCTCAGGCAGGGTATATGCCCCCCTCTCTGTCTCCCTTACAGATGCCAACAGTGCCTATGCACAGTTCCCTATGTCCCCTATGCATCTCCAAGGTGCATTATCTTGAGTCGCATTAGTTAAATTGACTTAGCTCACAAGATGGCTGCCAGCATGTCAAGGAAGCGTATGTGTGTATACTTCGATATGACTTAATTTAAGTCAACTTAATTAAGTTGCCCTATTTTAACTTGACTTGGTATGTGTGTATGCACCCCCACTTGTGCACTACTTATTACACTACTGGGTTAGTGAGTTACAATTTAAGAATTTTAAGGCTGATTTTTTCAGTAAGATTTGTGAAGCTGACACCTATAGGTTTCTTTGAAAATCTCAGCCTAACTTTGTACATATAAAATCATACTTGCTACTTAACTTAGAAGAGCAGGGAGATTGAAGCTGCTACATGACTCTTACAGACTTTTCTCACTTCTTGAATAACATTAAATAGTAAAGTGAAATGACATTAATTTTGAGACACAAGCATGTGCAGTGAGACTCTTCTGAGTCAACTTACCCCAGTCCTATCTCTTTTTAGCTTTGCAGCACATATGGCCCCCTACCAGAATGTCTCACAACCCTGCACAATGTTATATCTTTACAAAGAGATTATACTGTAATCACAAAATATACTCTTAAACCATCTTGGCAAAACAAACATACCCCCTACTGGTATGTAACATTGCCCAGGGTTGGAGGACTCAGTGATAAAAGAATATATGTGCTGCATATTTTCTTACTGACTACATCACAAAGTTTACCAAGTACATCTGGCTTTTGTCAAATCTTGGAAAACAGCAGCCTAGAAGGTAGCCCGTTATTTGAACGAGAAACATGGACACTAACTTCAGGGACAGTTAAGAGAATTTAAGCATTTCAATTTCCATTTTTGCAGCATGAAGCCAATACCTCATAATCATCTGAGTAATTCTTTTGATTTCTGTAACTATGTCAAGAATAGAAGGGGAAACAAGAACTCTCAGTAAGATTAGGCCTGCCATCATCTGTATGAAGAAGTCAGTGGATCTCACTTCCCCCCCTCTTTATTGGAAATCCTCTCTTTCTGAAAGAGCAGCAAGGAAAATAAGCTCAGAGTTTGCTGGGATAAACTGAAGATTGGCTAGCAATACCGAATATTATATCAGTCCCACTGATTTTGTTCAAATTGGAAACCAACTGTCTCTTTGTTGGGGAGGTTTAGGGAAAAGCATGCAAGTAGCTATAAGCTGAAGAGGAAAATCAGTGGGTAGTGTTTCAGCAAGTGGCTCTCCAGAGCTCTGCCCTCCACTGACACCTATAATTATCTAGGTGTATTTTGCTATTGGAATGTCAGGTGTCATTGGTGGAACCTGAAACCATGAATAGACTGAAGAGCTCTCTATGCAGTTTGATTCCTTCCACCTGATCTACTCTGCTGTGTTATTATTTCATGGCTTCTTTTCTAGTTTAGTACTTAGACAAATGCATGGAACAAGTTAAACCCTGCATAGCTCAGTAAAAGTGTATCATTTAATGCTTGATTTGAAGTGGTATGAGAGGCATTTGAGAAGTATTAACATTTTCAAGGAAAGGTTGCATAATATACTTTAGCTGTCTGAAACAGCAGCATGTAGGAATATAAAGTGTTAGCTCACTGGGTGACATAAATACTAAGAACATCTTATATCCTTGTCTTATAGAAATGAAAACTGCTTGGAACAATGTAACCCATTATGAATATCATAACTCAAAATGATGAAGAAAATTATCTTATATAATGTAATTCTGTCACAGCAAATTCATCTTCCCTTACAAAACATTGCTATAGGCTAGAACTTTTGACCAACAAATAGCATCAATACAAGTACATCATTTTCTTGTTATCTTCTGTTATTTTTTTTTATTTGCATGCCCACGAAAGGTGATGAAATGGATGGCTTGGTGACTACAGTTCACTATTCTTCCCTAAAGCAGAATATCCAGCACCCCACACTATCTTACTAGAACACCTAATCTCAGACCTGGGGTGCAGACAGAAGTGCAGCTTCCAGCTGTAACTCAAAACAATTTCTGCAAGAAAGACTGAGTTACATTGTTACCCCAAACCAAACAGAAGTTCACTGCTGGTTCCAGAGAGCAGGGGAATCGAGCTGTGGGCTGGGAGCCTGGAGCTGGGTTCCTATAGCAACAGCCACGGCTTTTTGCCAGTTCTCGCAGTTTCAGAATGGGAGGGGGAAAAGGCAGCAGAGGAAGCTCATTCTTGGGTCTCCCCAGATGATGCTGAAGGGTGGGGTGGGTGAACTGGAGGGCCCCCATCTTGGGGGCTGAACCCCCCCCCAACTGAACTCCCTCTGCTCCCTTTCCCCCCTCCCATTCTGAAAACAGCAACAGGATGGGAGCTTCACAGACACAAGTTACAGACGACGTTACATTCTGAAACATCTTGATCTGATACCTGATTTGATACCTCATGCAACCAGGGGTCAGATTTTCACCATTTTTGAAGCTTTTTGTAGCTGTACATCTGTGTTTGATTGTGACTATAGACTACTTTCTGTGGCCAGATCAGGTGAAAATTGTCACTTCTGTCTGCACCCCTGGCCGTAGTACTAGCCAAACAACATGAAATTTGACCAATCTCAAGTTTTTTTTTTCTGTGAACCTAAAGCTTGACTAAACCTTGTCAAGAGTCATTAATCTAAGTTGAACTTTACATGTCTTTGAACCTACCATGTCCCTCCTGTCCTCACAGCCATGCTCCTACCCTAACAAGCAGTGGGGACATATAGGTGAATGGGGGGTGCAGGTGCACCCCCGACCAACTGTGTTCGCTGCTTAGGCAACAGCCAGGGGGGCAGGCAGCTGCAGTGATTGGCCGCCTTGCGTTTGCCCCCTCTGTCAGTGAGATTGGCTGTGGGGGACCCCTTCCCTGTCAGCAAGACTGGCCATGGGGAGACCCCCCCAGTCACTGACTAGTTGCTGGCAGGGCATGTGCCCCCTCTGACTAAGATGGCACCAGTCACCCATACTAACAGGCTCTGGAACCCCTTACCTTTGAAGTCTTCTACTCACTCATTTGTCTTCTGGGAGTTGGGACTGGCTGCCTTTCTTCCCAGATTTTCAGAGAATACACCAGGAATTTGCTACAGTTTTCCTCACTCATCTGACAGCCTTCCCCTGAAAAGAGCAGAGAGAGAAGAAAGGTCAGGAAGTTTCCCTACTCATTTCATTCTGCTACAGTGAGTTAGAAAAGTCTCTTTTGCTGCTGCTTCATCTCGGGACCTTGTATTTATGGGAAAGAGATTACTTTAGTGCTTCAGATTTGCAAAAGTTACTTTATTTCTCCAGGCTCCATATGAAGCAGGTAGCTTTGGGAAAGTGAGATTTTCCTTTACAAATGCAAGTTTTACACATCTGTCAAAGTTATGCAAGCCAGAAATTCTAAGCAACTATGAAGGAGTTGGTTTCACTGACAAAACAGTTCAGTAATCCAGAGCAAGGCCAGTCTCATCATGGTGTGCCCTTAAATCCATGCATATTCAGTATTTCCAAGACTAGTAGCAAAATCTAACAAAACTTGAAATACAACCAAACAATCCAAAATGCCCCTTCACTGGGATTCCTCCTCCTCAGGCAGCCCTGCAGACCTGGGATGTTTTCTGACTCTCTTGAGGTCTAAGGATAGAGTCCAGCCCAATTCCCACTCTTAGAGGTAAGCAACCAACTGTCTTCTTACCTGCAGCTCCTTCTCTTTGAGGGAAGAGGTTTCTCTTTCTATGAGGGAGGGTTAGCTCTCCTTCCTAAAACCCTCTTATATCTGGCTGATTTAAAGGGGAGTCCTACCTTGTTCTGTCCTGCACTGCTTTCTGTCTTGAGATGTAAATAGAAGTGGCCTATCTTCCCCCTCCATATAACAAATGTTATACATCTTCCTATCTCAGCCTTTGACTTTCTCATTCTTTGGGTCACCATCACTTCCAGAATTCCTGAAAAGGGCAGATTGATTCCCAAGGATAATCTGACTCTGCCTTGAAAAGAGGCAGTATAGCTTACTGCAATATGCAGGAACCAAAGTTGGGTTTTCCGCAAATCTAATGGTCACTGTCCTTTCTGCGCTAAGAGGATAACTCAGCCTCCACTTCCATTTTATCCTTAACCGCTCTAGTGCAATAGCCAACAAGGGTGACAACTAATACCAGTTAAGGTGGGAGTTTTCTGAGGCTTATACACAAATTAGGAGACCTGGAATGCCTGAGAAACAGGACATTCATGCACATGTTGTCTGAAAGCCATTAGCTAGTGGCTTTGGGTCACTTTATATCTGTGCAAGATGGAGAACTTTGACCTAGAGGTAAAAGGTCCCACAATGAATTACCAACTTCCCCAAATCATCCAGTCTTTTGCCCCTACAGCTCCATTCATTCAAATAGTCCATTTATGCTGCTATGGATTGAGATGTAACCTGCACCATTCTATCATTTCATGTTTTTGGAATCATTAACTGGGAAGACTAACAAAGGATTTCGTTTGTATAATAAGTCTAATACATTTTTGATGAAAAAACTTACCGGGCATACACAATAACCTGATTTTAAAATGAAATAACTCTGTTCTTTTAAATTCCTTCTTCTAGCCAAGGCATAACGGGGGTTAGTGCACAGTATAGACTAATTGCCTACATAATTTCATTTTATGAAACAAAGGCCTTTTAAAAATTATAGGGTTATATAAAAGCATCTGAAACCACTAAGTCAGCTTTGTTTTTCATTCTTATACAAAAGAGGCAGTGGTTTAGACATGGTGTGAACTGTAAACATTTTCTTGAGGAAAAATATGTCAGGACTTCCAGATTGGGTACTAGCCCATCCCTGGTGATATATAAGCCAGCTACATTATAATATCTGCCATGCTTCTCTTAGCAGGAATTATTTTTGTCTTCTAAGCCCCTCTTAGTAATCGAAGCCTCACCAAGTCTCTTGCTTAGCCTTCTTCATCCTTGAACCTGTACTGAGCCAATCATTTTTGTAGCAGCAAGAAGATAAAGAAGGCTCTTTCAATGCTTCTCTCAAATCAGAATAGTCTAGAAAACACTGGGATTCCTCTCTCTACTCCTCAAGTGTCACTAGCACTAGACAACAAGGCCAGCCCATAAAAGAAGTTTTACTACTAGCTAAATAGTAATTCTCTTCTTTTTTCTCTTTTGCTATCCCTCAAAACAAACAACAGGAGTGGAAAAAGTAGACAGCAGGAGAAAGAAGTATAATGATAGTTGCTGGTGCTAAACTATAACCTTGCTGAGAATACCCGATGTCAAAAAATACGTATCAGCCACTAAAGTTGAATGGTGGCAGGTTTAACGTAATGGGACTATGGTGACTTAGGAACCCCAATAAAATGCACAAAACAAAAGTCATGGCAGATATATAACCTATTTATTGTTAAACCAGTGCCTTTCCTCAGCACGAGAGACACCAGAGTACAAAGCAGATCACAAAGGCCAAGATTTGGCTTCAAGATCTCAGCTTGTACAGTGCTGCTCTCCAGATAGTACAGAAATAGATTTATTACGTATATTTGTCCAACATGTTAGGGTTCTTTCCCTTAATTAAAAGCACAGCCAACCCTTGATAGCATCATATTGCTGGGACAAAACAAAATGATATTATCCACTCTAGGTTCTTATCCTGGCTGTCTGGTACACATGGTGGATTACAAAGGGGAAGGGCAATTTTGAAAAATTGTAGTCTGAAAGCCAGCCTGTGATCTTACCTGATTGGATCTTATCAGCTTTTACCATCAGTCCCTCTCTTTCTCTCTCTCTTTTAAATATACCACATTAAGTGGCTATAGTCTTACCTCAGCATTTATCATCATTTCCTCTCAAAGAACTATGCAGATTTTCACTCTATTAGCATTAAATACAGATTATACAGTCACCTAAAATTATTCTGAGTTCTGTTTTATATATAAAAAAATCAACAACAAACAAAATAAATCTGATGATTATACCGCTCAGCTTGCCACAGTAAGTCTGAGTTTCGTTTGGATCTCACATAATATAAAATCAATCCTCCTAAATCTCCTTGTATTGTGGGTTATTTCTGAGTAGCAACTCAGCTTTAACATCAAATACACCAAGCTTTCTCCCTATATATCAAATGCTTAATGCCTGCTTTAGATGTTTAATTCTCCCATACATATACAGGTTTAACCTAAACCAGTTTTTAAAAGTTTTTTTGTTTTCTTAAAATATATCATTAAAATTGCTGCTTATAATGCAAGGTCCAATTTCTTGTTCTCTGGGTTAGGCTACAGCTTGCTGTGCTGCAAATGTCACCAGCGTGTCGTTGTTAGGGCTGCACTGCATGCCGGTTAATCTGTTTACTTATGCAATGGTGGAAATGTGACCTGGCTATTGTGGTGATTAACAGAGTCAAATATCCTCACATTAACTAGTGAGCTGGGCAATCAGGCTGGATTATTGTTACATTCAATTTAAATTACAGTGGCATGACAGGTCCTGAGGTATTTAGTAACGGATTTCACAGCACAGATATGCTTCATGTGTAATGAATAAACTCTGGAGAGCAACAAAAGGAAAAAAATAAAATAAAAAGGTATTTTATGATCATTGTGAAAAATTTATGGAGTGTAGCTGGCATGGGATTCTATAAAATGAACTGGCTCCAACCAGTCCAACAACAAAGGCTCGCACTTTTCTTCCTGCTGCTTATGAATTATTATTACTGAGTCCTCCTATGTTTACTCATTAGCATTGAACTCTTCGCAAAACCCTGATACAAAATAGAATTCTTCATAATTGAAAATACCCCCAGTATGCTGGGAAAAATGAGGGGGGGAAATGGAAGCAGCACCACAATAGGCCAGTTAGCTCTGTGATAGTCAGAGGGGGTAGCTACATTGAACTTGAATATTATTCAGAATGCACAGCCGGACGATAGGAAGGAAAAAGAGCAGGTTTCTTTCAGGTTGTTCTGCACATTGACATACATATAATTTAAATATTTAGCCACTGGTGTGCTGCTGCAGTGCGTTAGCCCACTAGCACCGTAGAGCATTAATCCTGTTCTCTGTACGACTTGCTGCCTTTGACCTGTTTTATGCTCTGTGACTGAATAACACATAGCACTTTGCTTGGGAAAAAAACACAAAACACACTATGATCTCAACATACATTGGTTTCAATTAACTTTTAACTATTTGATTGCTTGAATTCTGGGCTGCAGTTTGCTACTGCAGAGCCAGCTGTATTGATTTTGAACTGAAGAATAAAACAAAGCATACAGAGACTTATATATAAACCAAACATCCTTTTCTCTTTCTACTTCTGCAGTATATTTGTATTTTTTTTTATCTGTTTGCTCCACAAACAACTGAGGGAAGGAGTTCTGAAATTCATCCGTAAGCAACATACTGCTAGCTTCAAGGAGGAAGAATTTCAGCATTCACCCCAAAATGCTTTGCATTAGGTTGGAAGATAAAGGGAGAGGGGATGTGGTAGTGTGAAAAAAAATGACTTTTTATTCAAAGCTTGAGCAATTAGTAATAATAGTTATCCAAGCTAACAAAATGCTGGCTGGAAGGAGGAGAAAGCCACATGAGATTCTAATGTAGGAACTACTACTATATAGTGTTTGCTACACAATTCAGTATTATAAAGAAGAGCTATGAAAATTATGAGCTCTCATTTAATTGGAAAACTGAGGCACATCTGTTTCAAATCAGGGATTGTTCTACAAAAAGGGAGCCAGAAAAGAAGGGTAGTGTGTATGTTGTGACCCTCAAAAGAAAACTCCCTGGGAAATGAAGGGAACATGCAATAGTGAAGAAAAACCAGCAAAAATTGACAGAGGGAGAGTCAATGTATTAAGCTGCAACCTTTAACCTCTAGATCCAGAGTTCAATTCTGCCCTAGTCAGAATCACTGGAAATCGGTCTAATCATGTGTTTATTGGAGCTCTAAAGTGAAGTTTAGATTTGTTCCTGGTAGGTGCTTCCCTGCTCTGTGGAGTGCTTGATAAACTATGAGATAAAGAGGGAACTAACAACATAGTTTCACACTCGTGTTTGGTTTAGATGAAAGATTATGGCCAAATGAGCATATTTATGCTTTTCAATAAATTTATGATTCTGGTACTCAAGGAATTCTCTGTTGCACCTAGTCCACTCTTGTAAGGTGTTTACAGTCACAGTTTTCAAGGAGGGTATATAAACTTTATGCACCTATATGCATAATTAGGCACCAAGATGGCCTAATTTTCAAAAGTACTGTGATCTCACAGCTCTCACTGAAATGAGTGGGAATTAGTTAGACTTAACTGCTTGATAATCAGGCTGCCTATATTAAGTGCCTAATTTTAGACATGTTCTTGAAAATTTTGCCTTCCACTATTCTCTGTGGAATTGCAAGGTGTAAATCTAGAGATGTCTAGAAGCTCTTATATCCTCATTACTGCCAGACACGTGCTCCATCGCTGTAGTCATGTGCATTCAGATGATGAGCTTTCTATTACCAAGTCGTTTGATGAAACCCAACACCTGTTAGCAGTTTTTCACACTGAAAATGCATGTTTTATAAATATTTATCCAGGAGAAGTCAGCACATTTCAAATTACTGAAATTTTATGCTTCATCAGACTTAGTGTTGTAGTTAATCCTAAACAAACATTTGTCTCCTCTTGGAATTTCCTAAGTGATGCTTTCTAGTTGTAAAATGTTCATATTCAGCTCTCCCCTCCATAGCTAGTCTGTTGCTGTCTGCTGCTGATGCTGTAAGAGGGCAGAGCCATCTTTTTGTCACACAAAGCTAAGTCCAGCATTCAGACTCACTTGTTTATGTAGGCAGTGATAAGAATGGGTCATTTTGCCATTTCACCCTTAGGCAGTTACTGTCACTGGAGATTTTTAACATCCTCCCTCCGCATAACTGTCACATGAGATGAAGTGGGATGATACAGGACAATATGGCTTGATGTTCTTCTACCAATCAATAGCCTCCAAAGTCTGTGCAGAAGTCATCTGACCAGAGAGTCACTGCTGTGTAGGAGGTGTGGATAGAGTGCCAAATAGCAGATGCTTATTGAAGATTCTAATGATTTTAGCTGGAGAATGGATCCCCAGGTCCCTTAATTCTGCAGACTCTTTTAGAAAATAGCAATAAATAAATCTTATGCTTTCCCTCTGTTTAAACTTATCTTTAGGGCTTTTCTGCCTCCCCGTGACATAAAATGATACGGTTCCACTATGCAAAGCAAGAACATTATGCATTATCTGCCCTCCTGTGTTCAGGACACACTCATTCAATCCAGAACTATCCTTTCAGATCAGTAAAGTTAGTCACCTCAGGTGACCAAAGCATTAATACTTTATCTATCTGAGGTGGTTATATATCACGCCGATTGGTTATAGAAAAATAGAGACACATTTGTGTAGCAGGCAGGCTTCACCTAGAGGCAAATATACTAATATCAGATATAAATTATGCATAACATATATAACAATACAGAGATATATTGGTGACATTTTCTTTCTTTCTTTTTTTTTTTTTGGTAAGTCCTTTGCCGTAAATGGAAGTGATCTTAAAAAAGGGAGGTACGTAAACAGAATACAACTCTGCACTTCAGAGATTGGTGACTCACTTGGTTGAGTCAGCTAGTCTCTGAGATTGTATAAAGATACACGGTTAAAGGAAATGATGGAAGTAATTTTTCAAGAAAAATATAACCTTTTTCATCTTCCTATAAATTCTGTTCCCAGCATAAATTAGTATCAGTTACACACATTAAAAGGGCAGCTCCACAACAGGGAACACAATGTCCTCCCTGCTTTCCCATTTTAAAAGGACGTGGTACTATGTAGAAAAAGCAATAATTTCCTGAAGATTCATGATCAAGGTAATTTGACATACCTGGTGCTGCCTAAGTTTAAGTTACTATAAATAAAAGGGATACTGTGCGTCTGTGCTGCTGTGTGTGTGGTGCCGAAGCAGTCGGAAGAGTCAGAAGCTCTGGGCATTCAGTTCATATACACTGAGGCATCAAGTTTCACTGGGACTCTTGGCAACAGAGGAGTTTGCACATGTTGTACAGTATTTGGAAAGAGCCTGGAGTCACTGCAAACATTTGAGAAGGTGACACTAATGCCTTTAAAGGGCTTCTTGTCTTAGCAAGAGTATTTCTTATCATTTATATAGTAAAACCTTTCTTTGGATGTCAGCAGAATGGGTTGGATGTCAGCAGAATGGGCTGACTGTTGGCTGGAGACTGACTTTGAGGTCCGCCTTGGTTTGGATTAGATCCAACTGAATCTATGGGAAAAAAAAATCACACCAGGTTCCTTAATTAATCTGGATGTTTTGCTCGTTATACTTTGAACTGTCAGAGGACAGCAACAAACTAGCTTGCTCAGAGTAAAATGAAAGTAATATCTGGAAATAAGCAAATGAAAAAAAAAGAATTATTCAGAAACCAAATCAGTGTTGAAAAATAGTGAGTTCAGAAAGGTATATGTATGCTATGGCTCTGCTCTGCTTAAATATTATTTGCTGGAATCCTTTACTGTCATGTCTTGTCTCCCTGAACCTATACAATGGGAACATAATGGACCTGAACTTGGGGAGCCCAGTTAGGGTTAAAGTGTTTTCCCATTTCTGGGATTCCCAAAATGCCCCTCTCTAGGATGCATGTGGTGTTCAGGCTCTGTTGCTAGAGAGCAGTTGATTGGGGCAGGAAAGAATGGGGCTGTTACCACATATTGGGTTATTTGTTTTCAGCAGGAGATGTGCTGTATGAGATTCAAAGGATACTTCCTTCAGGGCCTTTATGATCCACGAAGACCTTAGGGAGCTACTGCTTTCAGGGGCCAGAAATACTCTTGCTCTGAGGAATCCAGCAAATCCTACATTCTGTGGTGACAATAGCATTGAAACTCTGCATTGGGGAAGCTTGTGGATTATTTAGTTCCTTACTCAAGTGATTCTCTCTACCCTGTTTTCTCAGACTAATATGGCTAACCTCCTCTCTTTTCATAATCCTGCAAAACATGTAACCTCTCTGTTGTAGTACACTAATCAGGAGAAGTCCATGGGTACTCTGAATACTTAACTTCAGCCACCTTGAGTCTTCAGCATTATAGGAATGTTACATGAAGGTTACACAGTGGGTAGCTGGAAGGAGTAGTATATGTTTAGGTTACCAGTCTTGAATTTGGCCTGGGACAGGTAGCCTCCGTGAAATGGGTTAGTGACTTCCAGGCTGTTCCTAGTGGTCATGATCACTACATAGAAGTCACTAGTTGGGAACCTCTTTGGTCTGAGTTAGATTTCTTCTTGAGGCTTCTAAGAACTACTTGGGCATAGAGATGGAAGAGTGCCCTCTCATAATCCTAGAGATGACCAGTCCAGTTAGACTTGAAGCATGTTTTATAGTAGCATGCATTAAAACTTGCAGATATGTGTGCTATCTCTTTTTTGTGGATTAGTAGTGGCTGGCTGTGAAAACTATGAGACTTTAAAAATACAAGTAGCCTGGAAAAATGCAACTGTTACATTAGGCCAACTTCAGAATGTGTCAAAAGATGGGTTTTTAAAGGGTACAAAGAGTGTCACCTAGTTGCTATTCTACGAATGAAAATCTTCTCCTAAATTCTCAGGTTTGGCCTAATTATGGTCATTTGTGGGAGATCTTTACACCTGCTCTGGGGCTGAAAAGGGAGCTTTAATTAGAGTCTCTCGAAGAGCTGCTCTAATTAAAGTGCCCAGAGCATCCTAGATATTTATTAGTCTGTGCTTCAGAATGGTAATGGGGGTGCTTTAACTAAAGCTCTTTTGATGAGCTTTAGTTAAAGCATGCCTGCCATTTTAAAGCAGGGGACACTGAATACACAAGATGAGGAGGCTGCTACAACACACTAATTAGCACACTCCAGTAGACTTGATTAATTGGGTCTGCTCCAATACACTGCAATTACAGCGCATCGAAGTAGTGTCCCTGCATGTCTACAGGCACCCTTGACTTCAGACACAATAGAGCTAGACCAACTGAGAAAGTGTATGGCTATCCCACTCCTAATAGAAGAAGGCATTTGGCTAGCTAGGAATCTATTGTATCAGCAGATTCAGGATGAAAGGATATTATTTCCTTCACAAATTTCTTTTAAGAAGTCTAATGAGCATGCATGGATAACATTATATGGCACACAATGAATGAAATATGTCTCTCTTGCTATTGTACAGGTTCTTTTCTACATAGTGTTTAATGTGCCTAAATATGAGAATTGAGCTAATCATGCGATTAGATTTCCTGGTTAACAAACCGAGGCACTGAAAAGATATTGTGTGCGAACATATTCTTCCAACTATCTCCTTCTCTGAGGCTGCATGAGTTTTCAGATAGACAGACATTAGTCACTTGCTGAGTTACAAGGCCACAAAATGGTCACAGTCACTTTGATGCAGACGAATGCCCTAGTCTCAATGCCAGGACCTTGCACTAAATTCCGAGGCTTCTGTGTTCAAAGAGTGTGACGTCCAGTCACTTTTTGTCAGCTTGTTTTCAGTTTTCACGTTTTCTTTGAGGACAGTGCTCACAATGCTCTATTAAAGGAACACAATAACTGAATTCATTACCAAGGGTCAGATTCTGTCAGCGTTGCTCACTCGGAGGAGCACCCTTACTGCATGTGAATATTCCCACCAGTGTCTGCCTCTCAGTGTTTTGCCTGACTAACCTATTGAAAACCAAAATTGCTGTCTCAAAGTAGCTAGAGAAATGGGAAACTACCAAACAGTCCCTTTTCAGGACATTCTCTTGCAGAGCATGAGATTTCTGTTAATTTCCCCAAGAATATGTGGATTTTGTTCTCTTTGAAATATTAGTGAAATAGTGTATCCAGTGGGATTAGTTCTAATCTGAAAGAGATGTAATTCCATTGTTTAAATACAGTTACTCCTGATTTATTGTAAGCAGAGTCAGTACCAGCCTTTCTTTCTTTCTTTTTTTGCTACAAACATTGATTTTACCCTGAGTGAAACCATGAATTTCTTCCTATCTGCCCAGGGGTTGGCTGATTTTACTATTTTCACAATGAAGCAGCTTTTAAAGTTATGAATAGTGGCTCTTTGCCTGCAGTAACCTACCTTTCATTTCCACTGAACTAGCACATAATTTGATGGCAGCCCACAAAATGCTTTTGCTGGTGGGATGATTTTTTCTCCACACAGCACTGTAACCCTGTGTCCCAGCTACACCTCCAGTGCTGCTTCTTTATAACAAAGGTCACAAGGCACTGACTGCTGAAGGATGCATTTAATTCAGATCCATAGGTAACAAAGATAGATAGAGGAAGTTCCCTCTGGTTTAGTTATGGACTTGGTCTTGAAACAGGATACTGATCCTCTTTATTCCCAACAAAATAGAGATATTACTAACATAGTTCTACCCAGAGAAATGGTAGTTACAGTCTGCAGTGGGCATAACTGTTAATTAAGTCTCTTGTTTGGGTCACAAGACTTGCCTGTGTTTGTGAGCTGTCTTCTCATTTTACTATCATGCCACCCTCCTCAGGTGATTTCAAGCTAAGAAGGGCTGCTGCTCTATATTGCTGTTAATATTGTTAAGTTTGTATTTCTATAATGGTTGTCATAATGGTATCTGAGTGCCATTTGAAACAAAATAATCCTGTCCTGAAAAGGCTAGCCTATTTCTTCTTCTCAACTCTCTCTTCATTCTCCATCCCATTATTTTTTGTTCTCATTTTTCCTCTTGTCCCTTGATTTCCAAGCTCTTTCCCCCCTCAGTCTTCTCTGAACAGCACCTGAGTGTGGGCTTGCTATGAATTTTTAAGTGGGTTTGAAATTAGGGAAAATGGATTTTCCCAGCCTCCGTTACAATATTAAGTAAATATACTGAATGAACAATGCCTTGTCTTTCAGTATAGGAGCAGCCACCTTAGGATCCTTTTCTTTCACAAACAGCGAAGAACACATTCCCTGAGGTTGCTTTGCTGTTTTTTAAAAGTAATATTTAACATTGCTACAAGCAATTTGTTGTTTAAAAGAACTGATTAGCACAGTTGTTGTCCATCACAGTATGCTACATTCCCAGTGTTAAAACATTAGCCAAGTGCTATCCTATAACCATTAAACTACCTTCAGTTTCAATCAGTTTTCTAACACAGCCTGATTAACAAAGTTCTGTTTACCCATATGGGATAAGGTGACTGACCAGATGTTCTGATTTTAAAAGATCTGCTGGTGTCCCAGTGATTTCCGCTGGGACATTGAATTGTCCCAGATTTTCCTGCTGAGAGCTTGAGCAGTGCAAAAGTTGCTTGCAAGGTAAAGCCCCTTCAGCCACTAAGGAGTTTGGAAAGAAGGATTAAGGGAAGATTCCCCTCTGAGAGCTGAGGATTTTTCCAACGTGGCTCATATTAATACATGAGTTATTATAAATGGCCATGTCTGTGTCCCTTGCTAGAAAGACATTACTGAAAAAGCAGACAGAGAGCAGCACTGAGTAAGTGAAAAGAAATATGCTGCCTTTCTCTTTGGAAATCTGTTGCCTACTGAACTCTGAGGAATTCTTGATATACTTTGCTCCATGGTAATTTATGTGTATGACTGTGTGCATGTGAGGGACAAGGGAGGGGGTGGAGGGGTGGAGAGAGAGAGGAAATCCTCTTTGTCCTGTGAAGTGCATCACACAGACCTCCTGTGTTGTAATGTAAAACTGCCAGGGTGGCTAGAATGACCATATGCCATGAATGTGAGTACTGTGCCTCTTTAAATGTAAATTCCCCCTTTATCAGAATCAAAGAATATCTGTTTAATATGGAATGAAGGCAGTTTGGCAGGATCCATGCTACTTCAGGTAAGCCAGAATAAACAGTTACACTGATTAAAATGAGGCCCCTATTCTGCACCTGTCATGTTTGACTCCTTCACCACAAAGGCCCCACTTGTTTATTTACCTGTAGAGCTGTTATAATATTTTGCTTTCTAAAGAGATTTGGAAGCCACCTGCCATACCTCTGGCATTTCTTTAACAACAAAGCACTTCAGGCTCAAGTGCTGGAGCTCATTGTTCTGCTCCACAGCATGGAAAAGAAGATGAATCAAGAAGCACAGGATCCAAACAGAAATTATTATTGATTTAATCACATAATCAGCAGCAAACACTTCAGGCTAAGATAGCAAATCCATAACAGCCTGCCCACATAACCACCCTTACAAATTTACCAGCAAACCACTACGCACACTTAGCAAACAAGAAGAGCAAGGGTCACCTTCACATGGCGGCAAAATATTGACATTCCTAAAGCTTAAATATGTTTTGAGTTAAGTGTTATCAATCAGTGATAAGAGTTGAATGTCTGTTAAACATAACTACATTGGCAGAAGGATTATAGAATGCTTTCTTGCCATAATCTAGAAGCATCTTTCAGACAAAACTCTGCTTGAAATCAATTGTGCACAAGGAGCTGCCTGCTGAGACCCATTCAGTGTCATACAAAAGAAGAGAGAGTCTCCCTGTGATCTTTAACCATAACCGGTTATCTAATGAGACCAGGGCTTTAATTTCTTTTCACATCAAACATAGAATCAATGCTCTGGATTCAACAATGTGTGTAAACAGGCCGTGAAGCCATCTCTTCAGATGGCAGCCAATTCAGCCTTCCAAGCCCCCTGGCATAGTTATTTCAATGAATCCCCCTTTAGTTCCAGGTAACTGCTCCCATCAGGTTTCTCCTGGCTTCTTCTTTGCGGATGGCAGGGCTAACTCACAGTTGTCAAACACCTCCAACTGGAACAATAAAACTTTGATAAGTTTTATAGGAATGCTGGAAAAAAGTCAATATTTTGAAAGTTTCTTTTCCAATAGTTTTAATAATGTTCTCTTGCGGTTAATCATTCCAAAGGATAAACAGTATTATGGTGTAAGTTCACCAAATGTCAAATAGGCTAGGCTCAGTTTTCATTTACAATAATACAAAAATAGAGAAATTAAGTTTTCTGCAGAATTACATCGAGGTATCTGAAAGGACAATTTGGTGCTAAGAATCTAGAATGGGCGGCTGCTGAGAAAGTCTAATTGTGTTTCATAGAGATTGAAATCAGGTTCAACAGCCAGCTTATTCAACCCTTGTTTTACTCTGTGACCTTGGGAAAGCCTAATAATAGGGCACTGGAAAATAACTATATATTTTAAAGAGAAATTTTTGCTGTTACGTTTTTGCAAACAATATCCCAATAGCTGCAGACATCTCTTCCAGAAATCTGACCCAGATCAAAGAAAAGGATCCTGCCTAGATTTTTCACTGAAACCAATGTAGCAAGTACCTAGCAGAATGTAGTAAAATAAGTGGACACCAATGCAGAACAGAAAACTTCAGCAGAACGCCCATACTTCATTACTGTGTCTGTGAATACACCTACATTGCACCCTAGCTCATGCAGATATGCCCAAACTAGCTCAGTGAAGCTGTGGAGGGAAGGACATGAGCCCCTGAAGGGCTTCCTGGATGTAAGCTTTGGTATGAAGTCAAGAATGAAAACAAACTAAACTTCCACAATTCCTCGCCTGGAAGTTGGAAAGAAGCAGTTTTCTTCTAGCCACACAAGAATGTACATCTATTATTGCATAATAATTAACCTATTTGGGAAGTTGTGAGAAACAGGCATTGGACATAATGATTTATCCATAGTACTTGATTCTCCTCTTATCAGATTTAGCATGTTTACTTGCATAACACATGCATTCCTCCCCGCCCCCATATTTAGTCCCCCAAAATTGGGGTGCAAATCTTAAGTGAGGAAGCTTTTTTTTTTTCTGGAAGAGAGGCAGGGTGGAATAGAGCAAACAGGCACCGTGACCCAAGGCCAACAAAATAGTTGCTACTTCTCCCAGGGGCTGCAAACAGTAGGGGTGGAGTCCAGTGTTAACCCCTGGCTACTGGAGAGGCAGTAGCTATTAACTGAAGAGATACTTAGCTGGCAGAGAGTGAATGAGCTGTTACATGCAGGCTGTAATATCTGGGCTTGGCTTGCAGTGTGTAAGCAATGCTGTTGTTATATAGATGTGTGTGTGTGTGTATAAGTTTATATAAAAGATACAAGACATAGGTATGTATTTATAAATATATATGTATATAAATATCTATATCTAGATAGATAGATAGGGGCATATGAAGTGAGCTGTATTTGATTTGGATTCAGATTCAGCCCAAATCAGGGACAGTGATTTGATTCTTTGATTTGGATCACTGTCCCTGATTCGATTTGGCCAAATCCAAATCTGAAGATTTGATGCTGATTTGGTGAATCAGTGATTCAGCCATAGACACAGGTTTAAAAGCTTTTTTTTGCATACCTCAAAGTACCAGCATGGCTTGTGATTGCTCTGATGCTGGGGCACATGGAGCATCCCACAGGAGTGCAGGAGAGTCATGCACATGCTCAGCAGTGAACCCGGAAGTGGAAGGGAGTGTGCTGGGGCAGCCCCCTCAGCTTGGAGATTGGCCGCAGGGAGACCCTGGGTGCCCCCCCAGACCCAGGAGGCACCAGTCGCTGAGCTAGGGGACTGACGGGTGTGGCGGGAGGGCCCAGCACACTCTTTAGCAGACCTGGAAGTGCTTCTGGTCCACGTCTGGATCTGTTGCTGAGCATGCTGGGGAGACCTCCGCACTTCTGTGGGACGCTTCATGCATCCCAACACTGCAGCTTTCATGAGCCAGCTGCTACCTCAAGGTATGTAGAAAAAACATTTAAAGCTGTGTCTATGTCTGAATCTCTGAATCTTTCTGAATCTGATTCAAAAGGTTCTGATTCAATTCAGAGAGGTCAAAGGGTCCTCTGATTTGATTCAGATTTGGCCACTGAATAGGGCCAATTCTCCACCAGATTACATCAGGGACCAAAGCTTTGCACAGCCCTAATAGATAAATATAGATACAGACCTAGATATAGATATTTATAAAACTGTACATAGTAAAAAAGTAAGTCTTTCTACTGCCCTTACAGGGCCGGGGGCCTAGCCTCATTGCTGTCCTGCCATACTAGGATGTTCCTGCTGTCTCTTCCAGACTGCTTCCTGGGTTGCCACACTTCCTGGGTGTGCACACTCTCCACTTCCAGGATGACATAACTCCATATCAGGCAGTCAGCAATGATTTGAGAAACATAATTTTTTCTACATTCCATCTTCCAAAAAACAATGTGAGCATCTTGTTTTGGAGAGTGAGGTATGTGAGAAAAGGCAGGTAAATTGGTGTAATTCCACTGATTTCAATAGATTTACTCCTACTTTGCACTGGCATAAGAAAGGACAGATTCAGGACATGCACACTGGCCTCTGTGAAGGTTGTCTGTGCTGTTATGTCTGGCTATATTTGACTACCCATGCTTTAAGGAATGCAGGATAAAAACTGCATTTTTAAAGGAATGCCATACAGCATTTCTATTTACTGTGCAAAATTTTCCTTCTCTACTTATGCTAGACAGTCCTTTGAAAGATTATTGGTTGAAAACATATTTGACTAGTTAAAGGCTTCTTACAAGTTCCAAGGTTCCTACTTGGCTAGGGTTTTTGTTGGCCATTAGGTATCAGAGAAGGATGCCATGCTACCGTGTTTATACACTGTTCTTGAAACTCTCTAGGCACATTTGCTATTTTTTCCTTAAGCACTGATTTACCATGAATTTTGGCCAAGCAGTCTTGCTTTCTTGCCCTTTATCTGAAAACTTTGGTAGTTATATTAGGGCGAGTGGGTTCAGTGCCCAAGTTTTCCTTCTTACTTTTCCTTGCCAATCAGTCAGGTTGCTTCCAAGATCCGGTGTTTTCTCCACTTATAGCCAAAAGAGTATTAGGAGACGAATCCAAGGAGGGAGTACTGACAAAGGGAGTAGAGAGGGATAGAGAGGCATCAGCATCAGTGTTCAACTTTAACTTTCATAGGGAGGGAAGCTGAGGAGAGAAATTGCTGCTGCTGAGAATATAACACCTGATCCTAGGAAACAGAAATTTCAGAGACACTAAGGGAGAGAAAAATGGAATGGAGGATGCTTGGGATGTTGGATAAGTGCCAAAAGTAAATAATGAACTTTAAATATAAATCATTTGGAGCAAAGATCAATTTTTTTGTTCTGGTTTTGTACAAGGCCTAGCACAAGGGGGTTCTGGTACATGTTTGGAATTCCTAGTTATTACAGAAATACAAATAAATAATAGTAACAACACAATGAATGGATGGGCCAGTAGATGAATAAGACTTGAATGGAGAGCAGAGAAGGAGATATGGCTTAACTATGTTATGTGAGAAGCCAAGACTTTTTAGGGTGATAACTTAGTGGACCAACAATACAGTTGGGATAAAGCTAGATTAGCATTTGAATGTGAGACATTCTTCTTTAGTCCATCCACTTCTGTTCAGGATTCCACTCTAGTTGTTCTTTGATGGTCTTCTTAACAAAAATAGAATTGTCCTATAAATCAGGAGAATTATCCAGTTTAGAGGTTGGCCTCATACCAGCAGGGGCAAAATGTGGTACAGAACCTTCTTGAAGAACTTGAAGACTTTGTTTCAGGAAAAAGTTTGCCTGTACTGAACTTGATGCATGAATGATGGCAAGAGGACTATGCTTGATTATGCCCTTCAGTGCTTTGAATTTGGGTCTAGAAACATGCCCCATTGTGGGCACCCAGGGCACATCTACATGTGTGCCTGATTGTCCAGTTGTTATGAGCTGTTACTGCACCGTCCTGGCAGTGCATAAGTCATTTCCGACCCTACTGTGCAGTAGCAATGAGTTACTCTACAGTAGCTTGTTGCTACTGTGCAGTAACATCAGCATCATGGTTTGTGCCTGCTGAAGCTACATCAATGTAGCTCACTGCTATCACGATGTGGCTTCTTGTGCAGATGTGCCTCCAGAGTACAGAACTTCTGGTATTATAGGCTTAAAATTGAACTGAAAGTATATAGGTAAATTTAAGGCCAGAGCAGGGATGCAACACAACCAACCCAAAGTTACAGCCCTAGTCAGGAATAATTATTTGGGTTTGAAAATGATAAAATGTTCTTGTAAGTTACCCCTGCCAGTGAAACTGAGTAATTTTTTTTGCAGTTGCCCAATGTCCTTTGGCTGATTCCAGGAAGATCCTGAAAATCTAGAATGAAATTAATATTGGATATTGACACTGGATTATAGTAATAACATTGTATATTATAACAGAGTGTTTTTCTATATTATATGTTGGTTTCATTAAAAAATCTTTTTTATTGATTCTCTAATTAATGCTAACAACCATAAAGACAATTACAAACAAATATGGACATAAATCAAATAGATACTATATAAACAAATGAACTCAATTTAGCTCACCCATAGAAATCATTATACAAGAACACCTAATGTTGCATAAGCCTTCCTAGCCCAGAATCCAAAAGATAAGTATTGTAAGAGAGTAATGATACTAAAAAAACAAATTTGAATATAAGTACAAATATACCAAATACCAAAACCAAACAAATGATGATAAAGGCCAATATTTTCAAGCTTGAGTGCCTAAAGATAGCCATCTATTCCTAGGCACGTAAATAAAAGTAGTTTCAGAAAATAAGATACTGCATTTGTAACTCCCATCGGTGTATGGAGAAAAGGATCAGAGCTCTAACTGAACAAATCTTGCACAAAGTGGGGAATAACATAAGCAAGTAACTTCAGAATAAATTTAAGATGGGATAAACTCTCAAATTACTAACAGAATATTGAAAACAGTGTAAGACCTACTTTCAAAATATCCAGTGTTGTGGTTTTTCCCTGTATGGTTGAGAGAACTTCCACAATCAAATTTCATGTTAAAGTTTAACTATGTCACATGAGAACACAACATTAACATTAATACATGAGGACCTGTTGAGGATTCAACACTGACATTTCCTGAATGTTCTTCCCTGCTAGTGAAGTCAGTGGAAGATGATAACAAATACAAATAGTAGTTTAAGCATAATACTTTTAAGATAACGTCCTACTCTTGCATTGTTGACACAAATCATTCTTAGTAAAATGGCTTGATAGCAGAAATTGGAATATTCTGGCAGGTCATTTTATTTGTGGGGCTGACTACAGAAAATTCAAACTCATAATTATATAATTGCAATTACTTTTCTAATTCATTGTAACAGTTGAACTGCTTATTTTATTTTTCTCAGCCTAGAAGATCTAGCGGTCCAGGAGGAGGAACTCCTAGCCTGGTATTTGATACCAACACCAGTGACATGAGGTACCTGACTTTGGATCTAATCCAGAAAGATACTGAACGACTTTGGATCTAATCCAGAAAGACACTGAACATCTCTCAGCATGGGGAGGTGTGGTTACAATTCCCAAATAATTTGAGCAGAATAGAGGATGCTTGGTACTTACTTCACAGTGTCTGGCTTGTACTGTCTCTTTCAGTTTCCATTTCTGTAAAATGGCAGTTAATAAAATTACTTTCTGACTGGGAAGTTGTGAGCACTGGGTGTTAAAATGAAAGTATTACATACATACTTAAGCTCTGGGCCTGCTACCTGCTCCATATGGGGTCAGGGGCTTAAATTGTTAATGCTTTGTTGCAGGGATTGTGAGATGTGGGGAAAATGCCTCAAAGATTCAGGAGGCTACGAGAATACTATTTCTCTTAAACATATTGAAATGGCCTCCTGCCCTGTCCTTCATTCAGATGAGAGTCCCATAGGGATAAAAACAACATAGTCTACTTTTCTATATCAAGGGACACAATTTAACATACATTATTGACATAATGAGCTCTGGGAGCTCCTTAGACTCTAGCTACTAAAGATTAGTTTTATGTGTTACGTATGTAGTGACCATAAAGCTGTTGTGTTGCTTTAGTGGCTGCAATATGTGATCTACACAGATCAACATCAAATATTAGAGGCATAAGATTGTTGCCAGTTGTTCACTGGTGCTTTGTCTCCCAAGCTAATAACACTGTAAAAAACATAGAAACTTGTTTAGCTGGCCGCCTGTGAAACCAAAGCCACTAGAAGTTATCAAACACACATTCATCCTGAGTATCTCAATCTAAACTAGGAAGCAAAAGGTGCTGCACCTCAGAGTGGGGATTGACACAGTTATATATAATATTTGTGCTAATTGTTTCAATTGTTTACATGTTAGTTCTTAAATCTTCTGCTTTACCAATACAAAACCATTTTCTTGGGTTGCCTTATAAGGCATATCTACATGTCACCCTGCATCACCGTAGATGCACCATGTCACCATATGATGCGCTATGGCTACACAGCAATGACACAAGTCTACAGGTGACCATCAGCTACTTCGCCATAGCAATGCGTGCCTCCATTTTAGCATGCTGCTATGGAGAAGTAGCTGCGAAAACTAACTGTGTGCTGCTTGGAAGTACTAAAGCACAGTGCAGTAATAATGTTGCCATAGGGTGATGTATAGACATGCCCACATATGCTCTAATGTCACTGTTTAGTAAATGAAGCGTTTTTTAACTTAAATGTATCCCTATTTGGAGTTAAAGTGGGGCAGAGCAGGGTTTTTTCTTTCTTTCTTTCTTAAGTTTGCCAGAGCCAATGAAAAAGTGTCTCTAGGAGAGCCTGGAGTTAGCAACCTTCTAGACATGCTCCAAACAACACCTGCTTGATAGGATTTTTGGAGTGAAGAAAGTGGGCGCGTTCCAGAATAGTGACAGTGTGGAAAGAAAATTCTTTTTGCAGCTGATGACTGGCAGAGTTTCCTTTTAATTTTTTAATTCTTCTGATTTCAAAAAAAATGTAGCAATATTCAGTAGAGAACCGTGAGATTTGTGCAGGTAACTTTTCATTCTTTGAATAAAAGTACATAAAAAAAAAGAATCTATGAACACTGTCAAGCTTAACTAAATAAAAATTGGTCCCATAGGTAGTGGGCACCTCTACATATGTAATTTAATGTGCAGTAGCCTATTCTACTTCACATTAAAGCAGCACATAAAAGACAATGATAATACACTAATGAACAGTGGAATAGACTACTACACATTAAATATCACCTAAAAGGTGTGCACTTAGCCTGTGCTAATGCACAGTAGCATAATGCAGATTTATTTAGTACCTTATATTAGAGGTACTAAATGTAATTATGCATCAGGAAAAGTACATTAATGCACCCGCTGGCCATGTCCACATGTATGAAGACATTTGGTTCTCTGGGGACAATTTTAGTGGCACACCTTGTGCCACCACTAGTTGTCACCTGTGTCATGTGCCCTCTGGCATGTGGCAGGCTACCCCAGGTGGGGTAGGAAAGGCTGGGTCTAGCACTGAGCTGGCCCCAGCAGCCTTACTTGGGGTCCTGGGGCTGCAGTAATGGTGATCCTGCCTCTTAGAGCCTGGCTGGCATCTGGATTGTGGCTGTGACTGGCCAGGCTCCCATTCTGAGCAGTGCACACTGCCCCCACATGCACCACTCTGCTTTTTCTTTGCACATTTTTTAAATCCCTGAATATCCAGGTGTAAAAATCTCTTGTGCTTCTCCTATGCAGTGCAGAGAAGAGCTGAATGTGCAGTATGTGGTGCTGCAGATCATAGTATCATAGTATCTAGGGTCAGAAGGGGCCTAGAGCAGGCCATCCAGTCTGACCCCCTGCCAATGGCAGGAATGAGTGCTGGGGTCACAGGACGTCAGCCAAGTACCTATCTAATCTACTCTTAAAGGCACTCAAGATAGGAGCAAGAACAACTTCCCTAGGAAGCTAGTTCCACATCCTAGCCACCCTAACTGTGAAGTAGTGCCTCCTAATGTCCAACCTAAACCTGCTCTCCA
>JAGPOW010000261.1:102529066-102553155 GCA_030014935.1 Caiman crocodilus | reverse complement strand
GACCCCAGCACTTGTTTCCTGCCATTGGCAGGGGGTCAGACTAGATGGCCTGCTCTAGGTCCCTTCTGACCCTAGTTACTATGAAACTATGAAACTATGGTAAAACAAAACCTGTGCATGACAAGGCCATGCTGGCTGTCATTCAAAATCTTACCCTCAATGAGCATATTGCACATACATTTGTTAATGTATTTTTCCAGGATTTTCCCTGAGATGGAGGTTAGGCTGATTGGCCTATAGTTACCTGGGTTCTCCCTCATCCCCTTCTTGAAGATGGGTACAATGCTGGCCTTCTTTCCATCCTCAGGAATCTCCCCTGTGTGCCATGATAGGGTCCAGAATATTCTTTATTGCTAGCCAGGTAAAATATGAGGGGTAAAATTAGAATCTATTAAATATTAATGTGAAAGGTTCAGGATTTGACTTGTGATCTATGGGGGCGGGGGGCGTCTACACAAGGTAACTAATTAGCTGCACAGTAAATGACTTGGTATCTACACATTCACCCTTATTAGACTGGAGTAAACTAATATAATTCACAGCAGGATAGTACTTGTAAAACCTGCTTATAAATACAAGTATTATCCTATTGCAGGAAAAAAAAAACAACTCTGTAGCAACGTACATGTAGATGCTGCCTGGCTGGCTGGGTCATGATGGTGCTTCAATGTGGGGGCTGCTTCCTGGCTAGTCCTGCACTGAAGCTCCCTCATGCCCCAGCCAGCCTTTCTGCAGCACACTGAGCTGGGATGAGCAGCCGGGATGAGCAGCCCCCCGGCTGGCAGGGTGACCCTCTGGACCCACTGCCAGCTGAGGCTGCTTTACCCTAGCTCCATGTGCTGCACCTGAATAAATTGTGGAGCTTATTGCTCTGGAGTTAATTGCTCCCAGATGCACATTCAAATTTCACCCAGGAGCAATTAACTCCAGAGCATTAAGCTCTGCAGCTTATTCAGGTACTACAATTGCATGTGTAGACATGACCACTATATCCATGCCTGTAGATAAGATGCATTTAAATTTATTAAAAGTGATCTGAAGTGTTTTCTTTTAATGGCTGATGAGACCTCTGGGATTGAAGGGTACTATCATTATCAATTTTATCAGTAATGGTCCAACAGTCTTTACACAACAACCTTTGACAATACATAAATAAAGAGAAATAAATACAATTAGCTTTGCTTTGGCTTCCTAAAGCATATAATAGTTGGTAACAAACAGTGTATTTGATTAATTTGTCCTTTTATCTTGTTTATGAATTATCCACTAGAGAACTTTTATATTAATAGAATTGTTTATCATTTAAAGGTATTTAATGATCACTTTATGCAAATACATTTTAGCCTATGTTTTTTTCATAAATTGTATGCATCAACTGTTTTCAACCACTCTTTGTTACTGCTTACTTAAGAACGCGATATGTGATTATGTCACCAAGATTGTGTGATCCTGCTTATGCTTCCTGATTGAATGATCATAGTTAACCTTCAGTGGGCAATCTACATGAGCAATTAATGCGCAGAAATACACTGGCACAGTCTGCGCCAGAGTCAGCTGCTTCTGGGTGCAGCTTCTTCATGTTCCCCTAGGACTGCGGCAGTTTGAGCCAGGACAGAGCAGCCCTGTGCTGTCAGGGGATCTGGTGCGTCAGCCCCAGGCTCTAGGAGGTAGTGGAGGGGCTGAGTGGGACATGAGGGTACCCCAGCATGTGCAGCTCCGTGGCTAGGCAGCAGGGAGGCGTCTGGACCTTTGTTCCCTGGGCTGACCTGGCACAATGTAAGCCCAGGTCAGCATTTACACGTGTATTTAGGCACAGTTATTTTCACCACTGTAAGACAGTACTGTCCCTGACAGTACTATATTTATGGTGGCAAAAATTAGTTTGGATAGTTTGGTATAATAGCATTGCTTGTGGAAACTGTGACACTTTATACCTCAGCATATTAGTCTACTGAGCAGTTAAGTGCACATGTAGATGCAACCAATGTTCACATCTGTTTGAGCAGGAATGTGTCTTTCCCTAGGGACAAGTAGCAGTAGGAAATGCCCATGACACGTGTGCTCCAGAGTGTGGCAGGTTACTCCAGGTGGGGTAGCAGAGGCTGGCGCCAGCAACCATAGATTGAAGCCATTTTTAAGCTAAATGTAGCAGGGAGCCTGGCCTGCAACTGGAGTGTGGTTGCAGATGGTTAGGCTCTGATTTGGGGTGGTGCATGTTGCTGCCACATGTGCTGCCCCACCCTGCTTTTTTGGCATGGTCGGCTGCTAGCATTTTAAGTGCAGTTACCACGTTTTAACTGTAACATGTAATAATCTCCTAACGTGGCTAACTACTACTTAGCTCAGTGACAATTAAATTAATGGCAAAACAGCTTATCTGTTTCTAAAACATTTTAAGAACCCGAGTTAGCTAAGATCTCAGCTATGCAAAGTGCTGAGCATTTTAGAATACTCACTGACTGTCATAGAAGCTGTGGACATTTGTCATCTGTTAAGAGGGGCTTTATTCATAGTTGTGACCTGGCAATTTTTTGTCCATGGCCATATACAAACAAATATCTTATTGCAAGACTGTTTCCAAATATGAATAGCTTACAAAAAAAGAAAACAAGAAAAAAAAGAAATTCTGAACAAATCTTGATCAGAACTTTATGGGCATGGTGTATTTACACAAGTTCCATAGGAGTCATAGATATTTTAGGAACTTGTAGGATTAGACACTAAAACTGCTCATTTCTAATACTAATGCAAGTACTAGTGAGCTGATACCAATATAAATACAAAGTACACCATGGTTACATTTTTCATGAAATGCCACAGACTTCACCCACAATTGCCATTTTTTATTAATATTAGTTTTTGGTCAGCATTCTGCTATCATAACTCAAGCCAAACTGTCATAGATGTTAACATAATAACAGAATGATAGGACTGGGCTCTTATTACTTTTGGTTTCCTGGAGGGTGTAGTCATGGTTCTGACAAGCCTGGCTTGGAACTGGATCCTGAACATCACACCTTTTGTTCAGGGATGTTTGGATTGAGGCTTTTGACTAGAGGTTGTTGTATAGTTAGACCTCCAACGACAAGCTGAAATCTGAAAGCAGACTTCTCCAAACCCGTCATGATTAAAACCCAGAATTCCAACTTGGAACCAGTACATTCTTATAACTTTATATAAGAATGGTGAACAGCAGGTTTATATATTGTTTTAGAAGCCTTGCATTGCTTTGTTTCATATGGAGGGTTGTGAGGGAAAGGTGGATGGAACACCTCTCTAAGATGCACACAGAAATCTTTAGTAGGCACTACCAGACAGAAATAAAGGTAAATCTGTATCTAATATTTTTGCATTAATAGAGCAGGTTCTTCTTAAAATGTACCTATTGAGCTATTTTAATTTCATTTGTAAAAATGTGGCTCTCCCTGAAATTGTCAGTGATATGATAAAGCTAATTAAGACATGCATGGTGTTAACAGTTTCATTAGAGGAGATAATATTGCACAAGAAAAATAAGAAATCATTATGATGAATGCCTCAACATTACATTACATGTTAATGAAGTGTAAATGATCTAATTATTTTTGAAAGAATACAGATTCGATTAAACTGTCGGAATTAAATTGGAAAGGACAGCCTATTGTACTTTTTATGTACAGACAAGTTAGCGTTAATTAGGCACAATCTACAGGAACAAATGAGGCACAACCCTCAGTGAACAATCATGTATCCATTGCTCAAGGCAGGTTTCATAAAGAAATATATTAGGGAAAAAATTGTAAGTCAATTAAATACAGTGCTTTAGCAGTGGGAGGGAAAATGAGCAAAATCTCTGTTCCCTCCCCCTACATTTTGAGTATTTATAGTGCAATCATTCTGCCAGTTCTGCTCTATCACTAATTTCATAAATACTAATTTTGCTGATGAGACATTTTGATTCTTTTGCCATCTACTTTCCATAAATGACTTTCCAGAAACTGCATGGATTTTTGGATTGAAATTTTATCATTTGGACTCTATTCCCTGATCTGAGCAAAGGTAAGAAGATAAGAACAAAATGTTAGGAATACTCAAATGAGCTCTGGACTAGGACCTTGCTCAGCCTAATGTTGACCTCATTTGGACATCACCAAAGATGGGAAAAAGCATTCCTTTAAGCCTTAAGAGATCCAAATTTCTGGCTTTCCGTTTTTAAGGAATATGTTCATTAACCACAGGCAAACAGATCATAAAAATATGTTCAGCTGAACTTTCACCCAAACAAAGCAGGTCTTTAGTTGCAGAGAAATGTGAAAGCTTTTTTTCATTATCTCCCATTTTTGAGAGACCTATACAATTTGCATTACTAGGTGCAAGTGGTGTGCTAAAATACCCTTAAAAGAATTTGTCCTTCCTGTCATTATAGATATACCTAGGAGATTTGGATCTGATTATATGGGGAAAGTACTGGAGATTTGGAGGTCTTATTCTTTATGCTGGGGGGATCCAGGATGGCAGTGATGGGGATGCGACTACTCCCCCTCCAGCTGTGCAGCAACCACCAGTGCACATACAGCTCACTGCACATACAGCACACAGCCAAAGAGTGGCTGCAATCCCTTGCTGTGATCCTGAAGGCCAGTGAGTGCTCTGCAGCTCTGGGGATAAGTGGTAGCAGCAGTGCTCAGCCCCTGGGCTCCAGAGCTGTAAGAGCTGCGAGCTGTTGAACCTCAGCATCACTGCAGGCTGCTGGTTCCCTCCTTTCCTCTGCTGTGTAATTCAGGGATTGGAAAGGAGGTAGGAGAGGAAGAACAAGTAGCAGCCAGGCTCAAATCCCCTGTTCTGGAGCATGAAAGCAGGGACTCCCAGCAGACCCGGCACTGACCAGCCAGTGAGTTCCTAGTTTCCAACACGTGTGGAGCTTCCAGGAGGAGATCGTCTGACATTCTGGTGAGCTCTGAGAGCTCACAGCACATGTGGCACCCAAAGGGAGAATGAGACCTCCCCCTCAGTCCACCCCTGACTTTTCTGAGCCTTGACGTTGCTCCAATGAGCCTTACAACATTTACAACTAGGGGCAGAAGAATCCACTCGCTCGTTCTTTGCCATGAATAATTGATTGATAATTAAGAAAGCTTTCATTGATACTTTTTTTTTCCTGTCAAAGTTCCACTAAACAACTAATCCTGAGTGGACTACTGGGATGCAAACATTCATGTGTAAAACAACATGTATATCAACATTGTCTTTGCCAGCATAGGGAACCCTTGTTTCTACATTTAGTTTAAAAATGGCTTCAATCTATAGTCGAAGTAATTATACTCTCTTAATTTTTAGAGCAATGTCTCTTAATGACCCTCTCACAAAAAGGAATGGACTCTTCAAGGCAGAGTTGTGTTTAAATTGACTTTTGCATGATCACAGAACAAGTCAGAGCTCCTACCAAAGACATTTTTTAGAAATAGATTGGTTTCTATACCCTCAAGCCCTTGTTATCATCTTAGTTTCCAATGAAACAAGGAACTCTTAAGACCTGATTTATATTTAAACATAAATATCAGAGTGATTTGATGAGTCTTTTAATGACACTTTCTCACAGAGGGAAAATGATTGCATGTCAATTTTATTGCACCTTTTTATGCATAGGTTTATGACTGAGATATGAATGGGGCTGGTTCCTGGCAAGACTTGAGTTTGAATTTACCTCTCCAGATTTCTCAATCTTTTGGCCTCATGGGCCAGATGAATGGTGTGGGGCTGGTCTCTGGGCCAGATCAGACTCTGTGGCCTGGTATCACCCACTCCTACCGTCTGTGTTCTGGGATTGGGTCCTGGGGGCCTGGCATCACCTATGCCAGAATTGGTTTCTGAGAGCCCAGAGTTGCCCCCTCCCTCTCCCTGAGCACTGGGATTGGGTCCTGTGGGCTTGGCAGTGCCCCTCCCACCTCTGTGCTCACTAGGATTGGGTCCTGGGGGCCCAGCACTGTGTCTTACCAGCCCCTCAAATCAAGATTTGGCCCTGGAGTTCAGCACTACCCCTGTCCAAGCCTGCATGCTGGGATCAGGCACTGGATCCAATGTACAGGGCCCAGGGCTTCCCAGGAGTGCCACTGTTCCCCTGCTGCTAAATTTCCAGACTTGTAGGTGAGTCCTGTAGGGTGAAGTAGCCTGGAATAACAAGTTTGAAAGAGATAGAAAATTTGGGCTGAGGATTTCAGTGCTGGGAAAAGAGACTCTGAAATCTCCCTGTTGAGCTCCAGACACACAGAATGGTAGGAGAGCTACTCCACAGACATTGTTTTATCTTAATGGATCTGGTTTGACTCTTTACACGGGGTGAGCAATCCACAGAGATTCCCTGAAAATATAGATGAGTGACCAGGATTCTTTGTAATAAAATAATAGGAGCAGCCTGACTTTTTCATCTGCATTTGGTTAAATCCATAAAACACTGTAACAACTACAAGCAAAATTTTGAATAAGACTGTACACTGGGCAGCAGAATTCTTTATTGGAACCCTCTGTGCTAGTATATATAATCTGTGCCATAAAGTCATAAAGTATAAAATATGGTATTTTGCCAGTAGCTTATAAATGCATTAACAATTATTCTCATTCCCCCAGTGAATTCATAGTATAATCAATTTTTGGTAATATTTATTAAGCTTACGTCCTATATATCAACAACTCAGCTTTTTTCAAATTTCTTTTGTCTGTAATAATTTTTTTTTTCTGCTATATATAAAATAAATAGCCCTTTATCTGCATCTGGAGATCAAAGATTCAGTGGTCACAAAAAATATTTTCCACTTCTACTAGGTATACTCAAATGCCAAAATATTCACTTTCATTGATAATCAAGAGCAATAAATTTTTTGCATTTCAGGTCAGGGGATCAGTGTTAGAATTCAGTACCCCAAGAAGTACTATTAATATCCTTGCAATCAACCAGAGAAATCAGAAGAAACAAGTTGCAAAATACAGTTCAAGAACTACATGCAGTGTAAGAAATTGCCAGCCAAATCAGCCTGCCAAACACAAATGCCAAGCTGCCAACATGGTGAGATGGTCACAGCAGCAGGATCAGAGGCTTATATTTATAATTAGTTATCAATGAGATGGATGTTATTTGGAGCTCTGTGTCTCTAAGCTGCAATTCAGAGCTATACAAAGCCATGATCACAATCTGATCTTTTATCAGGGGCTCAATAACTTGCCCCCCCACCAAATTGCAAAATTGGCTCTTCAGTCTTAAAAAGAGCCTGCAAACAATCTATGTTTTTGTTATTTTTGTTTTTTATCTTCTTTGTATACCTCCTGTTTATATATTGTATACCAGGGAAGGGAGCATCAATTATTGGATGAAAAGCAGGTCAAGCCCTTGGTCTCATAAAAAGGGTGTGCTCATTGGAGAGCCATGGTACCAGAAGAACTGAATAAGAGTCTGAGGACATCCTTCCAGGAGACTGGTAATCTTCACATTACAGTAATATAAAACATCTGGTAAATTCTTTTCAGTAGGGTTCTATATTGTAACAGCTGAAAACACAACCCTCTGTTCTTTTTTGCTTTATAGTTCTTCCTCTCACAATGGCCTGAACTAAGGCCAAAGTATTGAGCTATATTTTCAGTTTTTATTCCTTTTTTCTTAGTAGTAATTTGAAGTCAGTCTCTTATTTGTTATTTTCTGCATTGCAAATGAATATATATTTTCACAGTAGGTCAGCTTTCAGTTACAAAAATTGAACTCCTGTTTCAATCCAGAGTTGCACGTAACAGAATGTTAGCTTCGGTGTATATTCCACCACATGCATAAATCCATAGGAAACAATACACACTGGTAGGGTCTTTGCAAGGGCAGATCCAGCAGAGGTGCAGCACACCCCACTTTCTGACCACACTGCAGGAGCAGCAGCCGGGGACATTTTTATGTCCCCCAAGCCAGTAAGAACTCCTCCCACCCCTTCCCCTCCATACCCAGAAGCATGTTCCTCCCATTGACACTGCTATCCTAGGCTGAGCTGGGCCCCTACAGAGCATGTCTGAAATAGGTAGGAGTGGTTCGGGAGCCTCCCTTTGCCCCTATGTCTGTGGGCACAGGAGCAGCAGTGGGCAGGGGAGGTGGGAAGTCGGGACATGCCTCAGAGCAGGGAGGGAAAATGGATGAATTTTTACCTGCTTTGGAAATTTAAAGAAGTTCCTGATTGCTGCTCTCTCAGTGTAGTCCACCCGCTCCAGTGGAGGGGAGAGGGGAAGAAGGCTGCGAGCAGGGAATGCAACCATCCCTGCAGTGCAGGTCACTGCTCTGACATCCTCCTTTTTCAAAATCTTGGACCCACTTCTGGGTCTTTGTTCATATTTGCCCACTACACTATTCTGTTTTTTTGGCTTATGACCTTATTGACAATTATTTTTATTGACAGTCACAGAAAGTATAATACAAGACTAACAGAGCCAATAGAAAGTAACTTAAATCAATTTTTATATTATGTGTTTATGTCTTATTTGTCTACTGTTTCAAAACTGAATTCCAGAATATCAAGCAAATATTCATTAAATTAGTCTAGTATTATATTAGTAATGTATACAACCCATCCTTGCTAATTAATTATTGTGGACATTTAAGGAATTAATTATTTGAGGAAATTATTTGCATGATGCAATTAACTTTTCTAACAGCTTTTAAAGAACTGAATTTCTGAGATGCGATACAGTCAGTTTAGATCAGAGGTGTAACAAGGCAGGTGGGTATCCAGGGCAATGGCAATACACTGAGGCAGTGATGACTTCCAGGTGCTGTCTTGCTGCCAGTGTATTTCTGCCCCTCCTGCCCCTGCCCGGCTAAGTCACCACCCTTAGTAATACTACTTGTTTAGCTAATAACTACTACTTCAAAGTTTTTTGGGGACCTTTCATGGGCCAGGGAAAAGAGATAAACGTCTGCAAACAATTCATGGCCATGGAACCTTGTCTATGCATAAAATATTGTTTTAATGCACCGTGTAGCAGCTTCCAGGGTCTGCCACCCTGGCACCCAATGGCCCTTTGTAGTGTGTGAACCTGCTTAGGATGTGCAGGCAGCAGATTATAGTTCTGCCCTGGCTCTGGACCACGCTGTCACTGCCACAAGATCCCAGCCCGGAAGCAGTGTTGCCATGTCTCCTGTATTAGTATCCTTGCACTTAAAAATGGTAGTGGGGCCACTTGAACTAAAGCTTAGTCAATGAGCTTTAGCTCAAGTGCCCTTGCTCCCATTTTTAAGCTCAGGGAGGCTGATGCACAAGATGCAAGAGGCTGCTGAAGTGCAGCAATTGCCATTTCAGCAGACTCGATTAATCAAGTCTGCTCCAATGTGTTGGAGTTCCATCATGTCAGAGCAGCCGCTGTGCTCATGTATAGGTGCCCAGAGGTACTAAATATAATGTGCATTAGAAAAAGCTCATTAATGCACGTATAGATGTGCCCAGTTTGATATTTTTTTAGTCCTTGGCTCAGTACACCTGCACAGCTACTACTTGCTGCCATTTCTAGGTCTAAGGTTCCTGCACTTCTCCATCTTTCTAGTAACAGGGGCAAGAGTTGCCTGTTACAATATTAAGGTAAAAGAAATTTTAAGAAAAGTTTTTATTTGTCTATCTTTAGATTCAGACAATTTTAAAATTGCATGGGGAAAAAGGGAAGCCCCTGATATGGAAAGATGTTATACCTAATTTAGAGTATTCATTGATATAAGCCTGAAATCAAACTAAAGTCTTTGTGAGAGATGCTGTTTTTAAACATTATAACATTAAAGGTGTAGTCACATTGTCACTTGTAACAGTTGCAAATCTTTGAAATGCTATAACTTATTAAAGTTAAGACATATTGAAATTAGGTTAGATACTCCTCACCTGAAAGGGAGAGACTTTGCAGCACTGTGATGGCCCATAACTTATACTAAACTGGTTGAATATGCGTTTGCTCTGGTTTTAACTGTACTTAGTAAGTGTTAAGTTGAGCATGTGATGCTGAACATAGTCAACACTGTAGCATAAATGGGTCATTTCAAGAGACTTGTGGGAGGTTTTATGTGTTAGTTTGATATTGCAAAGTGAATCTAAGGAACAGAGAAATTCTGTTCAAACAAAATCCTTTCACAGATACACCTATGGCATCTTTTAGCTGTCAAATGGAGATGCCCATGTGTAATAGGATAGAGATTTTTTTCCAGTGACTGAGAGGACGTTTCTTTAAGTGTAGAAGGATTTGAATTGGTGAAACACACATTTTGATGAGACTGGAAAAAAGGCATGTGTCATGCCAATCCAGTCTCCCTTTATACTGAGGCTTGTCTCTGAATTTAGCCTATTGTTAGCAGTTAGGGCATGCAACCAGGGGGCCACAATGAATAGGTTTCCTAACTTTGTTGCTAACTCACCGTGAGACAGTAGGTCTCATAGAGAAGCCTTAATTGTGCCTTTCTCTAAAAATGGTATGATAAAATAAACACACTTAAATCACAAGGATTATCTGAGGCTTAATTAATTAACTTATATCCAAAAAGTGCTTTTAACCTACCTACATGGAAGATTCTACATATGGATGAAGCGCTATGATAAAAACCCCATAAGCCTAGAAAATGGGACACACCCTATTTAACATTGTAATGAACAGCACACCATAATTTCATTGACACAATAAAAATGTTTCTGGAAGGACTGTTTAAGGCAGAGCTGTGTTTAAATCATATTTGCATGACCACAGAACAAGTCAGTGAAAATTGCCATATACTCCTCCTACCATAGACTTTTCAGAAACAGATTGGCTTTTATAGGCTACAGTCCTTTTTATCGTCTTAGTTTCCAACAATGAAACAAGGAACCCATAAGAATTGATTCATATTTAAACACAAATATGAGAATGATTTGATGAGTTGTACAGTATTAAATAATTCAATAATTTCCATATAGCATATTACAAAGAACCAGCCCTCTCTTCTTCTGTGTATTCATTAACTATTTTGATTTCTCCATGCTGCTTCTGTTTTCCCTGTAAAAATAACCACAGTCACATTTGCAGGCAACTGACTTTCCTCTCTCCACATTTGTCAAAAGAGCCAAGCTCCTATGGGCTCTTTGTGAGAATGGACAATTTCAGCAGGTATAGTGACAATGAATAAAGAGGTCAAAGTACTTGACTGGATTTATGGAACATTAAGAGACTGATGCAGATATGGTGGTGGAATTAGGACAGCCATTTAACTCAGCTACAGGGACCAAGCTCCCAAGGTGAACATTTTGTGGCTAGTTGCAAAGTGTCTACAAAATATCTCTATAATCCACAAACTGTAATCCTTCTCAGCTTGGAGACTGCTAATAGGGTTAGTGGTACAACACTAATAAGATGATGGCCCTTTATGGTATGTACCTTGAATCCCTTGAGTGCCTTTTGCTTATCTGTAAGGCATTCTTAAAGGTTTAATTTTGAAAACCTCCATTGCTGTAATGAGTCTCAGTGAACTATGATTCTATTATATATATTCTAAGCTTTTAATATAGAAGCTTCCACATAAATAGATTTCCTCTATGGAAAACAGATTTATTTTTAACTCTATGACTTCTAATACTGTAATTTGATAACTATAATGCCAATAGGTTAACCATATTGATGAAGTACCCAGAGAGACTGTATTTAACACTGCTTACCCTGTGGAAAAGTAACCTGATTTACTGGGAACCTTTTCACCTTTAGTGGCAAGGGAATAACTGCTAGTTTGGCCCTGTGTTCAAACATATAATTCCATAGGCTGGCATGTAACCCAAGGGCTATATTACCACTGAAGAATTGATCTGAATTAACAAGGTTCAAAAAAAAAAAAAAAAAAAAATGGAGAGAGACCACAGTGAGTGTGTGACAGATACACAAATACCAGGTATGATTTTTTAATTTTCACTTAGGCTAATTATTTCCTGTTCACCTAACTGTTAGTTCAGCTGTGTTTCCAAATTCCTAAAATCACTTGGTGGTGTCTGCACAGATTTGTAGCATGCTGAAATATTATTTGATGCACACATGTACTAGAAAGAATTACTTCCATAGCAAGAAAGATTATTTAAGCTATAAACAACTATTCATAAATATAAGCAGTTGGCACTATGGGCAGATCCAAAATTTTGTAAAGGGGGTTTCAGGAGCAGCAACTGGCCCTGCAGGGATGGCTGCAATCTGGTTCCCAGGTTCCACTGCCTCCAGGGGGATGAGAAGATGGCACCGCAGGAGCAGAAACAAGGGATTTTTTTAAAGTTCCCAAATCAGGTAAGAGTTTCTCACCCTGTCTCCTCCCTTCTGTGCTCAGGGGAATCTCCCGTCTCCTCCCCTCCTCTCCCCTCCCTTCTCCTGTCCTCTCCTTTCCTACCTGCTGCTGCTGCTGCTGTCTCTGTTGCCCTGGGGGCAGGGGGAGCTCCAGAGCTTCTCCTCTCCACTCTCCATCTTGACCATGCTGAGCAGCAGGGTCAGCACGGGACAACGGCAGTAGCAGTCGTAGGGCAGGAGTAACTGGAGCTCCACCTGCCCCTTGGGTAGCTGAGGACGGCAGCAGTGGTGGGCAGGGAAGTGGGGGAATTGGAAGGAATGTGCCACTGGCCATGAAGAAAGAGAGTGAGAGGTTCTTAAACTATTCAGGGACTTAAGAAGTCCCTGGTTGTGGCTTTCAGGATGTGGTCTGCAAGAGGGGTGTGGCCACATAATTGTATCCTCTATGGATCCGTCCCTGTTTAACACTACACCTTGGACATTCAAGAGAGGAAATCATGGAAAAAAGAGATTTTGCATGAAAGCTAAAAAAAAAAAAGAAAAAAAGCAGGCTCAATTCTGACAGCCTCACTCAAACTGAGTAGAATCACTTATGCTATACACACTTCCAAGTATATGCTAGTTCTCCAGCTCAAGAAACCTGTGCGCAAAGGAAACAAAAGTTGCCTTAATTTAAAGCCGAATAGTAATTATTGAAATAGCTGGTATAGATCTCTGCAGTAAAAATCATCACCCCCCCTTTACCTCAGAAACTCCAGCCTGCTGTTACTCAGATTCCAAGCTTTTTGGGGTAGGGAGCATTTTTTTAGTTCCCTATTTTTTCTAGGCCAGCTGGATCCAGGTCCATGACTGGGGCTTTTAGATACTACCACTTGTACAAATTAAAGGACAGCAAATGAACCACCAATTTCTTTTAATCTGTTCTAATGTCACAAGATATGCCATGTCTTGCATTTACTTTCCCTTTTAAAAAAAATAAAATTTGCACTAATTAAAAATATTTTAAGCAGTCAAAGCATATATTCCAATGGGGGTAGCACAGAGCAGATAGTTGCGCCAGGGAGAAACTGGATTTCCTCTCATATCCTTGGACTCAGTGGAAGCGTTTCCACTCTCCATTCTAGATGTCTTCCCTCTTCTGCTTCTTAAGGGGAGTCTGTAAGGTGAACCTTCTGGATTAAAGCAGATTTCTCCCTCTTCTGAGGGAGACTTAGCCTTTTATTCTGATCAGAATCCCTCTTAAAAAGTAGTAACATCACCTGAGGACTAAAGGTTCAAGAGGGACCTGTGTTAAATGGGGGAGATAATTTCTGAAGTGATGTTATTTTCAAAGATGTTGAGCTGGAAAGGGTGACCTGGTAATTGCAAAGCAGAGGAGGAAGGAAAGAAGAAAATCTCTTTGAGGATGAAAGGACTGAAATCTCCAGAGTCACCAGTTTTTAGAAATCTCCTGGGTTATCATCCATGTCCAGCTCAAAAGGGACATTGACAGGAGGCTGATAAGTATAAGCTTTTGCTACTATTACAGAATACCTGGCTAGGCAGGTCTGTGCTCTACTGTCACTATCTATGATTCTCTTAGCCTACACCCTGAAAGGAAAAAAAAACCAAACCAAGAAGAGCACAGCACTTATGAAGCCAGAAGTGCAGGCAAGACTTAGAGATGATATTTCTCATGTAATTAGCAACTGCTATAAAAATGATATGTAGACAATATAGAATATTTAGAAAATTATAAAAACATAAACAGGGCAGGGTTGTTCTGAGTACACTGTGTTTGTTATATTTACTGTTTCTTTTGGTCTTGCAAAACTATCATCTACAAAAAAGAAAAAGAAAATTCTGTGTTAAACTGGTCACCTTGTGCCATTCCCATTGTGCTGACAGGTATTGTGCTTCTCTCTGGTTGTGGTACTAGTTGTTAATTTGAGGACAAAACATTTGCAATGAAATAATGCCCCCCCAGAAAATGCAAGGTTTTGGATATCATTTTAATGTCATGAAAAAAAAAGGAACAGAAAAACTTTTAAAAATATTTTTCTAAGAATATTTGCCTAAAAATATTGCACTCAAATAGGTCACAACAAAGAGAGAGAAATGTCATTTTCTCTCTAAAAAACAAGCAAAAGTCAAGCTCATTAATATTCACATTCTAATTTCAGGCAAGCACCTAAGAATGTTCAAAATGTCAAATTCCTGAACTCAGAATTGCATTTGAAACGAAATAATCAAACAAAAATGTACAAAGATGCCTACTTTCTCCTAACTGAGCAGGATTTTGACTCCAGTTTTTCCAGCAATAACTTGCATCAGCTTATTTTCAAGCCACAGGTGGCAATTTGTACACATCTATGACACTCATCCAGCAAAACATTGAAGAACATGTGGAATTTTTTAGTTGTGTGAGCAGTCCTACTGATTTCAATAGGTCTATCTACCTACTGAAAATTAAGCATTAACTCAAGTATTTTGCCATTGCTGAAATCATTATGCTACTTTTTATATGGCTGATCAGCTGAGCTCAGTGTAACTAATTCTTGGAAGACATCCCAACTATCAGGTTAGTGGACAGTAGATTCTATGGTGATTGGTAATAGAAGAACCAGAACAGAATGACATCCCACCTCTCCTTACTTTACAGGTCTTGCTTCCTTGCATCTCCCAGCATAGGTTTGATTTATGCATGGGGTTCAATCAATTAAGCAGATGTGCTTACTACAGGTTAGCTGGATCATCACAGAGATGAGGCTAAAATTATGTCGATTAAAGTGAAGAATGTATATTGTAGTATTTTATAGAACTGACTTTATTAATGGGCCAGTTTATCCCCACCAATGATATGATGCAGAATTAAACAGTACAATATTGAGTAAAATACAGTACATTAAAGATGCAATATTTTCCCTGGCCTATAAGGAAGATGCCATCCATTCTTGAAAGAGTGGTTGCAATGAATATTTAGCATAGAGTATGTTCTTTTAATAAGTGACCTGCTGATATGACCATTGTTATGTTTTCATTTGGATTTTTATTCAAAAACAGTTTCATTTTACTTGATAAGAATTATAGGCGTGTTCCACAAAGGACTGCTCCTGTTACCTGTAAACCTCTAGAACACATTTCTCATGGAAAATATTTACTGATGGCTCTTTTATCAGAGATGTCACTAGAATAAAATAATTTTCTAAGACTGGAGTTGGCTAAGATACAAGCTGCATGACAGAAGCCAATAATTCAATGTAAGATATTGATGGTCACACACGCCGCTTTCCATTTTGAAAAGAAGCATCATTCTGTGAGGTGCATGAACAGCCCATCTATCATCCCAAGCACATTAGGGATCCCTGCTATGTCACAGAATCTCTTTTTGATGTGCTATCACTGTTGTTGGCTACATGGCAAATTACTATATTTAGTGCACTGCCTAACCAAAGCAGCTGTTGCTGGTGTGAAAACCAGTACATTGGTGCCCACTGAATCCCTGCTAGATTTCAGCTAACTGTCTGGAAGGTGCCAAGGGCATAAGAAAAGAAAAATACTGCATAACCACATGGAACACAGAAGTTAATCTTCTAGGGATCTACACAACAGGTTCTATTATTCAGTACACTCTTAATTGCCTTTTAATTTACCACTCAGTTTTCAGGTGGATCCCACAGTGCAGCTTGCAGTTCCTGTTGATGGGTTCTTGTCAAGCTAAACTAGAATACTTTGTTTATGAATAAACCATCTTTTATTCCTCGAGTTTTTCCCCTCCGTTATTAGGCAGTAATCTACTTTTGACTTGTGTTCTGACATTGCATGTCCCCCACCATGGTAGTCAGTTTTTTTCTCGTTTAGAGAAAGTGGCGCTCTGTTTAGATGTGTATATTTTCAAGGGAAGCATCTGCTTTGATTCAGGGCCAAACCGTTTGGATTTATGAGGGGCTGCTCAGCTATCTAAGACTAAGTTTCCTTAAATTTACACTCTAATCAATCCCCCGTTCCCTTTTACCTCCCCACTCAAACTCTCTTCAGCTGTCCAGCACTGGCAGTTTCAGGGTTTCTACCATTCTTATCCCCTGTATGTTTGTTATCCCATGGTAGGAAACCGCCAGCATCTACAACAGCTGTTGTTAGCGAATGCCACGTCAACATCCATTTCAGATAGCACAGAATTGGGGCTGTGAAATAACAGCAGGGAGAAGAAGCCATGAATAAATAACAACAAAACTTTTTTTGTTGTTGTTATCAGAAAATGAATGAGCTGAGGGATGGGTGTGTCAGATGCAACAAAGAGTTTTCTTATTTGTCTAAAGCAGGGGCACTCAACCTCTGGCCTGTAGGCCAGATCCCACCCACAGTGCCACATCATCTGGCCCATGGGGCTCCCCATTGGTCTGGAAACATGGTGGTGAGGGAGCCGTGCTGCTAAATCTCCAGTCCCACAAGGATCCCCAGCTCTGTACACTAGATCAGGTGCCTAATCCCAGATGCAAGACCAGAAGGGGGCAGTGCTGGGCCCCCAGGACTCAATCCTGGTGCATGGGTCAAGGAAGGGATGGTGCCAGGGCCCAGGTTCCAATGCAACCTGCAGATACTCTAATCTGGTCTATGGGGCCAAAACACTGAGCACCACTGGTCTAGTGTAGTGGAAGTGGTAGTAGTTTATTGACAGCTTTTGCTAAAATGAATTTATCTAGTGAAGAAATGCCTTTTATTTTAGCCTTAATTAGAATAGGTCAATTTTAACAACTGAAGCATCTTGCTACCAAAGAATGTTGTTTTTTGGATGCTGAAAATAGGGGGGGGGTTGTAAGAAAGTGTCATTCATTCACAATTTTTTTTAAAATGGGAAATGTAGACTCAGAACAAAAAATAAATAATTGAAATTAAAAAAAAAATCTTGAAGCATTTTTAGTTAAAATTAGAAGTTTTTTGTGGAAGAAATTATTTCTTTCTCCTTTGTGAATTAACCCTGACTGAGCCTTTATATCTTTACGTTCTCTTCTGCTGGTCCTTCTGGAAATTAATATTTGTAAAATGGTTTCAAAATGGAAAGATCTCAAAACATATTAAGTATTTTAATACTGTTCATTATGGCTTGAAATGGGGTGAAGATGAGAATACAGATTTATTTTTATGTTTTCTTCTTTGGTTTTTAATGGCTCCAGTTTGCAAAGCCTTCACAGCCAATGATGCTCTGACTCAAAGTCTTACAAGTCTTACAAGAGAATCCATTCTGGACAAACAGTTGAAATATTAGATTATACAATGATTCAGTTCAATGTGGTAGAATGCATTTCTTTGAACTGTTGTACTAGAACAGAAGTATTTCAAATGTACTTCTGCTGAAAACTGAACTAGTGAATACTTTGACTAACATAGTTATAGATTGTCTGTGCCCACTCTAGAAAGTCTAAAAAGTGTAACTGATGTAAGGAATTAGAAAATTTCTGCGGCATATATATATTTTTAACATTCCCCATGAAATAATGAGAGAGGTGTAGTAGTGTAGGGACTCAATTTCCAAGGGCCTAAGTACCCTTATCTATCATTAAATCAGTAGATGTTAAGGGAAGTTGGTAGTTCATTAAGTGAGAGGGACAACAAATTAATGTCCCATCTTTACTGCATTCATAAGGTACTGCATTGTAGCACTTACAAGGCACTGCAGATTGCTTCCCTTATTCAACAGTCGTTCAGTAGTGCCACATCTTAAGACATTGCAAACTGAGCATCATAATACATAGATTATTACATAATACACAGATTTGACTTTTTAGGTGAAAGAATTACTAATATTGGACCAGGTATCCCAATAACCTTATGTCACAAACTTATATACAGTGTCAGAGCTGGCAGTCAAATGCTGGGAGAGTAAGAAGTAATGGCTGCTGTGTTTTATAGTGTTTTCATGGTAGGGCTGTTGATGTCTTATGAATTTCTCTCTTCCCTACACAAAGCAAGTACAATGCTGATTCTGCAACTGAAATAGTCTGGTGTTTCTCTGCTTATATATGTGATGGGTAACACTGATTAAGGGTGGCATCTTCCAAAGCATTTGCTATTGACCTAAACCTGCTTTAACTGAAGTCAGTATAAGAAAACTCCCATTGACTATAATAGGAAACCAACACTTGTACAACTTTTGAAAATTCTGCCCCAAAGGTTCTTTTGCTACGTTTTTTATTTAGTACAGGGAGAGAAAAAAAGAAAGAAAGAAGACTGGTGTTTTATTACTATTTAGTCACTAAGAACGAAGTGTTATTACAATAAATATCATCAAATTAAGGTATCCATGTTGGCTGGATGCTTAGCAGAAAAGTACCACAGATTTTGGCATACAACACACCCCAGAATAAGACACACACCTTGTTTTTGAAAGGCACATCTACATGTGCACATTTACCGTGCAGTAACTGAAATTACTGTGCAGTATGGGTGCCTGTCTACATGTGCACACCTGTACTGCGCAGTAAATAGGGTGACGTACGCTGAGTTGAGTATGAGCATCATGCAGGTATCAAATTCGCACCTAATTAGTTACTGTGCAGTAACACACATGTAGATGCTTTACTGTGCAGTAACACTGTGTATGAACTGGTTTGGAACTAACTTTAATCCCAAATCAGTCTACACCCTGTTTTAATGTGCTTTAAAGCCTGCACATGTAGATGCCAGCCTATTCCTGCTTACTTTGCAGTAAATTTAAGCTAGTGTAAATGCATGTATAGACACACCCAGTATGGAATAAAAAGATCCTTGCATGTAATAAGGAGCTGAGAAGCAGCAGTTAGGGAGGTAGGCCTGCTCATTACTCTCACTGGGCACACATTCATTAATACACATTTCCTAATAAGCCTTAAACTTAGCACTTCCAATGTGAGGTACTAAATAAACACAGTTTAGGCTACACCACTACACAGTAGCAGAAGCATATGCTTTTTTAATGTGTAGTAGCCTATTTTTACTATGCATTAGAGTATTGACACAGAATTTTTACACAATACTTTAATAAGCAGTAAAATAGGTTACTGTGCAATAAAGTGTATCATATGCAGACTTTACTTTTGCCTGGCCAAAGCTTAAGTGACAGAAACTATTATTGCTGTATTTCCTTGCATATAGTGCACACTCCAATTTCTAGCAGTTGGGGTTTGGGAAGAGAAGGGTGTTGTATGCAAAAAAATATGGTATAAAGATAGTCCTTTCTTTGAACAGTGTGGGCGAGTACCCATCCTGGATATCTGGTAATCAGATAACTTCCCCCCAATTCCCGCCTGCCACGACTTGATCTAAATGAGATTCGTGGAGCGGGGAGTATTAGTTGTTAGATCCCGGTACTCCAATAATCACCACATGGTTCAGATCTTCAATGTAGGTGCTTTATTAAAGTAAATCAAGCTTTCTTCTCCCTCCCTTGTACTGGGATTGCTCTGTCTTGCCGCAATTCACACAGTCTGCCTTCTTGGAGTGATGTAGGGCTACTGGCTGGCTTGATACATACTAACCCATCCACAACTAGTCTAATTAATGCCCATTGGCTGCAGGCACAGGGATTCCCCTCTGAGCTGCAGTTTGTGCCGGCTTCTCAGCCCGGCTTCGTCAATTTCCTCTCAATGCACTGATCAGCAGTTAACAAGTCAATTAACAGCTGTTTGACCACTGATACCGGGATTCCCTCTCCAGCCGTGGCTTGTGCCAGCTTCTAAAGTCCGGCTTTGTCAATTTTGCTTTTTTTTCCCCTTTCATTCACTTTCCACAGTCTCTGTTTCCCCTTTTTCTCTGAGGAGAGCCTGGAGTTACTGGGGCTTACAGGACCCTGTCAGGACTTCTCTGCCCTTTTCTCTCTGTCTCCTCTTTTCTCTTTTCCCCCCCTCGCTCGGGGAATTCCTGTGCTAAGCCCCCTCGGAGCCATGGTTGGTTCTCGTGCTGCCGCTCAGTGGATAACTCACCATCGAGACAGTCTTCTATCACCACAGGATGCGAGCAGGGGAAGGACATCTCAATTTCTCTTAAATTCTCTTATTTCTGTTTGGAGTATTTCTCCTAATTCCTCTCCGTGAATGCATGCCCGAAGGCATGTTCAGTAAGTCTCCTCCTCTCTTTTATTATCCCCTTCTGGCTTCGTATTGGCTGCCCGGGTTATTCATCACTTTCCTCATTGTCTTCCTCCCCGGCAGCTGTTCCCCCTCTTTTAGTAACCGCAACGCGCCTGCGGCACTGTTACAAACATTTTATACCATATTTACTTAAATCTAAGATGAGCCCCCCCCCCCCGCAAGTATTGGACAGCTTGTGGCTCAGATCTGGCTTCATTCCTGGGCCCGGGCAGGACAGTGCAGGCAGGCACCCACACCCCTCACACACACCCCCCTTTCACACATAGAGACACATCTCCTCTCCCAGCCTCCTCAACAGTCCCCAAGTTCCCTCCAACCTCCACTCTCCATAGACTTACCTGCATCCAGCTGCTGGGGCTGCTCTCACTGCCCTGCCTGGCTGTATGTGGGCCATGTGCATGTGTGCACACAGATGCATATGGTGTCCCTTGTCTTCAATCACCCCAAGCAGCTACTTGCTGGAAGGCTGTCAGCCTGCAAGGGGAAAACCATGCTTTCCCATGTTTTTCTTTGACGGTTCATAGCCCTTTCAAATATTTTTGCAGCTCACTTTTGGGTCACAACCCATAGGTTGAGAAACACTGATCTAGGGCACTTTCCTGGGTAGTGGGTGATGTGGTTCTGAATTCAACCAGGTTAAGGAGAGCACAGAACCCTGGCCTGTAATTTTCTAGGCAAGTGCCTTAACTGCTAGGCTGCTATATAAGAGTCAGGAAGCAGCAGCACCTCCCACTTCAGTATGTACAGTTTAAAAAAACCCAAAATGAAACCAAGTAAAAAGAGGCCTGCTTGTGGTTGCTTACATATAGGAGTGGACTTCACGTTCTGGACCTCAAAGTGATTTTCTTGTGGCCCTAACCCACCTAAGACACAGAGAATGACATTAGTTCAGACACACACTTCTGATCATTTGCTTGTGTTAGCTGACACCACAAGTTCTTCATTAATCATGCAAGTTTAGTCTTCCATCTGAGGTACCTATCTCTCACCCCAACTGTAGAAGGAAGCTAGGTATTTAACCTTGGTGTTTGGATTTCACTCTGTGGGTAAGGCATCTAAAACACCTAACTCATGGGCTACTTAGGCCTTTTTTTTGGATCTGCCCCTTAGTTTGTTTGTGATTGAATCCTCTACCTCTGAAATGCAGATCTAGTACTTAATAGGGCTAAACATGTTAAATATTAAAACATGTTAAAGCATGCAGGATGTTCAGATATTGTGACATTAGGAACCCACAGACGGGCAGTAGGGCTGTGCAAAACCGCTATGTTTTGTTTCAGTTTTGGATTCAGCCATTTTGGAGGACAGCGATTCATTTCAATGTTTGGGATCACTGTTCCGTTTTCATAGTTCTTAATTTCATAGTTGGTAGGGTTGGAAGGGACCTGAGCAGATCAAGTCTGCCCCCCTGCCATGGTCAGGAAAGAAAGAAAGCTGGGGTCAAACGACCCCAGCCAGGTGATTAACTAGCCTTCTTTTGAAGACCCCCAGGGTAGGAGCAAGCACCACTTCCCTTGGAAGTTGATTCCAGCTCCTAGCCAACCTGACTGTGAAGTAGTGCCTCCTGATATCTAGCCTGAACCTACTCTCAGTCATCTTATGGCCATTATTCCTTGTTACTCCCAGTAGTAACAGAGGGAACAGGGACTCTTCCATAGCCTGCTGGTATCCCTTGGCGAGTTTGTAGATGGCCACCAGATTCCCCCTCAGCCTTCTCTTGTGGAGGCTGAACAGGTTCAGGTCCTGTCGCTTCTGCTCATAGGGCCTGCCTTGCTGCCCTCTGATCATGCAAGTGGCACTCCTCTGGACTCTCCCAATGCTGTCTACATCCCTCCTGAAGTGTGGCACCCAGATCTGGACACAGTACTCTAACTGCGACCTGAGCAATCTCACATAGAGGAGGAGGATCACCTCCTTGGACCTGCTCATGATGCATCTGTGGATGCATGACAAGGTGTAATTAGCCTGCCTGACCACATCCCCATATTGGCAGCCCTTGTTTATTTTGGAATCAATAATGACACCAAGATCTTTTTCTGCCTCTGTGCTGACTAGAAGGAAGTTCCCCAGCCTGTAGGTATGCTGCTGGTTCTTCATCCCTAGGTGCTGTATCTTGCACTTGTCAGTATTGAATCCCATCCTGTTCTTATCCGTATACTCCTGTAACCTGTTTAGATCTAGTTGCAGCCTGTCCTTCTCCTCCAGTGTGCCCACTTCTCCCCACATCCTAGTGTCATCCATGAATTTGAACAGGGTGATTTTCACCCCTTCATCCAAGTCGCTGATGAAGACATTGAACAGTGTGGGTCCAAGGACCAAGCCCTGGGGGACCCCACTGCCCATGTCCCTCCAGGTCAAAAATGACCCATCTGCCACCACTCTCTGGGTGTGACCTTCCAGCCAATTTGCAACCCAGCTGACTGTGTAGGCATCGACACTACAGTCACCTAATTTTTTAATGAGAATGGGATGAGAGACAGTGTTGAAGGCCTTCCTAAAGTCCAGAAAGACTATGTCCACCGCAACACCTGCGTCCAAGTATTTTGTGACATGGTTGTAAAAGGCCACCAGGTTGGTCTGACAGGACCTGCCCCGAATTAACCCATGTTGTTTGCCCCCAAGCATGATCCCCCCTGCTGGTCCCTTGCATATGTGCTCCTGTATACTTTTCTCAAAGAGCTTCCCCAGGATTGAGGCAAGATTAACGGGCCTGTAGTCTCTCGGGTCCTCCTTCCTCCCTTTTTTGAAAATGTGGACCACATTGGCCCTTTTCCAGTCCTCTGGCACCTCTCCAGAGCACCATGAGTGCTTGTAAAGCTGTGCCAGGGGTCCCGCAATGACCTCTGCTAATTTTGATTTGGCCAAATCTGTTCTGGAGTTTTGACACTGTTTTGGAGATTCAGATCAGCCAGGGAGAGGCAAGCAGAGCAGGGCAGCTACAGGTTCTCCTGTGGATCCTCCAGCAGTGCCTGCCTCTCCCTGGGTGGGGGGGATCCATGGGAGAAGCCCCCATGGCTGCCCTGTCTGGCCCCATCCCTCACATAGTCCCAGCCTCTTGGCACTTAAACCCCCTCCCCCCCCACACACTCACTGGCTGCAGTAGTGGTAATCAGGGTCTCTGAGGGCTCATGGCAGAACCCTCCCCCACGCATAGCGTGGGGCAGTGGGGGGTAGCAGGGATTGCTTCCCCTGCCTGACATAGGGGTGGTAGCTGTCCCATGGCGTGGGTGCAGCGCTGCTCAGTAGGGCATCATGCACTGTCTGGGAGCTGGGGCAGCTCCAGCAGTCAGCCAGAGCCCAGCACTATTCAGCCCCAGCTCCCAGGCAGTGTGCAGCATTGCAGCCATGCCATGGGGCAGCTGCCGTGTGGATGCCAGGTGGGGGGGTGCTTCCCCCCACTGCCCTGCAGTGCACACAGGGGGAGGCTCTGCCACAAGCTTTCAGAGGCCCTGATCCCTGCTGCTGCAGCTGGTGAGTGCAGGGCTTTTATTTATTTTTTTTAAGTGCCGGGAAGCTGTGAGTGAGCGGGGGAGGGGCCAGGCAGGGCAGCCATAGGATCTTCTCCTGCAGCTCCTCTGGCCATGTCTGCCTCTGGCCCAGTGCGGGGAGCTGCAGGAGAAGCTCCCATGGCTGCCTTCCTCAGCCCCATCCTCTGCTTGGCCCAGCCTCCTGGCACTTTAAGCGGAAGACTGTGGGACAGTGCCAGACTATTCC
>JAGPOW010000261.1:102484066-102524066 GCA_030014935.1 Caiman crocodilus | reverse complement strand
TAGTAAAGAAAATGTATTTTCATGATTCCCTTTCTCTCAGAGGTTGTAAGAACCCTCTCAGAATAAATCTGGTCTTATCCAGCACACGAATTTAGGTAGGGTCCAATTACCATGCTGTTTGGAGAATCAGGTTTGAAAGGCAAGGTATTGTTTTTATTAATTTTATTTAATAACCCTAAAAAAGATTTTAGCTCATAAAATAGCTCTGATTCTAGCCTGACTTCTTCAGTGAATGGTTCTAGACTGCAACCAGGAAACCCTCTTTATTTTTACTCCTATGTGTTTTCTCTTCAGTTTCTATCTTAGCAGGCACATTAAGTAGTTGCTACTGAAGAATCTCATGAGTTGAGAGAATAGGAAAGACTGCATAGTAGAGGTGAAAACTTGTACGTACAAATCTTTGGTTTGAACAAGCAAGAAATGCACAGATATATTTTGAGAGTTATGCCATGATACTGTGCCACAAATGCACAGGGACGCTGCACAAAAAGGTTGCACAAAGACAAAAGGAGAATAAACCCAGGGCCAGTATTCTCAAAGTGAAGCACAGCATATACAGTATATTGATGCATTGGATGCCCAACCCTTTACTGAACAGGGCCAAATCCTGTTCTTTCCCTGGGGGAAGACCTACAACTCGTTTGAATAAACCCAGAAGAATTTGTGCATGACATTTAATTTATATTCTGTGGTCTACTCTATATTATCTATAGTTATTAGATGGGCAGCAAAGTGCCCAGGGCTTGGAAGTTAAACAAACCAACTAAGCCCATCCCACCAAAAATTATACCTTGGCCACCAACCATCACAGCCTATTGGTCTTTCCAGTGGGAGTTGAAGAGTCAGAGCAGCAAAGCCTAAAATCAAGGACGTGTAAATTTATATAATTGACTCCTTAATGTTAGTGTTTCTATAGAGATAATAATTAAGTCCAGTTCTAGATTAAGGGGTTTCTTTTTTTTTTAATAAATCTTTAGCATGATCAGTTTACTCAGAAAAAATACACAATGATGGTACACCTATGAAATGATCCTCAGATTCATCACAGACGTCCCAATCTTAAGAACCATAGTTATAATGCCCTTTCTAATTTTTGACCACAATTAGTAATACTTGGATAAAAATCAATATAACACACAAGGGGAAAAAATTGCTTTTGCAGGTGGGCATTAAATTTACCAATCATTTCTAATAAAGGATGCCATTCCTCCAGGGAGAGGCACAGACAGTATTTTATTCTTAACTGGGTAGATTTAACCAGCTTTTGGTTTCCCTGCTGAACCTTACAAAAGAGTCCAAAAATAAAGCCTGTTTCAGCAAAGCAGATATTGTTCACATGATTTTAAAGCAGGATGCAGAGTATAAAAGGTGCCCAGTGCTTGAGTGCTCTTTGGTTAAAACATTTTTTAGGTAATTGCCTAGTGAATATCGCTTTCCCCACCAGCAGGCCATCCTCTATTGAATACAGTGTTCTTCTTTGACTAAACACCTCTGATACAGTACACTGAGTACACTGGGCCATCCTACAGGGCAGCTCCCATAAGGGACTCAGTACTGGTTATTTTAATGTTTAAACTATACTGAGACTTTAGATATAACAGCCCATGTCACACAGGAGTCTTTTGGAGAGCAGGGACCATGGCAACATTGTGGGGAAAAGCCCAGAGCAGTGGGCTTTGCAGCATACTAATATTTTCAATTATATTTAATTGTGGTTAATATATAAAGGAGTCTGTGCTGGGCTGAGCTAGCAATGCTGCTCCTTTAATTCAGCCAGTGCATTTGTACATATTAAAAACATTACACAGCAGGGGCTATAATTTCACATGCTGCCATCTCTGGTCCACTATAGCAAAATACAAAAGAGACAGCATGTATGCCATACCAGTGCATGTCATGTAAACCCAGAGCTCTGCCTTTAGTATGTGTGCATGTAGTCAAAAGAGATCCAAATGCAGCTCTTCTGAAAAAAACCTTAATGCTTTTGGAAAAATAAATAAACTTCAGCAATATACAACATGATACCAATTAGTAGCTCGATCAGAGTAACTTGGCATTGTCTATTGGCTTTATACCAGGCAGCCAATGAGATGTCAGACGGAGGAGCCCATTCTCCTCTCTGTGTGTGATCAACTCCCATTACTGGTAATGGAAGCCACATACACATAAGGGAATAATATACCCCTTCATGAGAAAAGCTTGCTTTGGTGAATTGAAGGTGTATAATGTTTTTTTCATTCCCTCCCTCCCTCTGCTATTGTATTTCTACCCCACCCTCTTGTATTATTTCACATGGACAAGAGATGCATAATGAAAACAGGCTCAATCCCCAAGTCAATGACCTCAACAGCAGAGGATTGGATCCATAGGCATTCTTTTACTTCACAGACTTCAAAGCTTTCAGCAACTATTACTTCATTTCTGATGATTACTTCCTTTTACCCATTTGCTGCACTAGAAATGCAGAGGCTGGGTGCTGTCAGTGCAGAGTATGCTGCTGCTCTCATTTGCACTGGTGTACACCTGGAGTAGGACCATTGCAGCCAAAAGCGTTACTTCCGTTTTGCGCTGGTATAGCCAAGAGAATAATGCAGCATCGTATCAATGAGCTAACTGTGGTTACATCGGAGAATTCCACTCGACACGTCTAGGAAAGTCCCAGTATTACCCCACTCAAACTTTTTCCCTTTCATGACTTGTCTTTAGAACTACAGTGACTTCAAAGTGGACAAAGGAGAAAAGGAAGTAGGTGGAATCCAGTTGAAAGTTTTTGTCAATCAGATTGATTAAAGTGCATTTCTGACTGATCCAACTGAAATACTGAAGTGAGAGATGAGGCAACACAACCAGATAAGGATCACTTAAAAAACAAAATGGTTTTGGTATCATCAGCAAATCACTGATACAGGGTATGTGCAAGAGTTACATTTAGATTGACCTAGTCAGGTTGGGTCAATCTAAATGGCTGGGCATGCAGGGCCTAAATCACTCTAAAAACAGAGTGCCTAAACTAAAGTTTGTACACCTTAGAGGTTAACCTGATTTAAAATGGATCTAGTGAATGCATTCTCAGCATGGCGCTAGGGCTGGGAAAGCTCAGTGACTTACCAGAGCCCTGGGGTTGTGCTCTTAGTACCCCTGGACCCTGACTGAGCTTAAAGTGAGCCACCTAAATCTAAACTGGGTCCTGGCAAATGCTTGTTTGCTTCCAAACACACTCAGATCTGAGTGCTCTCTCAAAGAGGGACCCACATATGTATTTTAATGCATACAGGCCATGTCTAGCTGAGATGCTGACTGCCCAGTAGCCTGATACTACTGCATAGCAGCACTGTGTGGCAAAAACTGTGACGTGACACTACCGTGCAGTAGTATTAGGCTGCTGTGCAATAGCATCACAAAAACGGTGTTCGCTGATGGTACTGCACAATAACTTGGGTTACTGCACATTTATCTAGTACTTGTTTATACAAGTACTACCTAAAAGCGCAGTAACCACTGAGCAGTAGCGTCTCGTGTAGATGTGGCCACAGACCTACAAGAAACAACCATTCAGCAGCTATTGAACTGAATTTCCCAAATAATATAACATAGAAGCTCCTTCGAATAAGTCAGAAATCATCTTAATGCTGCTCTACCACTGTTCAAAAATAATCCAACAGGTAATTGGGCTCCCCTTGATCTAAATGCTTTAGATAAATCTAATAATAAAGCTTTGATATCTGGACCCCATTAACAGTCTGTATGTCAGTAGAATTCTTCAAGAGGAAGTTAGAGCTCTTGTTCCTTTCTATATGTATCATCAACTCTTCACCTCTCTTTTCTCCTGACTTGCCTTCCCCTAATGTTCAGCTCTCTACAAGATCTGCACACCTCTTTAGGGCAATACATTTCTCCAGAGTCTGCTGGCCCAGGATTGGGCTCTCTGGAGTACAGGTAAATCTCATTTCTAAACAAGTCAGAAAGATTAGAACATATATTAGTGTCAGATCAGTGCTGGCAGAGAGACTCACTACCATTTTCAAAAGTCTGTCAGAAGCACCAACTTCCCTTGCTGCAGCAGTAGCAGCAAAAACAAGTAAACAAAGATGTTTCTGGTCTCATGAAATGAGACTATTTAAAATATTCATGCCTTGTGTTTTTCTACCTCACTTATTTATTAGACTAGGAAAAAAAATAGCACAGAACATGTCATATAATAGAGGGAATTGCTTTAACATCGTCTTGGCAATAATATAGTTGTGAGATTGTGCCAGCCTACCTAGAGATTCAAGACTGAAATTGTAGAAGACACAATGCAAGGTGGGTAGCATTGTTCTTTATTTGAGTTCTGATCCTGGATGTATGTATTTGCAGTAGTAATCACCAAACATGACTGGATAAACTACCTGGAATATGACATTCATTTCTTTCCAACTGTGGTATGAATTTACCTTAGATTATTAGTTTACTTTCCCAAACCTCAAGTCCCTCCCTCTAGAGGTGGTACAGTAACCTATCCTATCCTGGAAATCTTCAAGAGGAGACTAGACAGTTACCTTGCTGGGGTCACCTGACCCCCAGTTACGTTTCCTGCTTGGTGCAGGAGGCTGGAACTGATGATCTTCCGAGGTCCCTTCAGGCCTTACAATTTATGAATCTATGAATCTACTTATTTTCTGTCCACCAACTCCCTACCATGTACAGTTTTCCCAAATAATTGAGAAGCATATTACTTTCTTTGGAACAATGCATCCCATCCCATACATAGCATATAAGAGCAATCATAAAGTCTTAGGGAACTCTGTGAGGTGTTAGGAAACAATTGTATACATACACATATACATATGGCTAGCTTCTGAACTCAGTTTTACCATGGCAACTGAAAGCAGAACTGGGCAAAAGTTTTTCAGTCATCCAACTAATGCCTCTTACAAACTGGCAACAAAATTGCTTAATTAGATAAGCCTGAAAAGTCTTCTCTATTTTGTAATAATTTTGCCCATGTATCTTTTGCTCATTTAAAGTGATTTTAATATTCAGTCTCAGTCCAGAAAACTGAAAACTTTAATCTTTTAATCAGTGTATTGCCACTTCAGTATCATTCACACTGGTAAGGCCTTCCAGTTCCTTCAGTTACCTGTGGTATAAAAACTTTCCTGAAGCTTAAAGACCATATGGGCCATCTTCAAGCCATCTCATAGCAGAAGAGGAGTCCAGAAAGGGAGAATGTGAATTGCTACAGCAGGCACTTTACTTGTGCACTGGACATCAGGCAGATGTGGGGATAAAACTGTCAAGTGCAAAAACACAAAGAGAAATATTGCTATTTTCTATTATTCACATTCTTCCCATGAGCTGTTTGCTCAGTTGCCATGGCACAGGCGGTGAGATTTCATAATTTTTCCCCTGCCTGCCATGTGCTCATGCAACAATGTGAATTTAATCAGCCCAGACAGTTGGTTGTGTTTTGTCCGTGTGAGTGGAATAAAACTTTTCTCACCAGCTAAACCCACAAAGTATCTAAAAGCCATAAATAATCAGTAACTCCTATGACTTGCACCTGCTTGCTTTATTTGACCAAGGATACAGAAAGGCTCATACAGCAAACAGTGTTCCCAAGCATCAATCACGTCCAATTGCTTCCAAAATCAAAATAGATTTTAGGTTTAAAATATCCATAATAGATATTCAATATCTGACTCATGATTTTGTTCCTCTGTTGCACTTAGATTTTAGCTTTATCAGTGTTACAGGCTTATTCCCTCAGTAAAGTCATTTTCCAAAGCAGATACTTAAGAGAAAAGGGCATGTTTTGGATGGAAAATACACTTCTAGTTACATATTAATTTTAACAGGGGAGATATTCTTTCTGTACATATTGAACACAGAAAAGAGATAGAAACAGTGCGAAAAAATGGCTGGGGAAAAACTAAGAAATAATATGAGAGAGATCTCAGTCAAGCTTTATGTGCAACCAAATATGTGCCAGCTTGTACAAAACAATACAACTTTATTTTGTATAGCGTCTTTCATCCAAAGTGTATCCCAAAACCACTTTACAGGACTTAAACAATACAGTTACCGAGATAAATAATAGCAGAGGGAGAGCAAAGTTAACAGGTACAGGCAAGGGAGAAAAGATATATTTTCAGCTGAGAATTGAAATGATAGCTTCATAGGAACACAGGAGTTTTAACATTTTTCTAAACAGGGTTTTGCTATGCCTGTAGAGATACAAATCAGAGTTAAAGTGGCAAAAGCAGGGCAATTCAGAGGTATGGCTTTGTTAATTCCTGTAGCTGCAAAATTACATTGAAATGAAAATCCAAGGGGGTGAGTTAAAGATTGAGACACTGTCTTAATTTTAAAAACCCTGGCTTTTAGCCACTTAATCAGGTTCATATTTCAGTATGTTTCCTTATAAAAATAAAATCCTGACCATTTGAGGAAAAAGGGCCAAATCCATCATTTATGTGACGTAAATGTAGAGCAAATGTTCAGATTTTTAAAAAGGTGCATGAGAGCGACCTGATTCAGAATTTCTCTTGCTAGAAGATGATAAAACACCTACCACCACCTATTAGGTGTCCACATTCCGATTCTGTGGGTAAACCGCTAACTGGAAACAGAGGTCGACCCATGTAGTGCTCTTTTAATCATCAGAACCTTGCTTCATGAACAAATCCAGTACTGTGAGCTTATTACAAAGCCTGAAAGATACTGCAAAGAATCACATGAAGACGATTTGACTTTAGAGAGGCTCCATGTGGGTGCAGAAGTTCAGCCTTGCATAATATTCTTTTCAAGAGCTTGAACTAAAACAAGGTCTGTCCGTTGTTCCATAGGTTCTTTGGGCAGCTTTTTAAATGAATGGGCAAAATTCAATCTTGGAGTAAAATCAGTTTGCCTCCACTGAGTTCTGGAGAACTGAACTGCGGTTGTAGTAACAGCTGAATTGAGGCTTAAAAACATTTTATTTAAATGCTATGGTTTAAAAAATAATCCCTCCCTCCACATCAAAATAAAAATTTCCAACAACTATTAATAGGTATGACTAGGACCAGGTACAGACATTACCCTCTTACCAGTGTAAGTGACTGGAAACCTGTATACACCTGTAAGATAACGGAAGTTCAGTACACAAAACCAGTCTATACCCAGAACAGAACAGAAGCTCCGCATACATAGAGTGGTTTAAAAATGGCAGAACCCTAAGATTTGCCCCCACCAAAAGGTGAATGTGTATTGTCTTTGCTACCAATCTAAACTGTGCCACTTACAGAAAACTGTGCTGAAGATTGATTCCACCTCAGGCTTTTAGGATGTCTGTATCTAGCCTAGGTGCTTATGAAGGACTATGAAGGGGAGTAACGCCGATTACTTGTTAGGGAAAGGCCACATCCTGCAGAATTCAGGCTAAACTCCCCAGAAGGCTGTGTTTAAAATAGGGCTAAATTCAGTAGTGGCATTTATAGCAGTAAATACATTCGAAAAATGGATATGTTTAAGTGAGTTAATTTGCTTTCATGCTACCTTCAGTAGGTGTGCAACATTAGGGTCATGTACATGCAAAGAGGACCAACAAGGTGACATGAGGGAAAGGAAACAGCAGGCTCAGAATAAAGTAGATTTCCTCTTCTGCTACGTATTGCCACTCCTACTGAATGTCAAATTGTTGAGGTTTTAATATTAGGAATTTCCATACTCATCATTATCAAAAGAGGTGTACACATTAATACTTTCCTATTTTCCAATTTGTTTGGAAATACATCACTTTCTACCCCTATTCCTGTCATTACAAAATTTGGCCTACAAGCTTCCAGATATACAAGATGTTTCTATTTTACTTGATTTCTCAGCTCATGCTCAATAATCGTTCCCATTCCAAACCCCTGTTTTTTGCTGGAGCCCTTCCTTGTTCCATGTGCTTTTTGTAAGGTGTTCAATGAACGATGAGTTCATACATAAATCAGTGTGCTGCTTCACATAGTCAACAGTGTTTGCTGACATCATGACATTTCTGTATGTTGCAGTGGGAGCCAGCTGCTGTAGAAAACTATATACAAAGGGCACATACAATTACTGGATGTCATGGAAAAAATTGCGTGGAGGGTACACAGCTTTCGAAACAAATTGCCGAACATTTTATAAGGATACACTGAATGAGATAAGGATCTACAGAAGTCCTTGCCTCATTCACTACCCTTTTTAAAATTAAGCACAGAAACAAAGACAAGAGTTTTGTACAGATCTTTCTTTCCCAGGAAACTGTACAAAATGCCTGGGATAAGAAAATCTGAGGTAGGCACACATCTTGAAACTGGTTGTGGTGGGGGGTGGTATTTTCTTTTTCTGTCTTTTTTCTTTTAAATCTCCTAAACATTCTTAAATTGCACTCAATAAAAATTCCACAAAATTCCTGTATTAAGAAATAATTAAGTAGAACCCTCCAAAGCCAATACAAAATAAAACAAAAGCTGCATAGATGCCCTGAACTCTGCTCTTTGTGAGTATCCAGAGGCTCAATACATGTCCCAAACTTTTCTTGAATTCATCTTACATTTTTTTCTGTAAATGCTGAGGTATGTAAGTATACAAGAACAATAAATATTATGCATTATTGCATGTGGAATGGTACTCTTTATTGACTTAGCCCTAAATTTGATCTCTCTAGTACCAGGTTCATAAATGTGTAAATCCTCCACATTTGTATATACAAGTGTCTGGACTCAGACAGAAGGAATGCACAGAATGAGTGAAAAATCTAATGGAAGATTGTGGCCTTACATACACTGGATTTTTTATGTATTGCTATAGCTTCCCCATTGTCACTCTCAAGTGCTGATATAGTATACACGTGTCAGCGTTACATTAGCATTTGTGCAGCTACCTCAGTGAGGAAAAAACTCAGTCTCAGGCTCTGGGCCTTACTGGGACTGATCCTGCTCACATGTAAGCCAAGCTCTCACTGATTATAAATAGGTGTTATCCCTAAAAGTTATAAAAATAATCAATGTTCATTTCTGTAGAACTTTCCCATATGAATGTACACTTAGCTAATTTTAATAGTTTAATAAATATAATAAGAAATTAAGTATTTTGCAATGAAGAGGGTCAACAATGCTTTCCATCAAACATCATCGATTTTTATTTTTCAGCATAGAAGTCCTTTCCCCTTAGACACTTTATTTCAGCATTGGCATTTCATTAGAAATCACCTCCAACACCAGTAAAGAAGAAGTTAGTTACCATGAAAGAGTGCCAGAGAAATCTTAATCTTGTAATATTTGTTAATATAGGGCATGAGCAGAGATAACTTTGCTTTGGAAGGTTTCTTAAAATGATCCAGTGAGAGAGAAAATAAAAACCAAAGGGGAAAAAAACCCACTTTAACCTTAATGGACTGATCCTGTTCTGCTTTTCAAAGTACCTAATATTTTGCTGGCCACCTCTTCTATGTTATTTAAATGCTGATAATCTTGTTCATGGTAATTTCAATAAGCCACAGCAGACATATAATGCTTCCTCTTTTAATAGGTGCAAAGTGAGTTATTGTCACAAAGCATATATGAAAAAAGGATGTGAAAAGAGAATCCTGCCTAATCTCTGTAATAAGGGCTTGTGAGGGTGCTAACGTGGTCACCTGAATTATGCATGTCTATTGTGTTCAAATATCATAAATCGATGCATGAATACCCTCCAAATCATTTTCAGTTCATGAACATTTATATACAGAGCTCTTGAGCACTGCAAAGACAATTAGTCATATTTGTATGCCGGAATTAATTGAGAGTGAGATGCGGGAGGCAGAAAGAGAGAACAAAGAATGCTTTTTGTCAGTTCCTCCAACTGACAGGGATAATTAGATATATGAAATTGAAATTCCTCAGCAGGGGGTTTCTGTTGACAATGAATTTTCTTTTGATTCCATTCTGTTATTCTTTTATGCTGTCATCTGTGGCAATTTGTTATTCAGCTTGAAGCTTAAAAAAGCAAAGCATTCCGCTTTTATGAGTAGATGATGTCAGTTTGTACACTGCTGGGAAATAGATATTAAATGTAATCTTTAAACTAAAAAAAAAAAAAGAGAGGAAAATAAAATCAGTTAAAGAGACAGCACTCTGTTTACACAGCCCTCAGAGTAAAACTTTTGTAAGGAAGAGACAGAACTTGCTTTGATGGTTTATAAAGTTGCTCAGACTGCATTAATGTTTCAAATTTGGTTCAAGGCTGAGCCATGCTTTCTAACGGAGTAAAGATTCATTGCTGTGGGAATGCTGACTACACAATATTAAAAAGGTAGTAAGTGGGACTTCCACTAATGTGGATCTCTATCTATGTAGTGTGCTCTGCTCAAGTACTTACACCAAATAAAGATTGTATCCATTTCCTTTTTCAATTTGTCTAGCTCAGTGCATCCCAACCTTTTTTTAAAACCAAGGCACCCCTTTTTAGACTCGAGACACCTCTTGGAAAATGCCAGCTGTTAGTTTTCACTAGTTTTTCTGACTAGGGAAAAATAGTACAGCAATTTTTCTGTTGCAATACACAGAGCCCACAACAGGTCAGAATGTTTTTAAAACTATAGACTCCATATTAAATCTGAGAGTTTATTTTCTGATGTTTGTACACCTAACAATGCTAATGTTGCATAGCATACTATAGAATCTTTGAAGGGCTTTCCAGGCACTGGCCTAACATCTGCTCAGATCAAAATGAGAATCTAGAAAATATTCTTGTCACTTGGGACCTCAATAGATCATCGAGTCCGACCCCCTGCATAGGCAGGAAAGAGTGCTGGGTCTAGATGACCCCAGCTAGATGCCTATCTAACCTCCTCTTGAATGTACAGAATCTGGCCATGAGCTAAGGAAATTTGAGTGCAAATGAAACTCTTCATACTCTCTCTTTTGTTCTGCATCCCTTCATCAAGTGAGACACTTCAGAAAGGCCTACTCAACAGAACCTGGACCATAGTGAAGACAGTATTAAAAAAACTGACAGCTTGAGTAACTGTGGATAAAACAACCAAAACCCAAATAAACACATTTAGTTTTTATGAAATATCCCAGTTTTATTTATGCTCTGGAAAATTTTGACAACATTTAGCTAACATGCATATATACTTTTTAAAACACACAGCTCTAAAAATCTATGTACAAATGTACTCATCTATGAGTATGCACAAGGGGCTGGACCCAATGATCTTGCGGGGTCCCTTCCAGCCCTAATGTCTATGAAATCTATAAACACTCATAAGTGCTTATATATACACCTCTTGGGGAGAAATGCATTTGTTTACTACTGACCTTGGATGAATTGGAACCTGTGACTTAAACATTAAAATCTTTACACTCTCACTTCTGGCTTCTCTAGAAAAATGTAAACACCATAGTAAAGCATGAGTTACTTCTTGGATTGTTTTTCGCTCCAAACTCCTTTGGAGTGAAATTATATTGAGTGTGTCATCTGCCCTTTGCCACCCCCTCCAGCCTTCATCCAATGCACGCACATACATTTCATGAGACATGTTTTGAAAATATGTACTGAAAACTTCCTAGCATGCATGTTTACATGTATTACATGGGATCTAAGCTATGAAAAATCATCACTGTGGCTGCAGCTACACAATGTGCTATGTCACTGTATGGTGTGCTATGGCAACATAGTGTTCACATGGGTCTACACGTGATTGGTAGCTACATCTCCATAGAGGCACGCTTTTCATGTATAGTGTGCTTCTACAGCGATGTAGCAGCAAAATCTAATGATGCGCCATACACAAGGCACAATAACTGCCCATACTGCTCCATGCTTTAGTACTTCCAAAGCAACATTGCTTTACAGTAATGTGGAGACACTCCCTGTTTCTCTTTCATTCCCCTTCCATTGGAGCTGTTTCCACTGAGTATTTTCCTGGCTTTCTCTTGTTTTCCTGCTCTCCATCCTCCAAAACCTCACACTGTTTAGCATTTGTTATTTTTCAGACTGCAGTTTCTTCTTCAAAAGGTATTGATGTCTGTGGCTTTTTATATTTAATTTTTTTAGAGAAGCAAAAACCACACACAGTGTTATGATGTAGTATATTTTCCAGTGAACCACTGTGAGTCTAACTATAGCATACGGCATATCATTAAACATAGGAATATTTAACCCATGTGTATTATTGCCTCTGTATCCTCAGAGCATTCTTTGCAGATGCAGTTTTATCTTTCACTTTATGGATGAAGGCCCTCCTGAAACAGCTCTGCAGTTTTAGAATAGTTGAATACATGTTTTGAATGGTTTTTTTTGCGGTTAAAAAACATTGAGCTTCCCCACAGTGTTCCAATAATGACAGAAGAGAAGGACCTTTTTATACAAAAGGTTAGCCTGTCCTCAATGTTTCGGCTTTCTGCTCACCCTTGTTAACAGTGCTACTTGTGATGGCAATTTCTGTAATCTGGCATGTGTCCACAGGGAAATGATGCCACCAGGTCACTTTATGGGGATACATTTATTTGGTCACTACTGGAATTCCATGAATTGGAACCTGAGACTTTAGAGGTTAAATACTCTTTGCTTCTACCTGTCCTATCTTTAGAACAACAACATAAGCACCATGGTAGCACTCAGTTTATTTTTCATCCCAACCACATTTGGAGTGAAATTATACTGGGATGTCATCTACCTATACCCATCTTTCTGAAAAAGAAAGGTTGCAATGAATTTTTTAGTTAAGTTTTTTGTCTTCAGATCGATAAGCAATATAAAACCAATAGTCTATCTAGTATTGGGTATCTCCATCTCGTCCTCAGTGAGTATTTCAGATGTAGTCAGTGAGTACACCTCCTGTAATTGATTGCATATTCGTCTGCCCACTGTAGTATTGAGCCCCATAGACTTCACCTGGGATTTGTGTAGCTGAACTGAAGCAGCAACATGCAGTCTGTTTCAGGGCCAGTTACTGAGCTGGGTTCAGTTGTGAAAATCTACATCCATTCTTATTTCAAATATACTGCTCTTAGCCCTGGCTGTGCCTTGCATGCAAAAATGAAGAAGGGCTTTCCATAAGAATAATGGCTGAATCCAATACTAGTGCACCAGTGAGCTTACTGCTCAGTTCTTAAGGAGATTTAGACACTTCAAAATGAGACCTAAAATGGCCAGCACAATGCATAGCTAGCTACTGAAAGTCTGTATGCTCAACATGCAGACACCTAGAGCTAGTAAATAGGAAATGCTGAGGGCAGGGCCCTAGAGAGGGAATATTAGTCTATAGCCTAATGATTAGGGTACTTATGTGGGAGGCAGAAGCCTGTTCCAAACACTGCTTCTGTATTTTATCCAGTGACTATTTCATGTAAAGTTCATAAGCAGCACAGGATCAGAACCACCCTGCCTCCTCCAGTCATGTTTAAAAGGAAAGCAGAATCCTTACTGCGTTCTGTAGGGAGTGCCAATGGTTGGTATATTTTCAGGGTACTCAGAGCATGCCCACCAAGTTAAGCCTTAGATTTATGGTGGACACTTAGCAGTGGCAAAGGAAAGTAAGGTGCCTGTGGACATAGACAGATCTAGGATTTTGAAAGGCGGGGTGCAGGTGGTCTGGTGCATCATCACATATAACGTGATGCATATTTTTCCTCCATTTATGAAGAAACTAGAAGATTTACTAATATGTTAGGGGGCTAGAACTGTATTATTCAGTTTACAGTCAAAGAAAAAACAAATATAACTTTATTGGAATGTGCACTAACTTGCTAGATTATATATTAAGGTTTTAAAAATGTGAACAACTAGGCAAAATGGTCAAAATAAGCCAAAATATATTAGTTCATTAGTTCTGCCATTATGGTTAACTATCCCTTGCTTATTCAAATGTGTAAATCAAAATCTAGTCTTTTTGACCATCTTGATAGTGCCTCTAATACTGTCAAAAAATGTCTACACCTCAGTTAATATTAATATTACTTCACCTGAGTTAAGGTTTTCAGTTAGAGCTAAAAATAATCTGTACAGCTGTGCAATAGAAGAGACATTAGTAGGAATGGCTAACAGAGGAAAAGTACATAGGAAAGGATAATTGGAACAGTGGAACATTAAGACCATTAAAATGGAGAGAAGGTCATTAACACGTATGGAATAAAAGGCATTAGGAGGAACCAGATAGATTATAATGAGCTGTGAAGTCAATGAACTCCTTAGCTATGTCTAAATAGAAATGCCCCTTCTAGACAGTTGAATTTAAAGCCTGAGTAAAGCAGGAGTCAAAGTAGGGATGCAGCTACACTTCCTGCACCCCAAATCAATTCTTGCCTACAAAATTTAGGCTCCTCCAGGATTAAACAATAGCTGAACAGGGGTTTTTCATGATTTTGGCTTTGTTCTTAGGCAGCTACTTCTGTTTAAATTTCACTATTGGTGCCTATGCCCTTTATTGAATTTAACCCAAAAGGATGGTCACTTTCTTACTAAAAATGTATTTGGGTAGGGTGAGCTGCCCTCAGATTTACACTGTAGCACTTGTGTTAAGCTACTCAATCCATTTTGCTGGAGAGCAAACATGTAGACTGGAGCTAAGACTCCAAAATATTTGGAGAACTCAGTTATTTTATAACCTGCTTTATGCCCTTTATTGATATAATAGTAGCTTGGGAACTATATCTTATCTGTAAAACATTCTGTGCAGCTTTGAGGGAAAACAAAACAAAACAAAACAAAACAAAAACAAAACTTGTCCATTTCCAAGATGCAACATCTTTCTTATGCTGGCATCATTATCTGTGAATCCAATACAATGGAAATGTTCTCAGATCATCTCATTTCTGGTGGTAAAAAGTGGATCTCAGATTTGGTTGGTTCTGCTAAACATCCCCACATTCTAACACCTTGGTCTGAAAAGCAGAAGAAATTGACAACTTTACAAAACTGGTAATTTCTGTGACTACCAAGAAAAAGATGAGCATCTTCCCCCAAAATAGGTTATATATTTTTTTAAAGGCTCAAAAATTTGGTGAGTGTTTTAGGAGACAATATGGGTCATTGCTTATTGTATCCAAACTGGTTCCTTTAAATTGAGTAATTAAGAAAGTTTACAGGAGAGTTCAGGACTTTGTTATGCCATTTCTTTTGCATATAAACATGGGGTAGAGCTTTTGATGCTGGCATTTAATGCTTGAAATCACTAACTTAAACATCTCCCTGTTTTTGAAGGCATCACAGCCTATCAGTGCTTCAATCTCATCTATGTTTTGTTTTGTAAAATGTACTACACAGGCAGAATAGCTGTTCATATAATCTCTCTCATAAGCAAATTAAATTACTACTGCTGACTGCTCTGCCATAAAAAGAGGGGAAGTTATTATTTGTGGCCTTCCTTCTCACATCCAAATACCATTTTGTAAATTGATTGGTAAAGCGAGCAGCATTATAAGTTATTTTAGCTAATCCAGGAAGCAGTCATAGAGATCTCTCTTTTACATTTTCCTAAAGCTGCAATCAGAAAATGGTTAAACCCCCTTACTCATACAATAGGTATTTTATAAAATAACAAAGCAGGTTATAAAATAACTTGAGTAACTCTTATCTTTTTGTACTGGTGGATACGGCGAGACACCCTGTTTACATCTACAAATGCCAGATGCTTTTAAGTCCTGACAAATGTTCACTTTAGCTCCATTTTACCAAACAAACAAACTCATCTTTCCTAGATTGCTGGTTTTGATTCTGGAACTGTTTGCTTTTCTTTCTTTTTCCCATTATTCTTGCAACATATTTTCTCTAAGTGGTGTCATCAAAAGTCACTTGTGACAAGTTGGCAAGGAGGTCTATGACGAGTATAGCTGATGTTCTCACATTCAAAGACTAAGGACTTTGGCTCTTCATCGACTATAATAGAGTTAGGTAGCTTGGGGGATTGATGGATTTGAAGCTCTTCCACTTTAGGTTACATGTCACAATCATTTTGGTAGTGATTAAGAATCACCACAGCCATTTGGTGACCCAAGTGAAATAAGTTCATTTGCCAGAGTACAAGTCTCTACATCACCCCTAATCTTAAGGGGCCAGTTGTACAACCCTTACTCCTATCCATACCTCCTTAAACACAAAGGCCCATATAGTAATTGACCATTATGCCCCCTAACCAATCTTCCTATGGCCCAGGGGTGTGTGTGTGTGTGCGCGCGCACGTGTGCATGTGCATGCATGCATGCGCACATTTTCTTATTTTTGTGGATTTGCTTTTCTTTTCACTCTCTTCTCCAGACTAGATACTATTTAGTTTTACTTTTTTGCTAAGAAGGTACCCTGTAACAAATGCAGTACTCCATATACAGTCTCAATAACTCTGAAAGAACCACAAAATACCAGATCTGTGACAAAAGGCCTGTTTTTTGTCCACCTCCACACTACTTGGCTATATAACATGACAAAAAGTCATTATTGCTCATATTATTCCAGATATCATCCTGCCACTGAGTTATTTAACACTTGCATTCATTTCACTACCCTTACCACGCCATGCCCATTTTTTCAGTTATTTCCTCCCCATTATTTTTTGCTGAAGTTTCTTTACATTATTTCTCAGTCTTTCCTGCAGGGTGGATTGATGAGTACAATTGCTATTTAATACTAGTGAATTGTCCATCAAGAATGATGGATGAAGGGCGACTTTCTTGATGGTGACTTTCTTGATGGCATTGTGCATCTAATTGTCTTCTCACAGAGGCATTTTCTTGGGACTCATTTGCACGACTGCCTTAATTATGTCGAGTATTTAATTGTCTTCTCACAGCAGCCTCCTCTTGAGATTCATTTGGATGGCTCTCTTGATGTCGCCTCAAGTCCAATTGCATTCTTTGTGTAGCTTGGTCCTCAGGGCTTAGTCCATCTGTCTGTGTCTGCCTGTTTGTAATGTTCTTTAAGGGTGATGGGGTGGGAAGAGCAGGGGAGACCCCCACATGCAGAGCAGGCTTTGTTGCTCCCAACGCAGGTATGCAGCTCTCAGCAGCTAGAAGAAAACACTAGAAACCTTAGTTGTGCTGTTCTTATATATCTGGTGTGACATCACCCAAGCCTTGTCCAATTAGAGAGTGCCATGCACCAGCCTCTCTTTCACTCACCTGCCCAGAGGATCTTCTGCTTTCTCTGGCCAACACTCTCTCCCTTTCTCTCTCTCCCCTCTCCCTCTCCACAACCCAGTGTCTGTATGGGTGTTATACATGTATACCTTCTGTATCAAAAAACCAAAACCAAAACAAATGCCTTCCAAAAAAATGTAGGAGACTGCATGTTAAATTTGTTGATTAGCTCAGTTTTTTTGATAAAAAACAGTCTAGAACTCATAGTTCCATTTCCCTCTATGTATTTAATGATTTTATTAATTCTTAGCATTTGTTTAATTGTTGTGCTAGGAATACAAATAAGGTTTCTGAGCAGTAATTGCCAGGACCTTCCTGCTTCCATTTTTGAAAAGTGATACATTTATTCCAGTTTTTCTTGACTTTAAGATTCAAATGAAAAGAATTTAATTTACCTCTTACCAATATTGAAGAATGAAAGGGCTTTAAAATAAATGTAACTTGTTACCTGTTCAGGCCCAGCTCTGGCTCCCTGCCTGATGGCTCTGTGCATTGAGGCGTTGTGTGTGACAGATGTATGAAAGAGGGTGAGAAGAACTACAGTGAAGGATGCCTTTCCCCCTTTCTACAGCACCCAGCTGATCTAGCACAGAGTCTGTATCATGTCTCCATGCCTAAAACAATGCAGTTCTTACATAAGAAGCTTCAAAGACTGAGTGGTCTCAGATTTCAATTCATTTTTATTGCTCTTCCCTGAAAAAGTTGCTTGATATTCTGATTACATGAAGTTGATTGGATAGGATACCACTCTTACTCTAGAAGGTGAAATCCTGACCCCACTGAAGTCAATTACAGTTTTGAAGCAAGGATTGTGCACCATGTTAGTCCTACTAAATACTTAAAGGAGTGTTTTAAGTGGGATATAGATATGAAGAAGGTGAATTTCATCCATTCAGAAAGCTCAGAACAGGTACAGATAGAAAAGAGCTGAGTTAGTTGAGGAATTGAGTATTATGCTAGCTTGCAGGCCTTTTCTGGAAAGAGGAAACAGTCTTACTCCCTATAAACACATAGTTCTTATATGTTAGCAAGCAACATATACTGCTTTACAAAAAGCCTAGAAACATTTCTGAAATAGAGAATATACAAGTTACTGTAGCCTAAGGGTGGTATTAACTTGCATAATGATAATTTATATTTTATGTAGGTTTTATTTTTATACACCTGCTTTTCTTTGCAATTCATAAAAAACATATTGATATCAAAGCAATTGCACTGTCACAGAATTCATAATCTGAACTGTGGAGCTTCACATCAGTAAGGCTTATGATCTTTTCTGATATCCAGGGTAATTTCAAAAGGGGGAAATAAGCAGGCTATAAAAAAAAGTATCATCTCATTATCTAATGGCTTTAAATATATTACCTGTTCATTTACTTCTTAATTATTTTCTAATTTTGTGTGTTCAATTTTAGTCATTTACACCATGCAGCTATTTTTGTCCCTCTTTATACTGAGTTTAGCAAAAGGAAATAAAGGTAGAGGATGAGATGGCACAAGGCCTAGGCTGAATAAAAGCCATGGGGGGGAGGTTCCCTTTCTCTTGTTCTCTTCTCACGCTTTCTGAAGTTTTAAAGCTCCATAAAATGCTTTATTTTAAGGTCAGTTTCCAAGGTAAACTGCTGCTTTCTTCAGTTTCCCCGCAGCCAACTTGGGATCAGTCTCATCCCTAGCTTCCTAGGCCAGTCCATCTGTACCTTGAGAGCTGCTTTCAAATATGCTCTTGGCCACCAGCTCCCACCTTCATGTACTGAACTTGGAAATGTGGCAGTGAAGACACTCCAGTGGTATCTCTCGCAGCTGCTCTTGAGATTTTCATTTCAAGTGTCCATGGTGGCATACTGGAGCAGCTTTACTGCCTTGTTTTTGGGTTTGGTGTTTGAGAATGTGGATAGGTGGGTAAAGTGTACTCAACAGGCTCTTCCTTAAGGGCTCAGTGAAGTCAGCATGTCTAATTCACGAGGGAAGAAAGTGCTTCACATTACTCAGTATGACTCCCTGGGGACTGTTGAGTAGTTGTGTTGATAGGCTCCAAGGATCAAATTCATCCCTGGAGTAATTCTACAGACTTCTGTCATGTCACAGCAGGGACAATTCTGGCTTCAACTGAGGATCTCCTTAACTGGAAGCCTGGGGGATGTGAAGCATTTCTTAAGAGGTGCATGAATTAAATGGATTGTTACTCTCCTAGGGGCTTCTTTTCAAAAGAGGCAGGGCAAATGTCTTCTGTTAATTAGGTTTGAACTCATGGACATTTGATGTTATATGTTTTACTCACATTATACCTTTCAAGTTCCCATTATAAAAAAAAGTTGACAAAAACCCAGGCTTATTCATCCATCTATCCCAATTCCAGATAAGTTTTCTGTGTTAAAAAAAGAAGTCAAGATGACACAAATATGTATAAATTGAGAAGCAGGCTTCAAGGACTTAAAAAGCATGAGACACAGTGGGGTGTCTCCAAATCCCCAGGAAAGGGTATGGTTACTGTATGATGATAATTGGACAATTGCCTCCACAAGCTTTATCTTGTCCATTTCTCTTATAAAAATTGCACATGCTTTCCATTTTGGGGGAGAGATGAAGATGCAGATGAAAGCTTTGATATGAGTAAGCAGCAGTTTCAGCAAGGGCGTTGAGATGGTGGAACGATGCAGTGAAGAAGCTGCCCATTTTGAACGCTCATTGGGCAGTCAGAACAGTCCCTAAAACCCTGTGTTCAGGCTGCTCCTCATGCTCAGGACTCTGGCAAATGGTTAGAGCTGAGAGTCAGGGCTGGGGTTGAAAGGAGAAGTCAGGAATATAAAAGTGCTCCAACCCCAACTCCACAGTTTAACTTAGATGAAGGTTAAGGCAGTTGTTAATTTTCAAGTGATCTACTATCTCTGTATCACCTCTCTCCCCTCTCACCAAGCAAGCAGTGCTATGTTTTTAATTCCCTAATGTGTGACCCAGCAGCCCGTATCATCTTACAGAGAATGAATAGAAAAGTGAAGGGCAGACTGTGTGGTCACTGTTTTCAATATCCCCCCTGCTAGCCATTACATCATCCAGCTACTCTCTAAGAGGATTTTCAGCAGGCTTGGCTTCGTTATTAAAATAGTAATTAATTTTTTCCTCTTCACAAAACCCAGGGACCTTCAAATGGAGGCCTCAGGAGCGAGGGCAGTTTCCTTTTGAAAGTGGCCTTTCTGGAAGCCATAATCGGCTCTCCAACTTTACAGTACACATGTTCCCCAGTAAATGTGATTAAAGAACCACACAAAAACCTCCTTGCAGAAAATTAATTCAGTTTCCAGAATAAAAAGTTTGATAAAGTTGTGCAATGCTCCAATGACAACACATAATGGAAGTGCAGAGTTTTATCCTCTTGAAGGATAAATGAGCGGCCAGAAAGGTCTGGTAGTTCCCAGAGTAAAAACATCTGCTACAGCTAATTCACTTTAGCTTTTGATTGTAAAATTCATTAGCCATATCAGGCAGCTGTAGTTTCAAACATGTTGCTAGGAAGTACAGTTTTACAGGCTGGGATGCCGTTTGTTCTCCTCAGCAGTGGCTGAGGTAGCATTAGTGCCCAGTGAAATGCAACCTCCCACAATTTTAAAATAAGACTAGACTTGGGAGGGGGTGGGGGGGAAGTAGGAAGGGCGACTTCACTGAAAAGGGTGCCCACCAGAGCTACTGCAGCTGACCAATCCAGTTGTCATATGAATTCCATCTGAAAAAGTTTGTTTTCATGCAGTTTTGGAATGAAACTCTTTGTGGATTATAAAGTAAACGGCATGTGCACACATGCTATGTCAGTATATTCCACCTCTACTTTCAAGTACTTTATCTGGCTTTCTATCTTGACACTTTAAGAAAATATAATCTTAGGGAAACAGTTGGGAAAACTGTTCCTATATGTTATTTAGACAGAGTAATCTATTCTTGCAAACTGCCCCCAAGAGAAGATTAGTTTAATCTGATTGTGAATCTTTGGATAAAATTAAGCTAGGAAAAGCAGCGCTCTGCTGCTCCTATACAAGTTCTGCCCAAGCTGACTTCCAGGCACTAGGTGGCTTTTGTATCAGTATTAATGATAGTTCTTGTAACCTGGAGTGAGCTCTCAAGGCTATCCCTTGTTGTTCTAGCACAGCTCATGTTGGCAGCTAAAATCTGTATGTGAACATTGAGATGTAGTTAGAAATTGGAAACATATAGATTGTGCCTTTGATGATGATTGCTTTAATTCAGCATCATGTCTAGCCTCAATTTTACTAGCAAAACTGATGTTTTAATATTACATCTTGTGGGACCCTCTTTTGTCAGTGGAAAATTCTGTTGATAGTTTGATGGAGTATGTGCAAACCAATTCCTAAATGTTTTGTTTAGCCAATATCTTATAGCCAATTTGCTATTGATATAAAGGCAAGAAAAGAAATTATCAGGCCAGTGATGAAAAACTCACTGAGATTTGAATTGATTTCAGCACAGTTAAATTTACATATGCCATGACACCAGGAATATTACAGTTATTATTGTTACTTTTCTCCACTGTAACTCAGTGTAAAATCATTGTCCACTGTAACTGTTCTAAGAGGTGTGGTAAATCCAGTCATTTCATTCTCAGAGGGCATATCTATGCATAAAATTTATGCACAGTAAGCTCTTCTTCATATCACACCTGAGTTTATTGCTTCTGGAAGCCACATTTATATTTGCACCTGGGACTGGGGCATGTTGAGCCAGGCTGGAGCAGTGCCAGCTGGCGGGTGGCCTGGGAGGTGAACTTGCAAGCCCGGGGCTGCTCTGACCTAGCATGAGGGTCCTTCAGTGCACGGCTAGCTGGCAGGTAGTTTCCACACTGTAGCATCCTTGAGCTGGAGCCCTGTCAGCTTCTACACATGCATTGCTGGGCAGTAAAGAACTGTCACAAGATAGTACTTGTACTTAAAAGCACTAAGCTATAGCTGAGTTAATTAGTTTACTGTGGCCTAATAGGGCTGCATGTGTAGACACAGAGATTTTACTGCAGAGCTAATTAGGCAACTGTAGTAAACATCTAATGTAGACATGCCAAGAGGGTTAATATTATACCACTGCAGAATTTTATTATACCAAAACATATCAAATGTTTGCTGATACTGGGCACGTCTACACATGAATTCATCTGCTGTAGTTACAGTGCATTAAATTAAGTACCTATAATCACAGGGCGTTTGTAGATGAGACTTTAAGATGGGTTTAAAGTAAGTTAAAAGCCTTTTGTACCTCTTTAATGGCATTGCTGTTTGCACATTTGGTGGTGTATTGGACTTTAAATACCATCCACTGTAGCACATTCAGCGGCGTAATGAGCCTTAAGTGACTTTGGGATGCGGCAGGTGACTTTGGGGTGCTGCAAAGTAAAACACCTCTGAGGAGTTTTAGTTTCCTACTCTACAGCCATGGAGAGAAGCACCAGGCTTCTTGTGGCTCTTCCCCCCTGCAATCCAGAGCCTGCCTGCCTGAGCTTTGTGGGGTCCCAATGCTTCCCTCCATAGCTGCAGTGCCCCCTGAGACTGCCTGAGCTGGGTGCCTGTGGGTGGGTGCCACCTGGGGGGGCGGGGGGAAAGCCACTGCCATGGAGGGAAGCACCAGCCTCCCCACAGTTCAGGGACTGCTCTGCCTACCAGCAGTTCTCTCTCCCCTCCCCACCACTGGATAGGCAGGTGAGAATTGGGATCCAACACGGGTGTACATGACATGAGGGTTTACTTCCCCCTAAATTGAATTCAATTTAGGGAGAATTAAACCCCCGTGTCATCTACAAATGCTCACAGGTACTAACTCAATGCTCAGTAACCAGCACTACTGCGTAGTAGCACTGGCACATGGCTTTTTAAGTACGCTAATGTGCAGTAGACTAATTTTACTGCTCATTAGTGCATTAGCATGGCTTTTGCTATGATATGCTAATCTACAGTAAAATTAGCCTATTGCACATTTAGCATCTCATGTTGACACACCCAGTGTTAATCAAATCTGGCTTGACTTAACTAACAGTATGGGTGGAACCGTAGATCCAATCTTGTAACCCAGACTCTTGCTTATGTTTTGTTCTTTCACTTGACTCAGGCTTTGTGTGTAAAGACTATATTCTACCAAGAGAATTGCCTTGGTTTCTCTCTAGGATCAATGAGAAGCAGCAGAAAGATACTGGTTTCAACTAGTGAGGAGAGTTCATGCCACTCTTTGAGATAGTATGGGATAGCCTATTGTTAGGTAGGGATTAGGATTTTGATTCAGAAACATTGATTTAAGCAACTGGACTAGCTCCCAGACAATTGTAGATCTTGCATTTTGGTGGGGTTTTATTGTGAAAGTGATTTTGGAACAGTTCCAAATTCTTCTGGATTCTGCAGATTTTTTTTTAACCCTCCCTCTTTAATATGGTATTGGTGATTCATTTCAGACAATATCTGCTAGCAATAGCTACAGACAAATGTGCCAGTTAGAATTCTGAGCAGTATCTTAATTTATATCTTGCTGGAGTATTTTTAAAGATGGTCAAAAAATTTCAAATTCTGAAAGTTTACAATAAAAAAGCGATGTTATTTCTCATAAACAGTTCCCTATTTGCTGTCTGCTATGGTTATCACTATATTAATCACAAATATTCTATGGGTAGGACTCACTGCCAGTTGCCTCTAAGTTATCATACAAGGGATTGGTTATTGACTCTTAGAGCCACAAATGGGCTAGGACCCAGCTACCTGAAAAAGACTTTACTTGTCCTCATTCACACTTCTAAAAAGCTGTACAGAAGTGAGGGAGCATAATCTCACCTGTTAGGACATTGATGGAGTCATGACAATTTACATTGGTTAAGGACCTGTTTCCAGACCATGGTGCCTAAAGAACATAACTCAACTGGACTAGATACTGTATATCCATGCATAAAACACTAAATAGGACACACACTTGGAGCACACACAATGACTTATAAAATCCACACCAAACAAGGCACCTGTAATAAACAAACCAATCCCTAATTGGCCATCACTTTGAGGTGATGTTCTGCAAGAAGGAAAAAGTGAGCTTAGCTCTAAGACTGTACTTGATTTGGAGAACTGATAGTCACAGGGACCATACAGGCATTCTTTTGTGAGAATCTCTGTAACAAGGGAGATCTTCCAGGATAACACCTAGAAGATCCTTCTCCCAGAGTTGGCATATTTTCCCTGGGAGAAATTGAATGAGCTCTTGTACGCTCATATTTTCTACTGAGAGAGTGGTGATTCTTCCACTAGAAATATAATATCTGCACATGACCACAAACACTTTATTTTACTTTGCCAAGTGAACAAATCTGAAAAAGATTTGGTGAGACACAACAAACAGAGAGACTAAGAATGACATTGTATTAGACTCACTTTTCAGAATAGACCCATGCTTTAAATTAGTTATATTTTAGTCTTTTGTTCTTAATAAAAGTGAACTATATGTTTTGGTGCAGGTAGCCTGAAATAAGTTAATTTATTTTCTGAAGGTCTTCCCCCTTCAAATATTCCTCCATCATTTCATAATACCTTTCTTCTATTTAAAATAATGGCAACTTTTCCAGTGATTTAAATAAGAGTTGTAGCTCTTGAGTGAAGAGCTGTAAGACGCACAAGGAATGCTGAGTTGGTGGGCGTGACAAGTGAGGCTAATAGAGAGTATCATCAAGTTTATTTATTTTTTATTATACTGCATCCTAAAGTATATTGCAAACTCCTATACACTTCAATCAGTAGGACAGAATTATTGAATACAATTATTTTTTTTCTCCAGCTGCTCATGGAAATATATATGATGTTAAACATGACAAAAGCCATCAACCAGCAGTACAGAGCACTCTCAAAGCATAACAGCATTGCATATTTTCCAGTATTAACACGACTTATTTCATGATTTTTCTCTCTGTATTTTTATACTAAGCCATCAGAAAATAATTGATGTATCCTAGATCTATTCACTGATTAAAAGCAATGGTGTCTGTTTTGCAAAATAGCGGTGTATATTAGTTTTAGTAACTGCCTTGAAATTAGTTGCGGTACAGAATTAGAACTATTTATTATAACTCAGTTTCTCTTAAATTTCTAGGGAGATTGTATTAAAGGGAACCAAGATCTGAGACATTTTTTTGGTGAATCAAATTGTGACCAGTAGCTATTTTGAGTAACTATTTGCATCCGTCCTTGTTTCTCTTTCATTGAAATTTGAGCAATGCAGTTTAACAACACTGGAGCCAATCAAATAATGAAAAATAAATGATCAAATAATTACTTAATAAAAGAATGCCAAAACTTGTAACTAATATTATTGATAATAAATTATTTGATCAGTTCTAAGCGGTATGTTAATGAGATCTCTTTAGAAACTTTCTTGTAAATTTGTGACCACGGTGTAGGGAAAAATCAAGGTCTCATTGCCCTCAGAACAGTAAAACTTATCAGCTGTTATATTTTATCTATTGCAACACTGGTCCCAAAAATTATTCTCTTGGCATAAATGCCCTTGACATATGTATTTATACACAAAGTGTACATATTACATTTTCATTTTGTTCTGGAAATACAATTGTGAGGAATTTGGCGGGGGGTGATTAACCCCTCAATTTGAACAGGCCGAGGACGAAAGAGTTCTGGGATGCTCTCGCCCTGCTTCTCTTTTCACGTCCAAAAAGAGAGTCCAAGGACAATGTAAGAAATAAATGCTTTACTTACAAACTGAAACTCAACGTAGACACACTCCATAAAATCCACTGCGAAGCACTTAAATGCCTCGTATGCACATCCGCGCTGGCAGTTCCCTTTACAACAATCTCCACAACCAAAAACCTCAAACCGTAGGGAACTCGAGAGCTCTTCAAGCATCCACCTGATACAATTTATCTGATGGGGTGTCTTGGGGAGAATGGGAGCCGTGGACACAGGACCTTGGTGAGGGTGATCAGACCTCTCTGTTGTCGTGTAGGTCCCGCCTTCCCTTTTCTCGGACTTTGTTTTTATACTGCCCCAACAGCCAATTAGATCAGGTCTTTCTTTCACGTGCTTTTCGAGCTGCATGAGCCGGGGATTGTGCTGCATGCATGCTTTGTGTGACTAATTGGGCTGCACCCGCTGTTTCCCCATGCAGCGAGCACAGTTTGCTGGCGTTTGGTCACCTTTATCTACCACAACAGTTAACCCACAAAATCAACTAATTCTGAACTAGAAGTATAGCAGGGCACCTCTGCACCTTGGGCAGTGGCTGTGCATGGAGCAGTGCAAGCTGTCGCAGTGCCAATGATGGTAGCATACCTAGCTGCTGCTGTGGTGGCTGCTATTTTTATGCCTGCCCTTCCCACAAAGGCAGTACCTGGGCCTCCCTTCACTTATGCCACAGCTGCAAACTACTGTCTTTTACTCTCCTAGTAGGATATTAACTTACTTTTGTGTTCTCATACCAACTAACTTTGAGATCTAAGATCCTGTCCCCAGCTGGTATAAATCAGAATGTTGTTCTTGATTTTAATTAAGGTATGCCATATGCACCAACTGAGGATGCAGACAAATAAGTCTGTTTTCTCTCTGTACACTTGTATATGTCCCAACAACAACAATGGTAGAAAGAGAAGAGTCTCCCTCTCTCTCTCCCTCTCTCCCCCCCACTCTCGGCCAGAATTGTGAATCCAAATGTAGTAACAGCAGTGCAAATGGGACGCAACTAAGTAATTCCAGACTGAAATCATGAAACCATGATCTGGATCAAAGGATATCATTTAACCAAGAAGCTGGGGAGGGAAAACTTAATGTAAGGAAGGAAGGAAGAATGTATAAAACAATAATTAGGACTAACTTTAACTGAAATGTCAAGAAAATTGAGAGGGATATGTTACCAATAACCCTTGTAAATACTCCCCCAGCGAAGCAAGCACTTTTATATTCTACTGTTTCATTACCCGGTATACTGTGCAATGCCAATGATAGAAATCTCTTGCTAAATAAAAAATAGGCAGAACACATGATCATAACAAAAAAAAATAGACAGTATTTGAAAATTACACTGTGCGAGAGGATACCAACTACAAGAATATCACAAAGTTTTCCTCCAAATATAAAATTGATGCAGTCAATTTCTACTGTATCCATAGGGTTTTACAGCTGTATGGCCAAAACTATACCTTAACTTTACTTGCTGAGAGCAGACAGAAAATCTTCAGCCTGACTGTTTCTCATCCCCTGTGATTTGGGGGAGAAGCACTTACTCTTCTTAAACACGATATAAAGTCTCTATTATTTACTGTGGAAGTTTCCACTATTGAAATAATGATTGCTAATATAATTGAGTGAGAACATTCTGTTTCCTAGTAGGCTGAGGTCCTGTGCAACCTTGCACATTTAAACAAAATGATTACCAGCAATCACCTACTTGAAATTCCTCCAAGGGTTTTTGTGTGAAGTGTATGAATACACAGGAACAAAGACAAAATACACATTTTGTTCTATTTTAGTAGTTCTGCAGCTTCTTGGTTCAAACCTAAGTAGAACTGGGAATGATCATTTTGTTCTATTTTTCTGAGTTTGATTAAATAAGTTAATTGCCCTGAGATGGAGATCTAGGGATTTACTTGCATGAACTGTGGCAACACAGTACGTGATTTGCACACATAAATAACTAAAGAATTTGTTGTGAGATACACAGGCAAAATGAAAGAACCACTGGGAATAATTATGTCAGAATGCTTAAGTATTTTTAAAACGTATCTTTTTTATTTGAGATACTACTATATACTTGGGTGAATATAAGGGGCCCAATCCTACCTGTTCTGAGCTACCTCCAAGGCCAACTGTCTATATATATATATATATATATATTAGATAGATAGATAGATACTGCAGAATCAGACCCAGTATCAGTGCACATAACACTCACTGATGGACGATATACTACACTTGCATGGAAATTTAGGTCCCGATCTTACATTAAGATCTTTCCATTTGAACTTAACTGCATGGCTAGGACATTAGTAGAGATCTTCAAAGGTATAATTGCCACCTAGAAGCCCGAGTGCCAGGATGGATATCATCTTGTATTAGATTAATATTCATTTTCCTACTTTACCCCAGTATACCAAAATTATCTAAGCACTTGCTTAAACTTGTATTCCGCAAAGCACTCGGGCTTAAATCAGCTTCAATCTCATTGAAGTCACATGCTGAGCATTAATGTTAAATTTGCCTTATAAAAGAGATGGACTACTGAATTAGGGCTTTTATGCATAAACCTTTCATGGTAGTAGAATTTATTAAAGGATTATTTTTTGTCAGGTGTAATTCCTTAACCTAAGTAGTGATTTTACCCAACTGAAAAAACCCCCTCTTCTTTAAGTTGCTACTTTTGTGGCATAACTTTCTCTTTAAAGTAATGAAAAGGAGGTACTCCTAATTGCATTATATTCTTTATTCCTGAATTTTGTGTATGCTGCTTAGCTCTTTGGGTCTCCTATAAGTAGCTAGTATTCAGCCTGTCACAGGTACCTAGGCTAATAGTTCAATCACTGGGGTGGGGTAAAAAGATGAAAGAGCAGGAAATGGCTGTCATGGCCCCAAAGGAAATATTTGTAGGAAAAGGAGCACAACAGCAAATAAAGTGCTAATTAATGTCCAATTCCAGCACTGATATACGGACCACAGCAGTAGGCAAAACCAAGCCTTCTGTTCTACTTACTGCTCAAGTGCTTTTGTGCTGCAGCTCATGCAAGTATGAGTCTGTGGTTTTGAATATATATTTTTTCTCATTCAGTCCTGAATCCAAATTCTCTTTTAAATCATTTTTTTTCTTTCCAGTTTAGTTTTAACCCTTTTTTCCCCTTGAGTTCCTTTCTTTATTTGGCTGGGCTAGTTTGGCTGTGCTGAGGCTAATTTGTTCATTGCATCCTGAAATATAGCAGGATCAAATACAACTAGAAACATGATGGGGGAAGACACATTTGATATAGTAAATTATAACAGAAAATGCACTAACTGATGTCACACAGTCTATATTCTAAAAGCGTTTTGTGGTAAATATTGTAACTGATGGTCAAATTCAGGGGTCTGAAAAAAATACAGTACCACTTAAAGTACTAATTTACTGGCTTTGTCCTGCAAAGGGCATTGAGAGTGAACCTTCTATTGAAGAACACAATAGCAATAGCAGCACTGTTTTTATGTAACATAGCAATTGGTACATGGAATTGACTAAATGTGTTGTTAAAAGAACAAATGAAAGTTGAAATTCACAAAGGAATGTCATGATGATCAATTATTTCTGGTGTTTAGTATCTGAGAATCACATCTTAAGGTAAAATGTTATTTGCTGATGACTGAATGCCAGAAATAATAATCTGACATTAAGCCTTTGTGAATCTGACCAAATGAAAGCCTAAAAAGGGAATTTATGGAGCAGTCAAAGTGCACTTGTTTCAGCAATGCACAGCTTTTAGAATATAAATGACTGAAATATTATTCATTACCCAGTAATCATAAAGGGAACATAATAGTTATTAAATACAAAAAAAAGTATTGAAATAACATTAAAGATATGGTTTCAACCAACAGAAGACAGGAAATTTAGAGTCAGGGCTGAAACGTCTTCTTTACCATGTACTGTTGTGTCTGATATTGAAGTATTATATGGACACATCGGGTGATGTTCCATATTGTACAAGGTATTGCAAAACTTAGGCGTAATTAGCGTGGAACGTCAGTGTGAAATCTGATATCCCAGTTTATCACAACCTGGGGAAAGGAAGAATCCAACTTGGTACGATAGTGTTTTAGCATTTTTAAAGGAAATGCTTTCACAGTTGTAATTATGGCAGCAATTCAATATCCAGCTATAGAAATCATTTTCCTCCACAATCATTTAGGAGTGCTTATGTGTCCCTGATTCATACTGTCAAACTTATCTGAAATTAAATTGTTTGATGAGAGCCAAAGTCATGCATTTCTCTCACAGATTGTGCCAGCCCACAATGATCAGTGGCTTTAATTTTTGGCATTGTCTATGCCAGGGGAATGCAGCATACTTATTATCATGTGGTCCTCCTAACACACTAGGATACCACATGTCCATACAAAACTGCTCCCAATGGTGTACAAGTGCTACTATTTACAAGATTACATTTGCTCTGAGCAAGAACAACTATCATTTTGTTCTTCGCCATGCCAAGTCATGTGAACATAGCTGGACATTGCTGACCTAATGGTCTCAGTGGTGCATACAGCCCATTCCACTGTCATTCCACAAGACATAGTCCAGTTGGCCTGCTTGGCTTATGGACTGTAGAGTGCTGGGGTCAGTTTGGCTGGAATTCACTTACCTGTACGAAGACAAATGCACACATTGTGGTTCTCTGTTGCATTCTGTTAACAGAATACAAAACAGGAACAGCATGCAGCTGCTAGCCATTGTTTAGTAGTTAATTGCTTCCAAAATGCAAGCTAAGTTACATGAGCGAAGTTTCAGTCTCAACTGACTTTCCACAGATGAATTATAATAAAAGCCTTTCCCAAAATATTTTGTGCATGATGAAGATGACATCCTTTAAATACACTTTGTTTAACACATTCCTAACAAACTAGTAAACATAAAATTGGCTTCCATTTAGAGCATATCTACTTTTATAAGTAGCACCAGCCTTGAGGGTTTTCCCTATATACATCTTATTGCTGACACTCACTGTTGCCCACAGCAGCTTGCTTACATGCAAAGTAGAGCCCTTCTTAGAATCAGTATCATTTCCCTTGCAGGACTTCCCACTTGTGGGTAAGAAAGAGGAAGGTGGGTGCAGATGAAAAGTGTGTCAGATATAAAGAGTTCTGGGATTTCTACTGGTGGAGTTGGTATGCACAGCACAGGTAAGTTCTAGATGCACTGAAGAAACAGATGGCTAATACAAGATTTTTCAACCTTTTTGGATCAGTGTACCCCCAGCAACTGGACACGGAGCAGTGTACCCCTGGATGCAGGGTGTGTGGGGGGGGAGGTGGCACACAGCCAGATGCAGAGTGGGGCGGGGGGGGGAACATGACCACATGCAGAGCAGGGTGGGGCAGCACGTGGCTGGATGTGTAGTGGAGGGTGCACGGCCAGACATGGAGTGGGGCAGGGTGCATGGCTGAACACAGTGCAGCAGCAGCCTCCACGTGCAATGCTTCCCTCAGCCCCTGCATCTGGCTGGGTGGGTGGTACCTGAGTGGGATGGTGTACAGTGGTGCTTCATCCCTGCCTGCACATACATACCCCCTAGGGTCTTCTCAAGTAATTTTGGGGGTATGCATACCCCTGGTTGGCGACCCCTGGGCTAACGGTGATAGAAACAGGGCTGGGCACATGGGTAGAAGTTTCTAGGACTGGGCTGGACTGCTGCAAAAGATCAATATGTACAGCATAGGTGGTCAGCTGCCATGGACCTATGATTGACCTTATGTTTTGATCTGTACTAGCAATTTAATCATAGTCATAATTCTATAAGTAAAATTAATATTTGCTTGGAACTATAATCAATCAATCAATCAAAAATTTAATACCCGTATTCTCACAGAACATACTGTATTCCAGAACTGGCTTTTTTCACTGGATTCTTTACAATCTTACATATTATATAATTATTTGAATCTGTGAAAATTAAAATCAAAGCGAGTGTAAACTATTTGCCTATCAGAATTCACCGTTTCTTTAAACATGGACAAACGACTTTCAATGTAACGAAGAATAAGGCCAAATGGGACTACTTACAAAGTATTAATCAACATATACCATAGTATTAGAATCTGGCATGTGATTTACATTTTGCCCAGATCAGTTTTAGTAAAGATTTTTCCAGTTCTAAGTGTTGATAGTCTTGAAAAACTGGGCCTGATTCTCACTTCACTTACACTAACTCTGCTGAAGTCAATATTCCCATCTCTTGAAGTCAGTGGAACTGCATGGACTTAAGTGACTGAAGACATTGGACCTTTGGCTTTATAACACCATAAAAAGAATGCAGACATCCATCAGTGGATAGGGGTTTTTTTTTCCTTCCAGGAAAAGGAAATTCTAAATGTAAGGTCAGAAATATAATCAAGAACTTTTGATCATTTTTGCATTCTGAAAAGTTACTTTCCTTTTCTTTTTGTTATTTTAATCTTACAGATTAAAAAGAAGATAGAAAAGATTTGCTGAGCACTTCAGTAAAGTAGATTAGGATTTTTCACCCTTCAAGAACAATTGCAATTCTGGTAAGGGACCTTTTGAAATTGCCTCCATTTGAGTTATTGCTTTGACACTGGGAGTGGCTTTTCAAAGAATGAATACAGAGGTTCAATAAACTTCATTTCCTGATGTCAAATGTATTGATGAAATTGAAGTGAAAAGCATGTGAGAGATGAAATTTCTTTCCCAGGCTATGGGATGTGCCTGTGATTGTTATGATGGCTCCTCCTCTGACAGGAAGTCCCACAAGCTGGATAAACACTGGAATTCTAATCTTAGACAGACTGATAAAAATATACTCTTCATATGTATGTTCCCATCTTTTACAAGGCTTTGACAAAGTGTATATTATATATTTATAACTAGAAAAGTATGTATTTAGTGGGTATCTAAAGAATGTGTTAGAGGATCTAAATCAACTACACAGTAGAGACTGTTCTTTTTTATGACTGAGATATGACCTGGAGGGTATATTATATACATAGTACATGCTACTTACATGTACCTGATATGAGTGAGCAATATATGCACATATTGTATTATATCCAGTACCTCCGATACCTACACCTTTATGGTAGAAAATGACCAAATTGTGGCAAATGAAAAATTTTTTGATCATTCACTTCCCAAATGGAGTAGTGGGTAGGAGTAAGAAGCAAGTTTCTGCCTATGCCATAAGGACTCTCAACATTTTTTGTCACTTTTGCTAGAAGGTATAAAACCATTCACTCTTGCTTTACAAGTCATTGCGTATATCAGCTCAGACTTGTATGTTCTCTCAAGAATTTGTACAAAGGCACGATGTGACTTATCTGCAACATAGTCACACAATATTTTTTAGCAAAAAATGGCACATATTTACCTAGGACAATTTTGCTTAGATATGAAAATATTTGTCATTGTTGCAGTGGAAATAGTTTTGCAACCTACTGAAAGGAGAGGTCAAATAGTAAGATGTTTCATTACTCAAAGAAAATGTGGTTTGTTGTTACTTCACATATAATTATTTTTGATTAATCACTCCTATTATTAACCATTTTGATTGTTATTATAGCACTCAGAGGTTACAGGTAGTTTCCAGGTTTCCAACCTTGCCTGGGCTATTTTTAACCCCTTGTCCCCACCCTCAACCAAGTAACTCTGCAGACCCACCAGTCCCCAACTTGATTGTGCCAACCCACTCTCCAGACCCACCAAATTCCCTGCAGACTGGCTAGCATCCGTTCCCCCCAATCCTTCCCACTCTTCCTCCTTGCCCTGTGTTACCTACAATTGGTTCCTCATGCTGCTCCTGGGAGTGGCAAATGTGGCTGCATGTGTTCCTTCTGGTCTATGTTTAGACAGCTTTAAGTAAGCCATGTGAACATAGATCAGGTGTATCAAGCAGCTGTATGCACCCTATGTTTACAACAAAAACTTTCTGGCTGCATATATATAGATAATATAATTGACCATTTCTGAGTTAATTTTTTCTTTGGTTAGATACTTGTATAGTCCCTATTGCCACAGAAATGCAATTGTTCAGAACTACTCATAAGTATCCAGTGCTCAGTTAGGGAAATAATATTATCATTACCAGTTTTAAAACAGAAATAAAGTAAAACTGATATCATTATTAGATAAATAACTCTGCATAGGATGGACCACATCCTCACTTGACATACATCAATAGACATCCATGGGTCTACACTGACTTATACGAGTTAAGAGATTGGGTTTATTATTTCATGGGGCGTCTCCTAGTCTGGTATATGCCTTTTACACAATAGTCAATAATTATGGAAGAGTGGTTGAATGTTAATAATGGAAAATGGTCAAACTTTTGAAAATAATTTCCAGCAAAGCATAAAGAATTTTGAGCCATTGATCTCTGGAAAAAAAATGCAATGTGCTAGAAGATAAGTATACATTTAGAATAAAAATCTTATAGGCTTTATGCAAAAGGCATATTTCCTGGACCATCACTTCTACAACATCATTTCAACACATAGGCTAAAAGCAGACAGTTAAAAAGCCTGAGGCTGAATCTATTCTGTCTTTGCAGGTTGGTCTAAGCTGCACAGATTAAATTGAAACAGCAATGAACAGATATTTACCTTTGACTCAGGAAGTACAGCCACATGACTCCAGTGGCTCAGGCTAAAAGCAAAGAGGTGCTAAAGCATGGCTCTTTGGTTATGTGTTCGCTTCCTCTTCCTGCTGCCCCTAAGGTTTCTGGGATTTGCAGTCTAGACTCACAGCAGCAGAATGCTACAGGATTGCTCATCACTTCCTCTTCCTGCTTCTTGGTGTCTCTGGGATTTGTAGTTCACAGTTGCAGTCAGCAGTAAATTTGCGTGGGGGAAGGGGTGTTTAACCCTCCTCTATGACCCAAGAGTCCAGCCAGGGTTTGCCTGGAGGGGAGCAGTTTCCACCCTGCAGACCAGGCTGCATTCCCAGCTGGGCTTGCCCTCTCCCACTCCTTGTCAGCCAGCCCTCACTGCTCCAGGTAGGAAGCAGAGGGGTGGGGCTAACCCTGCTCTCTGAAGCAGACAGCACAGCCCGGCCCAGGGTTGCAAAATGTTGGGGTGCTGGAGGACTGATTTAACCTGAACCAGGAAGGGGTCTGGGACAAACCAGTTTGAGCCAAATAAGTGAAATCTGATAATACATTCAATCAGATTTATCTTAAACCAGTTTCAGCCATTTCGAAACTGGTTTATGTGCACCAAGCTTCTGTTCTGTTAAGGTTTAAATCAGTTTCTTATCACTTAAACTAGTTCATGTGCAACTTCTGTGCAACTTACAGGCTTTATAATATTTGAGTCTGGATCCCCAACTGGTGTGAATGGAATTGGCTCAAGTGACCTCTGGAGTTTCATCCATTTGTACTGCTTATAAAGTGTCCCATAATTAAAGTTATTTCTTTTGCTCATATAAACATCTACAAGACACTTTAATTTCATCAGCCATATGCAAGGTCCCAGCAGTTGATTCATGATATGAGCAAAATACACATTAGTGATTCCCAATCTGTGGTATGTATACCACCAGTGATACACAGACAACCTGTCAGTGGTATACATTAACAGATTTATTATAATTACTTTATATGACAAAAATTTGCCAGTGGTACTTAAGGTTGAACTGAAAAGTTTGCTGGTGGTAGTTGTATTATTTTAAATTGGTGGTGCACAATTGTCAGTTTGGGAGCCATTGCTTAGATTAACCAATTGAAAAGGCAACACAAAATATTGTTTCAGATATTTGTCTCTCCGCGTGCAGAAGAAAGTGATGTTTTCAGATGGAAATTAAGGGAGCAATGGGTTGATTTTTTTTCTTGCAGGTTGGTTCCCGCACTGGTTCATTAGTAAGTAAGAAAATGTCCACAGTAAACAGGTTTACAGATTGTACTAAAAGAATATGGCATATTTATTACTTTCATATACAAATGTCTACAATACAAGACTATTAAGTTGGCAAAGCCAAACACTCAAAAAATAGGGAACACCAGTAATATGACTGTCCATGCGACCTTACTTTGCTCCCCATTGCATATGCAGTATGATAAATTCTGTAATTAAATGCTCACACTATCTATATTTTCTTTAGGACCTGTACCTGATTCAGTGCACAAGATGAGTCTGCCACATTTATTGTAGAAGTCAAAAGGTTTGTGGTGACAGAAACAGGTGATTGCAGGAAGAGAAAGGATGGTCTTGCAATTAATGGATTGTTAGGTAAGGGTGGTACTAGTCAGTCACTAAACCAGAATTTGTTATACATGGGTACTTTCGGAGTTCTGGATGCCTGACTCAGGTTGGATTTTCAAATTGCTGAATGCTTCCAGCTACAGATAGAGTCAATGAGACCTGTGGTTTCAACATACAAAGTTATATAAAATGATAAATAATCTGAAAAATTGGGCAACCAGAATTAGTGGATACTTTTGATCTTAATTTGTGCCTTAGTTTTCTTCCTAAAAATTAGGATAATACTGTGAAAATAAATTCATTGAGGTTTGTGAAGCACTCAGATGCTGTGGTGATGAATGTATAGAAAAGCCCATGAGAAAATTAATAATTCTGTCTTCAGAATGAAGTTTGAAGAACCGGTAGTAAATAAGGCCTGAGGCTACACATTGAACAATGAGGAGGAAACAAAATATTGGAGAGCTGTTTATTCACTCAGCAGTGTGCACTGAATGAAGCAGGGGTCCTATATCAGACTAATGTGAGATTTCTTAAACTGTCCTTGAAAGCATCTGGTGCCAGCCACCTGTTGAACCAGAATGCTGAACTTGGGGAACTGCACATCTGACTTAGTGTAGTATGACATTTCCTATCTTCCTGAGTGCTATGTTTCAAGTACAACTGAATGTTTATGAGTCTGTCACTGCATCCCAATCTGTAGACATCCTTATATAGATATCTCATGATATAAAAGAAGTTGCAATTAAATGTTAATATTCATTTTTACAAGTATTCCATGCACTGGAACAGGCTGGGGACTGACTGACTGGCTAAGCAGGAGCTCTGCAGAAAAGGACCTGGGGGTTACAGTGAACAATAAGCTTAATATGGGCCAATAGCGTGCCCTTGTTGTGAAAAAGGCTGCCAGGATACTGGGCTGCATTAGTAGGAGTGTTGCCAGCAGCTTGAGGGAAGGCTTTATTCCCCTCTGTTAGACACTGGTGAGGCCATATCTGGTGTAGTGGGTCCAAGTTTCAGGCCCTCCACTACAGAAAGGATGTGAACAAATTGGAGACAGTTCAGCAGAGGGCAACAAAAATGGTTAGAGGGCTGGGGCACATGGCTTATATTTTGAGAAGAGAAGACGGGGGATTGTATAGCAGCCTACAACTGCTTAAAGGGTGGTTACAAAGGAGATGGAGTTAGACTGTTCTCAGTGGTGGCAGATGATAGAACAAGAAGCAATGGTCTCAAGTGGCAACATGGGAAGTTTAGGTTAGATAGGAAAAACTTTCTCATTAAGAAAGTAGTGAAGCACTGGAACAGGTTACCTAGAGAGGCTGTCCACTCTCCATCCTTGGGTGTTTTTAAGAGCCTGCTAGACAAAACCTTGGCTGGGATGATCTAGTTGGGGATGGTCCTGCTTTGAGCAGGAGGTTGGACTAGATGACCTCCTAAAGTCTCTTCCAACCCTACTTTTCTATGATTCTGTCATTGCATAAATCAAATTATGCGGTTATCTATGGACAATGGTTATGTCAAGAACATAGAAATTCAAAATATTTACAAATAGAGCATTACCGTAGAATATAGAAAAAGAAAACAAATAAAACTGAAGGGTGTTGGTCACTAAATCCAGCCCCCTGCAGCTAAGTCATACATTTGTGACATTACATATTAAAATTAGCCAGGTTGTGTGTAGTCACTACTGTTATTGAAATAATGTTCCAGAACCTTGCTCCCCTGATGTCAAACTTTCTTTGAATTTCCAGCATAATATTTCATTAACTAATATTTGCCTCCTCCCATAAATAAAAACAATTTTGTTTTTATAAATGTAGTTTTAACTGGTAGGTTGTAACAACTGTGCATTTAAAAATAACTGATAAAATGTCCAGATGTTTGCTCCAAATAGAAGACTTTTCTGAGGCACACTGTTCTTCTGTATCACCGTTGTACTTTTCAGTCCTTGCTACTATGTGCTCAGTGCCACCTGAAACAGAGCAGCTAGGGGGAAAAAAAATTCTAATGACCCTTTTTACCATTTTTGCTCTTTAATAACTTAAATAATTTCACTGAAATGAGATAATGAAGAGGACTGATCAGTATCACAATTGTTTGTAGTCAATTCACTTGTAGACTAGCTTCATTATGATTAGATTCAAAACACTGGGGCTAGGGACAGACATTAAAAAATCCTCAGCCTAAATTGATTCAATCTTTGCAGGTTAGTCTAACCTGCAAAATGTGAACTGATTTGGAGGTGGCTAGACATTCCCTTTTCATTCCATATACGCCAGCATATGCCTGCAGTGGCTCAGGTTAGAAGCTGGGGGGCACTAGAGCAGCCCCTCCTTCCCTTCTACAGCACTGAGCTGGGGGGTGAGGGGGGAGGGGGAAGTGGCATGGCCAGGCCCTGGCAGGATGCTCTGATTAGCCCAGCAGGGAATTGATAACAGTTTTTATCACCCCTAACTCAGTGTTTATCATCCCATTAAGAAAAGAACAGAGGGACATTACCAGCTACCTGTTGATTCTGCCTTTGTCACAGCACGGACCCAGCATGTGGTGTGCTAACTAATACACAGATAACTCTTGGCAAGGCAGAGGGGAGATGGATCCCTGCTTAGCAGGGAGTGGGGAGGGGGATGGGGAGTGGGGAACAAAGGCAAATGCCTGGAGTCTCTGCTGAGCTGCAGCCAGGGAGCAGAGGGGAGGGGCCAGCCCTGCTGTGGAGCAGAGAGCCCCACCCAGCCCAAAAACATGCTGGGATGCTGGGGGAGTCTGGTTTAGCTTAAAGCAGCAAGGGGTCTGGGAAAGACATTGCAAAAACTGGTATGAGCCAAATCAACTAACTTTGATACTACATTCAACCAGGTTTATCTGAAACTGGTTTCAGCCATTTTCAAACTGGTTTATGTGCACTAAACATCTGTTCTGTTACAGGTTTAGACCAGTTTCTGATCACTTAAACTGATTTATGTGTATTGTCTGTCCCTAGCCTGAGGGATATATAAATTTAGAACTTTCAATAGCTCAAAGAATAAACTGGAATTAAATTTAGCTACAGAAAATGATGCCTTTACCTTCTCCAGACACTGATTTCTTCTATGAAATAACCAATGTGTTCCAGAACTGATTACTCTCACCTGGAAAATAAACAAGAAAATTCCTCAAAAAAAGAAAGATTCAACCTGAGGCAAGCCCACTAGTTAAAGACTGCGGAGAACACTTCATAAGTATCAAAGCAGAGAAGCAAATGTTTTCTGTCTCCAATACAGCTTCAGCATAGGGCTCTAGATATTCTTTGCCACTATCCATTGCAGTGAGAGTTTCTGTCATTGTTTGTATTATTTCTGCCTCATACTTCCATCTGTAACAACCCACTTGTATGCCACAGTAATAACATCAGTTAGTAGCCATTGCTTTGATGGTTGAGGACAAATCTTATAGTTGTGTTAGGTCATTAGCAGAGTAAGCTGCAGGATGTTCCCCTCTAAGGAAGGCTGCAGAAGATTCAAATCAAATGGTCTCTGTGGATACCTTTGAAAGAGGACCCATTGCCCCAACATGGATAGAGTAATCCCTGATCTCAGATAGCAGCAGAATAGTACCTGGCCATGATGGAAATATAGAATCTGATTCTCATGTACACTGCGGTATTTGATACTACTGTGACAGTATAGGGGTGTTAAAAAAGCTTGTATGGCATTTACATCTATTTCATGGCTCCTTATGTTGCCACACTGGTATAAAAGGATTAAGATGTAAATAAGAAATAAGTCTATAATCTTCATTTCTGGAGTCCTCAAAATATGCTCCCAAAATAAGATTCAAGGTGTATCATGCCTATGCACAGAGCCAGAAATTTGGGAAGGACACTTTGACAATTTGGTCACTGCTTGGCAGTTAGGAGTGGAGCAGGGGGACTCTAAGACTCCGGAGAGGGTTCATGTGTGGTCTCGGTCACACGTGAGCCCTTGCAGAGCAGAG
>JAGPOW010000261.1:102463625-102483966 GCA_030014935.1 Caiman crocodilus | reverse complement strand
GTGACCCTGGCACTCGTTTCCTGCCAATTGGCGGGGGGTCAGACTAGATGGCCTGCTCTAGGCTCCTTCTGACCCTAGGTACTATGATACTATGATACTTATTGACCACTTTGTGGCCATAAGATGTGAGCTGACAAGCATAGTCAGCTTTGGGTAACACCAGAGCCATAACAGACAAGACAATAGTAGGCTTCCTAGCTGGAGGTACATGGTTTGGTGAGATGTGGCACTAATATTAGAAATAATAAAAGTGTTGACACAGAAAACCTATTTTACCTTTCCCACACAAAAATACAATAAAACACCTTTTAAAAATGAGATTTCCATCCAGATCCATCTTGGGATGATAGGTGCATCAGGTGTAATATCTCTTGTGTGAAGGACATTTCAATCCAGTCATGCTGAAACACTAAGTCTTCTGTGATGTTCTTTCCATAGATATTTTTGGATAGTGAATCTGAAGTACCAGGCACAACAACCATCTTTTTCCAGACATATAATGAGGTTTGTAGGTCAGGTTTTCTCTTGACCTAACTATAAAATCCATTTAGGCTTTCCAAGGTCAGAATTATCACAATATTCTCTCATTTGCATGACAATTATATTTTTAAAATACAATGTTCTTTTTTTCTCTCCTCTTGGCCTTCATCCCTGTTTTGTTTATGGCAGCTTGTTATGACTCTTGTTAAAGTAAGTGAGTGCTACCATGAGCTTGTTGCTTCAAAGATCCACCCTCTGCTCTCCATCCTCTTCTATCCCTTGCACCCCCAACATGATCTCATCTACAAAAGTGTTTGCATTTTGAAAGATAAATGAGAAGCTGTGGGTGTCCAGGGGAGCCTGCTTCATCTATAGGAATGTGATTAGATTCAGCCAGTGGAAAGTGCAGCTACTTAATGCTTCCTAACCTATGAAAGGATAGGGAGCTCCTAGGAGACGTCAATCATGTTTGGAAGAAGAGAGAGAGAGAAAAAAGATTAAAATTCAAAGGGTTAAAACAAAGTTGACTTCTGAATCTTTCATTCTTCCCTTTCTTTGGGTTAATGACAACTGGGACTGTATATGTTATGACTTAAGGCATTACTTCAGCTTGTTTTCATAGCCTGCCAGTGTCCAAGAAAGTGTGGAACAACAATATTGCAGTATTTATTTGAAGACAATATGCAGTCATTGCTGGACTGGGGAAGTCATGTCATGTTTATCTTCATGGATTTAGTCAGCTGGGAAATGAATAAGAGCCTAACTTGAACAAGCAAACATTTGCCTTCTTTTCCACAATGCAGTTATTTCACTTTGCATGCCTGAAGACATAAATCTTTCTTCAGTGGCAAGCAAACAGCTTCAGATACATGGCACTAGCTAGGCTTCACAGGACATCAACTGAATACTTGTGACCCTGAGTGTTCAAGAAAACAACCACAATCCATTTTAAAACAAAAAAAATGGCAACAGTCTTATAACGCTTCAGCGGCAAACAATAAAAAGCTGTAATTCCTTCTGTGAACTGGTCTCTGACTAAATATCAGCTGTAAAAATGACTTCCTATCTATTGTTCTGTTCAAAAAAGGAATTATAGGAAATTATTGATTGTAGCAACCAATTGTTGCAGTGCAAATACAAAAATAAGGGTTCCAGGAAAGAAAAAGCAATTTAACCTCTTTTGATGCTATCATGTGATGACAGGAATGCTTCAAAAAATCTTCCATATAATGATTTCATTGGTATTTTGGGTGTGGGGAATAAAGCAGTCTCTCCAACTGTGTAGCACCTCTGAAGCCAAGATATTTTAAGGTCACAAAGTAGAGGGGATATCCTAAGGCCTCGATCCTGCATACCCTTTTTCAGTGCATGTCAGGGAAAGCGAGGCTGTTCCCATTCCCAGAAACAGTGCCCTGCTTCTGGAGTCACAACAGAAAATCAGGATTTTAACTTTCATTTACAGAAAAAATCCTGCATGACTCATTCTCCAGGTTAAGAAGAAAAGCTTTAAAATGTGACCTGAGTTGAACTGATCCAGTGATGTCTTCATGAGTTAGAAGGCTTGAAACAAAAGCCATACGGCAAGGGAGGGGAGGGATGCGGTACTTTCATCTTAAACTAAAGTTGACAGTCGAAGACTGCTCTTGATGGGAGGGAGCACCAACGTTATTACTTGAAGTCCATGTATGTGGTGTCCATTTTATCAAAGCACTCTCAGGGTGGTATTTATTTATCTGTAGGGAGTATAAGATGAATTGTCCCTTCCTCCATGATTTGGGTGCATCCAGGAATTTGTAAAGCTGGGTGTGGGAACAGTAAGTAGTGCTGCAGGGATGGCTGTCCCTCATTGCCAGCTCCCCACCCACCAGGTCAGGCAAACCTTGCCATGGAAGCAGTAGCTAAGGACATAAGACCCTGAATTAGGGAAGGATCTCCTTTCTCCTCCAGTCCCAGCACCCTCTCCCTTCATTTCTGTGCTCAGTGTCACATCCCTTCCCCTCCCATGCCTATCACTACAGCTGTCTGTGGCTGACCCAGACAGGGCTGGGCACCAGAGCTGCTTCTGCCCCACTGCTTCCCACATTGTATGGGGTGCTGGGCTCAGTCAGAGAGAGCAGCAGCAGCAATCTGGTCCCCCCATCCTGTGTCTGCAACCAGGGTGATGGGAAACAGAAGAGGGACCAGGAAGAGAAAAGGAACATATCTGCCACCACCACTGTTGGACCTCCTTAGAGGATGGCTCTTTTCTGTATGAGGTCATGGTACAGGAATAGGGCTTCTGTCTAGGTCCAAGCACACAGGACACTCCTTGGTACAATGTTCAAGCTCTCAGTTTGCCTTCGTCCAGGTCCAGCAATGCTGTGCTATACTTCAGGACTAGGGGTTGAAGATGCATGGCTGAAAGTAATCTAAATATAAGGGTTGAGAATTTCAAAGCATTGCAGAGTACTTGGCCAAACTTTGGTTGCTCTCCATAGTGCATTGTAAAAAGGGCAAAAGGTGAAATAGTGTAAGAATGGGTACATCTGAGGTTTCTCAGCACGCTCATGAGAAACCTCACTGCATATGTCTCCCTTCCTTCTTTCCTCTGCTGCTAAATGGAAGTACCTTGATATCACAGTTTTCACTAGCATGGGATTAGATTCCTCATCTCTTTTTAAGAAGAATTTACCTACAGAACTGATTGAGAAGGATCAGCCCTTAGGCAACCAGTTTCTCTGTTTTTGTACATAGTGTCCTGGAGGAGATGGCAGATGGCATATCCAAGAGTATAAGATGATACAGACTGCAACCTGCCTACTGTGTCTTTCCAAACTGTAGGTGAGGTACTGTGTGAGCAGCTGCTAGAGATGTGGGAGGGGAGACAGCATGACATGAAATGGATTAATAAAAACAGAGAGAAAAGTACAGAGAAATGTTTTCTAGTAATGACAGAATAAAGGCCTCAGCAGCTCTGCTGTACCCAAAATGATGTTTTCTTTTACACAATGCATATGGAAAATCTCCCCTGCCTAAGCACTTCCTAATGTTGAATACATAAGGTAAAGTACCAAGCTTTCACACTAGGAAAGAATAGGTGGCCCAGAGCCATTACCAGCCCATAGAATACAAGGCAGTATGTATGCAAGCCATATATTCCTTTTACATTTTTGAACTGTTTATATTCACAGTTCTCAGACACTGGAATCTTTCTGACCTTCTTAAGTCTAAACTTTAGACAAAAATCCATTGGTAACAAGATCCTCCTGCTTCTTGTGGTCACTTTACTGTCTCTTAAATGCTTTCTTTTTGAATCTACTAGGCTGAATGAAGAGGGATTCTTTTGCGCTGACGGCAATCTTTATGCACAAACGCATGCAAATTCTCCACATTTTGCTTTTACAAACCATGCACACCTTCTCTGATTTCAGCCTAAAGCTCAGGGGTATACAGGATATAGTAAGAGGCAGAGTTACTGAGAGAGGTGTTTCTGGGTAAAGATAGCATTGTAGTCCTACAGTATTCAGAAGGAAGTGAAGGGCACTGTCTTCCATTCACCTCCTCCTCTTGGTGAAAAAAACTGTCCTTCTTTGTGGTTTCTTAATGACTTACACAATAGGCTGCTTGTGTCTTTCTGGAAACCTTAGCATTTTGATCTGCATACAATATTGGAACTCCGTTGTATGAAGCTGTAGTTTCTCTGAAACAGATATAGATCAGAATCAAAACATGCATCTTAGCTTTGGCAAAGATAACTTTGAGGAAGTACTGAACTGAATCCTGAGATATGAAGAAAACAGCTTGAACATATTCTACTGGGGGAAATAAAAGAAAAAATCCAGTCCATGATTACTTCATCCTCTCCTCACAGATTATGGATTTCTAAACCTATTATTACAGGTATATACACCTGGGGCAAATCTTGTGGAAATACTTATGTGCTCCTATTGGTACCTTCTGCCTAAACTGGCATAACCTCATTCTCTCCCCCTCCACAGTGCCCCAGCCCTCCCTGCTGTGTGCTGAGGACTATTCTTTTGCTATCTCCTCTGTATTATTGCATGCTAAGAGACAGTTTACAGAGCTAAATTCAGTGGTAAGGGTGAGTGGGTGATAGAGCATCTAGGGCACAGCAGAAAAGGGTGGGGAAGAACAGTTAAGAGTAATGCAGGGATGCAGGATGACATGCTAGGATGGAAGGGAGCACTGAGGAGGCAAGAGTGTCCACTCACTTTTACCTAGCATTGGGAAATGGTGAGTGGAGGTGGCAGGAGGACAAGGCTTTGAGGGTGTCGTCTCCTAAGTCAGCACCCTAGGCGTGTGCTTCCCTTATATACCCTTAGTTAAGTTATTGCCAATTATTTTTCTTGTTGCTCTTCTGTAGACTCTCTAAGAGTCTTTTCTGTTCTAAGAGTCTTGGTGGATATCCACCATTTTCTATCCATGCATTTGTTTTTTCACACCTAAATGTAGCACTTTGCATTTGTCTTTATTGTCTTAATTATATGTTATTTTCATACCCCCCCTCCAATTTGTCAAGAGCATTTGGAAACCTGACCGTGTCTTCCAAATTGCTTTTTGTCATTTAAATGCATTCTTTATTTCGTCTTCCAAGTCGTTAATTAGAACTGGGCCTAAGACAGTTGCCTGCAGGACCCCTCTTCAGATGCCTTCCCAGGTGGACAGGGAATCACTGATAGCTGCTGTCTGAAAGTGTCTTTTCAATCATTTTTGCACCCACCTGGTGGTGATTACATCTAGACCAGAGTTCCGCAGTTTTCCTTTGAGAATGGCATGAGGGATAGTATCAAAAGGTTTACTGAGATTAAGATATATCATATATCATATCTATGGCTTCCTCTTATCGGTAGGCCCTTTATGTTATCAGTGTAGGAAATTAGATTTGTTTGACATGTTCTGTTCTTGACAAACCCGTGTTGGCTGTTTTTTTTAATCGCTTTAGTATCTCTAGGTATTTGCAAATTGATTGTTTAATCTTTTATTCTAGAATCTTTCTGGGGATCAATGTTAAAAATGTTTGGAAATCCCTAAGTCCTCTTTTTTTTCCATTTGTTTTTTTTAAAACGACACACTGTGTTTGGCCTTTTGTCCTCTGGGACTGCCACTACCCTCAACGAGTTCTCAAAGTTAATCACTAATGATTCAGAGTTTCACCTGAACACATCCTTCTAACTTGCATAGTTTTACCCTGTTTTTTCTATATGTTGGCCTGAACTCCTATCTCCTTGTTAAAATTAAATATCTAGTTACAAGTTAACTTTTCTGTGAAGATTAAAGCAAAAAAGGTATTGAAAATTTCAGCCTTTTTTGCATCATCTTTTAGTTCCTCTGTTTCTCGCTCAGTAATGGACCAGTGCTTCCCTTTGTTTTTACTCTTACTTGTAATGTGTTCATAGAACATTTTCTCATTATTTTTTTCTGTGCTGATCTAATTGAAACTAATTTTGTACTTTAACCTTTCTGATGTTGTCCCTGTATAGTGGCATTACTTCTTTATGCTCATCCACAGTTTTCTCCTCTTGTTCCCAAATACTGTACGATTCCTTCCTGATTTTCTGATTATTGATGAGCTCCAGATATAGATATAACCATGTCCTACTATGGTCCTTCCTCTGAGAAAGAACTGTAAATTAGATTTCCTGTAGTGCCTAACAGTATCTAAGTTGCCTGTCATTATGTATGTCATTACCCACAATAGGTAAAGTGCATCTTACATTTGTAAGAGTCAGATTTTTAAATACAATCCATGGCTAATTTCCCTTGATTTCCTATTGATGGTACCTAAAAGTCTTCTTTTCCTGAAAGTTTGCAAAGAAGAATTTTTTCCAACTATCTGAGTTGGTTTAATGAAAGATATCAGATTTACCCAAAGAAATTTGTCTTCAAAAATCTATAACTCTATACTGTACATAACAAAGTTAGGTTCTCTCATATCAAATTAATTGTTATTTAATTTTAATTTTAACTTAATTGTTATTTAATGTTTTAAAAGTTGATATAGTTAAATAGCTAATCTACTCAACTTTCTCTTCTATCTCAGCATCATATACTTCGATAAGCATTTGTTTGGCAATCTAAAACCATTCAAGAAGTGAACCAAATCTTTAAATGGTGTATATTGGCATATCTTAATTAGGCAACACAAAAAGATAAAGAACCTTGGTATGTAAGAACTATACAATCAAACTTGAGAAGCAGAAGTGGCAGCTATAAAGAGGAAGAAAGAAAGCCCAAGAATAGAACAGATAACCCCTATCAGCTGGGAATTTGAATCCACTCTGTTTCTTATTCCTTGTATTTTTAAATAGCTCCCTTTAAAAATGGATCTGATTTTAATCTAGCTTACACAGTTTTGATCCTCTTCCTATTCCACTTCTTTTGTCCCTGTTCTGATTTACTCTTGTATATGTGAGGGCAAGACATATCAACAAGTTACCATGATGCAAAAGGTGTTGGGGAGGCAGGGTTTACAGCATGTAAGCTGCTCCATGACAACTGTTTTACATACTCTAATCCTATGGTAGGTAAAAGCTAGCCAATACAGCTTGCCCCTCAAAGGTACATATACAACCCATGGTCTTTCAAAGCCCTTAATATTAATGGCAAATAAGCTCACTATTAAATGTATAACAGGGAGAGCAGCATATGAACTGTAGGATATGAAGATGTCTTATATGCCTGAACCATATTGGCAACTTAACTCACATGTTCCTTATTAGTTCATTATTTCTTAAGTGGTTCAAATAAAATTTCAGTGTTATTAACCTTTGATTTACTAGAATATTTTATACCATATTATTGAGGAAAACTCTTCAAATAACATGTACATAAAGAAAATAATGGCTACCAAATAAATAGCTAAATAATAATGATAAGAAACAGGCCTGTAGACAAATAAACTGGCATAACATTTACACATTTCTATGGCTATATATATATTTTTGTGAAGGTGGGTACATATTAATTGGAATGCTTATTTCCTTTTTTAAAAAACTGATGGTAAAATGCTAGCAAAACCCCCACTAATTTCAGTGGAGCCAGAATTTTTCCCTTGGTCCCCAAGTTTTTTCCATTCATGCTGTAGTTCCAACAGCTGCATTCACTTCCATTAGCTTTCAAATTGCCAGGACCTAATGGCATTCATCCTAGGGTCCTGAAGGAGCTCAGATTGAAAATTGCTGAACACCTAACTGTAGTATACAACATATCACTAAAAACAGCATCAGTACCAGAGGACAGAATGGTTGCCAATGTGACTCCTATATTCAAAAAAAGCTCTAGAGGGATGCAGGGAACTACAGACCAGTGTGCCTCAATTCCTTTTGCAGAATACTGGTAGGAACAATAATTAAAACAAACAAAAAAAGAACTATTCAGCAGATGGATGAATATGACTTTCTGGGGAGGAATCGGCATGGTTTTGTCAAAGGGAAATTGTACCTCCCTAACCTACTAGATGTCTCTGAGGGTGTGAATAAGCAGGTGGATTGGGGTGATCCAGTTGACATAGTATGTTTGGACTTCCAAAAAGCCTTTGACAATGTCCCCTATCAGAGGCTCTGAATGAAGTTAGGTAGTCATGGGATTACAGGGCATTTCCACACAAGGAGTGCATCTACACGTGTGAATTCAAGGTGCATTAGCCATTTTTAAGGCGCGTTAAGGGCACTGGTCTACATGTGCATGCCCTTAATGTGCCTTAAAAATGGTGATTTTAGGGTATTCATGCCTAAATTTGATACCTGCAAAAGCAAAAGCAGGTATCAAATTTAGACATGAATAGCTAAAGTATCTTAATGAACATGTAGATATGCTAAGGCACGTTAACACTGTGTATGTTGACTAACTTGCAACTTTAGTCCCAAATTGATCTGCACCCTGCATTAAGGTGGATTAGTGTGTGCATATGTGGACACATGCCTAAATTGCCTTAATGTGCATTAGGCAAATGCGCATTAAGTTTAGGCATACATAAAAGCATGTGTAGATGCACCCATGGATTAGAAATTGGCTCAAAAGTAGAAGCAAAGAGTGGGTATACATGGTCAGTTTTCAGGATGGGAAGGATCTGTGGTAGGACCAGTGCTGTTTAATATATTCAAAAATGATCTGGAAAAGTGGGTTAATAGTGAGGTGGACAAATTTGTGGATGACACAGAATTATTCCAAGTGGTAAAGGCTAAGGAGGACTGTGAGTAACTACAAAGGATTTGGCAAGATTGAGCAAATGGGCAACTAAATGGCAGATGTAATTCAATGTAGATAAGTGTAAAGTGATGCACCTGGGCAGAAATAACCCAAACTATACCTACACTATGTAGACTCTACATTAGCTATTACCACACAGGAAAGAAATCTCTGGGGAAACACTGTGGACAATTGGCTAAAAAAATTAGCTTAATAACCATAAAAAAGGCAAATAAAATGTTAGGGATTATTAAGAAGGGAATTGTAAACCAAATGGAAAGTGTCATTATGCCCCTTTATAAATCCATGGTGCAGCCACACCTGGAATACTGTGTCCAGTTCTCCCCTGCCCCCACCTCTCAAAAAGGATATAGAAGAACTAGAGAAGGTACACAGAAGGGAAACGAGGATGATTAGTGGTATAGAGGGGCTTCCAAATGAAGAGAGACTAAAGGCCTATTCAGTTTAGAAAATAGATGCTCGAGGGGGGACATGTTAAGGATTTAAAGAATACTAAAAGGTGAAGAGAAAGTAAATAAGGATTTACTATTTTCTCTCTCTCTCACACTACAAGAATGAGGGTCACAAAATGAAACTAATGGGTAGTAAGTTTAAAACTAACAAATAGAAGTTCTTTTTTACACAGTGTGTAATTCAAGTGTGAAACTCATTGCCACCACATGTTGTGGAAGCTGGTAGTTTAGGTAGATTCAAAACAACTTCTAGGAGGAAAGGGGCATCACTAGCTACTGAGCTTTGGAGTTAAGGATACATCCTCTGAATTAGAACTTCTTAGTCCTTAAATGCTGGATGCTGCAAGTGAGGGAGGAACAGGGGATAAAAACCCTAGTCATAATCTTCATTATCCCTTTCAGCTTCTACTCTCTGCCACACAGTGGCAGAGGATCCTAGGCAAGATGGACCTATGGTCTGATCTAGTAAATGGCAATTCTTATGTTCTTATGTTTTTAAATGATATACAAAAATGTAATGGTGAGGGATATTAATCGTCTTTCACTCATAGCCAAGGGATTCACACATGTAAGCATTTACAGGAGCTGAGATTGTAATTGCCGTTTATTTTGTGATATTACTATGTAAATGTAGTCTGTCTTGATTAAATTTAACTTATGCAATTTAACTCTAATGTTCAGGTAAAACTCAGTGATAACATTTGTATGGAACATTGGTCTAAATCTTTTTTCTAAGTTTTGGGGATTTTCTAAGTCTTAAAGATTTCCACTGTTGGCACTGGAACAATGCAAGATATTTCAAATGTAGGAATTATGCCAGCCAGTGATTTATACAGTTGATTACAATGTCATGTAATGGGAAAAGACAAACAATTTAAACTGCTTATATAAATGGCAGTGGTGAGCTGGATTCTTATTTAATACAATAACTATAGTTGCTGCTTTATACAAGTTGTCTAATTAATTCCATATACTACTGCTACAGTACATTAAATCCATTTTGGTTCCAAACATTGCATTTCTATATACAGTGATGGTGACCACTAACTTGTGTCTGTCTAAATAATTCAAAAGCAAACTCCTCATATTGCATTCCTTGTGCAAGTGATTTATGATGTAAGTTTTATTATATATCAAAATGTGATATATTACATATTAAGAAGAGAAACAATACCTGTTTCAACAGAGAGCAAGAGTCTGAACAGCCCTACTTAAATCATGGAATATTTTGTAACTGATCTACTTTCTAAATGACTTACATTTTTTCTTGGTCTGGAATGAGGTGTTATATCTTTTTATAGAGTAATCAACTTTATGCTAGTAACAGATAACTTGTCTTACACAGTATAACCTCATATATACAGATATAAAAAGTCTGGAATTATCAAAAGTCCGGCACTTTTTAAAATGACACTTCATCAGGGAGTAACAGTGGCCAGTACCAGAGCAACAAAGGGGGAAGCTTGCTGCCGCCACCATCTACCACCCTGTGCTGCCACACCATGTGCGGCTGCTGCTCTGGGACCAGCTGCTGCTACCACCACCCTCCCACCACTCCAGGATCGGCTGTTGCTCCAGTTTCAAAAATCTGGAAGTTTCACATTTCCAGCAGGTGCTGGGTCCTGAGCATGCTGAATTCATAAGGTTATACAGTATACTGTAAAAGCTCCACAGTATTGGTCTCTTGTTTAGGGAAGCTTGTAGAAGTAGACCTTCAGGAAGAGCTTGTAGGAATGATTAATCTTAGATGGGAATTTGTCCCACAAAATCTTCTGAATTGCTGAGCATGAGCATGGGGAACTGGGAGTCAGAATCTGAGTTCTATTTTAAATGATTCCAGTGATTTGTTTTGGGCTAGGGACAGAAAGTACACATAAACTGGTATAAATGATCAGAAATCAGTTCTAATCTATAATGCAACAGAAGTTCAGTGCATATAAACTGCTTTCAAAATGGCCAAAATCAGTTTAAGATAAACCTGGATGAAGGTAATATCAAACTTAGCTGATTTAGTTTAAATTGGTTTATTAAATGTCTATCTCAGATCCCCTCCAGATTCAAATTAAGTCACAGCCCCCAGCATCTCATGATGCTTTTCACTTCCCCTACTATCCTCCCTTTGTGGAGTAGGTGGGCTAGCCTTGGCTTAAGCTGTCTGCTCCAGCCGAGCAGGGAGGCTTGCTCTTTGCTCCCCACCCCCTTCCGATCTGGGCCACTGCAGGCATGTGGCTGCATTTCTGGAATAAAAAATGAATGCCTGTTCACTTGGGTTTTGGTTCAATCTACTCAGGTTAGACTAACCTACAAAGATTGAATTGATTTAGCTTCAGGCTTTTTGACTGTCTGTACTTAGTAGGGCTATGTGAAATTTCAGCAACCATTTCCTTTAAGAGGTGTTTTGGGCTGTTTCACATCCAAAAGACCGAATCTGAATTGAAATGGAAGGCTTAGAAACATCTCTGAAACAAAACGTGGCATCCAAAATGTTTCAGAAAATTTCAGCAACACAGGGCTGCACAGAGCAGCAGTGTCAAGGAGACCCCTGATGCAGATCTCTGTGCCCTGCAGAGCCAGGTTGTGCAGCAGGGCAGTCCTGGTCCCTGCTGCATGACCTGACTCCACAGGAAGCAGAGATCCAGAGGAGCGTGGGTAGTGGCAGCAAAGAGACCCTCAGTGCAGATCTCTTTTTCCTGCCATGTGACCTGACCCTGGAGAGGGCAGAGATCCAGGGTTGCATGGGGCAGGCAGTGGCAGTGAGGAGACCCCTGGTGGGAATCTCTGCTCCCTACCATGTGATCTGGCTCTGAAGGGAGCAAAGATATGGGGCTCCATGGGGCAGGCAGCAGCGGTGAGGAGACCCCTGGCACGGATCTCTGCTCCCTGCAGAGCCAGGTGGCAGGGCAGTGCTGGTCAAAACAGATTTGGAGGCGATTCGGCTGAAACGAAACAGGACAGCGATCCAAAACGAATCACTGTCTTCCAAAATGGCCAAATACAAAACTGAATCGCAATACAGCCATTTTGCACAGCCCTAGTACTTAGTCTTGATGATCAGTTAATTTTCTATGGACATAATGGATATAAAAATCTGCTACTACATTTAAGGGTGTGGTGTGTCTTAACTAATATTATATAGTACTTTCAAATCCTTATATTGGGAATTAACTTGGCACTTTTCATTGTTAAAACAGAAACACTGAAGTTGCTAGTTTTTTCAGCTGTTTTTTCCCCCAGTTCATTTGGAAATTGATTGATTATACTTCTATTTTACCTACTAAAAGCAATACAGGTCAATAGTCATGCATGCATATTGCCAGGTACACAGAGTACCACCTTTGGACTCACTGAACTGACAATTTTTGTGGGGAACTTATCATACATTTAATTTTGTATTCCTAATATTTAAGAAAGCAGTGCTGAAGAAATTAATTTGTCAGAATACTTCAAACAAAATACCTAATAAGCCCAAGAAACCACTCAGTGTGAAAATGGGTCTGGTCCTCAATATTTGGATCCAAATTGTTGCAAGGCAGGAGATTTTGTTAGGATTTTGGTTTGGCTCATTATAGAGTTACTCAACCATTGAAGTTCAGTACTAGAATTGAACTGCACTGAACTGAATTTCCCTAAGTTTGTCAATGCTTAGACCTGGAGTGTCAGTTTGGAGTTTTCCCTAAAAAATTCCCTAATTTGAGGCTGTCCAGAACATGGGAATACACTGCTGTTAGAAACGATAGCAAACAATTTTTCACAACACTCTGCTTTTTTCTTAATGATCTGTCCTTTTTGCAACATTTGCAGTCATTCTCTGACAACAAACGGAACTGAGATGCTGTGAACCTGAGGGGCTTCCACCAGCTCCTGTGTAGCTAACCTCTCTTAATACTGGGCAGCATTCCAGTGGCATGTACTGACCTCACAATAGTTTCGGGCTTGGGAGTCAGACATTAGTCAACCTTCAGAATACTTGGTTTCAAGTGTTTTTTTTTTTTAATCTAAACCACTATTTTCCCTTTTGTCTGATATTTTACTGCACATTTACAGTATTTAGAAAAATGTCACAGGGAGGAACACTTTGTGTGGTCTCATAAAAAATTAATGACTCCTGAAAGAAAACTTGAAATCAAGATGCTCTTTCATGCTGGGGTATGTACTCTTTTCTTCTTCTTTTTTTTAAGGTATCTGAATTACTTGGTTTTCTTCCTCCTAGTTTGTGCTGCCTTGACAATTGTCATATCCCCCCAAGGAGGTAGAAGCACCCAGAAGAACAAAATGAAATGATGCTGATGGCCACCCAGAACTGTCCTGTCTGTGCAGCAGCCACTTGTATGTACAGAAGGACACTAAGCAAAAATCCCATATGGTCATTTATTTTTATGTTTGCAGAACTGACAGCGAGCAACAAAAGTAGGGGAGAGGGAAGGAATAAAAAAAGCAGAAGAGACTGATTTCTCAATCAAATACAGATTTCCAGCAATGACTGCTTCACCATATTAAAACAACATATCTGAAGGGACAGCAACTGGTTGTAATTCTTTAAAGAAATAAACCAAAAAAAATTAAAATAAAAAAGGCACCCCTTCCCATGTAAATTGAAAAGCAGCCTGGATGGGATGGGGGAAGAATCCAACTAAAAACTAAAGGAAAGTAAATCTTTCTATAGTAAAGGCCTATAGATTTAGAGGTCGACGGCAGTCCTGAGTAAAGAATACCGACATTTTAAGTGAAACATTTGCTGGCAAAGTGGCCGTCGAAAGTGTTTATTGAACATCTTGTGAAAGAGCAAATTGTGAACTAGAGGTCTTTCTTATATTTTGTAGCAAGCCAACTTCCATTGATACCACCTCGATGTCAGCCCCTTTCTGCAGCCATTTGTAAAAAGGCTTGTGATGTGAGATTGACGACTTAAATACTTCATCAATCAATGCTTTAGCCAATGTGTTGTTCAGTGATTGGTGGAAAATTCAAGTAATCCATCTTACCCCATCACCCTGTTCTTTATTCTCTTCAGGTATTTTCAATTTTTTTTCTCTTTATTTGTTCACTTTCACTTCAGCCTGAGAAAGCAGCTGGGCCCAGAGGGAAGGGCCTGCAGCTGTCTTTAAAAACATAAACAGTGCAGTAAACTATGAAGTACAAAGTATTATTGAATGAACTGATCTTTTAATGGTCCTAAAGGTGGTTCTGGTGTATATGACTAGCAAAGGATAGGCAAAGAGGGCAATTTGTGCTATAACTTTAAGTTAAATACTTCAAGAATCCTAAATAACCATGACCAAAAACAAGAAACATTTTTCTGGTGAATTAGTTTGTTAACTAGCTTTAAAGAAAGTAATAAGTATGAAATGCAATTATACAAAGAGTATAAGAAAGGAGAGAAGATGTGTGTTGTTCACTGGCACAGTGGAGAAGCATCTTTTGTTCAATGTATGAACATTTATTTTGATATTCAGTGGCCCTGCTTTTAGCCTTAGCAAAGACTTACTTTTAAAACTGTCTGTCTGAAACTACAAAGCAGACATCACTGGAATTTCTTGGTTTTGATTTACAGAGGTCAACATATTTAACTCTTGGTAATTTTTCTACTGTGGTGGACCATTTTCTAAATCATATCCATCCAATGCGGGAGGGAAACAAGAAGAGCAAGTGGAACAGAGCTATATGTACTTTTGGGGCTTGTTTCAGCAGAGTACCATGTGATTAGTTTTGAGGAGGTTAGTGGCGCAGCATCATGCTATGCTGAACTGCATCCCTGAAAGCCAAATACCCTTTGCTAATAATATCTGTATTTTGCATTTGTTCTGCCAGGGTAGTGACAGGCACAGACTTATGTTGCTGATGGGAGAACCTGAAAACACTTCAGGGCAGAGCTGGTAGGAAACTTAACATGAAGATATTCAGTTCCTCATTCCATCCTGTTTTTCAACCAGCATATTGAAGTGGTTGAAATTATTACAATTTTAAAATTCAGTGATAATTTAAATAACATTCTGAACACCTCTGTCTCACAACTTTAGCTTGGATGCTTGTTCATTGTTTATTCTGAATGCTTTAGCTTTTTTAAGCCTCTGAAAAAGTTAAGTCTGCTTTATGATGTATTTTAGGCACAGTTTTTAATTGGGTCTTTATCTGATCCAGACTTTTGTCCATGCCTATATTTTTAAAGATTGTGAATCATATTGTCTAGCTGACAAACCATCTAATAGATTCATCATGAATCTCTACATTTTAGAACCAACACGGAAAGCTGCAGTCTCTTCCTCTCCACCATTGGGACATTTAGAAAGCAGTGGTCTGTAGTGGAAAATGATATTTCAGAGACTTTATTATTTAACAAAGCATGTTATAATATATTTAATAGTACATTATGAAATATTTTTTATGATAAAACTAACACATTGTGAAAATATATGGATAAAGTGTACTTTTTTTGCCATATCCTTGCTTTATTATTTCAGGAGCTCAGTAGATTTCTCAAATTTTAATTTCTTCATGTGATAATGGTAATATGGTAATATAGGCTTCTATAGAGGATAGTATATGTCCTCCATGTAATAATATATTATGTACTACTAAGCACCCAAGTCCAAGATACAGAGCAGTGTGGGCACCTGAAAAAAGTTTAGAGAAGATGACGTAGGGGGAATTACAGTTATTTCTGAACAAGGAGGACCAAATCCTGTCATAACATGATCAGTCTTACTGTGGTGAGACCTGCCGAATCAGGTCATACAATATGCTGTATATGCTATGTATATAAAGTATATAGCCTAGATAAGGCACTTGAACTATGAAACACATTTTCCTTTGGATCTAAATTACAGTGCTGTACAAACACTGTCCATAAACAAACTAGATCTGATTCTCCAATGCCTGTGAACATTCTCACTGAAGTCGATGAGAATTTTTAGTTCTTAAAAAATATATTATCAAACCAAAATTCAAGGCCAAATGCATTGAATAATAATTTAAGCAAGTTCTTTGTACTGTCAGTACAGGGATGAGAAAAGGACTATGGGGCTACTTTTTCTTTATACCTTTCACCTTTGAGTTAGTTACTCATAATTTTTTTTGAAAGAAACAATAGTCTTTCATCTGCCTGGAAAAAAAACAGTTCCTTTTCTGTATGTGTGTGTGTTTTCATAAATGAGCTATTTGTTGGAGAATCAGTCCCTTCCTTAAAGGAAAGAAGATAAACTGCAGGGAGGGAACAAAATCATCATTTCTAGCTCTGTGAAAATGATGGGGGTTTTTTAATTATTAAAATGCAATTATTTCCATTATTGATGAGTGTGATACTCAGGACAGCATCAATACAAACTGTCCAGGACACACACTCTCTTGGATCTCAGGCTGGTCTGGCTGCAATAGAGTATTGATGCCAGTGTTTGTTTCACTTCTAATTCACATAATGGATGAGGACTTAAATACAATCCATGGCAAATTAGTACCTAGGAGATTGCATTTATTTATTTATTTAATTAATTAATGTATTTATTTTTGTTACAACATATGGGCCTTTCCACAATACCAAAGCATAAGATGTACTGTATTAAGGCAATTAAAGAGCACTAGAATGTGAAGAATAACAGTTGATTAATATTTGTGGTACATGAACTTAGCTGTACTAAATTCTCCACCTATGCAAGTGACAGGTCAATTTGTAACTCATGTAGCTTGGCATATGGCCATAATTATTTTTTCCTCAAATGGTTTTGAGTATATTATTTTTGAAAGAGAAATTAATGTTAAACAACTTTGTGGAATATGCTTTACCCTAAATTATAACTTACTAAGGACAATAAGTTTACCTTTAAGACAGGAAAGTATAGCACATCAAAATATTTATACCAATATGTCCCTTAGTATGTTACTAACTAAACTCACTGGTAGCACCAGCTAGTCTCTGACATGCCTTGCACTCACTTGGATTTGTGGGTCTCCCTTGAGATACCAAGTCAACTGTTGTCAGAAGGTGGTGAGTCTACTTGTATTCACTGTGCCATGGGTTTATCTGCTTTAATTTTTTGACTAGGTACAGACAGTCAAAAAGCCCAAGGCTGAATTGATTCAGTCTTTGCAGGTTAGTTTAAGATGTACAGATTAAACTGAAACAGTAATGAACACACATTTACCTCTGACTGAGAAAATGCAGCCACATGCCTACAGTGGCTCAGGCCAGAAGCCAGGGGATACTACAGCACTGCTCTCTGGCTGTTTGGTCACTTCCTCTTCCTGCTGCCCCCAAGGTATCTGGGATTTACAGTTTCAAATGACAGTAGCAGGACTCTGCAGGGTTGCTCGTCACTTCGTCTGCCTGCTTCTAGGTATCTCTGGGATTTGTAGTCCACTATTGCAGCCAGCAGTAAGTTTGAGTTAGGGAAGGGGTGTTTAATCCCCTCCCTAGCTACAGAACCCAGCCTGGGGGAAAGGAAGGCAGTTCAGCCACTCCCCTCCACACTCCCCCCATAGACTGGGCTGCATCCCCAGCTGGGCTTGCCCCCACCCCCCTTGTCAACTAGCCCTCACTGCTCCAGTGAGGGAGCAGAGGGATGAAGCCAGCTGTGCTCTCTATAGCAGACAGTCCAGCCCAGGGCTGCAACGTATGCAGGGATGCTGGGGTACTGTGATTCAACTTGAACCAGGAAGGAGTCTGGGACAGAAGTTTCATAAACCAATTTGAGCCAAATAAGTGAAGTCTGATACTACATTCAACCAGGTTTATTGTAAACCAGTTTCAGTCATTTTGAAACTGGCTTATGTGCACTGAACTTCTGTTCTGTTACAGGTTTAAACCAGTTTCTGATCACTTAAACTGGTTTATATGTAACTTCTGTTCCCAGTCTTTTTGTGACTGTTGCCTGTCTGAAAACTTACAATGAAAATGTCGCAGTCACTGCCCCTTTTCTTCCTCCCTTATGGAAGCTGGATAAAGTGTTACATGTTGAAGAGGAATAGACTCTCTTTGGGGCAACAGCCTCATGAGACTGTATATGACAGTGTTTCTAACCATTGATTTCCATCCTAGAAGTGTACTGAACCATTTTTGTAGCGATGGCAGGTCACACATGTAGTTTTACTTACGTATCTCTTCAGGTTTCCGCGGACACCTAGTCCCTCCAACATCAGTTGCTAGCATGACAGGCATTCCTGTTCTGTTTTCTGTTTCATTAAATATCAATAGATATTACTACCCACTCCTCATTGAAACTTTCCCATAATTTCATTGTGCTGACTAAAATCAGTGGCAGATTCTGCAGCCTTTTACACTGACACCTTGTTATTTTTGCACTACTATCTACAACAAGTCTGTTTGACTGGACATTATAGGGATGAGCGATTACATCTCTAAACCCAAACTTTACTATACATTATTTGAACACGTCACAAAAGTGTGATCCATTTAAAAAAATTACTTTGTCAGATAAAGCATAGCTGCTACAAATAGAATCAGTGGGCACAACTATCTGTTTGGTTATAGCTTTCCTAGAAGATGTTGTCTCATGAAAATGAGCATGATAGTCTGGATGATACATACATGATGATACATTGCTATGGCAATGTAGCATTGGAAGGTATGAACCATGATGCCAATGCTACTGCACAGCAGCAATGAGCTACTGTACAGTAGCATGGGAAGAGATCTGTGCTGTGTCAGGACTGCACGGTAACCCCAGTTACTTTACAGTCATTTAGTACTTGCTTAAGCAATAACAACTGTGCAGTCTGTGCATGTGTACATGCACCCATAGAGTGATGTTGATATGTTCTCCCTCATCTCATGTTAACCAAGACCCTCCCCCTAGCCTGCCTTGTCTCTCACCATTATTTTGTCTGGACTTTGATGATTCAAAACAATGTGCACGTATGTGTAATTTATCACATATGTAGCTAGATGCAATGCAATTTTTGTATATGTAAATGAACTGTACATTTTGCAGACCCCCCAAAGTATATGCATGCAAATTTGCATGACTGCTGAAAGCTAATAACCATTGATCTCTCTGCAGGTAATTTAATTTAGGCCCAGAATTTATACCTTTGCTTGTAATTACTTAAACCTGTGGGGGGGGGGGAAGAGAACAAAGAAATTAAAAATATATGTGGGTGACTCTTCTCAGCACTCCAAGAAATCCCAAGTGTTTACTGTTGCATTGTGGGTAACCCAGGGCCACTGTCAAATACTCTCTAGCAATTCTGTATTTCTATATAAAGCACTTGCACTATGAATATAATGCAAATTTTAAAATATATTCTAAATAACAGTTGAGCTTATCCTGTGTACAGTGTCAGTGACAAAGACTATTTTTGACCAAAAACCTGATGCAGGTAGGTTTTCCTAGAAACAAGGGATTTAGCTAAGGGCACACAAACAACTGCACAAAACGAGTACAATACCATATATCAAGAGTAATTAAAAGCCTTCATTAAAAATGTGACAACAAAATCATTTTATATTATACAGAGAAACTCCTATTGACACCTTGAAAATAACGAATAAACAGAATGTCAATGTACTAGCATTTGCTGTTTAGACTTTGATGCATACTCTTAGCACTAAAATCTGCTCCTGGATACACACAAAAAACTCCTATTGAAATTAGTTGGAGCTGCTTATGTGTTTTTGGCAGCATGTTTTGGCTCTGTGATGTTTTGGTGATCATTTGAAAGAGCATGGGCTACAGAAAGCTGGAACTAAAGGCTAAATTTGTGGAAATTTGGATCCAAACTTTATAACTGATATAAGCCAGATACATTTCCTAACTAAGTTAGGCAAGTTACAATGAAGTTGCCAGAATTATATTTGTGTGTGTGCGCGCGCACGCATGCACACGTGTTTACAATACACATTGGTTGCTGCATAAAATGTAATTAAAATCAGTGAACTATTCTTTCCTAATATTATTTCAAATGTAGCTTCTTTATTGCTAGCAAATGAATTGTTAGTATTACTATTTAGTCTACAGGACCCAAGCAGTGATTGGTGCAACCCTTTAACAATGCAAAGATTTATGAAAAGATAGGCCCTGATTCAAAAGAATTAACCTTTCAGCAGGGAATAGGGCAGACTCTTTTTTCCAGGGCACCACCAGGGGTAACTAGTCACAAGTTACTAGAGAGCAGGTTTAGGTTGGACATTAGGAGGCACTACTTCACAGTTAGGGTGGCTAGGATTTGGAATCAGCTTCCTAGGGAAGTGG
>JAGPOW010000261.1:102384822-102463525 GCA_030014935.1 Caiman crocodilus | reverse complement strand
CTGTGACTCCAGCACTTGTTTCCTGCCATTGGCAGGGGGTCAGACTAGATGGCCTGCTCTAGGCCCCTTCTGACCCTAGTTACTATGAAACTATGAAACAGAACCCAGTGGATGACTGAAACAAATATGGAGAGCAGAGATACAAAAGAAGGTAAAGTTAAGTGAGCATTTCACCACAACTGACTGATTATCTTTGAATATATTTGCTCCTTTTCCAGTTATCCTTCTCCCCAGTGATCCCATTTCTGTCCCTCAAACCCCATGTCTACACGAGACACTACTACACAGTAGTTCCTGTGCATTTATTGTATAAGCAAGTACTAAATAAATGTGCAGTCACTGGAGGTACTGCACAGTACTGCTGGTGAACAGCTAAGTGACACTACTGTGCAATAGCTTTATAATACTGTGCATTATTAGTGTATTAGCACTGTTGATGCTGTGACATGCTACTGTGCAGTATTATTCTGCTACTGTGCAGTCAGCAACTCCTGTAGATGTGCCCAGTGCCCCTCCACCAGTACCAAAGCCAGCTGGATAGACTGGAGGTATCAATGGATACCTGTTCATGCAGGACACGCAGACAAAAGTTGGCCAGATATGATGGCCACATCACTCCTTTATGTGCCATGGACTACAGCACAGGTGTCCAACATACGGCCCACAGAACTGTGTCATCTGGCCCATGGGATTCTTGAAGGAGCTGTGTCTTTGGGAGCAGAATTTGGTGGTGTAGAGCAGGACACACCATTGATTCCAGGCTAAAGAACCCCTGGGAAAATGTCTACATTAGTGGGGCAGTGATAGCTGCATTAAACTCCTGCAGTATCTTGATGCTGCTCATCCTGCTGCTGGAGGTAGGTCCAGACCTATGCCCACAAGGAGCCCTGCAGTCCAGATGTGGCTTATGGAGTCAAAGGAGTTTGACACCCGCAGGCTACAGGTACTGGTGTGTCCTAGCCCACCAGGCTGCTATACTGAGGAAAGTCTTTGACTTTTTTAGTCACACCCTAAAGTTTGACGATTAGGGGAGCAAACTGCAATGTTGTGCACAATCAGAAGTCATAACATTTGCTCAAGAAGTAAGGATTTTTTCAGCCTCAGAGCCAAGACCTTTTATGTGCTTGGAAGCTTACGCTAGTATCTAAGCCTCCCAAGCCTGATATTCTATGTTGATGAGGTAAAACAGTCGTAAACATCTGTCCATGGTTGACGGAACAGCAATATAGTCCAAAGTGTTACAGGACTTCTATCATGCTGGATATGAGAAGTCTGGAATGGACATGGGGCTGATGATGTACTTATTTGCACATCAGTATTCAAAATACTTTTCCTGGTTATATTTCAGCTTCACAGGATCAAACATGATTTTAAAAATGAATTTTAAACTTCAATTTCTTAATGAAAGAGTGGGTCTCATATTTTTTATATCATGAGTCAAATTCATCACTGGCATACTGATGACATCCTCCTTTTACTTGGGATTCATCTAAAATACAACTCTTATGTATAAAAGGGTACCTTTTTCTGTGGTACTGTGTTTTTATCACTAAGAATTTAAAATAAGTAACTCCCCAAGACATTTACAACCTAAAACTGACTTTTCATTTTTTTGTTGCTGTTTTTTAATACATGCTTTTTTTTACAAGTACAATCTACTGACAGCATTATTGTTAAAATTAACAGTTAAATTCACAGTTTTAAACAGTTTTTATGACATCCAGCAACATCAACTTGACAAGTCTACTGCTAAAACAGTTTAAGTACCATATTTACAGTCAAAAACATTCTTTGTCACTCCTAAATTGACAAATTTCAATTGCCCTTTATTGTTAAAAACAATTTTTACAATTACACAGTAAGAACATTACAGTCTCTGTCACTGTGTAATTAAATCCTTTGAACTGTTTGCTATATATAGAAATACTGTATTAGAAAGTGTTAGTTACCATTTAAAAATTACCAATTACATTTACAGTGCAAACCATTAAATTGATTTATAGCAAAACAGTTAATTTTCTACATTTGGTTGTGCACCCAGCTGCTGGTAATTTGACACAAAATATACAGATTTTCATTTTAAAACAGCATTTTAACTGTATTTTTTATATTTCTCAGTATAAATGAATTTAGTTGGCAGCATGCTCACAAACCTAAAAAAGTTATAGACTAGGTTAACACAAATTAAGTCAATAAAGGTCTGAAATTTTTATATTTAAAACTACAGTTCACACTGAAATCAGATTTCTAGTAAATGGGACATTTGCTGGTTTACTCTGGAGTAAGAAATATACAAGAAATTACAATGAGTACTAAGAAGAGTTCTCCTCTAAGCCACCTATGCATTTAAGGGTGTACTTAATTTTCAGTATAATTTAAAACCTATCATATTTCAGTGCTAAACTGGCAGATCACTGGTATGTATCTTTTTAGTGCATTATTATTAAAATAGTATTTTAATATTTCACATACAATATTTTATATATTAAGTTAAACTATTTAATACCTCTCAGCCTACATTGCTACTGTGAAATAGTCCTAATAATCAGTAGAAAAACATACAGATGTCATTAAAAGGTTTGGCTGCAATGTAGGAAAAATTGCCATTTTATCTATTAAAAAGTATAGTTAGAATTAACTTATCACCACTAGTGTATCTGTACTATATAATTACACACACACACACACACACACACACACACACATACATGCATACGCAGATACAAAGCAAATATAAGCACTGGGTACTTAGCTTCAGAAGGAAACTTGGCATCTAAAATTAAATCCAGTAATAAAATTAAAAATTGAGTAGCAAAAACAAAATGAATCCATACCTTTCCCTCCCATGCTTTTTTTTTTTTTTAGCATTTTATCAAATTTATCATCCCCATTCATTAGTGCCCCATTGCCAGATAACAAGTTATTGACAACCTTCTGGGCATTGTCAACAAAAAGACCTAGGCTTGAGTAGGTATATATATTGAATTTTCTTCTGAACCACTTTGCATTATAGATGAGGATATTGGTCAGGCAGTGTGAAGAAGCCTGTATGATGTTGCCTGTTCCAGGTCTGCTTTGTAGATAACTGAAGTTATCTATGTACCCATTATGTGGATAAATGCAGAGCTGTAATGAAATGCACTAAAAATCATATATTATCATCTGAAAAAATACATTTTAATTGTGTCATAGCTGATCAAAACAGTTTGCCAGTTTTTTATTACCTTCTCTGCAGTGGAAGCACCAGTTTCCTGCAGAAACATCCCTTAGCTTAAACAGTGAAAGGGCATGATGAAAAACTTATAGAAGGCATACTCTGAGTACCATGAAGGTTGGGTCTGGCCCTGTATGTAATAAGGCCTCATGTTTCCAAACAGGTGTGGATCTAGGATTTGGCAAAGGGGGATGCAGGGGCAGCTACCCCTACTGCAGGGGTGGCTGCTGCATCCTCCGCTTCCAGCCTCCTCCCTCTCCAATTGGTTGGGATATGCCCTGCTGTGGCAGCCTCTTGGGGCTTTTTAAAAGTCACCTAAGCAAGTAAGAGTCCCTACCTTTCCCTCCATGCTGTAGCAAACTTACTGATGCAGCCCAGCATGTCTGGGCTCACAGAATCCTTTTCATGATTGCTGGAGCCCATCCACTAATCAGGTAACTGTTGGGAGGAGCTTGCCCCACCCCTGCTTGGGGCAAAGAGAAAAAAAAGAGAGCAGCCTCAGGCCTAGTTCGAGACTGCATTTTGCCAGTCTCACAGGACTTTGGGGGGTGGAGCCTCCTGAAGAAAATAAAAGGAACTGCATGCCCAGCACATGAAGAGACGCATTAGGGATGGAGAAGAAAGAAGAGCGGGGCTTAGAAAAGCTGAGGAGAGCTGCTGCAGAGAGAAGCAGTAGCCTGGAAGAGCCCTCGAACACTTCCATTGACAGGGAACGGCAGACAGCTCCAGCAGCTAAGCTCATGATGCATGGCACTCAGACCCTGGGAGCTGTGTGAGGCGGCTTGGGTCTGAAACCTCTGGCATGTGGCCAAAGACACAGTGCACAGGCTGGTGCATGGAGCAGGATCTTTGGAGCACTTGAGCCGCTCAGGTCCACAATCCCCAGCATGAGGCTGAAAGTCGATGAACAAGGCACTACATGGAAGGTCCGGAAGTGGACTGAGCCCCAGTGCTGCACAAGGCAGCCTGGGCCTCCATCTCAAAGCAAAGGTTGACTCCAGGAAGCCAGATAGTGTTTGGGCAACTGAGCCAGCAGGTAGGGCTGAGCCAGAGGCCTCAGAAGTCCTGTATAGTGGAGCCTCATTCTGGGGGACAGTGACAGCCCTGCCCCCCCCCCCCGAAGACAACAGAAAAGCTTGGTGCAGAGGATGAGGACCCACCTCCAGGCCTGGGAGCTGTGAGTTGCAGGGAAAGAAGGATTCCCACAGGGAGGGAGAGTCCTCCTTGGTTAGTTAAAGGCTCCTGAAAGTGGAGATCCCACTGGGAGGACCCCCCTGAAGCTCCCAGCTTCCTTGAAGGGAGCCCCTTAGGATTAAGTTTACTTTTGAGGTTCTTACACCACAAGTGGTTTGATGTCATGCCGTATATTTTGTGAACTCTCATGTTTGTAAATTAGTAGATGAATAGAGTCTTAAGTTTATGCCTTTGGCTAGGGACCCCCTTTTGCTATTATTTACCTATCATTTATTTGTATTGTGGCTTACTTATTGTTCACCTAGATTTATCTAAAGTTTATCTGTTGGTTATCTCTGTTTATTTTGAGGTTTACCTGTTCAGATCAGATACTTACCTGTGACTTACCTGTATCTGGAGCAATGGTATAAGGTTTTATAGGATTTATCCAGAGAGTATTGTTTATGTTATTTGCTTGGATATCATATGTGTGTGTGTGTGTATAAACATATTATACATATGTTTATGTTTCTTTTCCTTGTGATTAGTTAATATAAATAAATTTGTATATAGTTCAGTCCCCTGACTGTCCTGGCCTGGTTCTATAGGGAAACAGGGAAACCGGGTGGTCTGCAGTTCCCCCATGGCACACCTGCCAGCTAACAATTCCCTTCAATTGGAGAAGGGGAATATATACCCATGTACACCTGGGCTACAATGCTAAGAGGCACATCCCCCCACCTCTTTTCCCCTCCTTTCCTGCTGCTACTGGTTTCTTCCCTGTCCCAGGGGCATGGAAGCTTCAAATCTGCTCCTGTCCACTCCAGCTTGGGCATATATGGGCTGGAAACAGTAACCACCACAGCAGCAAAATGGGTGGGCGGGATAGCTCACTCTGCCTGATCCCTTGGGGAAGAGGTGCAGAAAATGGAAAACCCCTGCCCATTGGCTCTCCTGCTTTCACTGGTCTCATATGAGCCCAACTCAGGAGTGACTTTGATGCTTTATCCTGCCCCAGACTTGGATGGTGGGGGAAGGGGAAAGCAGCAGTAGCAGGAAGTGGGGAAGGGTAGGGAAGGGGACTTGCCTGAGCATGAATGGGAGGAGAAGAATTGTTGTGTGCTCTGAAGGCTTTAAAAAGTCTCCAGAGGCTTTTGGGATGGATCTGCCATTCAGTTCAGTTGGGCTCAGATTTTTGTTGGGATTTTTATATTTCTAAGTACAGATTAATTGTCATTAATGGGAACCCAAATGTCATTACCTGAATGGTCAAGGTTTTCATATCCAACTGGCAACTCCCTACAAAAAGTAGCTCTCTCTATAAAATTATGACAAGAATTGAGTATATTTTACACATCTGTCTCATTTTTCACACTTTAAATAGGTCCATATTCTATTAAAAGAGGGTTTTTTGTTATTTTCTTAAAATCCTATATCCATTATAAACTTTAAATTGCAAACATTAATAAAGCAATCTGTTAAATATTTAGATTTATCCACCTGTTCATATTGTTTACCAAAATGAGACTCAAATGCCCACCATCAGCTTGCTTCCTTTCTGAAGATTTGGTATTATTGTTCCTTTTGAACAATAGCTGCAAGTTAATAAAATCCAATTACAGACCACAGGAAGCCGATTGTAATGGTTCAGATACAACGTCTATTTATGAATGATTAGCATAAAAAACATTATTGTGCAGGAAAGAATTTCAAGATTCTGTCCTATGTTGGTAACATACATAATGAGGAATCACACTCAACTCATAGCCTCACAGCTATCTTGAGAACTATTTTCCCTTTTAGATTGCTAAGGCATAGATTGCCCATTACATCAAAACCTGGCCAGATGCCCTAGACCAATGGTTTTCAAACAGTGTTCTGTGGAACATTAGGACATCTGCAAAGAGACGGGGGGTAATAGCAAAGCAGGCCGGGAGGCTGAGCTGCTGTTGCTACCTGGATCACTTGCCTGTGGATGAGCTCACACAGCTTATAGAGCCAGAGGTAGGACCTCCACAACAGAAGTTATTTGAAAGTGTTCTGTGGCTTTAGGAAGTTTGAAAACCACTGCCCTAGACAGTTTGCAACCAATATGCAGAGTCCATTTGGAATCCAAATATTTCCAAACCAACACTCAAATTTTGGGGGGCAAAAGAGATTTTTCTTATTAATGACTAGGCAATAAAAATCTGCCCTTTGAATGGACATAGCTGTTGAGAGCTACCTGTACTATATTTAGTCTTTTTTGGTAATCTCTAATTTTAAAATACAGCAGCATTAACCAGTCTTGTTATTCTAACTGAAGAGAGCAGTCTTATCAGACACGAGATGCTTTTATTTTAACCATCACTGATTTTTTCCCCTAAATATGGATATTGCACTGCTTGTCAAAAATATCCATCCAAATTTAGTGGGGTAGAAAAATCCCTCCAAACTGGTTCTATAAACAGATCAAAAAATCAGCAAATGTATGCACTTGAAAAAACCTTACTAGCTCTGCTGATAACAACTGTGCTCAAATTATCAATGCATGGTGAAATGAAATAAAAGCAACTTCATCATATCTTAACGTACTGTCAAACTGGCAATTCTGATATCAATATCAGCAGAGTATATTGGACTTGGTTAAGTTGTACCTTTAATGAAGTAAGGATGTGATATGCAGTCACTTTATACTGCTTTGTACTGATACACTTTATACCGCTTTGTCACTTGCTTTGTACTGATAGTTTGTTATGGACGCTTAAATGTCAGCCTTTAGTTGAATGTGCAACATACAACAACCAATGTTGCTAACATTTTCTGAATCTACAAACTGAATTAGAAACCTGTATTCAGAACTGTTTGAAGGAAGTTCAAAAGTTGAATTTGGAGTCTTTGACATGGCCCATCTTTAAGTTATATCATAAGGACCATTCAACTAGCTTAAATGATGCATATAGTTACAGCAACATGCATTAAATAATCACTTTATTTCAGTATATGAAGCGTTACATGTCAGCAGGGCCTATGCTATCAATTAAGGGAAACTTCTAAACCCTTCTAATTTTATTTTACTGTAAGGATTAAAATCAGAAATCATGGTGACAAGTTAATGATCTTCAGTTTAAACATTAAACTGGGACGTTACTTAGGTCACAGTGTGAATGAAAACAAAAATCTTTTTATATACTTCCTCCCTTTTGGAGTATGCAGCCTTCCCCATTCTGCAACTCTGTGGGTGTTAGCTGGTCCTTGGCAGTGGAGGACATGTTCTCGCATTCTCGGACACTGTGGTTGTCACCTATAGTGAAGTGAATGACTAATAAAGCAGAACAGCATTGAGTTCTTCACTAGTGACTCAAAGTTTGTTTATATCCTGTACTGCCAAACTTGCAAGTTTACTCATTAGTAGCGGAGTCAAAAATTTACTCATTTCAAATCATTCCAAAGGTCGGAGCCAATAGAAATCCAGAAACTTTAAACGTGTTCAGAACTAACTTTGTTGGCTTCTGTTCTCAGATAATTTTTATTTTGTATGTGAATGAATGCTGAGTTTGGAAGGCATAAAAGAGAATTGCTTGGGTTTAACTCTTTGCTTTCAAACAGACAAAAGAGCAGGAAGCTAGAACATATCCCATTCACCAGATGCAGGATCTGGTCAGTTATCTTGTGCTGTTGTTTACTGTAGCTTATGGCATAATTCACTTTTGAGCATATGGAAGCACTTATGATCTAGCAAAGGTCTGACGACTTTATACAAGTTTTTCTGTAAATTTTCCATGAATTCTGTTTCTTGGTGGGAAGATGAACATGACAGCTTGGGGTTTTAAAATAATCTTGTGCAACAGTCATTTTTTCCAGTTGTTATTAGAGTCGAGCTTTAATAACATAGCATCTCAGGCAGGAGCAGGGGTACTTATTAGCTTTGGCTTGAACTGCAGAGGCTTGGATAATATAGTCTCTTATTGTCTGAGCCTGTAGCTGTTGCTTGGCAGGGAGTGTGCGGTTGTCCAAGAGTTAGAACTGAAGCCGTACATTAGTCTTCCCATAGAATCCGTGTGAACTAAGGATGTAGGAAAAGGGGTCTGCACAGTATCACTTCTTAGAAGTTGCCTCCTCCCACACTTTTCTAGCCTGAGCACAAATGAGGGGGATGCTCCAGTCGCACTGATTTTTTCACATCAACGCCTTTTCCTTTCCCAGTGCTGACTGACTTCTCTTTGATCATCATGCATTTTACTTGCAGTCTAATATGTCACATAATATTAACAGACTTAATTAACTGAGGACCTGATTCTGCTTCCATTGAAGTCAATGGGTTGGGAGTGTTGCCACTGATTGCAAAGGGGGCAGGATCACAACATGTAGGAACAAAGGTCATCCTGTTTAAAGGAATTATCTAAGTTCGCTTCAAGCCAACATAAATCTTTTCCCTAGGCACTGAGGAAGGAGAGTTAGAGGAAGTAAATGGTGTGGCAAAAGAATTTACAGCCAACTTGTCATTTGGCGGCAAATTTAAAAAGATAAGAAAAGGTAACTTGTGGGGATTTCCCATGTCTATTCTTTCTTTGATTCCTTTGTTCATTGCAACTCCTAGGAAATCACTGAAGTGAAATGGGGGCATCCATACTTTTCCCTATTCAGAGTATCTGCATTGCCACAGTGGCATTTTCATCAACATAAGGAATGAGATGATGTTTCAAATATGCCTCCTTGAAGTAAAACCAATATCCAGGGCTAAGTAAACTCACAGGCTGCAGGTGTTAATTAGTTGAAGATCAGTCTGTCTAGGGATAAAGCCCCATCAACCTAACTTCTAAATGTCTCCCATGTTTCTAAAAATAGAAATGGCTATTACATTTTCTCTTTCAGCCCTTAAAGCATATGATACACATAAATTAATATTTGATGAGCTTGTGTGGGAACATTCTGTAAGACAAATACTGGTATATTGTGTATAAGCATGCTAGTGTGTGTGCACATATGTATGTGCTTGTGCTTCCAAGCATATGAGTGAGAGAAAAAGCCCAGTTACAACAAATTCTGAATGCAATGAGGTCGGAGATAATTCCATATCTTAGATTTTGTCCCAAAGCAGTTCTGGGAACTCTGCAGATTGTGACACTGCACTCAACTCCATGGTGTAGGAAAGGTAGCAATTCACTTAATTCTTTTCAGCAGCAAAGCCTCTCTCTCCCCCGACCCACAAGGAACATTCCTAAGGTCCTTAGGGACCAATGTCCAATTGTCCTTAGTTAGAAACAGAGGTCACTTCAATATGGCATAACTGAGTGGATGATCTAAAGAGAAAAAAAGGGAGAATCCTTGGAAACAAAAACAAAGAGGAGCATATAACTGCAAGTGCTGAAACACTCCAATGAGCAATACAATATCAAAAGGAAAGATGTGAAAAGAAAAAAGCAGCATTTCCTCTTCTTCATCTGCCTTTTATAAATGTGCACCATAGATAAAGGCTGCAGTCAATATTTCATTTTTAAATATCTGTCATATCTTGTCCCTCTGCAAGCCAGCCTTCTCACTAATGGGAAACCAGCTTACAGCAAGAGCTGAGATAATGCATAAGATTGGGAATACAGAGGCACTTTGGTTACTGAGATTTACTTAGTATGCACTACTTGGAATTTGAAGAATCCTTTGGCACATTATTCATTGCAAAAACATATGTGCTTGAGAGATGGATGTTAAAAAAATATTAAAAGACCACTTTTAGTGCCCTGGGCTGGCTTCTGATTGTTAGTTTACATCGTTTGTAGTGATTTTTTTAAAATAGCTGTGACTAAAATAATAATAATAAATGGCTTGAAAAGATTAAAGTAAATTTTGTCTAGCAGATGCCCATGAATGCCATCATTAGGAAAGAGAGCAAACAAACAGCCGATTAACTCTGTTATTAATATTTGGATGCTTGATGAGATAAAAAAAAGTCATGTGGAATTTATAGATTGGATTTGTTAACAGTGTTAACAAGAAGTGCAATGGGAATCCTGACCTGGAATTAACACTTTTCTCCCTATAAAGAAATGCATTTAAGTGTTGATTATGCTGGCAATTTCATTGATTAGTGGATGCCACAAATTCTGCTCCTTTCTCTGGATTTTTTATTTTTCCAGAATCTCAAATTTTGTTTAAAAAAAAGTTTCAAGACTATAATAGTAATTTTGGAAGTGTGAACCAAATACATGTGATGGTGCTATGCTGAGTCTGCAGGCTGGGCTTAATTAAATTAAGAGGGGATCCTCCCTAGTTTTAGACTCCCTACTAAACAGGATCATATTTCATCCCAGATATAGCCAACAAACATACAATGGAAGATACTAAGCACCTGCTAAGTCTGATATGTACCTTTCCTTCATTAATATAGTGTCTATTATAAAGGTACATTTTTTTCTGCCAGTTTCCTTGAAATCTGGTTTATGAACAGATCTTTGTTTATTACTGTTAAATGGAATTGGTAGAAAAATGGTTACTATTGAAAAAGTTTTGTTTTTGCTTCCTTTTTTCCCTCAAAAAAAATTAAAATGTATTTTTTCTCCTTTTTGACAAATAAAGTTAAATCAGAAACTGTTTTGGTTCTCTAGAGCAAATCTTATTTGCTTTGAGGGATTTATAGTTCCTTTTTTTCTTTATCTTTTACACTTTTCCAATTTATCTGAATGTCGTGGGGAGAGAAAAAGTAATCCCCCCCAACAAAAAAACAAACCCCAAACCAACCACAGACAAAAAATTGATAAATGTTCATTTTTGGTTTTCATATTTGGGTCAAAATATTCAATTAAAATAAATTCAAAACAAACAAGCAAAACCCTATACCATATTTTGTTGGAAAAGAAGTGGAAAAAAATCTGTTTTTAACCCTATCAGGAAATGGCATAACCAGCCACTTGCTCAAAAGTAGTAACTACTGCCACTCTATGGCCTGAAACTTTGTACCTGGGAGATCTGTTAGTGCGCTTCTACTTGGTTAGCATATTTATTGTAGCTGGAAATAAGAGACAAGTGAGATTTCTTAACAAACATCACACTGGAAGACCCGTGAATGTAAAGTATTGACTACAGTAATCAGAGCCTTTAAATGCAGTGGCCTACATCTTTTTCACAGCTTTTTATTTGCTTACAATAGTTGTATTACACACAGTCTAGAACATAACACAAATATACAAACTCCCCATTTTAAATGATACGTACCACATTTATTCTGCTGTCAGGGCTATCATTCCATTTTCATCATGAGTTACACTTAACTTTGCTTTCCTCTTCTGTACTCTATTATGTAGCTAATTGCCATTGTTCTTGAAGCTTCATTTTCCAAGTGACACGCACATGTTTTAACTTGTATTTGCTAAAGAGCCAATAACCATATTTTTAGCATTAATTCATTAAATAAATTCCCAACTCAAAATACAAATGACTTCCCTCATAAAAAATAAGCCCCATAAAATACAGCTGTTTCTATATCAGGGACAATCTTGACTTACAGAGTTCATGTCTGCATCTACAGGGGTGTAGGTTGTAGCTGTGTTGGTCTAAGGACATAGGCAGACAAAGTTCTTTGCGTGAATCTGATATCTTTTATTAGACCAACTACATAGTTGGAAAACTTTTTCTTAGCAAGCTTTTGGGTTTTAAAACACTTTGTCCAGCTGAGGAAGCATCTGCAGTTGGTGTGTGTACTCTTCCTGGATAGAATGAATAGTTAAGAAGTCAGAGGCTGGTATACATGTAAGAAAGCCAGTCAGTGAAGATGTAAATTGAGGAGTCAGTGGGTGAGAGACAGGTTTGGGGGGTGGGGAGATGGATGAATGCAAGAGGTAAATAGTGGAGAGTTAACTGGGAAGTCAGATATCAGGCAGGTTATAATGTGTCATAAATCCAATGTCTAAATTTGGTCCATGATTTTTTGTATCCAGGAGGTTGATGAAGGGAAGTTTATAGGCTCGCTTGTGAAAAGTGTTTTGTAAGTTGAGAATGGTTTTCTGGTAAGAAATGTGCCCCCACCAGGAGCTGGGTATTCTTGTCTTTAATAGATTACTGGTGTGCATTCATTTTGGTGTGCAGTTGTTGTTTGGTCTCTCCTATGTATTTTCCATCAAGGCATTTGGTGCATTGGATTCGATATATTACATTTCTGGAGGTGCAGCTGTAAGATCCAAGAATGTTGATGGCTCTGTTGTGGGGTGTAGTAATTGTAAGGGTGGTGAAGCTATGTTGGCAGGTTTTGCATTTCTTGTCATGGCGTGGTCTGGATCCATTTGGTGCGTTTTGGGCTGTAGGAAGTTTGCTTCTGATGAGTTTAGTGAGGTTTGGTGCTTGTTTGAAATCTAGGATGGGTGGTTCTGGAAAGATATCTTGAAGAATTGTGTCTCTTTCTGGTATGCATTGCAATTGTTTGAGGATTTTCCATGTATGTTTGAGGTTCAGTGTTTGTTTGAAGGCTAGGATGGGTGGATCTAGGAAGATCTCTTTAAGAATTGGGTCTCCTTGTAGTATGAGTTGCAATTGTTTCAGGATTTTCCATCTAGGTTTGAGGGAGGGGTGATATGTCATAACTAGCGGTGTGTGATTCGTGGCTGTTTTCCTTCTGTACTGCAGCAGTTCTTCACGTGGTATCCAGGTGGCTCTTCAGATATGCTATCAAGCTCTCTGGAGGAATGTCTTTGTTGAGTGAAAGCCTTTTTAAGATTTGTGAGGTTGCAATCCTGGGCGTTTTTCTCAATGCAAATTTGGTGGTATCTGAGGGCTTGCCTCTATATCACAGCTTTCATCTCCAGAAACAAACTTCCTATGGCCCAAAACACACCAAATGGATCCAGACCATGCCAGGACAAGAAATGCAAAACCTGCCAACGTGTCTCCACCACCCTCACAATTACCATCCCCCACAACAGAGCCATCAGCATTCCTGGATCTTATAGCTGCACCTCCAGAAATGTAATACATTGAATCCAATGCACCAAATGCCCTGATGGAAAATACATAGGAGAGACCAAACAACAACTGTGCACCAGAATGAATGTGCACCGGAAATCTATTAAAGACATGAATACCTAATTACAGTGGGGGCATATTTCTTACCAGAAAACCATTCTCTCTCCAATCTCACAGGTCTAATCCTCAAAGGAAATTTACAAAACACTTTTCACAGGCGAGCCTGTGAGCTTCACTTCATCAACCTCTTGGATACAAAAAATCATGGACTAAATTTAAACATTGGATTTATGACACATTATAACCTACTGACATCTGACTCCCCAGGTATCTCTCCACCATTTACCTGCTACATTCATCCCTATTCTCCCACTTCTTCTCTCCCCAGCCTGTCTTTCACCCACTGACTCCTCAATTTACATCTTCACTGACTGCCTTTCTTGCATGCATACCAGCCTCTGGCTTCTTTACTATTCATTCCATCCGGGAAGAGCACACACCAACTGCAGATGCTCCCTCAGACTGACAAAGGGTTTTAAAACTCAAAAGCTTGCTCAGAAAATTTTTTTGAACTATTTAGTTGATCTAATAAAAAATACCAGATTTACTCAAATAACCTTGTCTGCCTATATCTTCATCTTAACTTTCCCAGTAGCTGAGGTGTTGAACTCTGGGGTTTCTATGTAGGCCACACGCTACACTGTAAATTCACATTCTGTAAATGTGACAGAAGTGATCCCTAATCTGGAGTTGTACATGAGCTGGGAAATCAGATACCATGAGCAAAGGAGGCTTTTAAGGAAAGGGGATGCTTTCAGTTAAGTTTATTTTTCTCTTAGCTGGTTTATTCACATCCCCAAGCATTCCTTTCCCTGTTGGTTGATTGGATGGTATGAGTGGGGTAGACATTTCACCACTGTAACAGTTAGGCTGTAACCCAACATATGGAGAGTGAGGGAAGAACTGGTTATCCCACCCTTAATGAACAACAGGACTTTTGTCATTTTCCTTTTTCTAAGCAGACTAAATTCAGTAGCTTTGAATTCATAGCATTCCTTCTCTTGCTGCTCTGTAGCTCATAATAAGCTAATAGTTTAGCAGCCCTTTAAAAAAAATGGCTAAGAAGGCAGGCAAGCTTTATAACCAAAACAATCAATTTCAACTGCCGAACCCAATCGGGCCAGGTTGAGAGTAACCCTTTAAATTGAGTGTGAAATTGGGAGATGGAGCTCTCCTTTCCTCCTCCAGAGCTGGTGGAGAAACCATCACTCCCTTTGTAAGTGGGCATATTAATAGTTGTGCTGTTTTTGCAGACGTTATGTGCTAACAAAACTATGTGTGCCTGGTTCTGTAGCAGGTTACAGGGGAAAAACAAAGCAAAGGCCATCTGGCTCCACTACTTTGTATGTATAATGTCCAGATACTAATGCTTAATGCACTTGTAAATGTAAGTTGTCTCTCTCTCAGGGTCTGATTTTAATTTGGGTAATATTCCCATTAATAATAACATCTAATTACAACATCCATTAAAAGTTAGTAACATTAATTTAACAGGGAGAAAATCTAATAGAGTTCTTAGAGTGGTATTGGCATTTTTCCATTAAATTAATGTTACAAACTTTTAAAAGGATGTCTTAAATAGGCATCATTAGTTGTGAGAATATTAAACAAATTAAACTCAGGTCTTTAATATGAGGTGGATCCTATTTATGAATCCAAGCAAAGGTGTCTGCTATGCCTTTCAACCCATCTAAAATGTTCAGCAGAAAGCATAAGGCTGCATAAAATTTGCAGTAAGAAAAGTTCTCCTTAGGTAGTGCAGGCCTGAACCAAATAAACTCCTCCTCCTTTTTTTCCAGTATCTCTCATGCTTACCATGTGGTCCACATACTCTTCACTAGGCTGCTGCTGTTGTTAACCAAAAGTTCAAGTCCCTTTCCCTCCTTTCCCAGTGTATGATTTTTTTTCTCTGGCCTTTTAAAATTAGCTGCTCATGAAACCAAAGAATGACTGTTTTTCTCTAATGTTCACCAGGGGCCCTAATTATACATTTCATTTTGGATAAAACACAATTCTGGGTAGGGTAGGATGACTGGAGAGAACCAAACTGCATAAGAAATGGTGGGGGTTATATGTTATAATGTATGTCCTCACTTCATCTTTTTTAGACTTGATTTTTTAGGGATGTGCAAAGTAGCACCATTTCGTTTCAACTTCCATTTCGACGGGAGAGTGTTTCATTTTGAGTTTCATTTAGTTTTGAAAGCACTGTTCTATTTCATTTTGTCGAAACTGTTTTGATGCTGTTTTCACATTTTGCCCTTAGGCTATAATGGGGAAGCACAAAACTGCTTATAACATTGTCATTCTTTGCTTGATTCAGATGAAACTTGCAGGAATGGTAACCCCTTCTGAGGCCATGAAGCCTGCCAAGTTTCAAGGAGATAGATTTAGGGGTTTCTGGGAAACTTTACCTCAAATCTTGAAAGCAAAACTTGTGTCTCGTGTGTGTGTGTGTGTGTGTGTGTGTGCGCGCGCGCGCGTGTGAAGGCACAGTAGGGTGAAAACTGCAGGCATGGTAGCCCCCGCTGAGGTCACAAAGCCTGTCAAGTTTCAAGGAGATAGGTGCAGGGGTATCTGGGAAACTGCACCTCAAGCTGCTGACAAGCACAAATTGTGACATGTGACTGTGCGTGTGTTAAAGCACAGCTGTTTTTCCAGCCCTCTCCCAGAGCACTGGGATTGGAAGGGACAGGAAGGATCATGGTCACTGGCCAGTTACACAGTCAATATGAGAGCAGTCTTTCCCCCATCTTCCCCTTCCCTCTCCTTTCTGTTTCCCTGCAAGCAAGCAGGCCCATCTTCGAAACTCGAAATGTTTCAAAACTTTCAAAACATTTTGACTGCCCCCATTTCATTTCAAGGCTGTTTTGAAGCCTTTCATTTCATTTTGATTTCGCTGTTTCAACCTTGAAATGCGTTGAAACAGCATCGAAATGAAACACCTAGTGAAATTTTGCACAGCCCTACTGTCTATGTTATCCAGCCATGCTGTGTCAGCAGAGATGATTAGGCTTCCTAAACATGACCCAGATCTTGGTTTATAGGCCTGGTCTAGGCAGTAAAAAACACTGAATTGCACATGCTATTTTTCCCTTGGGATGAGGGTAAAAGAATGAACTACACATGATAGATATGTGTTCATATTCCTGAACACAATACCAAAAGATGCTTGGTAAATTCCTTCAGCTGCACTCCCGAGCCGCCTGCACGAACAGAGAGCGCAAACAGGCATGCTCTGTAAGGTCGTGCTTGTGTTCGTGTCAGTGTTCGTACAGGCAGGCGAGCAGGACGGGCTAGGAGGAAGTCTTCAGCAAGGAAAAGGCAAAGGCACCACACCAAAAAATAAAAATGGTATCAACGCAGAGTGCTGCTAGGGCCCCTGCCTGGGGAATGCCACCTATCCGGGGCTTATCTGAGGCCTCCACCCAGATGGAGACCACAGGGGAGCTGGCATCACCCTGCCCCTGGCCAACTCCCTCTTCTCTGCTCCTGGCTTCTGGCCCCCGCGTGCCGGAGGCTATGTCAAACCATGGCTTTTAAAGGCCGCGGTTTGAATTTCCTGTGGCTACCCCAACAGCCAATCAGGTACTCCAGGCTTCCTGGAAGTGCATGCTGGCAGTCCTGCCCCCTACGTTCCCCAGCTGGGGGGATCCGGTGCCACCGGTGCCTGTACCCCAAGGGTTAGCCCTGGCGTTCATCATTAATGCACTGGTAAGTGTGGTGTAAGATTCTTAACATACAGAATAGCATGGGCAGGCCCAGACCAAGTTGGGACAGTGCAGTTCTTCAAGTATTAAATCTAAAATCCATTGCCCTCTCTGGGACTTCCAGCTTAAAAAGGACTAGGCCATAGTTGACAAAGTCTAGTTTCCAGTAGACATCAAATATTCATTTTAAGTCCTCAGAGGTGAAAAACTGGCCATCTAAGCCAGAGTGCCCACTCGTCATCACTACTCTATATATTTAAACTATTTTTCTCTTTGCCAATAAGATTAGATCAAGTTTAAATAATGTAACAGGGGATGTTAGCCCACGTACCAGAACCATCCTACAGAGAGATCAGACCTATGGCGGAGGTATTGGTGGCATGTGGCAGCAGGAACCTTTTTTGCCCTATGTCATGCATTCCTCTGCCATGTGCTTCTGATCTCCTCTGTAGAACCTCAGCCCTCCCTGCTCTGTCTCATGCTCTCTTTCTTCAGCCTCTGCTTACTTTTGCCACCAAATTTATCACTCCCCATTGCTACTGACCACAGGAATCAACGGCCCTTGGAAGTGAAAATAAGTGGAGGTTACAATAGCGAAATATGAGACAAAGAGCAGAGAGGACTGGGGTAAGGCAGAGGAAACTGGTGGTCAGCAGCTAGATTGTAAGTGGCAGCCCACTCTTCATAACAGATTGCTAGCTCCTGATATAAGAGGCATAAATTTATTTTTTTTTATCTCATATTTAGAAATAGTTATTTGTTGAAAGAACTGTGTTGTTTCTAAATGTATGGAATTCTTTTTGGTTCTTGTGTGGGAACATTTTAATGAATTAGCATTTTACAAATAATAAGTAATAAGTAATGAATAAACAGCAGAATAATTAACAGCATATACATTCATTGACACATGTATACCCTTATATTTCTGAGGGAAATCTATTCCATATGCATGTAGGCTTTATTCAGTGAAGAATGAGCAAAGCACTGAATAGATTAATTTCCAGCCTTATGCCAGGGTATCAGACTGTACAACCTTCATTGCTATGTCTCCATTAACAAGGGTGTATGGTTGCCACAGGGAAAAAAGCAGTAGCACTAATCTGTGCCATTGCTTTTTGCCATGATGAATGCCTCTGCATGTGGGTTAGCAGGCGGAAAAGTGCTCTGGGTGGGGTAGGGGATGTTGGTGCTCGCTCCTGAGCTGGCCCAAGCAACCAAACCTGGGATTCTGGGGGTCTCCTAGGGCTCCGGCGGTGGTAATCTGGGTACATGGAGCCTGGCCGGCTCTTGTTTCAGGTACTGCACGCTGCTGTTTTCATTGTTAGTATGTAACAGAAGCCACCATTGATACCCCTAAATACACATCTTTGACCACTCTGATATGATCTTCTGTTCCATATAGCCCAAAGCTGGTATCAAGGCCTTTCCCATGCATATGGTGAGTACATAGATACTTCCTGCATAGGCACTCAGCCATCCCTTCAATGGAGAAGGAAGACATTCATGTTGGCATTCTAGGCACAAGTGAATTTTCCCTATGAAGAGCATCCAACAAACTTCATGTGAAAACAACCAGCCATGAATAAAACCTCTCTTTGTTCAAATGTTGTGAAGAGTAAATATTTTGGGGTAACTAGCAGCAGCTAAACTAGAATTGTTTGCATTCTAAATGAATATTCATGAGCCAAAAGTATCTCTTGTTTTAAACAACAGCAGTATTCTCACAGACCTAATAATAAACAATCATTCTATATAAGAATAGAGATTTTTGGAGTAAAATTTGGTCTGTTTAAAGGATAATAATATATTAATGATGACAGCCAGAAAATGCCAAAAAATAATAATAAAAAGCTTTTTATCTTAAAGTGTCAGCCAACACATTCTATCATATAATGATCTTCAGAATTATATTTTATAGAAACCTTTAGAGTATTAGCCATTTAGTAATGTTCTGAGCTGAAAATTCACAGGAATGTTTTACTTTTTCAGAATGCAGAAGTATTATAAAGTCCATGCACTTTAGCTATGATATTTTAAAGAGAAAAAGATTAGTGTACCATTAAGCAGATTCTTCTTTTTTTTGTTCTACAATAAGCTTCAGTTAATTGTGAAAATATAGTCAGTTTGGCATCATACATCTAGAAATGGAAAGGGGTATACATACTAATAATGCAGTATAAGTATATAAGAAATTCACAATAAGTACGTAGAGACTTAAGATACCTAAAGCAGTTACAATATTAATGTAATTGACTTAGGTGGGAAAAATGTAAGAATTTGTATAGTTAAAGGAATGATGGCAACATTTTTCTTAAATATTTCCCACCAAATGACCTCTTAATATATTTGTTCTTAAAAACAGAAATATGGAGAAAACGATATCTAAAGATGATTTTGATTCTAATAATATATATTCTTTCAAATTAAAGGGGAAGAGAGTCATTGCAAGCACTGCTGTTTTCCAGTATTAAATCCAATTATTAATTAAAAAGGATGCAGCAAACATTGCTGTGTGTGCTAATATACATTCCCAAATGGCTTCCAGATGTCTTTGTAAGATTATGTCTACATATATAAAAAAAAAATACATTATGTAATTCCTAAGAATGACCAGCAAGGTAGCAAATATACTATTGCTTGTATATTAGCTTTTTCTCAACAAATTAAAAGCATTCTATAACACTTCCAGAACAGGGATTGGTCCAATCAATAGGGATAAGCTACTGTTAATTAGTCTGATCTACTTTAATAACTTTATTCAGAAGGAATGGGGGGGAAGTAAGGTAAACTTGTCCCTGCTGTCAGTATTACACCCTGTAGTGGGGCCTTATATCAGCAATTCAGTGGAAGGAAGTCATGTGGAAGCATTTCTGCATTGTTCCCATGAGCATTCATCTCCTAATTTGCATTAAACTAGTAGGGAGTTGACACCAGTTTGGATCTATACCTGTAAATCTTCTATTATGAGATGAAAGTATTAAAATGCTGCTCAAACAGATTCGCCTTTTCCCCAGGTTGAACAAAGGAGATCGCTAATACAAATTAGACTAGCCATAGGGTTTGGGTTTTTTTAAACTGGGAGTTTTCTTTATTTAAAATTACCCATCAGACTTTGCCCTTAACCAGAAGACTTTGGCCCTTTTTCCCTGTAAGAAAAACCATCCTTATACAATAATTAGACTAGCAAGGGCTTATCCTACCAGATCATTTTTGATTAAGGGCCAAATCCTTTGTTGGTGTGAAGGGATCAATCTCTGTTGATTTTAATAGAACTGCTCCTTTTTGCACTTGGTAAGGATCTGGCCAATAATTCTTTTCTGTTTTCTTTTACAACTTTTTAATTTATATGGCTTGGATTTATACATACATTTCTCTGGCATTCATCTAATCATACTAAATCAATTAATCTTTCTTGGGTGCTATCTCCATATGTGTATGTGTATTTTCTGTCTGTCTATAATTATACAACTAGCACTTGGCTTGGAGGGCAATAGCAGTAAACTATTGTTCAAAGGAGACTGCGAATTGCTTGGAGCAGGGAGCTGTCTTCTTAATTTGTCTGGAAAGCATCATGCACACAAATGACACTATAGGAATAATAAATAATAATAAAAATAGTTCCTGAAAGTCAGTTCATGTTGCCTAAAGCCAAGGCTGGGCAGCTGTTGAAAAGATGATGGCTTTCAGTAGTGAAGAAGTAGATAATGTAGTATTTCTGGAAAGGATCTATTTAAGCCATACCAATGCTTTACCAATATCTGACATGTAGCCATTTCAGGTGCATTTGAGACTAAATTGGCGAAACTGTCTCTGTATGGGAATAAAGTTCACACTATCTTTAAGTAGTAGGAGAAAAAGGAAGAAGTAAGGTTAGTTTTCACAACAAGCTAACAGGAAGATAAGGCCAAGGTGCTGAGGAATTAACCTTCAAGTGACCCCTTTAGGGATTTTAGGGAGAAGGGTGTGAAGGCAGTCCAGTGTGACTGCCTTTAGAGCCCAACAATGCTGTGACAGGCATTGGAAATAGCAGCATAAGAAGACTGACAGATTCATCAGGTATGGTTTGGCCCTACTGCAGGTCTGCTTCATTGAAACTGTTTAAGCTTTTTTACAGATGCTTAATCTGGTGAAGAAAGGGGAGGGGGGGCAAGGACCGAGGCTGGGAATTTCACTATCAGTGAATGCAACTCCCTGCTCTCCCATGAGAATACTACTAGAGTCCGATCTGTTTAGTAATGCAAGAGATAGCCTGCCTATTAAGCCCAAACAAAGGGTACAGAAAAAAAATAACCTGCCTGAATACAGCTCATTTGGTGGAATTTACACATTTCTGTAAACAAATTAAATTGCTAGATACTAAAGTGATGTGTCTCAGCAAAAACCATTCACTAGGCACCAACAATAAACATAAACTTAGAGCCAAAATCCGCAGTTCTTATTTAGTGTTTACTCAGGCAAATTTTGCTTTAGGAAGGACAGCTGGATTTGGTCCACCACAAGGTTTCTAAGTCTATATACAGATATCCTTTTATATTTTGTTTATCTTTCTGCCTATATCAGAAGTCTTCACAGGCAACTGTTTTAAGAATAGCACATCTAATACTCTTTGCTAATACGTTGCTGTTAGGAATGTTTTCAATGATGCTTCCTTCACTCCTGATAAACTTCATTGCTCTGATGAAGTAAGCTGTTGCTTATGAAAGCTAATGCTTCTCTGAAGTGGTTAGCCTATAATGCACCACTCTGCCCTGTCTTCTGACTGACAAACTTGTACAACGTGGGTGAATGCCTGGCCCTATTAAAGGCATTAGCTTAATTAAAGTCAGAATTTCTTCCTTTATTTTAGTAAAAAAATCATAGAAACAGGGAGCTACACTTTAGGGTGTACTGATCAGGAAAGGTTGCTTGGTGCCACTTCCAGTTTCTTCTGTACCGGGATCCGTAGCTATAACTACGAACACTCTTTAGATTGCTCTAAGTTTTCTCATGGACTGGTCTTAAGGGGACTCTTTCACTGGTTGAGAATTATCTGGAGCACTTTTTCCTTTTCCCTCTGCACAGCCTTTCTGACATACTTCATCTGCACAATGTAATGTGAGCTACACTGCCTTTATGCCAATTGACAGTTCCCCTTCTGCATGCTTGAAGCAAATATAAGTTCTCTTTTCAAAGTTCCACAAGAATTAAAATCTGACCCAGGGAGTGGGCCTGAATTTTATAAAAATATCTCATTCTACAATGCACATCCATAAAAACTCCTCTCCCTACAGTGCTCTCATGCAAAATTTGTGGGGGGATGGAAGTGAGAAATAACTAAAAAATATGCAAACCCCTCTGTGAGATTGTCATTCATTCAAGCTACTACTCCACTGAATTCTATACTAAAATTTAGAGCAACAACAGCTTTACTGGTATATAGCCCAATTGTATTAATTATTGTTTATCATGAGTATTATTTTGACTATAGCCTATTCTGTATAGAAACAATGATTGTTTATCCTAGTTCACATTAAGACAGCAAAAAATATGTGTTGTCAATCTCAGTATCATTGTTAAGGGATCATTTCTGACAGCAGCTTCTGTGGGGTTATTTTGGAAGGTAAATAATACCTTTACAGTAAATTGACTTTCAGGGGAAAATACAGATGTACAATACTGTAAAAAGAACCGTGATATTTCCTGATTTCATTATGCTAATTATAATAATGAGATATTGCTGGTAAAGAACAGTAACCAACTGTAAAACTGTGTGATACAATTATTTTTCTTGTTTTAATACCTTGCAATGCATTTTACTATTCTTTTATAACACAGGTACACATTTAAATGACTAAGAGCCTGATCCAGTTTACATAGCTTCAGTGAACTACTCAAATGCAAATAGTTGAGGACTTATTTAAATGTCTATATCGAGTAATTGAGTATGTTGCCTGAATATTAAGAATAAATACAATGTATAAAAATATATTTATACAAGAATTTATACATGCACATTCCTTTTCTCCAGTGAGCATTCACATTGATTCCAAAGAGATTTCTTAGATGACTAAGTTTAAGCATATGCATAAGAGTTTGCAGTAACCAGTCTTTTGTCATAATAATGACAACTAAGTTCTCAGAAACACCATCTTGTAATTTAAATACAAAACTTTGACTTTAGGTATAAATGCTTTAGAGCAAAAGGAAGAGTATACAGATCTCATTTAGCTCCTGCATTCTCCACTGAAAATGTTGCTTATTTTAATCGTAGGGACTTCCATGTAAAAAACAAAACAAAAACAAAGTCCCCCAGATCATCACATGTTATCCAGCAAGTCAACTAATTGGGATTCACTGTCACAGAAAATAACAATTTGTGTGTGAAAGCACAGTGATATCAAATTCTTTTAAGTTTCAGTTTTGTAATGACCATTAAAATAATTTCCCTTCTTTTGGAGAAGCATATAGACTGAGGTCCTCTGTGGAAAGGACTCAGAAAGGTCATTGAGGGCACACTAGTGGCAAGGGATGATATAAACAGTCATCTAAGAGCACAGCAAATCAATCATAATTAACACTCTGAGTTACTTCCTGCATACAAAGCCTCTAGAGGGAAAGGTCATTGGAAAGGATCAGTGGACAATGTGCAGATATGGCAGCAAACAGGTTTCATCGTTGTAGGTGTCCCTTTGGTTTGATCAGAATCTGAACACCTTTTCAACACCATTGTGTGCCAGACCAGCTTTAGAGGGAAAAACAAATAAAGAGTTCAATGAATGATACATTGGGAGAAATGTCAATCAAATATGTGCTGCATATTGCATGTGTGTATAAATAAGACATGTGTCTCTTTCAATATTTCCAGTATGTGTATGCTAAGTAACAGCCCATTTCCCTTCTCTCCCCTGCCACCTGGGTCATCACGGCAAGGATAAAACCCTAGACTCTTAATTTCAAAGCACAAGTCTCTATAATTTAAATGAAAGGACCAGTAGTGGCCTTGTTTTTACTGCTGCAGCTGCTGGTCAGAGGGAGGACAGAGCTGAGCAAATCCCACTCACCTAAATACATCAATGCTCTTCAGACCTAGAAGCTGGTTATTGAGGTTCTCTTCAGTCCTCAGCCTGCTGGCGATAGAGGATTCAAAAACTGCAGGATTAATATTTCACTCTTTTATTTAACATTCAGTGAAGGAGGGACTGGTCACAGAAACTGCTTCCACCCTTAGATGACTGCTGTAATCACTGGGCTCACTGTTTACTTACACTCTTTATCTTTCCTTTCTGTACCTCCACATGGATATCTAGTGACTCTGTGCAAAGTAGAACAGTTCAGTCTGGAAAGAATGAGAACTTCCAACCTCCCTCACCGTCTATAGTGTTGCTGTTACTGAAATCTCCGTGGTGTGGTACTTCAAATTCCCTCAGGTAGAGGAGGGAAATGAACTCAGGTCTTCCATGCTAAGCCTCTAACCCAGGAGCAGGCAATTATTTTGGGCGGAGGGCCACTTACTGAGTTTTGGCAAGTCATTGAGGGCTGCATGACAGGCAGCCATGGGCAGATAAATATTAATTTTCTAAATTTTTTAGGGGACTCATGGACCAGATAGAATGTCCTGGCAGGCTGCATCCAACCCTCAAGCCGCATTTTGCCCACCCCTGCCCTAACCACTGACAAAGAAGTAGGGTAGGACCAGCATTGTCATGTTGTATGGAGACTGATCTTCCAGTGTTTTCAGCACAATCCTAATGGATCCAGCTGAGAAGATAACACAGAACATCTACATGTGCATCAGTTTCAGTTTGCACCAGAGTTTATTGCTCCTGGGTGCAGCATTTACATGTGCAGCCTGAATCACAGCATGTTGAGCTGAGGCAGCATAGCCCTGGCTGGCAGAAGGCCTGAGGGGTCAGCCTGCCAGCCCAGAGCTGCTCCCCACCCCGGTTCAGTGTGCTGCAGAGGGGTAGCTGGGGCACAAGGGTGCTATAGTGTGGAGCCAGTCAGCAGGCAGTTCCTGCACTATAGCACCCACATATCCCAGTCAGCCTGATCACCGTCTACATATGTATTGTGGTGGGGTAAATAAAATAGGAAATCTACCATAGGATAGTATTTGTCAGGCACTGCTAACCTAGGGTGGAGTTAATTAGTTTATTCCAGACTAATAGCTCCACAGATCTAGATGGTGACACTTTACTGCAGAACTAATTAGGCAACTCCATAGTAAGCATCTGGAGTAGATGCCCCCAGAGAGAACAACATTAAAGCTAAGTGTAGACATTGTGTTAAAAATGGCCACCTGATCTAAAATATGTTGGGAAGGGGAGGGTAAGTGGGGATTGGGGAGACTGGAGGGAGCAAGCAGGCTTGGGGGCGGATCAGGGGTCTATGGAGTGATGGGGGGCAGATGGAGCCCATGGAAGTGATTAGCGGAATGTGGGGAAAAGGCAGCATCTATGGGGGAATGGAGAGGGCAGGCTGCATCTGCAAGGGGACTGGAGGAACAGGCAGGGTCTGCAGGGGAATTGGGGGAATCAGGCAGGCAGGCAGGCAGGCAGGCAGGGTCCACGGTGGGTTGCTGGGGCCCAGGAAGGTTTGGTGGGATCACAGGGGCTTGCAGGGTTTGTGAAGAGGTTCAGGGGTGTGGGGGGGGATAAAGGACTATTTTTAGCCCTGTAACCTCTGCCTCCCCCATGAACCTACACACCCATCCCTCCTATCCCTCCCCTCATCAATATTTACTTGCTCAGCTCCCAGCAGCATTGAACACTGATAAAATTGACACCTGGAGCAGCTTTTAGGATGTAGGCTGGGGGATCTGGCTGGTCCATGAGGGAGCGGGGCAAGTGGCTGGGTGGCTAAAAATAGCCTGTGCCAGGGGGGAGGGAAGGAAAAACACAGCCCCAAGGCTGGGAAACTTTACTGTTAAAAATATAAGCAGGTCTAGGCAGTACTTTTCATGGTCTGAATTTTGGCAAAACTTACTACACTAGCTGTTAGGTACCAAATTTCCTTTGTGAATTAATCTCTAGGCTTTCTATGCAAAGTATAGGCAAAGTTGCCCAAGAATAGAATTAAAAAACCCAGAAGCCTGAATGAGAAGCTGCCTAATGTACCCCAATGACAGGTATATGAAGTATATCACATGTGAAAGTTAATCATCTATCTGTTCAGATCTGTCAAGATCAAAGGGGTTTAAGTATGCTGTGAACCAGACCATCAGTGCATCATTCTGAACAACAGTACTAGTGGAAATAGCATGGCTGGGGTCATTCAGCAGCAGACTGAGTGTTTTAAATATATATAAAAAAAATGGATCTAGATGCTTACAATGGCAGGTAGATGCCTACATCCTTTGCAAATCTAGCACTTAAACTTTGTAAAGATGAGCCATTAGGGAGGTACATAGATATGATACATATCCTTCATTGTCACGACAATTGCACTCTAAGTATCTGAGATATAGGTCATATACCCATATAAGCCATCATTTCAAGCTATCAATGGGCACGTCTACATGTTAATTAATGCACGGTAATTACAACGCACTAAGTTTAGTACCTGCAATGACAGGTGGATGTTGTGCATGAGTTTTACCTGTTGTGCTAACATACAGTAGAATTAGTCTACTTTGCTCAAAGCATCTTGTATAGATGGCATGCGCCCAATGGGAATTTAACGTGTAACCCAAAAGTACATGTTGTAGGTAATACAATTATGGCAGTGTACCATGTATGTAATTCTATATTTACATATGGAATAAATACCTTCATTTAGGAAACCTAACTCCAGAACTATGCAATTTTTGTTTTATGTACTGGATAGAAGCCTCAACTAGGATCAGTAGTCAGTTATGCTAACTCTACCTACCTGTAGTAACAATCCCTTCCCTAATGACCCAACAGTCTAAATAGACAAGATAATTAAATGCCAGTACGGTACTCAGAGGGCCTAAGAATTAGAAGAGCATAAAAGTGGATTAAAGCAGCTTTTATGCTTTCCTTAACCTTCGCCCTCCTTAGCCACAAACAGTGATCTTGGGCTGCAGTCCTTGTGTCTGTTCTGGGGAGCCCCAATACAAGCAATGGATATGTTAACATGCACATCTCATGATGAACAAACTGGGAAAAGACAAGTTTTTCATCTTAATTCTTGCAGAAGGAAGGAGAAACTATATAGAAGTATTTTCATACCAAGGAAAAAAACCTCTGTGATGGAGCCACCTTCCTATTCAGAAAAAAAGTTGGGTTTTCTCCTTTATAAGGGAAGACTATTGTAGAGGTGGGTAATACTACTGCCTAATTAAATATTTCCATGAGCTAATCCATTGTCTATCATTGTAGAAAGATACAGAACTACCTGTAATTTTCTCTATATTAAAATAATTTTAGCAAAACATAAAAGCAAAAAAGGTAAAAAAATCCCTGACTATGGCTGCTGATACTTAAATGATGGATGATATTAGCAATTGCTTTGCTTTGTTATTGGACACCTAATACTATAGTACAAATGCATCCATGTTTTGGGAACATTTTTTGTAAAGGTGAGGGGGGAAGGTAAATTGAATATTGTGATTGTTAAATACCTTGCAGCAATAATACAGCACATTAATTAAAAAAAAGTGTTTGATACCAACAACAAAATTAATGTTCCTCTAATAATAAGAATCATACCATATACTTGTTATTCTGTTGGCACTTTCTTTTATGAGCTTTACATTGAACTCAATGATTACACTGAATGTATTTCACAAAACCCGAGCACTGCTTAGATTCTGAGTGAAAATACATTTACTATGTAGCAACCCAATGCATGAATAACCAATTTAAATGCAATTTAAATACTATTATGGGGGTGAAGCATAATTAATTTTAAAATCATATTTAAGTGTTTTTTAGTTTGCGATCTCCTGCCTCATTTAACGTAAAGAGAACATCACTAAATCATTTACTTTGCACATAGGGGAGGCTTACTTTCTGCTCAAGTGTTTAGCATTTTTATTTCCTTTTGTCGTTGTTGGTTTTTTTTGAACCAGAAGATTTTCCACTGTTGCCGTGATTACATTGTAAACTGTTTAAAAGCCCCTGATCACAAAAGAATCCTGAAGAAATGCTGAGGCTGTGACTCACTTGCATTTAGTGGCTTTGTCAAATTTCTCTACTTTCAAGATTTGTCACTAATTTGTTCCATCATTCTTTAATGTTCTTCTCTTAAAAAAGTAAGGCCCATAAATATTCTGGTTTGTACACAGAGTATCAATGCTGTGCACGTCAAATAAATTAAATTGGTAAGTTTAAAGCGGACACTTTTAATGGCAAATCAGTTGCCCTAAGACATGCCAGTGTAATGTGGCCTAATAACTGGGATGAGTGCATATAAACAGTTAAGAGCTGAAATGCTCCAGTTTAATGATGAGTGTGCATCATATTGACCAATGGACTCCTTTTTAGAAATATAGGACTGGAAAAGCAACTCCTGGACTATAGATCCTAAATGATCGCTTCAAACCCTTATACATAACTAGAAGGCAAAATTCCAGAAACTCCAAGAATACCCTTGCAGGGGAGGATGGGGGGACAGGGAGCAACTGTTTTGAAAGGTGTGCCAACTGATTAAGTTCCACACCCTTGTTATGCTATTTCAATCCCTTTCCCTTGTCCATTCACTGCTCTGCTTTCTGTTCACCATCCTATGCCTACCCAATGTGCTTCTCTGCTTTCTACTCCCTGCCCTGTGCTTCTTGCCTAATCTCCTACTCTTCTCTCTGCTCTCTGTCCAATCTGAAGCTGTACTCTTTTCTTCTTTCCTGATCTGCTGCATATCACAACCCCACAGTCTGTCTATGCCATTTGTGTGCCACGGGTTGGCCACTCCTATTGTATAGAGTGCCAAAAGCAAATGTAGGACATATGAGGGCACAGCTAATGTCCTACTACTGCAATAGGGAAGCAACTGGCTAATACGTGCTCAGGGTGGATGTTGTGTTTCTTCATAGAATATAATCGCATCCCATATTTGGGCCTTAATTTATCAAAGCACAGAAATTTATCAAAGCTTAACCTTACTTTTCCATTTAACTTCATGTTTGAGTGTAACAGAATTAAATTACAAGTATTGTAGAAGGCTACTTTAGTCCTAAATTATACTTTAGTACAGACTTAAAGTATATACTTTAATATATACTTTAAGTTTATACTAAAGTATAATTATACTTACTTATATATAATTATACTTATATATAAGTTTATAAGTTTATACTAAAGTATATACTTTAGTCTGTACTAAAGTGTAATGCATTGCTTAGCTGGGGCCACAGGTACTATTTGCCAGGAAATTTTCTTTTTTGAGACTCTCATAGGTTAAAGCTATTGCCTTTCAACCTATTTTAACAGCCAATGGTAGTTTGTTTCTGAAACAAATTTGTTTCTGATGCAAATTTGTAATATGTAGCAATCAGTGTTAATATAGCATCATTTACCTATAGTTACTGAGTAGCAGCATGTAAAATGCTTAAGTATTGCCCTATATGTAGAATATGGGTCACAAGTTGTAAAAGGTCCGGGACTAGCAATCTCTTTGTTAAATGTTTGTATAGTGCCTAGCACAATGGTGTTTTGTCCTTTAAAATACAGATAATAAATCATACCACCATAGTGTGAGACTTTTGTAATTCAGTGTAGTTGCATTTCAATTACAGTGCAATTAACCTATAGTTGAATGTAGTAGTATTGTTTAACTGGATTTTAATACTTTTGATAATTTTAATTACTCTCGGATTCTAATAGTATGTGTACTAAGAAGAACACTGAAGGATAATAATAAGTAAATTGGTCATGTAGTTAACATACCAGTTATACAGATTACTAGTACAGATTATTACATAATAAAGTGCAAAACCACACTAAGATTACACAGTAACTGCAATCTAACTACCCTCTAATTACAGTATCCTGGCTATAAATTTTGGCAATGTAGGAAATACTGCAGAATCTCAGATAGTGGTATCTGGCAACTCTTGGTATAGGATTTTTTTAGGCTAGCAGGCATAGAAAATTTCTGAGGTTAAAATACTTCTCCCAAATGTACAGTGTTCTTCCATATGTTGCATGCCACGTATTTGCCAACCTTGCAAGTAGTGTAATTAGCTCACAGTGGATCATTTACTTTAAGTAATGATAAAAATGTTCAATATATTTTTCAATACAGTTAACTTACTCTACACTACATAATTTGGAAACAAATGCAAAGGCCCCCATTTGTGCTGATGAGCTCTCTCAAGAGTTGAAGGGCTAGGAAGAGAATTCCTTTCCTGAAAACCACAATATTGCTATAGTACTGTTCTGGGCCAAGCATTGTAGGCTTGAGGTTGCCCATCTCTAAATTCTGACCCTCCTATTTCATAACCATTTCAGCAGAGCTGTAACAACTAAAGAGGAGTGTTCAGGACCCAGGGCTGCTGACTTGAGGTGGGTGCAAAACTAGCAATTGCCGTTACTGCTGCCTAGGATGCAAAACTGCCCAGCTGTCCCTCTGTGCAACAGTTAAAACTTCTACATCACAGAGTAGAGAACCTATACCCATAGTTTCTTGGCCTGTGTTCCCATCCTTTCATTCACTGAGGTATTTAGAGTTGGTCAGGGATGTAGGTTGTAGCTGTGTTCATCTCAGGACATAGTCTAATAAAAGATATGAGATTTACCCAAAGAACCTTGTTTGTCTAACTCAAACAGTTGGAAAAATTCTTCTTTGCAAGCTTTTAGGCACAAACACCCTTCCTCAGGCTGAGGAAGTGTCTGCAGATGGTCTGTGCTCTTCCTGGATGGAGTGATAAAGCATCCAGAGGCCAGTACCTATACAAGAAAGCCAGCCAGTTAAAATGTAAATTGAGGTGGCCAGTAGGTGAGAGTTGGTCAATACTTTGATCATAAACTTCCAAGAAAAATCCTTCTTACTTCAGGACGTTGTGCTGGTGACTCATTAGGCAGCACTCCTTTTTTCAAACAAATTTTGTATAATGTCCCAGCAGGGTGCTACGTGACACTGTGCTGCAGAAGTTGCCATCTTCTAGATGAGATCTCAGTAAAGAGAAGATTCATTCCCAAGGCACAAGACAGAGTGTTAATGCTAGTGTCCCGGCCAAATTCCAGCTTGCATGATTAGATTGTGTCAGCTGAAATTCCCTTTAAAGTTTCAACTGTATAAGTTACTTTTCATCTCCTAAAAACTTCTGTGTAGCATTGCTAATACATTCCTCCCAAAGTGGGTGCATGTTACATGTTGGACAGTGTATATAGGAGGATTATGTAGCAAATAGGCAAATTAGTATATTTTGCAGACAAAGTAGAATATGATTGTATAATTAAAGACCATAGGCATTCAACGAGACTAAAGTGTTATCAGATTGTAGCTAACAACAGCTTTTCAACTATAAATTGATTATTTATGCCAAGATCGGCTGTACTCAAGTAAAAAGCAAGGGGCTTAAAGTATTTTTTTTAAATTCACAGAACAGTGACAATTAGCAACTCATTTTCCTCTCATTGTTTTACGGACATGCCTTACCTTCAGCCTTATTCTGGAAAAACTGATTATTCTTGTCTTTACCAATAAATGTCTCCTTGTCTAAGCTAACTACTTTAAAGTCAGATTTATGGATGAGATAGCAAGGGGACTAAAATCAAAGCCACAAGAAGTCTCTTCCCCAGTTCATAGGTTTTTGAATCTTTGATGTAATCCTAGACTTTCTTGATAAGACCACCTGTAATGATAGCAATCAGCATTGTTTTATAATTATGATGATTGTTGTGAGAGAACTACTCATATACTAGGTAGGGAGAACACTGACACCTGTATAGACAACTGAACAGTTATTAGGTGTCATGAAGTGAGGATACTGTTATAACTGTATTGGTAATAGCTCTCACAAATCTACTGTAGTTTTCTTCCAGCTATTTCAGATAAAATGCTGGTGACCTCTCACCATCCAAAGTAGCAGTCTGCTACATGCTACATCTCATTCATCAAGCCATGATGTTACTTGTTGTGGCCATTTCAGACCTGGATCAAATTTGACTCACCGATCTAGAAATGAAGGACTTATCACACTTACTTAAAATATACTGAGCTGCCAGGATAGTATTAGAAGAAAACCCATTTGAACAAATTTGGTTGTCTGTATCAAAATGTTAGTCTTTCAGTGCAACACAAGAAACACATTAGCATTTTCCTTTGCAAATCATTACATGGTTTGAGGTTTGGGACCCTGCTTACTTGAAAGGCAAATGTTTGTTTTTACTTCAGATGTGCACAAATACGAGGCTTAGTTCAAACACACTTGGGTAAATTCGACTTCACAACACCTGCATCCTCTTCAGCACCTACACTTAGAATTTTACAGATATAGAAATTCTCAGTCTGTTGTATCCTTTTAATATGGTCAATTATGATTTTATTAGATTTTCCATTTAGGAAAAAAGGATTAGTTTTCAATTCTTTCTATATTCTGAGTTACACTTATCTTTGCATGACAGAGAACATATTGTAGATCTGCACCTTAGAAACTAACTAAATTAGAGATAGATATAGCATAAGTTATCATGAGCTGAAGCTTACTTCATCAGATGCTGTGAAAGGACATGCACAGAGTAGTGTATAAAATGAAGAGAGTGATCTGAGTACAAAAGGATGTGAGAGAGGGGGACAGGACGGAAGGAGGAGCAGTGCAAGCAAGCAAAGAACTCACAGAAACAAAGGGATCACAAAAATGAATCCAGGTAATGGGCTAAGAATGCATGCTCCCTGTTTAAATCATACTGAACACAATGCAGTTTGTGGATAATCTTGTTTCACAGGTTCCCTTACAGCCAGCCCCCAGTATCAAACAATGTCTCTCAAGCAACAGACTACCATTCCCACAGAGGCACCAAGCCTTGCAATGAACCCAGATACTTGCTCTGCCCCTACATCAGTACAGACCACATCATCACTAGGAACCACTGGAATTGGCACTGGAAGTACTCTGTGCAGCAGCTCCTTTAATCTTGCAGTTTCCCCCATGTGCCCTCCCCTTGCCACTGATTGGTGGAGGGGCTGTGCCACTTACCTGTTGCCCCAATTGGCGGGGAGGTGAAACCCACAGTTTTAAATATGTTGCTGTTTCTGCTTCCCACTGCTGATTGGGGGAGGGGCCCTTGTGGCCCTGCCGCTTACTGCTGACTAGATGGGAGGCAAAAACTCTGGCATATTTAAAACTGTGGTTTTTGCCTCCTGTCTATTAAGAGTGAATGGCGAGTAGCAGGGTTGCCAAGGCCCCTCCATCAATCAATGGTAGTGGGGCACATGAGAGAACTGCAAGATTAAAGGAGGCATGCTGTGACACGCTTCCGGTATGAAGTTCAGTGGTCCCTAATCATCACTGACCGAGTAACATGGATTATAACATCTGAGGTTCATTCACCAGCAACTCTATCAATATCATATATGCCATCATGTGTTTATAGTGCCCTACTCCTGTCTACATTGGACAGTGGGTGCAATCTCTACGTGCAAGAATGAATGAACACTGACCTGACATCAGCTCCAGGAAGACATAAAGGCCCATGGCAGAGCTTTTTAACCTCCCTGGACATTCCATTGTTGACCTCAGGGTACCTGTTTGTAGGCAGCAAAACCTAAACTGATTTGAATGGGGAACTGCAGAACAAGAAACCATCCACTGACTGGATTGTGTTAAACATGGTTTAAGCAGGAGCTATGGATTCTTATCTCATCACCTGGATTAGCTTTTGTGTCTCCTTTGTTCCTATGGGTTCTTTGCTTGTTTGCATCTCCCAGCATTGTCCCACCCCCACTTCCACTTCCTTCCTCTCCCTGCCCTTCCTGCCTGTTGTATTCAAATCACTCTTTCCAGTCTATACATTGCTTTGTGCACATCCTCACTTACAAAAGCTTATGCTATATATTACTCTAATTTAATTAGTCTGTAAGGTGTTAATCTACCTTGCTTTCTGCTTGACTTCAGACTAACACAGCTACCTACATCTCTCTGCTAAAGAATGTAATTAATTAATTGAGCTGGCTCTACATTTCCAGTGCATTGGAGCTGGCTCCCCTAATGTCTTTAGGAGCCCTAAGGTACTAGATATAACAAATGGAGAAACTGGAAAGCAAAGAGTACTAGTCAGAAGTTAGAGAATGCAGTCAACTGGTAAGGGAAGCTAAATGTTTCTCTTACCTATGGCTTAAGAGTAATGGGGTTAAGGAAAATAAGCAGAAATGTATAAAATATATCAAGAAGAAATGAAGTATGAGCACAGATATAGGTCCAATAACAGACAAGGATGCTAAATTTGTAAATCATATTGAAGAAGTAATAGAAATATTCAATACATATTTCTGTGTAATTACTGGGAAGAAACAGCATGATGTGAAAATGTTCCATTCCCGTACCCAGAGATGACGTTAGAAAGCAAATGTGAATATTATCCATTTTAAAAGCTGCAAGACTTGATAACTTTTACTCATGAATAATAAAAGAGTTGGCTACAGAGCTCTTTGAATGACTAACACTGGGAAAAATCTAGAAATCAGGGGCAGAAGGGGTAAGGGGGGTGGAGGGAGGAAATGGCAATTCTATGCTAGTATTTAAAACAAGCAAAGAGCTCATGTATGGAACAGGTAAGTTTACAACAGACCAGGGCAAAATCATATAAAGTCTGGCATAGAACAGTCTAAACTAGGAGTGCTCAGCCTCTGGCCCGGGAACCAGCTGTGGCCCATGAAGGCATTGGTATCTGGCCTACAGGGCTCCTTATGGATCACAAAATTTTCATAACAGATAACAGCAGTGGCAATAAATATGGCCACCCTCCCTCACTGCCAAATTCCCAAACCCTGAGCCCTATAGAGCAGGTTGGGGATAGGTCATACCCCCCACAACCACACAGCTGGAGGAGGTTTAGCCACACCCCTCCTCCTGGTTGGATGGTGGTGGTGATGTCCCCTTTCCTATGCGGGGCTGGGCCATGCACCCTCCCCCGTGTGGGCCCAGGTTGCAGGTAGGCTACAGATCCTTCCCCTTCTGGGACTGGCCAACACCTCCTCCATCTCCCGGTGTGGACCCGGTTGGAGTTGTGATGTCCCCTGCCCCCTCCCCATGGCCAATGGGGTTGTGCCATGACCATCCTGTGTGAGATCAGGACCATCAGCTGGATATGGCCTGCAGATGGTCTCAGCACTGCCCATCTGGCCTGCCAGCCAAAAAGGTTGAGCACCACTGATCTAAACAGTTAAAGAACTGCCACAGAACTAATGCCTATTATGGCTTTGTGAAAAATGTGTCTTGTCAGATTTGATTATTTATATGAGATTATGAGTTGATGGATAAAGTTAACTGTGCTGACATAATATACTTTTGTATGGCATTTGATTTTGTCCAGTATCATAGTCTGATAAAAAATAGCATTAAACAAAATGAATATTGTTCATGTTAAAAGCTTAAATGCTGGCCTTCAATAAATATTTGAAAATGGGGCAATCTCTTTTCTGTTTTAGTGGAGTCACATAGGAATCTGTTCCTGGCCCAACATTACTTAATTTTCATTAATCTTTAACAGTGATCTAGAAGAAAATATACATTTATTATTGGTATAATTTGTAAAAGATGAAGATAATATTGCTGGAGAAATAAATGATGATGGGAACGTCAATTTTACAGACTGATCCAGATGATTTAATAAGATGCTCATTCAAAACAATGGCATTTTAATAAAGCCAAATGCAAGGTGATCTAGAAACAAAGGGTTTTGGTCACACAAGAGTAGGGATAGTGATACTGAGAAGGACTTAGACACTATAGCAGATAATCAACTGAACATGTTGGAAAAAAAAAGCAGAAAAGGCGAGAGAAGAAATCACGGTCTGGAAAACATGAGTTTATAATGACAGATTTAAAAAGTTAAATCTATTTAGTATATCTATGAGGAAATTAATAGGTAACTTGATCACATACCTCCATAGGGAAGAGATTTTAAAGAGCAGACAGTTTTTGTTTGAAGCCAAAAGGCAGCACAAGATCCATGACTGAAAGTTTAAGTTAGATAAATTCAGACTAGGAATAAGGTACATACTTTTAAGTTAAGGCACTTAACCACCCAAACAACTTTCCAAGGATGTGATGAGTTCTCCATCACTGCTTACTAAAAGCTATGCTATAGCTTAGGCAGTATTTATGCAGTATTTATGCTTGATGCAGAAGTTCTTACTTGAAGTGCAACAAAATTCTCAGACTAGGTGATCAAAATAGACTCTGCTGGCAAAAGATCTACAAATCCATTATAATAATCAAGATGGCTTTAAGAATCTCTGCTCCACTGACCATCTTCCTTCCCTCTCTCTTTTCCTTTCCACATTTACTCTGGGGCCACGTCTACACAAGATGCTGACCATGCAGTTTGTCAGCGCTACTGTGCAGTGACTCAGGTCATTTAGTACTTGTATAAGCAAGTACCAGATGACTTCACAGTAACCCGAGTTCCTGCACAGTAGTGCTGACAAATGGCTTTTTTATGATGCTGATTGCACAGCAGCATTAGACTACTGTGCTGTAGTGTTGTGTCATGGTTGCTGCCATGTGATGCTAGTGCACATTCATCCTGGCCTACTGTTCAGTCAGCATCTCATGTAGATGGGTAGATGTGGGTAGATGTGTATTCTTTCTAGTAAGTGAATATTCCCTTGCAGACAGGATAAAATTTCAGCCCATAGCCAGGTAGATGGTCTGCTATTTCACCCCTCACAGATGGATTTGTGCGCACTAGAGTTACTAGTTAAACAAAAACATGAATTTAAGCTTTTCTTCTCTAACCTAGCTCCAGAGTGAATGTCTGGCAGAAAAACTGTTTCCATAGAGTCATAAGCATGATCAAGCAACCCTGGGTATCCACTCCACCAGCTGATACCCCCACATAGCATTATGAAAGGTCTAGTGATGCAGAAGGCCTCACACCATTTCTTTCACAACTGGGAAAGATATCACTCATTGTATTATCTTTTACTACACAAGGGTCTCTATCAATTTCAAGAGGACTGCTTGCGATATAATTTCACAAGGCCAGCATCTTGGACATCTCGCAACAATTTCATTATTTTTTTACATCCGTAAGAGGTTATAAATATTTTCATAAAACATCCTTTTCTCTCACTTCCACACATGCCGTATTATAAAAAAAAAATCTATGAAAGCTTAGAATGATGTATTGTAAAAATGTTTATATGAAATTATTTTACTATTATATACTGTGGTGCTCTTTTTTTTTGTAGAATAAGGCTTTCATTAACAGAGAGGTAACAGTTTTCTATTGAAAATTCAATTTAGAACATTTAGATCTACATATATGAAAAGGTTTTAAAAACTAACTTGATTTTTTTATGCTAATATGCATCAAGATTTTCTAAATCTTCTCCCTATTACATAGTTTGATTAAGAAAACACAGGGTTGGTAGGGGGGAAGGGGAACGAGTGCATTATTAGAAAGAAATTCTCAGTTTCCTGCCTCTAGCTTCTAACCCTAGCACAAAGGCCCAGAAATCTTTATTATTTAATCCACTGTGTATGAAATTCCAGCAAATGAAACCCTTGCCTTGTCCCCTGGCTAATTATTGGCCATCTTGGAGCCCTGGTGAGTCAGGTTACAGTGTGGACTACCCATTTCTCAGGAAACCCTCTTTTCCTCCCTCAAAAGGGGCCACTCAGTGAAAATCCCTTCACAGGCTGCTACAAAAGCCTTTCCGCTATTCTTCTTCAGAAGAATATATATTTTACCCTTCTGAGATGAAAAGACGAAGGGGCTCAGGCTAAGAAAAGTTGACCAGGAGGCTGGTGACAGCAGTCACTTGAGATCCTTTCAGAGATGCTCTCAAGCATAAATATTTAATCTCCTTCGTTCCCCCTAGTGTGAATAATTTTTTTTCCCCTTCAAGTATCAAAACAAAGTTATTGAAATGCATATCACCCTGATATTTGATCCATGGCCTCTAAGGGTCAAATATGCACTGACCAGGCTCTTAGAGCCTGCAGAGCTTTCAGGTGGTCACTTTGCACACACCAACTCATCAATCACGCAATAATCACCAGGACAAATGGGGGAAGACGCTGGTACAGCCTGCTTAAAAGGTCTGGACAGCTGGTCTACTTCGAGTCCTCTTTATAAATTTCAGCTTTTGGCCCTCTATGTTTAAAAGGAATTAAAGCCTGTTGAGAGTTCCAATAGCTTATTGCTTTATATGTTTGCTTTAGCAAGCAAAACTATTGTGCTACAGCACCTAGCATCCACTACCCTTGTTCTAATACTAAAAGTCATTAGACTTTTCTACTCAGTTAAGGAAGCATCTCCTCAGTTAAGGAGCATTCTGAAAAATAACTAGCGATTGCATTTTTATTTAGGAAATGCTGTACCTTTTGAGATCCTGTCACTTTTCCTGATATTGGCTCATCAATAATTGATTTAACAAAATAAGACAGAGAGGATGTGGGGTTGGAGGAAGGAGGGAGAAGTTTACATCTGCATTTCAATTGGAAATTAGTTTTACTGCAGAAACATTGTGTAATGAGCTCCCTAGAAGTCAAAGGATAAAGACATATGCTTTTCTCAACCTGAACTAGTATCAATAGACTATAGTGATTAGTTTATAATTGTTAGAGGTAAGCTTGTAGCTATTTCCAAAGCGTTGATCACATCTGTTTATCAAGTAATATTCTGTGATTATTCTTAGCTTTGCAATAGAATGGGATGAATTGGTTGGCAGCACCACGTATGAAATCATTGTGTCTCTCACCAAGGAACAAGCAAAATTGACAACCTCCTCCACTCCCAGTATGTCATAATTAGAAATTAGAGCTGCATCAAACTGTTCACTACAGCTGTAAACTCTGGCAAAAGAAAATGCCCCTCAAAAAACTATCTGTCATTTACTTAATAGCCCTCCTATTCACTGAGAATGTGAATACACTGAAATTATGGATGGTGTTTTGGAGAAATCTGGATGATCATGAACTTTCAGCCTTTCTAACAGTTAAAACACCACTTAAAAATCTCTCTCATCAACCTTAAGAGTGATAGTCTAAAACACTTTGATTTCCCAGTCCTATGAAAACAATGTGTTCTGATTTCTATAACTACTAAATGCCTATAAATATGGAACCATAATTCTTTCTCCCCGTGGTGGCTTATTCACTGCTATGAAGCTACCTCTCCAAAAAGGAGTGCTTTTTACTTTGGCATAATATAGCAAGTTTGGGCACCTTCCTTAAGCCTGTCTTGTGCAGCATATTGAAGCCCACTATATTGTGAGCCTAAAAATTAGCACCTAAAATTGATCTCAACAAATATTGACAAGAGTTCACTACTAGATACTCCCTTAAAAGGGATATTGTGGACATGGTAAATATTAGGGAACTTGTGGCAACATCTATGTATAACTGTTGTCCAAAGTTTGTTGATACAGTATCTCCACCAAAGTCGTCAACTATGAAGCAGGCTAGAGAATCAAACAGCAAGTTTTTCAAAGAGAACAGCATGCCACTCAACTTGATGAAAGAAGATGGGCTCAGGGTCAGCAAGACGTTGTCCGTTTCTCCCAGTCATGTCTGTAGCAGCTCTTACACAGTTCCTCTGCTGCTGTCTGGTTAGCAAATTCAGTATCTGGCACCTGCAACATAAACACAGTAAGGTTGGGTCTGTCTCACTGCTGTGCCATGTACAGAGCGTGTGAAATGCAAGCTGTTTTATTTCAGGTGAGTTGAGAGAAGCCATTAAAAAGAGATGGTCCACAGTACAATTAACCAGGTGGCATACATTCAGGGACAGTATTCTCTACTACGGCATTAGCGACATTGAGTGTAACTTCAGTGGGATATTTGATCAGTTGATGTAGACATGTGTGCCTATTTCTGAACTTCTGACAAGATTCTTTTTAATAAAATGAAGCTTGTTCCCATGGCAAGTTTCCATCAACATTTAAACATTGGTATCCTTGGGTACAAACTATGTCTACAAAACATAGAAAACAATACTGGAAATTGCAAAAAAGCAGCGTCTGTTCTGATACCTGTCTTTCTACTGCTGAGGAAGCCCAAGAGCTCAGAGGAAATGGAAAATTATTAGCAATGTCCAAAAAACATAAACAACAATAACAAAAAAGAATCAAAGGCCTTATTTTAAACTAGTGGAAACTATAGCTGGCATAACTCAAATTCGTGTGTGAGTGTATTACTTTACCTAACAAAATGAAATTTGATCTATATGTGCATATCAGTTTTCATACAGAAGTCAATAGGGCTGTGCCCATTTACAGCTGCTTTGGATCTGGCCCTAAATAATAAATTTAAGTAAAGATTATGGTTGGTCCTTATTTTGCACAATCCAATTAATCCTTCCAAAGTTGCAGCTATTGTTTGCATTATTTGTCTATTCATTAATACCCTCATGAATATTTACTTCATACTAAATTCTCTAGCTTTATCCTGTCTACTTTAAAAAACCATCTATGGGCAATTTTTAAAGTTTTGTGATTCTTGCTGATGTAAAGGGTTATTTGTTGGCCCTTAAGAAGAAAAGAAGCAAAAAAAAAAAGCAAAAAAAAGCAGACTGAACACACCAGTGATCTGTGTGCTTTTTCCAAATGGTTTTCCAGAAACATGTATGGATTTTTCTCATTCATTTTACTGCTCCCTCTTCCATTGCCTTTATGGACAGACAGAATCTCTTCTGGAGTCAGAAATACCAGTTGGACTACATTTCCTATTGGGCTTTGTTCCCTTTCCTTCCCACCTCCCAGACTCCTGTAAAATACACTTCAGTGTTTGGGATTTCCCATTCATCCCTGATTAAAACAAAGCCAGTAAAGTTTCCCCCATCAAACCATGTGCCTGTTTTGAAGCAGCAGCAGCCACCGGCTCTGGTTTTGTTGAGGATGAAAAGAGGGCATTGCAGCTGTAAGGCAGCACAGACGTGTGAAATGGGTTTCACACGCTGCTCAGCTATCAGTGGGGTGGCCATGTATGATTCAGTCTGTGTTGAGTCAAGAAAAGGAAAAGCCTTCAAAGCCACGCCAGCCATCACCTCTTACAAACCCTAAGTACCCCTTTTGACTGCCATTGCTTTGCTGAAAATAACACATTTAGTCATTTGTCATAATTATAAGAGTCCCAATGACATGGAATGCAGGCCCGCCTTTTAATGCTGCCAAGACTGTTATAATACAGCCAGCAGGGGACTGCTGCTGTGAGCAAATCACAACTGCCGTGCCAGTTAAATTCCAACCGAAAGGTCATACGTGACCTTTGTGAGTAGTTCATCTCAAATGATTGATCTGCTAGCAACAAAACTAATAATTACACAGCTCTTCATTTCCATTCATCTTTGTAACATGAAATTTCTCCCAGTGTGAAGGATCCAGGCCATGTAGGAGTAAATTGGTGAACCAGAAACCTACTAAAACCCCACAGGTGCAACTCAAGTCTGCAACACCCCCTTGTTTCTTTTTTGGGGCAGGGGGGTGGAGCTTGGCTCTTCACAGGTACTTCCTGAAGACAACCAAACAATATACATATTCGCTTTTCTTTATTTTTCTGCTTGAGATTTTCAGTCACCATCAGCAAAACTCAGTACATCTTAATCTCCTTTCTCTTCCCTGCCCATCTCTCTCCCTCTCTCTCTCTCTTTGGTGAATGTGCTCCATCACATTTTGATTAGGTATACAATTTTATAAAAATGGGGTTAGAACTACGCATTTTTAATTCAAGAGCCTGGTCAAGTTCATTTCAACCTCTATGTTATTTAGATGTTTTCATCTCTTTTTCAAAACCTTCTCAGGGTCCCTCTTCCGGATCTGGGAAAAAAATGCTTTGCTGCCAATAATGAGTTTAGAACCTTTCAGTGATGCATGAATTAGGCTCATAGAGGGATTCTTGTATTGGACAGGAAATCTCAGGGGGGAAATAGCTGCCATATATTTGGATCATTCATGTATGGGAGAGAGAATTTTATTTTGATGGGAGATACCACAGTTTACCAGAAAAATCAATATGGGGTTTCAGGAAACCTCTCTCACTCACTAAAAGATACAGTATACACCAGGACAAAATAAGAAAGCAATGGAAGGGAAATTATTTGACTGAATTTGACTAATGAAAAAAAGAACACCAGAAAATTCTGGTTTCCAGTGAAGCAATATTAACCATCACCTCCTTTCCCCCCACCCCAAACACATTGTGAAGCCTGTGCTCTGTCCCTATCAAGTTGTTACATAGGAAAACTCTTGCTGTAATCACTAGGAGTTTTGTCCAAGTAAGAACAAATTAAAAAGTACAGATTTCACAATGTAGTCCTCAGTTACCAAAATGAAACAATACCATTTCCTTTGCACTCACCCAAACACACTTTACATATGTGAAAAGAAGTGTAAATGGAGATAGTTTACAAATGAAGGAACATGAAAGGGATGGACGTTACAGGAAGAGGAGGTGGCAGAGACTGCTTCCACCTCCATTTCTTTGTCCTTCTGATGTGTAGATTACATCCACTTAGATCTCCTTGCAGAAAGCGAGAAAAGGTCTGAGTAGATGTAATCAAGTCTAAGCGCCACTGTATACATCACGTCTGAATTTGCTCCAGCACCTGTCATTTATAAACAAGTAGGGACTCAAAAAATGTGACATCCCATTTGTTTACCCCCCAAAAGAAAATTGTACCATTGCAGTAGCATACCAAACCATGTCACAGTATTTCAGTTACCAAATGCCTCTTTATGTAGCTAACCCAGCATAAGATGATCATTACTATTATGTCACTCCTTCTGAATAGTATTTCTCTCTCTGGTTAGACCATTAAAGTCGGTCTACTGGTCAAATAAGGTACTCCCTCACTATGGGACAGGGAGTAGAATCAAACTCATTCATTTAAGGGGCAAATCTTGAAATTCTTGCTCAGTTTTCACTTTGTCTTACTCAAGCCAATTTTTATTGAAGTCAAATTACTGAGTCAGAACCCCAGTGTCTTGCCATGAGTTAGGAATATCTGAAAAAAGGTTACTGGACAAGCAATACTCCAGAGGATAAGGAAGAAATAGGGATATGGGTATAGTGCTTCAGGGAAGATCTGAGTGGAGCCCCAGTAAAGCAGAGCAGAAGTGCACGTTATTGACATCTGCTCAGACTTTCAAATGAACTGTTTTCGCCCTCTCTGATTTTATTTCCCTTTTTGCCTTCTGTTCCACTGTTTGCATCATTTTCTTCTTGTTCATCTATAACAAATAAACTTTCTTTTAATTCAGAAAAAGTGCTGCTGCTCTGCTCTCTCTGCAAAAAAGTGCAGGGACCAAGTCCATGGCAGCTGCTTCTGCCTTTAAGCACCATATATAAAGTATTAAACCACCCTCTTTATGTCCTAATAACATTAACAGTCTCACATGAACCAGGACATTTAGAGTTAAAGCTGAAATTCTCTCCTTAAGTCACCACATTGTGTCTAGGTACAGTACTGCAGCACTTAATAAGGGGGGCTCAGAACAGTGGGGGGTTCATACCATATGTGCTATAATACCTAAGCACAGCGGGGTGAGTTAAGGACAGAGTTTTTGACTTAACTCTGAATTTGTTGGATTCTGTCAGCCCAAGACAGTTCTTTAATGTATTTGAATATAGTGGACTGCACATGTTTGGTGATTTTCTTTTCTTTACAAGATGATAAAGGACAATTGCTTATGAAAGGATCAGAGTAGCTATCAAACACCATAAAACTGCTTTGGAAATACTGGGTGTGCCAATACAGTAAATACATTTACACAACTTTTAAACACACATTTAAATAATCCAGATCACCGTAGTGAAATTATCACAAAAATAAAGTTCACTGTTTCAACATTAACTTTATAGTTTTCAAGCTATTTACAGGTAATACAGTGGAACTCAGCCTTCTGCAGTAACTTGCAGACTCTGGTCTTTGACTGGCAAGTATTACAAAATATGATCTTAAACTAGTCAATTACTTTTAAAAAAAATAATGCCTTTGTCTGTCACAGAACTTTTATGTTTATTTTCTGCAAGTGTTCCAGCAAACAAGAACATTTTTTGCAAACACTGCAAAGTATTTCATGGATTTCCAAGTTTGGAATTACTCTGGAAAGAACATTTGCAAAGCATTTTGGAGGCTAAATTAATTTTCATAAAAGGGGGGAGTGGGAGGAGGGAAGGGTTTCCCCAGTTCTGATTTAGGACACAGATTATTGTTCCAGGCAGGTATTTTCATGGACTGAGAACTGTTTACAGCCCAAGATGTATGTAGCAGCCAATGTAATGAACTATAGTACATACTGTAATAGTATGCACTTCTGTTTGACATTGGGTACATCCCTAATCCAAACTTGTGTGATAATTAATATTGATAACTGGGGTGCCTCATGAAAAGTACTATTCAACCTTCTTGAGTGTATTTACTATGCTGTTTTTCATTTAAACTCTGGTACGCCATTGCACTGCATATCATCAGAGACACTCCTCAAAGCACTGTTGGTCAAAATCCCACTGGTATTTGAACCATATAGCCTTTCTGTAACCATATATCCTCTCCTGATATACACTGACCTAGCTCCATTGTCTGAAATTAACATCAATTGAACCAACAATTTATGCAAGCTGAGAATCTGTCCCCATCTGTTTGTTTATGTGAAGTGTGTGAATAAGTCATGATCCAAGATGAAGTATTTTGCTTCCCATTAGGGCTAGCAACACTGAACCTTCCTGAGGATTTTTAATGTGGGTGAACAGCCAGGTCTGCAAGTAACTTTTGTGACAGACACATGGAACACACCCTCAAGAACAACTCCCTGTGAAAATACAAGTTCACCTTTTCAGAGAAAAGCTCATTAAAAACTAGCAGATCTCAGTGGTTTTATTGCAAACCAATCAACCTGAACCTGTAAAGAAGTCTGACCTCACCCAGATTCATGGGTCTTCTATTTTTGACTTTACCTGCTAGTGATAGGAATTGATTTCAAAGGGTCTAAAATTAGCTCTGTACATCAAAGGATTGTTATAACACGTCTCTGGAATGTTGCAGTTTTACAGGTTTTGCTGTTTCTGTGCGTGTTCTTTAATTGGAAAAGTGTAACCCTCAAACCCAGGAATTGGTGAACTCTCCTGCGGAAGGATCTCTTGAAAATTGACATCCTCATAAGTGAGGTTGTTTCTACGGGATGCAGGTGGAAACTGGAGTGTAGTTCTCATAAAGTTAACAAGGTCACTTTGCTGTGCTCAGGCCTGATATAATTTAAGTCACCCATTGGCAATTAAGGTAGGTAACATTCTCTCCTGTTCCCAATCAGCCCTTTTAAATCAGTCAGTGATCTTTTGCAGCGTTAACACACAGAAAAATAAGAGATGTAAAATGGTCAGAAATAATTCAGAAGAGATTACAAATAAAACATGATTATGTTGTAGAATGAAAATTAATTTGTTAAAGCATGGGGACAAATAGTCACTGCAAGGAGGGGACCACTGTGTCTTGTTTTTATCTTTAACACCTTTTAGCTTCTTTCCCTTCACACTTCCACCCAGGCCTGCTTTTAGGTTGGAAGAAACTGTGAAGTGGTAAAAAAAGAGTTTGTACTCATAAAGCTTTGATGACTCGACCATCTGGCTGGGAACTCTCATAAAGGAAGCCCTGCAGAGGTTAGGAAGGTCAGAGACTATACAGGCCAGGGGCCAGAGAAGGTCCAATCATTTCTCTGACTGGAACCCAACTTCCATCTGATCAAATGCAAGCTGCAATCATTAATCTCAAAGGAACAGTATCTGAATGGACTCTTGATAAACATTTCATCTATCTTTCGCTTGCTTTCATAAATCTATGACACCATAAAGAAAATCTCTCTGGCTGTATCCCTCTGTAATAGCTTCCATCCTTTTCCAGTGCTCAGCTCATTAACAAGTGACCCGAAGGCAGGGGGAAGGAAGGGGGGGGACAACAAACTTTTGTATAATGGATCCTTGCTGTTTAGAGACTATAAAAGTAAACAGACCTGATTCACTAAAAAAAAGAAAAGTGCAAAAATGTTTTGGCAAGCACATAAGGTTATCTGCTTCTAAAAGTGAGTTGAGGAACAAGGTGATGATGTTCAGGCAATTTATATTCATTCTTTTTTTTTTCCTTCTCAAAATGCTATCTAGATAGACACTTATTTAAAGGACACGAGCATGACAGATCTGTCCCCTATGTCCTTACGTGTGCATATTTAAATCCTCTAAATACAAAGCTATATTTTTCAGTGGTGCTGATCACTTTGGCAGTAGATAAGTGTCCAGCATCAGGTTTATGAATTGCAAGCTTCATTAGTCTTAGAATGGTAACAAAGGAAGATGCGTCCTAAAAAGTGGTCATCCTTCATCTGAGAGGGCAGTGCCTGACACATTAGGAATCTATATGCTCAATTAACCACTGGCAGGCTCATTTTTTCTGTTTCTCTCATCCACAGCCTTTTTCCATCCCCAACCCGGCTACTCCACCCTTCTTTCTGACTAAAACCTTCATTGATAGCCCTGACTTTATGCAAACACTCAATTAAAAATGACTTGAGGGATTACTTTTGGCTGCTGCTAGTTCACACTTTACCACTTTCTGGTGAAGAGTGAAACACTCTTATTATGTTTTGCTTTTGATTGCCAAAAATGAAAACATTCAACTCTCTTTCCTTTTAAAAGCTAGTTCACAAATTCAAAATATAAGCTTAAAATGAACATATTTGGTGATTAAACAGTAATTTGTATTCATAGCCCTTGAAGTTAAAGATAGTTATTTAGGAAACAAAGCCATAAACTTGTCTTCTGAGTGGAAAAATATAAAAAGGATATTTGTATTGCTTTGTGAGCAATTTGTATGCTATGGAGTAACTTTTGGCTCACTCTGATGTGTTTCTATTATTTAAGAAAAATCACACTTAATTATTCAGGCACCTTTTCAGAACCAGTGACAATTTTTTGCTGGGATGAATTAAAAAAAAAGGTTGAGAGTTAACAGGTAGGAAACAGAGCCAACCGTAATATGGCACTAATGTCCTAAATGGTTAATCCCCCATAACTATTAGCGTACACATGATTAACTGTATAGTAGACCTGATTAAGTGTGTCTGTACATTATGCTAATCTCTGCATTCTGATTGGCTGACTTGATTAATGGTACACTACACTCTGTTTACTGATGGAAGGACAGTCTGCCAGGTCTCATAGCCTCACTGGAAAAAAAAGGGAAAACAGAACAGTTTACAGAAACTTATGTGGAGGAGGATGAAGAAAAAAGACTGAGACAGATTATATTTTTCATGGCCAAAAAAGAATTCTGAGTTGTGAAGCTCAAAAGAACAAGCCTGCAGATCTGTTCTCCTTTTCTAGAGTCAAGCTGCTAATCTGAAGTTATTTTATGCCTCTCCAATGTATTTATTTATTTCAAGGTTTTCCACATAGTCTGTGTGTTCTTGTACAACACCAACACATGTGATATAATGTGACACTTGTGACACTTGCCACAGGAAAAATATTTCTTTTTTTCAGAGAGACTAAGAAATCCCTGTACTGATAGTTGTTAAAAAGCTGGCTAATGGAATACATAGCCTTTATTCTTCTTGCTTCTTTTCCTTCTGTTTTCATGTATATGAAATATGTCTAGGTTCATAATTATACTACTTTGCAATCATATGTTTTTAAATTGTCAATGAACATTTACAAATTTAAGCTGTCAGATGGAGTCTAATCTAAATCTAATGAAACTCAATGGATCAGTCTGTTGAATTCAGCCATCTTACATACCAAGGTGCTATGCATTTTAAAATATAATCTACTGATGCCCTGCATTCCTCTCTTATGATAAGACCACATTATATATAATTGGCAATATATTTTGGTCTGTTATTGGGTTCTTGATACTAATTATTGCTACACTGGGCTAATATTTGGGCACAGGAATGAAAAAGAATTGCTTTGCTGTCATCCTTCTTTCCACAACACACTCTGATCTACAGGTGCTAGAGGAGTTGCATGGCTTCTGGGCAAGTTACTGTGATAGCATGCATTTAACATTTGTTCAACAATCTGAAAGCATTAAGTATAGAGAAAGTGTCTTAAATTATTATTATGAATCATGTCTTCTCGTCCAGATGAATGACCCTTTTCTAGCTGTGCATGTTGATCCTGTGCAGCCTAATGAGATTAAATTTCTAATGTTCAAGGCACAGAATTGTTTTTTCTGTGAATTGTTTGAATAAGCTATTTTCATGAGGTCAATCTTAGTGGGTCAAATTCATCCAGGATCTGCATCAGCTTCTATTGATATAGACAAGGGCACAGCAGGAAAAGTCCACCTTATAATGATGCAAGGTAACCACAACATTGTCTACTGGATATCAACAGTAGGAATTTTTGACTGAGAACAATATATAGTTAGGGATATTGACAGATGTGCTATGGAGACAGAAGGCAAAGATTCAAGCTTTCTTATTCTCATGGAAAACCTAGTGGAGGTTGATTATCCAGATCTCTGCCTGCCCTTCCTCAGGTAAAGCCTTTGTGATTAATGTTCAAGGCTGGTGGGCACAGACACTCTCTACACTTGGTAGTATTAATGTGACGAATTCTAATCTAACACCTCTGTCCTATCACCATATCAGTATATATCAATGATTCCATTCAGCCTAATAGCTTGGTTGTTACGGCACTCTCCTGGGAAGATTTAAATGTGAACCCCTATCAGGCTGAGGAGAGCATCAAACCCAGGTTTCCACTTCCTAGTAAGGAGCTGTGGTCTGAGATACTCATGCCGAGCTAATTTTGGGCATGGGCAAGAGCAGAAACGTAGGTGCCTGGGGAATTTTGACATCAAGCCAGACAGCACCTAGTAAGATGAGTGAAGTGGCTACAACGTTAGAAAGCAGCCAAGTTGGAACGGGTTGCATTACAGTTTTAAGTTGATGCACCTCCATTCATGCTCAGTTCAAGTCTTTGTATTGGAGCTAGTGTCCATTTCTTAGTGGAGTCATTGGAAATTGGATGGGCCTTTAAAATTTTCCTGCCACAAACATATGTATCTATTTTCTCTTTAATTTTTTCTGTCCCCTTACTTTAACAAGGATTCAATATGTTGACCATATTTCTGTATGACAGTACACTTCCTATACAAGGTTGCTCAGTGCCAGTTCCTGGTTAACACTGAACACCTAGATTTGTGCAAGATAAACTAATTTCCATGTCAGTATCACACAGAGGAATTCATGGTACAAATTAGCCACTTAAGAAAATGCCGGTAGTGATTGGTAGGACATCTCTTTCATTTGGGAAAATACTATTTGTAGGCTAAAATCTAATGAGATACACAGTCTCTTAATATTTGGGTTATCTGCCAAAATGTTTAACTGTTTTTCATTCTGTCACTTCTCAGATAAGTGCTCAAAGTGGTATTTTGCAGTATGAAGTTTCAAAGATTGAGTTGATTTATGTCAAAGAAAATAAGTAGATTACTTCCTTAATGTGCTTTTGACATGTCTCTACTTCAGCTTATAGAAGTTAAGCTATAATTTCCTTTGGGATATGTGGCACAGAACAGGAGTAGCTTGATTTTGAACATGCTATTCTGTTGATTAAAAGGTACAGGAAGTATGTGAAATCTTTCCACATGGATGTGGACTTACATTTATTACAATTAGCTACAAAATGGTTAACAATTTCAAAAACTGACCTGTAATTTTTGTGCATACTCATATGTAATTACTGCTTTTGTATGAAGATATGAAGTAGCTGCATTTGGTACAAGGAAACCATTCCCAGCAAGTAATTTGGAAGACACATGCTGTCTCTTTTTCTGCTCATAACTTAGGTGCATGTAATTATGATCTTGGAGAATGTATTAATTTGTTCATATTTAGCTAATGAATAGCTCTTCAAAGTTTTTATTATAGGCATTAATCCTAGTATTCAAAGTTTTAGCTGCATTCTTTAATTGCAATTGGTTGTGTCAGTAACATGACATTGGTTCTATTTCCTGGCTGAATAAGCATGTATTTCCAAAACAAGTATTTCCAGCACCTAAAGGTGAAGACAAACAAACAAATTATAGTTAGACTTGCTGTGGAGCAGATAATACATGGTAACTCTCTGTGCCTTTGTTTTTGTCATATGAAAAGTGGAATCTCTCTCTCTCTCTCTCCTGTATGGAGTCAGCTATCAACTTCCAAACCTATGATCCACTGTCTGGTATTATTGCTCGATTTATAGATTCCATCTGTCCCAGTTTAGCATTTGTAAAGATTGCAGTTTTCAGTTAAGTGCTATGCTGTTTGTTGTATACCACATTCACACAGGGGGCTGTCCAAGATGTTCATCTGGTGAAGTGTTGTTTTGAAGTGTCCATATCTAGATCTCAGCCTGTCCAGCTTGACCTCTGCTTCTCTGCCAAGGTAGTGCCCAATGGGGGGCTCGTTTGGTGTTGGTATCAAATACTGTAGAAATAGGTCTGATCCCTCCCAGCAGTCAGCCCACTCTGTAGCTACCCGTAGGTTTGGTTCAGCATCCCTAATATCGTCCAGGAGCTCGTGGGCTTCACATATAAACAGTTTACAAATTTTAAGCCCTAGAGCCTCCAACCATTCAGGTCTTCAGTTAACAGTTGATGGAGCCAGGTGATTTTCATCACCTCTTGCCTCTATTGATGCTGGTAATGATGTTAGGGTCTGTCTTCTTATATCACTTGATCCAATGCCTGAGAGTACAGCAAGTACATCTGTGTGTATACATTGTACAGCCAGTTATGAGTCTTATTGCACTGTTAAGTAAAATGTCAAGCTTTTTAGTGTGACAACTTCTGGACCATACAGCAGCACAGTATTCTTCTGGGGCACTTACCACTGCAATCGTGGTGGTTCTGAGCACTTTGAAGTTGGTAGCCCATGTTATGCTGGCTAAACATGTTAAGGTAGCTACCCACACAGAGACTTTACAGCTGACTTTCTGAATATGATATTTATAGGTGAGGCAATGGTCTAATGTGACTCCTAGGTAGATTGGGGCATGCTCACAGGGAAGGATTGGGGGACTCTGATATGCAGCAAGCTCTTAGCTTGATGATTGTTCAGGAAGAACAGTGATGATACTGATTTATTGATGCTCAACTTTAAGTGCCACTTGTGGAGATAGCAATGAGTTCCATGTTGGTACACAGTATCTTTTCCTGTTCTGTCATGTGAATTTCTTGGGATACTATGGTGATATCATCAATGTACATGTATTGCTTAGATGTTGTATGTGGGAACTCTGAGATATACACATAGAAAAGTATTAGTGCTAGCATTGATTCTTGCGGGACTCATGATGAAATGCATAGCTTGTGGTCAGGTATAATAGAGTTCAGTTTATATTTGAGGCTTTGTGGCCATATAATATCATAGGTGGCTGTAGGGTCAATAAAGACCACACCTGTTTTCTGCTTCATTTGAAACTCACTTTCTATCTCAAATGTAAGTAATTAGTGATACACGGCTAGTGATACACGGCTTTTTCAAAAAGTCAGCTTGTTCTTTGGGGAGCTGAGGATCAGCGATGTTCTCCATTCTATTTAGGGTTATGAACATGAATGACATGTGCCCCCAGTTGCTGGGGGGGGGCTGGTGGCAGTGGGAGTGCAGTGGTGGTGGCAGTAAGAGCACAGAGATGGTGAGCAGGAGCTCCCGCAGGTGCCGCTGGTGCTGTCAGTGGCAGGGGTGGAGTGGTGAGTGCTGACCAGAGGTCGGTGCCACTGGCAGTGTTGGTGGTGGACATCCCTTTTTGTAGGAGGCACACCACCATGCTCAGGGGTTGCATGTGCACCTGCATGCACCCCCTGCGCATCGCCCCTGGTTATGCATTCCATAAGTCTGTATGTAATGCAGAGTAGTGAGATGGGATAGTAGCTTTCTGGATCCTCTGGTGGCTTATTGGGTTTCAAAAATAGTGAAACTAAACTGTGGTGACTTTACCCTGTTCCACTGGGGGTTAAGCTTACTTGGTTCATTTTTACTTAGTTCAAGTTAGGAGTTAGCATACAGACAATTAATAAGTGCTATTGCTTCCTGGTAAGTCTCTGCTCCCTTTATCTTACTGCAATATAATTGTTCATACCCTAACTGCATGAATTTAAGTAAAATGAACGTAACTGAAATTGATCTTTATATTTGCAGGTAAACCTCAAGCATTTAAATATGCTGTTTTTCAAAATATATATGCATTTGTATTTAAATAGGAATAGTGTGCAGATCATCAAAATCATGTTAATCAAAATATGAAAGCAATCATAACCCCCCCAAATAAACATAAGAAAAGCCCCATGGGTTTGGACCACAGGTCTATTTAGCCCAATATTGTGGGGCTGTTCCTTGCCTGCCAACACTGAAGGGTATTTATACATGTGCTCTGGGGGTGGGGTGTTTTAATTAAAGCTTGTATCAGTGTCGCCATGCTAAAAAATGGTGGCAGAGACGCTTTAACTAAAGCTTGTTGAATAAGCCTTAGTTAAAGTGCCCCTGCCACCATTTTTCACTGCAGGGGCCTTGGTACATGTGACACTAAAGTCTGTTGGAGTGCAGTAATTATGCTCCAGCAGACTTGATTAATTGAGTCTGCTCTGACGTGCTGTAATGATGCTGCTCATTTCTTAGCCTGCCATAAAAGCATCATGGGTACTAAGAGAATGAGTATTTGTGCAGGTCCCATTCAAACTGATCCATCTCCTGCCCCTCTTTCCCTACAGCTTCCAGACAAAGAAAATAACATAAATGGATAAGCTAATGAGCCTTCCCAATCCTCCAAAGGTTTTTACTCTCTTCAAGCTCTAAAATCTCTCAGCATTATTATTCAATTGATCTCCCAGTTACTTTTTCCTTGCTGAGAGAGAAGACCTGGGGAAAGAGCTCATCCTGCAATCCAACTTCTTGCAAACCAAGAGAAAAGGAAAAAAAATAAAACCAAGGGATACCTCACTAATAATTCCTTGATGATATGGACCATTAGCTTCAGAAGACCAAGCTGTGGCAATATTAGGAGAGAAATGAGGAAACAAAATTTCAGGATTTGGATGAACTGAACAAACAAGGACCATAGGCAAAATGAATTCATTCTATAAAATGAATGCACATTGCAAATTTTTTTTTCTCCTTCATTTTTCTGGGTCCATTAGATATAGAATGAGTCAGATTCACACAATCTGTTTTTGGAAGCAAGGGAAAAAATGGCTTAAACTAGAGATGATGGGGAGTAGTACAGACTGAGGAAAAGCTGAAGGACATCCTCATCAGATGGACTGATTCAAAAGGTCATTAACTACCTGGTCATTTTTCAGCAGGGGTTGGTTAGTCTAGTACATTGACATTGTGATGGCTGCATCTTCACTACAGAAAAAGATTACTGAACTTCAAAATAAAAGACTAGGCTGTGACATCCTACTCCGATTCAGTAGTACTTTACTTCATCTCAATAAGCCTGAGAACAGCAGTAGCTGAAAAAGTGATGATTTTTCAAATGCCCAGAACTCAGGAAGTAGCTGAACAGATTTATAAAATAAACAAATATAATAAACTAAAAATCACTTGGAGGCTGGAACCAGATCTGGGAGGTTTCAGTCAAATAGAAGCATTTATGTGAAAACAGCTAACCAAGTTCTACTACCAGTTACATTGGCATAAATCCAGAATAACTCTATTGCAGCCAATGAAGTTACTCTGGATTTGCACCAAATGTAACTGAGAATAAAATTTGTCCAGGGGGTAGTAAGGAGGGCCTGAATGTAACTTTTGTCATAGCTTTCTTCAGCAAAATCTGTAATCACCTACAATTATGTATTTGTTCTGAAAGTGCAAGGAATCCATCGTTCATTTTGCAACTTACTCATCTAACCTACTGACATCAAATCCCCAATTTCAGCAATACAGTAGTCTCACTCATCATCTCCCATGTGTACTATAGAAGGAGAACAGCTGCTCATCTCCTTTCATCTGGGATTCTGCTTTTGTTTGGTCTTGACTACCACAAATCACATCATTACAATGGCCATTCTAGTTGTACCAAAGGCTTACAGAAAAACATCCACTTCAAGACTTCAATTCAAAACAGTAGAAAAGGAAATAGAGACTAGAATGATTCTTGTTGCTAGCCCAGACTCTAGTCTTTAATTCATTTTTGCTTCTACCTGTCAGGGTGCCACATTGAAACCAAAACCTGTAACTTTGCAACATGGAGGGCAATGGCAGGTTGATGAGGCAGCATCTATTGAAATAGTCTGCGTACTAATTGGCAAGAAAAGAGTGCTGATAAGCATGGGTTGGCAAAATGGCTCATCTGACCTTTTTACTTAATCCAAATTAGTAATTAATGAATGTGTTATGATCAGCATTGCAGCGAACTCTTCACTAGATAGATACTTTAAGATGCACAGGCTTCAGCTCACCAGCTGATTACCTTTGGGCCAGTAGATTCACTTTTCAATACCAGGCTATATATACCCATTAGATGGAAAGAAGAAGTAAGGCTAAAAAAATCCTGCCAAAATGTCACCAGAGGGAAACAATGAGAGAGAATATTCTTTAACCATTAGTGTTTTTTGCAAGATAAAATGTTAAGAACAAAATAAGTGGCCAGTCTTGGTTTACATCTAACATATTGTGTGTTTCTGTAAAAGCGAGGTAAAGAGACAGAAAGAAAGACACAGGGTTATCTTGTACCAGAAACAGCATCAGAATGTGTACTGAGCATCAGAACCATTAAAATGTGCATTTAAAAAGGTTTTCCTTTTTTCTGTAGGAAGCAGAAAAGGGAAAACATTAGGTTGCATCTAGGTGTTTTCTACCTGAATATATCAAATGGACTGAGAATAGAAAAGTGTTGGTGATTAGGACAATGAAACAGTAAATTAATGGGCACTAACAATTCTAGCTCTTGTGAAAGTTCTCAACAGTTTACAGATTGATTGGTTCTGAGCCCCGTTCTATATGATTTAGTTACTTAATTACGTTTTCCCTTTGACACTACCCTAGATTTGTGAAAATAGTGAGTTTAGAAGTTTTAAAAAGGTTATTTTGCAAGTGTTTGTGAGCACACACATGTAAGATTGGTTCAGGGGTCTAGTAGTGGGATATAAGGAACCAGGACATTTATTCCTACCTGAACTCCAGGCCAGGCTGTTGGAGATAAACTTGTTTAACAGATATTCAGTCACCCATGTGAAAAAAAAAATCAACTAACTTCATCCAGTTCCAACTAAACACTAACAAGCATTGGTGCTCACTGGTTAACAGGGACATCAAGAAAGGAAAAGGCATGGAAACTGAACCCATGTCACCCACACAGGCAGCTCATCTGAAGCAGAGGAGAGCTCCCAGAGGGAAGAATTGTAGCAGGGAAGCTTGCATTGCAGCTGCCTGACTTGTACCTGCTATTTAAATAAATGGAAAACTGCTCCCTCTGCCCATATCAGTCTGGCACCTTTTGCCAGCCCTGAATTCATGCAAAATTTAAAATAAAATAAGAAGTGGAAGCCTTCTTGCCAGGCAGGTTCCAAGCTTCCTTGGGTGCCTAACTCTGATTCTGATGCTAATTACAGTGATTATAAAGAAGGGAGACATATGACTGCTACCTATCTCTGCTGCTGCCCTTAAAACAAATGTAAAGGACAATTAACAACAGATTAGCTACTTGTCTTGGTTTGCCATGTGAGGATGATCCACTGACCTTCTCATTTCATCCTCATTAGTGTCTCAGGTCAACAGAACCATTGCTCTTTAATCATCACCCATCATCCCTTGCTTCCACACATGGAAACAAATGATGTGTTGCCAGGAAGGTCAGAGGTCAAATATGAGTTTTGTTGTTGCTAGAGTGCAAGCTAGAGGCACTGGGGTCAACTTTGGGGCAAATCTTTGTGGCAGTCTGTTTGAGTAGAGAAACTATTTTGAATGCATGACACCTACTGTGTTTTTGTTTTCTCCTTGCAGCTGGAATTTAGTCAAAGATTGCATTTATTTATTTATTTGTCATTGGTGTACAAATACACAGAGAGAGGCAATTTGGTGATTTTTTTTTTCCTTCTGAGAACAAAAGGTTAAGCTACAGAGGATGGGATACATGTATATAGTGTATGGTTTGGAGTCTTCCCTTCCCCCCCCTTTTCAAAGCTGTGTGTGCTGTTCATAAAGTTATGAATGCTGGAAGCTTTTCAGGCTGCATCTCTTCACGCTGCTGCTGCTCCAGTGCTACTTTCCAATTTGCCATGGATAGCCTCTGAAGACTGACAAGGCTGAAGGCACCCAGTGCCAGTGTAAATGAGCCCCATTCATTTCTTGCCATTGGCATATGGCATGTCATTGTCCTCGGCCACCGAGGCAGAAGTGATGCAATTTGTTGGCATGTCCTGTCACAGCACAAACTATCTATCCCACTGAGCCCCCAGAAAACAACAGAAGCCAGAAAAGGGCAGCCAAAAACTTCACAGCTTTATCACAAGAACACACATGCACATACCACCCCAGAAAAAAAATCCTGACCTATTTCTGGACCTATGAGAAGGGAGCTATATTTTTTCTTTTCCTCCAAGGTCTCAAAAGTTTCTGCCTAAGCCAGATATGCAGCCTAATTATTTCAGTTTTCCCAAATACAGGCATTATGATTCCTACTTCCCTATTTCTGCATATTAAAAAAAAAGCCTAAAACCACCCTTCACAGCAGAAGCTCAGTACTTGCTTTCTCAGATGGCCATCACAAGCTGGTCAAATATTTGCTTTCTAAATGATGTGGATGTTGTATGTTACACTACTTAGAAACATGATAGAAATAAATAAATATCTAGGTCTAAGATCAAAATCATTTTGCTTAATTTTGCTGCTTTGAGCGGTTCAGGATTCACAATGGAGTATGATTTTAACTCCATTCACAATGGAGTTAAATTCGTATTCTAGCTAAGATGAACTGAAAAGAGAAGCAGAGAGGAGGGAAGAGTCCAAAGAAAGTACAAAGTTATAATAGAGAATGGAGTGGGCAGAGAATAAAATCCAGAGAGACTGTGAACTAATAGAAGGGGGAAGAAAAAGAATGAACTCCTTCCCAGAAAGGATAAATACATACTTATTTACATCCATGCAAGTGCATTGACAGAAAGAGCAGATTTCTCAAATGATGCGCTGAAAAGAGAGACAGGCTTTTCACATGAAAAAATAATTGAGAAAAGGTGGAAGCGTAACAACAATGAGATGGTATGGGTCAAAGTGAAAGATTCATTTGACTCAACATAATGCATATAAGGCACCCACCTGTGCCAGCCTATTTTGTTGAATGAATTATTCCATTTATAGTGCATAATTCAGCATTTCATTTAGGGAGAAAAGCATCTTTTTAATTGAAACTACTTTGGAGAAAATGTTGGCTTAAATTACCGAAGAAAAAAGTTTATGCAATGAAACAACCTCTTCAAAACTCCAGAGCTTGAGAATTTTCCCAAACCCCAAACACTGTTGGGTTTGCTCATGGCTCCTACAGATATTCAGATGTTTTAAATACACAACATTTACATTCACATTTTTGTTTTTAAAAATAAGTTGCAATTGTAAACCACAATTAAATTATAGTACTCAAATATCCATTGTAAATAATATGTGAAAAGAATGTAAGCATGAATATTAAAAAGACAACATGCACCAATAAAAGTGAACTCACTAAGTATTATAATTCCATTATAGCTAGAATTGGACCCAGAATTTTACTCCTTGAAAAGTGTAGATTCTGATGCTGATCCAAATATTGCCAATGTTCAGGAATGGAGTTTTGGTTTTAATATTTTGGGTCAAATCTATCTCTAATTGTATTACTAGATTTCTATAAACCAAATCATATGCAACATTTAAACTAGGATGTTCAGGCTTGTTAGATTTAGAAAAAAAACCATGTTATATGTCAGAGTTAATTTTTTTACAGTCAAGAGTATCATGCTCCATATGGTTCAAATTTCCAAACATTTGTTAGTTCAGTGCACTAACCCAGCCAAATGTAAATGTGTGCAATATACAAAATATGGGCTATACTTATTCATATTCCTAATGAACTGAATATTTCTGTTCTGCTGAGTTTGTAGGCTTCCTTATATACCCAAAAAGCCTTGCAGGAGAATACAACTTTTTTTCAGAAAAAGGAATAAAAACACAGTATTATGCAACATTCATCTTTTGGATCTTTTAAAACACAATCTAATACCACTCAATTGAAAGAAAGAAAGAGAGATGGAACATATTAAATACTATTTTAATAGCATATACTTGAATATTTGTATGCCTACCATAGTGAGTGTCTACCATATCACTGTAAAAGTTACAAAATATTTTCCATTCTAACCACACATTTTCAGTTGTTCACAACCATAAGGTTGACATTTGCCATGGCTGGCCTTTGCCCAATGGTGAGGGTTTTTTTGGGTTGTTTTTTTTTTGAAGCCTTTAGAAAAAAAAGAATGAAAGGGAGAAGCACACTTTTTCCCATTACAAAAAAGTCTTGCAAGCTTTTATTGAACAGCAATACATGTAAAAGGCTTGAGGTCTGAAAATTGCAATTTGGTGTGATAACAGTCCTCAGTAAGGAAAACTGCATAACTTGGAGATGGGGAAACTGAGGCAGGGGCCACATGGCAGACATGTCCCCTGCCCAAGGCTGAGACTCAGTCACTCGGGCGCACAGGAGATGTGACTTCCCTGACCAGGACTCCCCACTGGTTGGCCTGTCCCAGGCACACATTCTGGCAGGGGCTTAATGTAGCTGTCCCCTGAATGCTGTCCTTCCTCAACTTGCCATGCTTCATCAGTGCACTGTGCGTCCTCTGCCCAGACATCACAGAAGGACACAGGCAGCAATAGTCAGGGGTGGTATGTACTGCTCAGATGTGCAGAGGTACATACTCAGAGCTCTCTTGTGCACTTTGAGGTAGCTGGTAATGCTCTCAACAATCATGCAAGACCTTCTGAGGCAGTGGTTGGAGTGTTCTTTCCTGTGGTTGATGTGTTTCAATGAGGACTTCATGAACCAGTGGAAGAGAAGGTAGATGAGGTCTCCTATGATGAGGGAAATGGGATGACAACTCCATTGATCTTGATGTTAGGGGCCTTTGGGGATGTAGTGTCCATTCTCCATCATCTGGTGGAGTTGGGAAGACCCTGGCATTGTAGACACTTCCTTTCCAGCCAGGGAAGATGTCAGTGAAGCACCTACAGTGGTCAATGATGTCCTGAAATATGGTGGAGAAGTTCTTGAAGTTGATTAACTCCATGGAGACTTGGAACAGGCAGAGGATAAATGAGAATGTGGGTGTCATTGAAGGCTCCCACACACTTGGGGAAGCCAATCCAACAGAAGCCAGTGATGACTTCCTGCAGGTTGATGTTGAGGATGAAGTAGTGTGCCAAGATGTGCTGGCCACTTACACATGCCAAACTGGTTGATGATGGAGCCAGGGGCTGTTGGTGGTTCAGAGTTTTCATATGACAATGAAGATTCACTTCTCTAGAGTCAGGAGTGGCCTTATGTCCTGCCACTTAATATGGGGGTGCCAACGTGGTGGCAATGTTCACGAAGGTGGCCTCACACATGTGGAAGTTCTGCAGCCACTGTCATCATATCAGATGCCCAGGATGCTCCACCCCAACCACTCATTTTTGGTCTCGCAGGTCCTGAACCACCACTCCATAATCTGGAGGTGGTCTCACAGCGTCCCAGAACCAATGAAGTCCATGAGGGCTTCAGGTTCCTTAGCCAGGTGGAAGTAGTCAGCCAGTTCCAAGGCATGTTGTGGCTCTAGGATTTGATAAGTGTCTCTGAGTAGGATACTAGACTTCTGGTTCTAAATGGGAAGGCTTATGCCATCGCAACCATCTTCTGAATCAACTACTGATGTGTATGTGTAACATTCTGCTGCCTCCTGCAAGAGTCTTGTGGGGCAACAAAAAAGTCTTGCTCCAGTTTTTTGGACCATGGGCCTGTGCATGAGGGGTATGGATGAATCCATGTCAGGGTCTGGGGAGAGAAACTGATGTGCTTGCTATTAACAAGAGAAGGAACCCACCCTGGGTCTTTATTACAAGCCTCCAGGCAGGGTGGAAGGAAGAGGTCACTGTGAGGGGGAATTTCCTGTGAGGGGTGTAGTTTCCTGTAGTTTTCAACTAGTGAGAGCTATCCTGCACACTTGGCTGTGTTCAGCAATTTCCAGTAGCCCAGGGAACCCACAAAGCATGCTGGGATGGGTTTTGAGGGCCACTGCCAGTGCAGGCTACCTGTTTATCTCCTCCCCCAAATGCCAAACACTTGCATAGTGCTCTACTGATAGAGGCTTAGGCTGCTTAATCTAAACTGAAAAAGTTGTATTGGTTCATTTGAATGTTTGCATGCACACTAAGACATCTGTGTCACACTGGCTTTCAATGACTCTCCTACATTTTAAAGTCAGTTTTGAAAATGGGCCTTCGAAATCTATGTCATTTAGGTGCTTTTGAAATACTACTTGATGTTTTTTTCCTTACCTAAAAGAGGATACAATAGCAAATAATAACATTGGGCAGTAAAGAATATCGATTTCAGGTGAGCAGTGCTTTTGGTCTTTTCTAAATAAAAATATTTCTTATGAAAATAACAGTTTTACAGAATATTGACATTGTTGCTACATGGATGGAATACAACAAAAATGCATCATTATTCATCATGTTGTACAAATGTGCAAAACCTATCAATATTATAAAACTGTATTCATAATAGTGGGGTGGGGGAGACATGGGGCGGCAGATCAGAAACTCCTTATGAACTAAATAACTTGACAGTGGGAAAAATTGCCAATTTGTTTTGGCATTGCATTAGTAGATAGGGTAGATTTGCACCCTAACATGAAATCATAGAGAAGTAGGACTGGAAGGGAAAAGTCCTGGCCAACTGGAGACCAACCTTGGGAGGGGGAACACCTGAATATAGGGGAATATACCATGGGAAAGAGAGATGTCTCTGTTTACCTGTTCTCAGCCCAACCCTCTAAGGAAAGATCATCTCTATCCAAACCATTCTATACAAATTCATTGTCTAACCTATTATCAAGACTACAGTTAACTGTGACACAACCACAAGATATAATACCCTAGTCTGTCACAGGTAAAACAGGGTGAGTAGGTGAGTATGGCAGTATTGCCCACTCTTTTGATTTTTGGTGTTGTTCTTAACATCTATGCTTTGGGAATGTGAAAAACATAGCTCTTTCTTTTATATATATATATAAAGAGCTCTTTCTTATTTTCCACCTCTTGTGTGTGTGTGTGTGTGTGTGTGTAAAAGAAAGAGCTAAGTTTTTCACATTCCCAAAGCACAGACTTTAAAAACAATGCCAAAAAATCATGAGTTGGCAACACTTGTATGGTGGCCAATGACCTGCAACTGCAAAGGTTGCACTCTCTCTATAGCTATCTACTTGGGTTGGTCTATAAGGTGCAAATCTACCCTGCCTTCTACTTTATTTTAGACTAGCTATGCCTTCCTAGGCAATACATTGGCCATTAAAGTTGTAAAAAATGTTTGCAGAACCGTGTGAAGTACATAAAACATCGGCAAAGTCATGTGCACAGAACTGACAAGAAAATGGAGACTTTCTTCTCCCAAAATATGTTAAAAACATTTAAAAACTATTTTATACTAGTAATGACAAACTCAGTTCAGTGCATTTCCTCAGGATTAATAGCCATCTGGGGTTTATAGCCTACAGCTGTACCTAAGGCCATCACCTCCCTCCCAGCTGGTCAGTAATCTACAGGAAACGCCCTATGCCAAAGTCATTATACCTTCATTATCGTTCACTGCCTAGTGCAACATGGGAGAAAAGTTAGAGAAAAGACAGGTAGGCACAAGTAGAAACAAGAACACATCAAGTAATTACAGTTTTACAGTATTACAGACAGTCAACATAGCATGGATAAGGAGTCAAATCTGGATGTCAACACTCTTGACCTTCCCACAAAACATGCTTAAAATTGTGTTTGTAAGGGAAGGAGAGAGTAGGAAAGCTTTGCCTTTCTCATTCCTCTCTCTTTAACAGGCAATGGTGAGAAGTACTGCACAGTGATGTGCATGACCCCTTTCTTGAATCCCTGTATCAATTAAACCCAACATGAAATCAAGGCCAAACTACTGCACAAGGAAGAGCTGCTGTTCTACAGAAACAAAACATAAGAGCTTCTAAAAATAATTCAGACACAAAAGGTTTGCACCCAAAGTGAGGTAACTCACATGTGTATTTGGACCTCATCATGATCGTTAAAGATGAATCCAACCCCAAGGTAGTTGATTTCTACCTAGGGATTAGTGATTAATACTAGATTAAATTCAATAGGATTCAAAAGTCCTTACCAGTTGTATCTGCTTAGTGTTTCCCTTAGTTGTATCTGCGTAGTGCTGTGGAGGGGAATTCAGCTCAGCTGGGCTGAGTTGCTTTCCCCAACCTGATTGCAGCACTGGGGAGGGAAACTGATTGGCTTCCAACAGCCTGGCTGTGGGAGGCCGGGAGAGCCAGGGCTGTGCTCCTGCCTGAGTCACAGCAGGCTGCAGAGCCCCTGGGAGCACAGCTCTGGTTCTCCCGTCTCTCATACCTGGCTGCTTTGAAATGTTTCGACTAGCCTCATTTTGTTTCGAGGCTGTTTTGAAGCCCTTCATTTTGATTTGATTTAGCTGTTTTGAGCTTGAAATGAATCAAAACAGTGTTAAACCAAAACAGCCGGTGAAATGTCACACAGCCCTAGTGATTTTACCTTTGAACAAGGTATCCATGAGTCTGATAATAGAGTAGTGCCTATAGTTCTTGTGTTCAGATATTAAAGGGGCGGAGTGAATAAAGTATAGTGACAGAAAAAAATATGTGGGAGCTGAAGAGAATTCCTTATGAGTTGTAAAAAGCTAAATTCATTCAAGAAAATGTCTATTTGATTATAATGTCTAAGTACTTTCTCAGGCAGAAAATACTATGCACAAAGGGACACTTTAATCTAGCAGAGACAGACATAACAAGAACCAGTAGAAACAGATGCCAGACAATTCAGATGTGAGGTAAAGCACATTTTTTAACAGTGAAGGTGATTAGCCACTGGTACAAATTACCAAGGGAAGTGATGATTCCTCCCTCTCTTGATTTCTGCAGGTCAAGCTTGGATGGCTTCCTGGCATCCTGGTTAAGACAGGCTTAATCAGATACCAGTATTCTTTTTAATTAAATTAAAATATGTTATAGTAGAATTTTGATTTTTAGTATATGATTTCTTTTCTGGTTCCAAGATGGCAACCTCCCTCCCAAAAGAAGTACTTCTGGGGGCAAAGGGAGACTTCTGGTAGCAAAGGACAGGGGTTAGGGGTGTGACTGCTGGCCCTGAGATGGACATAAAGGGGTGGGGCGCCTGTCAAGTGGTGAGGCTACTTTTGCAGCCCTTGACAACTCACCTAAAGTCACTAAGGGGCCCTCCAGCAAAAATAATTGCCCACCCCTGCTCTAGAGTATAGCTCTTCTATTTGTATCAGGGTACAACTTCCCCTTTCTTGTTCTAGTGGGAGTGAACCAATAATATTTTGGTGAGGGAGTTTTTATTTACTATTACAATTGTGATTATATTATCACTTATGACTGTCTCTCATCACTGATATCTATGCAAACATAGATTTTTTCAATTCAGGGAAGATTTAATGAAAGTTCAAAAATATACATATGATATGCATGATCTTGCTTATGCGTTTTTTAAAAAAACAATCCATGTAAGTCTATCTCATCTAGAGGTTAGCATGAATATACTCCTTGCTGGTAGAAACAACTTAGTTATTAGCATGAATAGAATGACTTGTATATTAAGCAACATAAGGTGAGTTTGATCTGTCTTCTCCCAGCACTCAAGATTTACTAAACTCTGGCTTTTTTTTTTCTTCATTATAGTGATGCATTAAGTGTATTCAATAACATACCTTTCTATGAGAATATAGATAAGAGGAAAGTGTTGCACATTACACATTTTTTTAACAAATCATTCTTGTTGAGATAAAAGCTTTTATTTCTAAGAGAGTTCTAGAAGATGGGTGAGACTAGCAGCAAGTAATCAATCACATTTACATTTAATCACAAAATTCAAAAGCCAAAAGTCACAACAGTTTAAAATGTACTTAAGCAAATACAGGTGATACCCTGAATGGGCTGTATTTTTACATAGAGTTCCAAAGTGAGGGATGGAAGGTTTATTTATTTAAAATGAGATCAAATATTATATTAATGAAAGTTGAAGTCCAGTTAAGGTAGAAATCCTTCCTCTGATAACAAATGTATTAAAAAACCTTGAGAGAAGGTACCTATTGAAGACTTCTAATAGAGCTGGGATCCTATATTCTGATCTACTTAAGATTATCATAGAGAATTAAGGTTGGAAGGTTCTTAGGGGGTCACTGAGTGTAACTTCCTGCTCAAAGTAATCCCCAACTAGATCATCCCAGCCAAGGCTTTGTCTAGTTAAGTCTTAAAAACCTCCAAGGATGGAGATTCTACAACCTCTCTGGGTAGTTTGTTCCAGTGCTTTGCTAGTGATAAAGTTTTTTCTAATATCTAGCCTAACCTTCCCTTAGTTCAACTTGAGACCATTGCTCCTTGTTCTGTTATCTGTAGGGATCTACCTAAATCACTGTGGAAGTAAGCTGCACTGTGGCTCATTTGATCTTGCTCTTTTCCCTGTATGCACCACTCCCCCATTGATTGGCTGAGGGGCCCCATTGGGTCTGCTTCTCACTGGTTGCTGCTGATGGGCTAGGAGGCAAAACCCACAGTTTTAAATATGCCATAGTTTTTTCCTCCTAGCCAATCAGCAACGAGTGACAGGACCACAGGGGCCCCTCAGCTAATCAGGGGTACGAAGCAAAAACTATGGCATATTTAAAACTAAGGCTTTTGCCTCCCAGCTGATCAGTGGCAAGTGGCAGGGCTACTGGGTCCCCTCCATCAATCAGTGGCAGGAGGGCATGTGGCAAAAAGAGCAAGATTAAAAGAGCTGCTGCACAGTATACTTAGGCCATGATTTAGATAGGTCCCTAGTTCTCTGCCACCACTGAGAAGAGTCCAGCTCCACCCTCTTTAGAACCACCCTTCAGGTAGTTGAAGACAGCTATTAAATCCTCCAAGTCTTCTCTACTCCCTCAGCTTCCACTAGACTCTCTCCAATTTAGACACATCCTTTTTGCAGTGGGGGTCCCAAAGCTAGACACGGTACTTCAGATGTGGCCTCACCAGTGCTGAATAGAAGGGAATAATCACTTTCCTCAAACTTATGGCAATGCTTCAACTAAAAAGCCTAGTATGCCGTTAGCTTTCTTCACAACAGAGGCACACTTTTGGCTCATTTTCAGCTTATCCACTCTACCCACCAAGGTTTTTTTTCTGCAGAGCTGCTGCTTCACCAGTTGGTCCCCAGCCTGTAGCAGTGCATGTGATTCTTCTGTCCTAAGTGCAGGGCTTTGCACTTGTTATTGAACTTCATAAGATTTCTTTTAACCCAATCCTTCAATTTTTGTATGTCTCTCTGGGTGTATCTACATGAGATGCTTTACTGTGGAATTGACTAATTAGTTCCACAGTAAAGTATCACTGTCTACATGTGTGCCCCTGTTAGGCTGGAATAAACTAATTAACTCCACCATAGGATAGTACTGCCTAACACAAGTACTGTCCTATGGAGGAGTTATTTACTCTTCTGCAATGCACATATAGATAGTGATAGGGCTTGCTTGGGCATGATAGTGCTACAGTATGGAAGCTGCTTGCCAAGTACCCCTAGTCTGCCCCTCTGCAGCACACTGAGCTGAGGCGGGAACATCTCTAGGCTGGCAGGCTGAACCCTAGGGACCCCTGTGAGCTGGAGCTGTGCTGTCCTGGTTCAATATGCTGCAGTCCTGGGTGCATGTGTAAATGCTGCACCTGGGAGCAATAAACTCTGGTGCAAGTTTATTGAGTCACATTAATATAACATGTAGATGTGCCTTCTGAAACCTACCCCTACTGTCTAGAGTATCAGCAGGGGCTGCCTGCATACCCTCAGGTCTGTGAGATTTAGCTGCTCTAATTTCCCAGTCATGGAGCCACTTGTGACTGGGAGACTGTAGTAGCAGTGGTCTCCCAGCCCCGGGGGGGTTTGGGTTCCTCCATGGCTGGCAGATTGCAGCTATAACCCGTGGCTGCCAGGACTCAAAGTCCACAGCTGCCAACCATTGCCAGGGCTGAGAGTCCCCTTAGGTGCCAGACTTCCAGCTCCAGCTGGGCATGGTGTACCTTTGCGGCTGGAAGCCCGGTCACCGGATGGGGCTCTCAGTTACATGTGTAAATTAAAGCTCAGTAGCCACCAGCTATAAGATTATTACACATTTTTGAAGTCTAAATTTATAGCTGGTTGGACCATTTTATAGCATGATAGGTACTTTGTGTCTGTAGCTGGTCTTAGTTAATTGTAACTTGTAGAGTGGGCCTAAAAGTGAAATATACTGAGGATGATTGCTTTTCTGTCTATGTTTTGGCTTTTTTTAGCAAAGTATCTTCAATTAGTGTATGCTAGGTTCATTTTGCTCTGAGCACAGCTCTTTTTACAAACTATTGGCTGATATAAAAAAATCCTCGGAAGGTTATTTTGGACACGCAAATTAAAATGCTCAGAGAAATGGCTATAAACAGTGTGCTTTTGTCTATAAATAGTGTGTGTACTCTTTCTGATACCTAGATATAAAGTTAAAACAAACAGAAGGGTTACCCTGCTCTAGCCGTAATCTTCTGTGAAAGGCTGTGACATTTGTGACCATGTTTGGGAAGGCTGTTTATTTATGATTTGTTTTATTGTAGTGCCTACTTTGGGGTAACCCTATTCCCTCTGTATTACTATAATAAGAGACAGTGCATGCCCCAAAGAACTTACAGACATATATCAGACAAAGAAAGCATTATTATGCTTCATAAACAAGTGAAGAAAGTGCATTATCTGCCAACAGCTTTTGTTCACCTGCCAAGTACAATCCCTAAGGAAGAAATTAGAGACACTGGTGAGAAGGAAAACCAAGTAAAGCAGTTTGTTCTAGAGTTTAAAGAAATGACACTCAAATTATTTGGTCCATAAACTGAAGAGTCATAAAACCATCCTTTATCATAAGATTTCAAGTATTTCCTTACTTCAGCTAGACTGAATATGCTACAGTAGTGGCTTTAACTCCATCCCTATATTGGCATTGCTGATGAAACATGAAGCTCAGGTACATTTTGAAAATAAATAGGCAAGACTTAGAGAATTATTTTGGACCCTCATCAGTGTTCAGATTTTCTTTGAGTTTGATATTCAGTTTTGGCTGCTTCTCACAGCTGGTAGGCTATTTATAGATGAAGAATGGGTGGAGTCATGTCAAACAGGTTTCTATGGATAGTGTGATCTAGTGCTCACTAAAGTAAATCATTGGAAAAAAGCTCACATGGACTCTAGTGGGCTTTGGACAGATCTTTAGAGCTAGACCAAACTAGGTCTATAATTGGACATTATTCATAAAGAAATTGGCAGAGATCTGGAAAAAAAAATTCTCCTGAATAAAAAAGATCAGACTGACTGGGGTTAGTCTTTAGCCTTTCAAGTGAGCAATGTTTTCTGTTTTAATTCAAATGGGGTTTTTCTTCACCTTCTAGTTGCATAGTTTAATAGTTTAATAGTTGGTAGGGTTGGATGGGACCTGAGCAGATCATCAAGTCCGACCCCCTGCCATGGCAGGAAAAAGTACTGGGGTCAAATGACCCCAGCCAGGTGTTCATCCAGCCTCCTCTTAAACACCCCCAGGGTAGGAGCCAGCACCACTTCTCTTGGAAGTTGGTTCCAGATCCTAGCTGCCGTGACTGTGATGTAGCGCCCCCTGATATCTAGTCTAAATCTACCTTCTGCCAGCTTGTGGCCATTATTTCTAGTCATTCCTGGTAGTGCTTGGGGGAACAGGGACTCCCCCAATGCCTGCTGGTCCCCTCTGACTAGCTTGTAAACAGCCACTAGATCCCCACCTCTGCCTTTTCTTGTGGATGCTGAACAGGTTCAGGTCCGGTCCCGTAGCATCTCCTCGTAGGGCCTGCACTGCTGACCTCTGATTATGCAAGTGGCCTTCCTCTGGACCCTCTCCGTGTAGTCCACATCCCTCCTGAAGTGCCGCACCCAGAACTGGATGCAGTACTCCAACTGCGGTCTGACCAGTGTCACATGGACGGGGAGGATCACCTCTTGCTTGAGATACATCTGTGGATGCATGACAAGGTGTGGTTGACCTTCCTGACCGCACCGTTGGCCCATGTTCATTTTGGCATCAATAATGACTTCAAGATCCTTTTCTGCCTCCGCACTGATGAGAAGGGAGTTCCCCAGCCTGTAGGTATGCTGCTGGTTCTCCCTCCCCAGGTGCAGCACCTTGCACTTGTCAGTGTTGAAACCCATCCTGTTTTCATCTGCCCACCCCTGTAACCTGTCTAGGTCTGATTGTAGCCTGTTCCTCCCTTCTAGCGTGCCCACTCCCCCCCCCCCCAAACATTTTCATGGTCAAGTTGGGAAATTTTAAAAAAAAATTAAAGTTCCATAAGTTTCTTATTAAAACCATATAAAAAGCAGCTTATCATTTTAATCTGCAAATACAAACCAGTATCTATGTATTTTTGGGGTACATTGCTAATTTTCATGTAACTCTGCTCCTCATACATGACTTAGTCACTTCCAGGGTTTCTTCTTGGATGATATGTTTTTCCATCAACCTGCTGGAATTGTTGTTTACTCTCATTACATTTCTGATTCTCCCTCATGTTAATCATTTTGTACTTAAAGTAATGTATTAACAGGCTGACTGGCCTTCCTTTGATCAGTTGTTCTTAGAATTGAAGAGGTTTAGAAACTTGATCTATAAATGAGTCTATAACAATGATTGTGTATGTATTTCTCACAAGACAAATAGCTCTACTTCTGTAGACTGTGTAGGAGGATTTAACTTGATAGATCTACATTAAAGAAAAACAGCATTGGGTATATCAGACTTTAAAAAGACAGAAAAAATAAACGAGAAATGATAACTTCATAAGACTTAAAAATTAAAATACTGGAAAACAGTACATATACCCAACTTCTTAAAAAAAACAAACCCAAAAAACAAACAAACCCCAAACTTTTTTTGTGGTAATGAAGTTGCCTACTGTAGTTGCCTACTGTTACCTACTGTACAGGTTAATATGCTAAAGGGAAAGTTATGTATTTTTGTATAAAATAGTCAGTTACGATGAACATTTCCAAACTCTGTGCCCTCGAACAGCTGCAGCACTTTTACCAGACCATTTTTACAAGTGAGATACCATCAAACCCTATGAAGCTATTTCTAACCAAGAATGTTTGTAAAACCATTTGTGCACCTTTATGAACCTACAATCACAGAAGCTTCAGTTCCTGCTCCTCTTCCCAAAATAACTTTCTGTTTGTGGGCTCTCCTTTGGTGATCTCAGAATTTTTTGCTCCTCTCAGTAACCACAAATTATACTGATGGTCTTCAGAATTAAACACAAATAATCAAGCATCACAAAACATTCTGTGTTTTAAAAAATCACTACTCAAACCTAAAGATTATATGGTTCTCAGAATAAAACTAGCTCCTAGATTTTATAAGAACTCTGTGGATACCAAAGGTAAAACACCTATTTTGAGCCATGATGTCTCCTATCCTTTTAGGTGGGGGGGGAAGAGGAAAAAAGAGCTCTCACAACAAAAGGGAGAGAAAAATAAATTATTTTCTTCAACTCCAGGACCATTTTTAGGAAAAGGACAGAAACCTTTAACCCAGAAGTCAGTCAAACTCCTCTCAGTTCTAAGTGTAGGAGAACAAATAATTCCCATGACACTTCTCTCCTATAAGGTGGTAGGGAGAAGACATAAGAATCTAGCTCACACTTAATTGCAGCAGTGACCCTAGTATGAGACAATCTGTCTTGTTTTCCCTAAACTCTAGGTGCCGAATGTGACGGTTTCCAACTATAAAACATAATTCAGTCCTGTATATGAATTCCAAAGCATGTTCCTGTTACACAGTAGGCAACTTTTAACTGTTGCCTTAGTTTAGATGCAAGGGTAAAAAATGATCAAGCTTATCACTGCTGTCCATTTAGACTTTCTTTCTCCCAACAGGGTTGCTGTGTGAAATGAATGGGGATACAGATAATCCCTGAAACAGGGAGGATTAACTCCCAACTAAAAACCCACTCTTATCAAATTTAATAACACATAAGGCACCCTATTGTTTAAACATATGCAGAATTCAGCTAAAACCTGCTCAAGGTTTCTAAAACAAAGCAGTCACTTTTAATGTTTTTTAGCTAAAAATAAAAAACAAAAATAATTAGAAAATAAAGGTAAAATCTAAAGCTATAGACTGATCCAAGGTATTCCAAACATGCCTATTTAATATTCACTGCAGATTAACGGGTATCACACATTGATTTGAGCTGTACTTTTTGAGGAGGAGGTGGAGGAGGAGGAGGCAAGACACTGAGACAAAAAATACAGTCTTTGTTTCCAAAACAAAAATGAGATTGTAAAATTGAAACCACGAAACCAAAGGAGAATTGCTAATAACTATAGTCTTTAGCTTAAAAAAAATCAACAAAAACTCACATCCCTGTATGCTCCAGTGTATTACAGGCAGGCATTATCCAGCCCCCTTTCTAAATGTTGGCAAGACAGTTCGGTTTCCCAACTCTGTGAAAATCTGAAAAATAATGAAAATGCAGCTACCGTACTTTCTAAGCTCTTGGTAGATATTTTCACTTACTTTGTCATTTTCAGGGGGGAAACAATGGTGGCATCTGTGCCCTGGTGCTAAGTGCTCATTTGCATGCAGAGGCAGAGAGATATCCGTTTATTATCAATTTTATGCATTACTTCATTTCATGGTGTTAAAACAATTACATTCAAAGGGTTCAGCAGTCCACAGCCAAGCTATTCAGTGCTCCAGCAGCATCATATAATAACGTTATTCAGGGAGAGACACATACATCATAGTTTACTGACTTAGAAGTAAAAAAAAAGTGAGTGAGAGAGAGAGAGAGAGAGACAGCAACTCCTATAGAGCTGGAAACAGAATTTGTAAAACATCAGAGTTATTACAATAAGCAGAGAAAACTCAGGGCAGATGGAGATGAGATTTATTAACTTCTGAAGTACTTTTTAAGAAAGGAAAGGCCATTTTTTATGTAAAAGTTACCCTGCCAAATTCCCTACCATATATATTAGCAACTGGTTTTATACGGCCCTTTTTTATAACCAATATAGCAAAGCTCTGCATAAGCAAAATAAATAGATATAGCAAGTGTGCACCTCTCTGGCAAGGCTTTAGAACACACAACTTGATAAAACAAACAAATGGTTTGTCTGTGAAGAGAGCTTTGTACTGAGAGTGTGCTCTATACTCACTGGATTTGCAATCTGATCATCTGGTTATTCCTCCTAAGGTTTGAAGCTTAATTTTTTTTTTCCTGAAGTGGAATTTACACTTGTGTAAGAACTTACAAGTCTTAAACAGCTGCTTGTACAAATTACATTCAAAGGCTATTCCACTGACTACCTATCCTGTCACCAACTCCAAACAAATCTCAAAAAAATTATAGATGTGTTCAGTTTTAGATACAAAAACTGCACGCATTTGCAGTAGAGGTGCACCGATACATCCATCTGATAGTGGATTGGCACTTTATAAAGAAAATTGATTGTATTGGAAATCAGCCTGATGTGGTCAATAATTTGGCTGATAAATGCCCATGCATGCGTACAGCATGCAGGCAGCAAGGAGCACAGCCTAGTAGCTTGGAGAGCTGCATACAGCTGGTAAGTCTGTTGTGGTGGAAGGGAGGGGGGAGGAAAAGGATCTGCAAGGGGGAGCAGGGTGGGCTGCAGCTGTGGGCTAGGGCCAGGGCTGTGCTGGGCTCTTCCTGGCGCATTGCGGGGTGGGGCAGAGTCAGGCCAGGGCTGCGCTTGGGGCAGGTGGTGGTGGCACTGGGAGGGGCAGTTATGGGGGCGCTATGACAAAATGGGGGGTGGCTGCAGCCCCCCCTGCATATGCCCCCTTCCCTGTGCCCTCACACAGAGGCCTTGATCTGACCCCCCATGCCCCTTCCCACCACAACGGACTTACCAGATGCACATAGCTATATTGGAATCAGATCGGTATCAGCCAATATGCCTTCTTAAAAATCGTCTGTTGGTATCATCCCCCAAAATCTCTATCAGTGCACCCCTAATTTGCAGGTCACCTATCTAGTTCCTTAAGGCATTTGCCGCAGTAGAGAGAGAACTGGACACTAAGTAAGGATTTGATGAAATTTTTAGAAGTGCAGAAAATTAACTATTTAATAATACTTCACTGCCAAAGGAAAATAAAATCCAAGCTGGCACTATAACATAAAAAAGCAGTTAGCAACTTTTTGATTGCTATTTTTTTAAGGATCCACCTCAAGAAAGCAACTCAAGCAAATCACAAAGATGTTGGGGTTAGGGGTGGGGGCAGGAGCGTGGGGAGGGAAATAAAGCGTTTTTGAAGCAAAACAATAATCCGTTTCCACATATAGAACCCATAAGTGAAAGCAGTTTGGGCAGCCATAGTAGGAAAAATGCTCTGTGACACTGTCACAGAGGGCTCATTTGGTGGTGCCTGGAACTTCCTAATGGCTAGTGTTGGCTGGAGATGGGTAATATGTGCACAGCACAATGAGGGAGCTAAGATTTGTCTACACTGTGATGGCAGTTTAGCACAGAGAAACCCAAGCCAGTTTTAAAATGGCTGACTCAGAAACTGTAGCTGCAGGAGCATGGAGCCTGGGACAGGCTGCAAAACCTTCTCCCCAACCAGAGTTAGCCTGGGCTAACCACTTGCATATTAACTCTTGTCTTGCTGTCATAGTGGTACCTGAGCTAGCTCATTTAAACCAAAATCAGGTTTTTCTCAATACTACACTGTAGTCATAGCGGTCACTTCTATGAAGATAAACTCAAAAGGCGAAGGAAAGTATTGTATACCAATTTCATACTGAGGTATACAAAATTAAACAACTTCTAATATATGTGTTGGATCCAGATTGTGTCTCAATAACTACTACAGTAGTTACTTTATATCTATAATTACCATGACAAGTTGTGGTACAGAGACAAAGATATGGTATATAGGTTTAGGCAGACCAAACAATTGTATTGGTATCAAAGGATATCGGTACCAGCTGTTACGATACAACTGTTACTTCTGCATTAGCCTGCATAGTGAAATTGCTTCAGCTGTAATCCTACTTTGTTCACAGGCAAAGTTAAAGCCATTTAGCTAATTTATATCACTACAGGATCATGTAGATATAGCAGTTAGATCCTAACAGCTGCTATGTGCTCCCAAGCTGCAACTTTCTTTCCATTTTTCAAGCAGTTAAAATGTATGTTGTCCATGCACAATGTTATGCTCTGTAAGTACTGTTTCATATCTGTACATAGTACATTATTATTCAAGAAGTATACAAATATTAGTGCTGTTAAAAAACACAGGAAGAAGTAACAGATATTAATCTAGCTCCAGAGGCCAAATTCTACCACCATTTATACTAGTGTGATGTATATTAGGAGAGCTAAAAAGTTTATCTGAGGTCTGACTTTCTCCAGATATACACTGCACTAGCCAAAAGTTGATGTTTGGCTCATTGTCTGTTATTTACCAAGGCATAAGAAAAAGAAATGTTCAATAATAGCTTGAGAAATACCGTACATACTAAGCTAACGTATGGCATGTACTAAAATTCAAAAAGGGAACAAAATCCTCTTCCACTGAAGGAATTTAATTCCAGAACACCAAGTATCTTACATGTGGAAGGCGCTCCCATAATTATTACACCATATTGATCTCTCTGAAATCCTTCTTGTCATGGTGCCTACCAAGCCCTTGAGCATGACTAGGCAACTGATGTCCTGTGACAGTGGAATAAGTAATATTTGAATGATAAAGTGACATTTTCTTAATTGACTATTTGTTGATTTGGACTCTCAAACTGAACTAGTGCTCACCTACCAAACCAGAGATGGAGCAATGGGTAATGAAAGGAGGGACTGTGGGATTTCAGTGACACTGTCTTTAAAATAAGAGAAATAGTGTTGGGGTACAGAGTTATTATGGGTGCATACAAGAATAACCTTTTTGACTGATAGAATTAGAGTTCCACCCACAGAAAAGCTAGAAGCAATGCTTCCCCTGGACTAAAAATGGTGCATGCACTGGACAGCTTTACTGTATTAATGAGGTAGAAGTCAAGTATGACAGAGCTTTAACCAATTCAGCAAACACTTGCACTCTTCTGCTATCAATAGAAGTTTCTGTGCCACTCTCTGGCATCCCAGTATGTATTGCCCCTTCCATCCCCACCTCTAGGGGAGACCCTTTGGCACTAGTGCTATACTCCAGTGCTCCAGCTGAGAGAAGGGAAAACTGTCCCCTTGGCTGCTTTGTGTCTAAGAAAATCCAGCCCCTCTCACTGGCCTTGAATTGCACTTGCAGGACACAGACCTCCAGACCCCCAAGACCCAAAGCCAACCCCCACATCCCCAAGACCCAGTTCTGAAGTTTGTGAAGACCCACACACAGACCCCAAAACCCCTCAAGAATCAAAAACAGCCCCATGTGAAGGAGCCAGTTCTGGTGTTTCAGGTCTAGGGAGTGGATGGACCAGATCAAGCTGGCAGAGAGATGACCCTGGCAAGGACTTGTGGGGTTGTGGTCAGCCCAGTTGTGGCCACCAGATACCAGGTGTATGAAATCTTGGGGCTTGGGTAGATTTGACCAGCCCATTGATGCTGGCAGGTAGATGGCTTGGGAAAGTTTGGGGCTTGAAGTGCCATGGCCAATATAGCTTGGGTCACTCTTGGAGTGGGGGACATATTTAACTAGACCTGGACCTAGTCAGAGTGAGAGAGTGATATGCACAGGCCCACAACCATACATTCTGGCCTATAGCCTCACACTCTGACCTACACCATCACACTTGATGACACTCAGATCCACTTGCAGACACTGAGATCACAGAGGCACAGCATGGCAGAGCCTGGCCCATCTTCCTCTACACATGGGGACACAACTGGAGCACGGAACAGAGAAAGGATCTTACTGCTTTCTGAGACCGTGAGGAGACCCCAGAGTAGCTTCACAGCGTGCACTGTAACTAGGAGGTATTCCAGCAGACTGCCATGGGGATGAGAGCATGGGGCCATGACTGGGACTGGGTACAGAGAAGGGGGAAAACAAAGTGGATTGAGACTTGTTTCAAGAGGGTGGTTGATGCCAGCAAAACCTCTGCAAGCAGGAGGCACACCATCCTCTTCTATGAAGAGCTGTCTCATCCTTGCAAAGGACACAAGTGTAATGACACTACACAACTATGCCATTACTGAAGAAGTGTCACAGGAGGTGGCAGAAGCACCTAGCAACAGGTGGTAAATAAGGGACCTGGAGAGACAGGTGAGTTGGGGGCACAGGGAAACTCCCAGTGGACACAGGGGAACCAGGGTTATCTTGCAGCTGGACCTGGATTTCAGCTCCCTCGACTTGTTCCTGAGCAGAAGAGCCACAGACACTGAGAGGCAAGGCATTGGGGGACAGCTCAGACAGCATGGTAATAAAAATGCAGGATATACACCCTGATGTCATGCTGTAAATGTCACAGGTGGCCTTAGCATGAACATATGTTCTCCAATGGACCTTGACCTTAGTGAATCTGAGGGGTGCCACATGCCCAAAGACACCGTTTCCCATGTCAGGGCCACAGGTGTTTTAGTCTCTTTCTTCCAATGGCTCCTCATAGCTCCTGCCCCTGCTACTGATATGGAGACCACCCACCAGTCCTCCTAGCTCCAGGGTATGGAGCCAAGGATCACCCACCCTTACTCCCATATTGAGAGGTAAACAATGCCCATCATTTCTCCTGATGCCAACACAGATGGTGAAGCAGAGCCCACTGCAAGTGAAGGTAAGGGTCTACACCACACTGCACTGATGTGATTGGGACCCAGCTGCAGAGGAAATCTCCACCCCCAGAGTGGTGGCTGTGCCATCATCCAGACACAGAGACAGGACATTGTTGGGGTGGTAGCAGCATGAAAGACCCCATAGCCCATTATTCAAGACTGTCACCTGAAGGTGTTTGGGATGAGGGGCCGCTACTGGATATCAGAACCTAATCATAGCCCCTGACCACCTCAGTTTGGCCCCAGTCTCCAAAGAGAATGTTGCTATGCATAGAGACCTGGAGGGGGTCAGTATTATGCCTTTACCTTGGGTGGACAATGCATGTGGCCCAGGGTGCTAATGACTGTGCATTCAATCAATACTGGTCTGGTCACAGTTTTCTTAGTCACATGTCAGAGGTACCCAGCCTATGTCCTCCGGCACTTCACACCTTATTAGTCAAAAAGAGAGAAAATAACTCATGCTTGGTCACAGAACCCTGCCTATCCCTCAAGCCCATTCTCTGTTATTGAGAAGAGAAAGCCAAACCCTCTCCAATATGCTGGACTCATACTCCTTCCCCTTACTTCTTTGTCCAATACAGTTGGAACCATAATTCTTCTTCCCCTCCAACATCCATCATCAGACCTATCCAGTGCCATGGCCTTAACTGCACCCTGATTATAAAGCTGTTCACAGCATCTGGGAATAGGGAAGTAGCCCTAGGAACATGTATCCCCTCTTCAGCCTGCTAATAATGACTAAAGAGTGTATTTAGTAAACATGAGAGTGTTTATAGACATGCTCCAGGAGCTTTGTGTGTGTGTGTGTGGGGGTGCTTTAATTAGTGTAGCTCTGAAAGCTGTGATAATTAAAAGCACCCAGAGCACCCTGTGTATCAGTGTCCCCATGCTGAAAACTGACGGCGGGGTGCTTTGAACTTTAAAGTGCCCCACTGCCATTTTTCAGTGCAGGGACACTGATACATGTAATGCTGGAGTATGCTGGACCATGGCAATTACCATGGTCCAGCAGACTCAATTAATAGAGTTTGCTCTGACGATCTGGAATTACAGTGCATTGGAGTCACCTCCTTGCCTGTAAATACTACATAGCAGAGACAGATGTTGGGATTCTCTGTGGTCTGCTCCACCACAGGGTTGGATGGATGGCAGATAGGAAAATTAAGTCAAAGACATGTGAAAAGGCATAGTGAGAGGGGCTGTTGTCATAGTAATACCTCAGGGAGCAGAAGGGTTTTCCCATATTCTCTCTCAGAAAGACACTGTTGCGGAAAGAAGAGTCTCATACAAGAAAACACATGCAGCCAGCTGGTGCTGTAACACAGATTATTCCAAGGTCAAGGTCCCAACGACATTTGTGGGAGGCACTTGAGAAGTCTATTTCCTGGTCCTACTGCAAAGTCTGTGGCTACAAGGCAGCTCTGAGTTTCACAGCAGAAAAAGTAATTGTACCATCCTTTCAAGACCCCATGCAGCCCTGATCCTCTCTCTGAAAGCATGTCCCCATTTTCTGCCTCCAGATCCTGGGAGAACACATACAAAACTACCTCCTTTGGTTTGGCTCTCTCTGCTGTATCAAGGCACATTGATAGTGGAATAGCGAGCAGGGAGTTTGTGGTGACTTGGGAGCAGGGAGAAGGAACATGTACCACAAAGTTTATTCTCCTTTCTCCTATATTTGTAGGTCTAGGACCCAAGTGTGGCAGCTGAGGGCAATGGCTGGCAGGGCTATGCTTGGGGCATGGTGGCTGGGTGAAAAAACTTGCTTGCCTGGGTCTGCAAAGGCAAGTGCTGCAGCAATGGTCACTGTGATGGAGAGCACATCATCAGGGGCCTGGTCATCATAGCCGAGCTTTATTAGCTCAAGTCTTGTTCTTACATTGAGCGGGATCCCCAGTCTTCTGGCAGTTCCATCATAGTATCATAGTGCTTAGGGTTGGAAGGGACCTAAACAGATCATCAGGTCCGACTCCCAACCAAGCCCTGGGGAACTTCACTGCCCATATCCTTCCAGGTCAAAAACGACCGGTTCACCACCACTCTCTGGGTGCAACTATCTAGCCAATTTGCCACCCATCTGACTGTGTAGGCATCAGTGCTACAGTCACCAAGTTTTTTTAAAAGAATGTGGTGGGAAACCATGTTAAAGGCCTTCTTAAAGTCCAGGAAGATGACATCCACTCCGACACTGTCACCCAGGGACTTTGTGAAATGATCACAGTCTTGCAGGAGTTTATAACTGTTCGACCTCATCATTTCTTGGGGTGCTCTGGTGAACAAATGTTCCCCCAGATACTGATGGTCACCCCTGATAAACTTATATGTGGCTGTCAGATCACCCCTGAGACTGCAGTTTCTCAGGCTAAAGAGCCTTATAGAACTCAGCCTGTCATCGTAAGGTCTGTTTTCCTGACCTCTGATCATGTGCATGGCTCTTCTCTGGACTCTCTCAAGCTTCTCCACATCCTTTTTGAATTGT